>JAAXCT010000011.1:744166-1488333 GCA_012490785.1 Eragrostis nindensis | reverse complement strand
ACCCGGTCGCAGTGTAGTCGTTCCCCATCAACAGCTTCAAGTTGGCGCGGACGTCGATGTCGTCGAGCATGGAAATCGAGGTGGCTCGATTCCCAAGGTCGGCACGCTTCCCGAGGTGGCGCGAATCCCGAGGCGGCGAGTTTGCAACTCGCCGACTCCTCCTGATCGTCGACTTCGGCGGCTTCTACTAGCTCCGTAGAGAGTGCTGATAACGTGTTGTAGTAACGCTATCGACGGTAGAGAACAACAACAAAAGTGGACAAGAGGCAAGACACAATGTAGGATGGAGCCTTCTCTTTATTATTCTGAATAAACTTGTGTTTACAATGCTTGGGGTGCTCCACTATTTATACTCGGGGTTGAGGCCCTCCTTTCCTACTAGGAGAGGAACTCTTTGGTAAATTGCCCACATATTGAACTAGGAGTAGGATAGGTTCTTCTAGAACTTCCTTTCTTAGTCCAACTAGAGTTATTACTATAACAATTTCTTTACGCCGCGCGGAGGGTAATACTAAAATGGACGAAGAGAAGACTACAGATCGGGTCTTTTTAAGAATCGCGTCCATCTTGACGGAGCATTGCACATTCCATTGATAGGCCTGGTAGTCCAGTCGGGGTAATCCTTCCTGTTTGGCGCTACCGGCGATTTCCCATCTCCATTTGTAGCAAGAAAGTAAGTTGTTCCATGCATTCACCTCAGTCTCTCATGAAGTTTTGCTTTTCCCTTTTGTTTTATCATGCCTTTTCTTTTCGACTAGTACTAGTAATCAGACTTAGCCCGCGAAGCATAGTATCATGTATGTGAGCCATGTTAGCTATAGATACTTACTGTACAAGATTTATCACATCCCCAAGCATTTCGCTGCAGTTGCATCTGTTTTCTTAGGAGTTGTTTATTTGGCTTTCACTTGTAGCTAGGGTGGAATGGCTGGAGGGTTAGGGCGTTTGTGGAACGAATGGGGGATCCAGATACTGGTCCTCTTGAGCTTCACGCTGCAAGTCCTCCTCCTCTCTTTCGCCGGGATCCGTCGGCGCCGATCCTCTGCTCCGCTGAGGCTCCTCCTCTGGCTGGCGTACCAGCTGGCTGACTCCACGGCTATATACACCCTCGGCCACCTAGCCGTGGCCAGCAGAGACGCACATGACCAGTACCTGTATGCCTTCTGGGCGCCGTTCCTGCTGGTGCACCTTGGGGGCCCCGGCACAATCACAGCCTATTCCCTGGAGGATAATCGCCTCTGGCTCCGGCACCTGCTCACCCTCGTCGTGCAGGTCTTTGGAGCCGCCTATGTCATCTACAAGTACATCACCGCCGCTCGGGCCTTGATCCTGCTGGCCGCTATCTTGGTGTTCCTTGTCGGTGTCCTCAGGTATGGCGAGAGGACATGGGCGCTCAGATGCGGTAAAATGAGCACCATCCGGAGCAATCTAATCCAAGGAGAAGAACGGCCGGGGAAATTCTTGTGTTGTTGCTTGTCGGAGAATACGCGCCAGCCTCAGGTAACTGATATTTTTGTTTCTTTTTCTTACTTCCTCGGTTTAAAAATAATTTCAGTTTAGAGGATTAGTCAAAGCCAATTATCTTACGTTTGGCCCAGATTGATTATTATATAAAAATGTATCAATATTTAAGATACTGATTAGTATCATTACATCAAGTATGAATTATATACTTACTTGGTGTCGTATAGTATTGGTAATTTTTTCTCTATAAAATTGTTCAAACTTTAGATAGCTTGACTTTATCAACTCTAGAGAAAAAGATAGTATTTTGAGTACGGAGGCAGTAGTTGTTTTCTTTTTAACTGTTGTAGCATCTACAAATAACAAATGCAATAAATAGAAAGCATGCAAATTTATTGTTGCAACATGCAAGGATTGGAGAATCTGCATCATCTAAAATAACTATTGTAACATGTGACTATTGCAACAACGTATGCTGCAGACAAGTAAGTGCAACATATATGAAAATAATAAGAAATGTTGCCTTGTATAAGTAACTATTGTAACACACAAATAATACATATTTTAATTTGTAACTAGTATGGCTGCCCGCGCATTTGCGCAGCTAGACTTATTATATTATTATAAAAGTTTAACATAGTTTATTATTAATAATTTTATACTCTATATTTATAAAATATTATGAATAAATTGAAGAATTTCTCACCATCTCTTAATTTGAGTGTGAGATGAGTCTTAGCTAACCCATTGTATTTGGCTTACAATTTAAATGGAGTTTGATCTAATCCAACCAATCTAATTGGAGTACAGCATATGGTGTTCATCTATACAACTTTCATGTTATAAGTAGCATGTAAAATCCAATATTGACAACTGGCTATCTAGCATTCAACATAAAAATAATGAGCAGGTAAGTATGGTGTAAGTGTGTTAGAATAAAAGATGAATCACGAATACAATATAAAATAATAAATATGATATAAAGTCATGGTACTCAAGTTATAAATATTACCTTGTCACCAGAATACATTTAAATAGATTTCGAGACCTTAAATGCATCTTACCTTCTAGGATCACAAATTTACCCATAATTATTGTTATTATTTTCTGTTTTGGAATTTTATTTAAAGAGATCCACGATAGAGCTCAAAGAGACTTGATTTTGTTTTAGAAGTGAGGTCGGTTCAAACGTGTCATGCTAAACAACTAACATATGTCATGGTAGGAAAAAAGAATGTGGTGTGTTACAAATAAATCTTTTGAAGACAACGTGACATGCTAAAAATAAGACAAAGTGCTATGCTAGTTAGAAATATGGCGGTGTATTTTTACAACGGTGTGCTTAGAAATAGGAACGAAGTGTATTTTGGATATTTTTATTATTCCAAAAATTTAGCTATTTTTGACTCATAATGATATGGTGGGTAAATTTTAAATAAGGAATATGGATATTTTTATCTACTTTTTTATAATCCAAATTTATTTATTTATCGGGCTTATAATGTCATGGTGGGTGATTTAGAAATTGGTGTGAAGGGTATTTTTGTCTATTTTTTATTATTCCGAATTTAGCTATTTTTTTACTCATACTGGCATGGTGGGTAATTTAAAAATAGGTGTGAGGGGTATTTTGTCTATTTTTTATTATTCCGAATTTAGCTATTTTATAAATATTTGTAGGCGGATTTCTGACTAATTGTTTTATAATGGCAGTGGTGGGTAATTTTCTCTTCTTATTTTCTCGGATTAACGTGAGAATTTTTAGACTTTGAGAGCGAACGTGATGGCTCCTTTTGTTGGTCAATTATATATATAATAGATAGATGTACCCTATAAAAGGCACAAAAGAACTATTGCACCATCCATAAATAACTAATGTAACATATGAAGATAACTACTGCAACTTGGCTGAAAGATTATAAACTTACAGGAACAAAGCTGGAGTTGTTTCGGGTGGTTGATGGACTTGGGGCTTCCAAGTGTCAATATTGGTGATGAGGAACTTCTCCAAGGAGCTCATTCCTTGTTCGATGTCTGCCAGAGCAGATTTGCCGATGTATTTTTTGAAGATCGTGGGTTTATCGGGTGTCGTTGTGAATCCTTCAGGTATAAGGACGTGCTTGGGGTCATCGAGATGGAGCTATCCCTGATGTATGACATCCTGTACACCAAGGCGGCCGTAATCCATACATGGTATGGCTACTGTATACTTGTCATCTCCCCGCTCGCAGTGGCCACCGCGCTCGTGCTGTTCCACTCAAGCAACAGAAATGGCGATGGTAAGGTTAATGTCGCCATCACTTATGCCTTATTGTCTGGGACCTTCGCCCTGGAGACTGTATCCGTGGTCAGGGCCATGGGGTCGACCTGGGCATGCGCCTTGACATACCAGGGCAAGTGGAAGCCGCTGCGCGGTGCAGTCACCTTCCTTCGCCGGCGCTTCAAGGCAGGAAGCAAGAGAAGGTGGTCAGGCTCCATTGGGCAGTATAACTTGCTCCATTGGTGCACCCGCGACAGGACCGAGCTAGGCCTCAGGCTGGCGGCCAGGCTGGGGCTTGAGAGCTGGTGGAACAAAGTTCACTACTCCGGCACCATAGTAATCTCACAGGATCTCAAGGACCGGATACAGCGGCTAGGGCACACACTCAGTAGGGACACGGACTCAAGAGGCGTCAGTACTCTGCAGAGAATGGGGCTAAACAAGGACGCTGATGGTATTCTTTTCTCGACTCTCAGCGAGACTTCCTTTGACTGGAGCATTTGTGCTTGGCACATCGCTACTGATACCTACCTTTCCGAGACAAAGGCTAATCATGAAGAAAACCTTGTTGCCTCAGTCCGTGCCCTCTCCAACTACATGATGTTCCTGCAGAAGGTACAGCCAGAGATGCTGCCCGGTCCAGTCCGCATTGATCAACTGCAGGACCAAATAGTTGATGACGTTGTCGACGAACTGCGTGATGAATGCTCGGCTAATCAGAATCAGGGCGGTCCGTTCAGTGTATCACCCAAAAAGTCGAATGTGCTCGATAAGCTATTCCAGAAGCTTAAGAAGCTGTTCCAGCGCGATGATCCCAATGACCCTTCCAGGATCGGGCAAAGAGAGGAGTTTGCCAGGAACCTCAACTACGCACGTTCGGAAAATTGCAACGAATTGGTACGTATGCAATCTGAACCTTATCGTCTCTTGATAATTTTATGTTAACTACTATGGTCGCCCGCGCGCGCTAGACTTGTTGTACTATTTAAAATTACCATCAAATATTTAGCATAATAATTATTATTATTTTATACTCTATATCTACAAAATAGTAGAAATAGATTGGAGAATTTCTCATCATCCCTCAATATAGTGAGATGGAATCATCATTTATGTCGAATTGCGTTTTAGCTAACTCATTATATTTAATTTATAATCTAATTGGTGCTTGATCCAATTATAGGATCCATCCAATCTAATAGGAGTATACCTAGACTCATTTTTCAATGATTTTAAATAAAGCACTAATGAGTCGCTAAGCTTCTTGCTATTTATTCCTTCTCTTCCCTTTTTCATTTGAGGGGTTAACTATCTTACAACGAGACTTCCATCAAACTGAAATCCCTGTTGAACAAATTAATACACGCATTAGTTCTTTAACCTATTGTCATTTATCACCAAAACCCACAAGGAAGGCCTAGATGCACTTTCAGTTCTTTAACCTATTGTCAGGTTTCGTTGCCTTGGTAGCGGGCCGATCCCGGCACTGGTCTCGCGTGCTCCACCGAGGGTGAGGCGCGCCAGGTCGCCGCCGACTCTTCCCCGGCGTAGCCCACGGATTGCGTCTCGCAGCAACACCCGAGGTTCTTCGGCGAAAACAGTGGCACAGACGCAAATGATGAAGGCCCTCAAGGTTATCTCCGGTGACCACCCACCGGACGCTGACTCCTTCATACAATATCTGAAGATTTTTGAGAGGGGCCTCACAGACGAGGAGCGCGCTGCTCTTGGTGACTTGCTCAACAGCAACTTCACGGTGGACTACTTGGTCGCGGAGCCTGAAGACTAAGTCTAGGGTCTAGGTTGCGTCTTTTTTATAGTTATTTATGGCTTCCTTATAGTTAATTAAACTTGTCGGTGTGGAACGTCCAGGGCTTAAATAAACGCTCCCGGCGTAGTGCTGTGCGTGAGTTGGTCGTGTCCGAGGGTGTCTCCCTGCTATGCTTGCAGGAGACCAAACTCGCTAATATATTGCCCTCTTTAATGATGGAAATGTTAGGAGCCGATTTTGATTACTACGCCTTGCCTGCCATACAGACGTGTGGTGGTTTAATTGTCGCTTGGAGAAAAGGAGACTAGGTAGTCACCAATCCAGTCCTTGGAGCCTTCTCCTTCACGGTTCGCGTGCGCTCGGCAGCGGACCCTAACCAGGCCAGTCCAGGAAGTTAAAGACGCTCTCGGTAGGACTGTGGTTGGTCTGTGGCGACTTCAACCTTATTTACAAGTCCGAAGATAAAAATAACGCCTGTTTAAATAGACGTATGATGGGTCGCTTCAGACAGGTCATTAATGACCTAGAATTGAAGGAATTATTCTTTCAAGGTCGCCTTTTTACTTGGAGCAATGAACGGCAGCACGCCACCCTAGAACGTATTGATAGGGTGTTCATCAAGGTCGATTGGGAGGACATCTTCCCTAACGCTGCACTGCACGCCTTGTCGTCCAGGTGCTCCGATCATGCTCCGTTGCTGTTGCAATTTGATTCCCTCCTCCATCCCAAACATCGCTGCAGGTTCGAGGCCATTTGGCCAAAGTTTGAGGGTTATCTAGAGGCAATTCAAACTTCTTGGGATATTCCATGCCTGATCGAAGATCCCCTATGCACCATTGATAAAAAACTGCGTGCGACAGCTAAGGCCCTCTAGAGTTGGAGTGCACATGTTGTGGGTAGCATTCGGACTAAGGTAGAGGTCGCTAAAGAAACCATTCTACGGTTAGATATCGCCTAGGAAAGCGGTCGCTCTCGCCTACTGAGCTCTATCTCAGGAGGCAAACTAAGAAACATCAATCCAAGCTAGTGAGCATCATCCCCAACCTTTGAGCACATTGAAGCATTGCTTAGCATCTCCAAACACTTTTTACTCTTGGGGAGTAATCCCCTAGATAGGCTAGGCGTTGCCCTAGAGCTTCCAAGCTTGTGGAAAGCCTTGGGAAGTTTGTGAAGGTTGGATTCACCTCCGCAAGGAAAGAATCAAGGAAGAAGAAATCCAAGCTTGATCTTCGTGGTCGCTTGGTGACGATTAGGGTTGAAAGAGACCCGGCTCTTCGTGGGCTCCTCAACGGAGACGTAGGAACCTCACTTGTGAGAGGTCCGAACTTCGGTGAACAAATCTTTGTGACTTGTGCTCATTCATGTTTTTGTTGTTCATACTTGTTATTTCATTTACTTAGTATGCCCTATCTATTTATTGTGACTGTTGTGGTTAAATTCCTCTTGAGATCTGTTACATATCTATACATTGCTGTTTTCTATCCGTTTAGAATCACTAGATCTACTTGATAGGGTGCAGTTTAATTCGGATTAAATTTCCTGTCATGGAAGTTCCGCCAGCTGCCGGAACATCCGCCATTGATGGAAGTTCCGGCAAGTGACGGAAGTTCCGTCAAGTTTTAATTTCTGCTGTTAAGTGTTTTTCAGGAAAAATTAATCAAGTTGCCTATTCAAACCCCCCCCTCCCCCCTCTAGTCAACTTCCAATTGGTATCAGAGCAAGACTTCTCATCAGTTGAGCTTAACCGCTTGAGAAGAAAAGATGACGGAGGATAGCGATCCAAGTGTTAATGTCAATGTTGATCCCATTGTTAGTGGTGGTGATTCAAAGATCACTAACGATGGGGGTGAGAACAGCAAAGTAGATGATGATACAGCATCTGGGTCAGGCTACAAAAGAGAGAGATCACTCCCCGATGGAAATGCTTGGTATAAAGACTCGGCAAATATGCATGGTAGTGGAGCCGGTAGTATACCACACTTTGATGGAAAAGACTACAGCTGGTACAAGCATAGAATGAAGATGTACATCACGTCTATCTCTCCATTTGTATGGGACATTGTGGAAAATGGGTACACACTAGAAGGTCCAAAAGGAAAACCAACGATTAGTGACACTTGGCTCATCCAAAGAAATGCTCAAGCAACATCAGCAATACTTTCATCCTTGAGCAAAGAAGAATACAGGAGAGTTGTTATGATTGAAAGTGCTCAAGCTATGTGGAACAAACTTAGAGATGCACATGAAGTGTGCAAGTGGTAAAGAAATCCAAGCTTCAAGTCCTCAAGAATCAATTCAACCACTTTGTGATGAAGAAGGGAGAAGGGCTAAAGGAAGTTCATGATAGACTCATGGATATAGTAAATGAAAGAAGATCATATGGTGATGACATTGAAGATAGTGAAGTCAACTACAAGCTACTCATGGTTCTCCGAAATTGGAACTCGGTTCTATGTACTATTATTGAAGAAAAGCCCGACTTTGAAGAATTCTCAACTGATGAAGTGCTTGGAAGAATCTTGGCCCACAAGAATCGTGATGATGAAGGAAAAAGAGTTCAAATGTTGCTTGGAGATGGTCCATCAAGTACACAAGAATTAGTATTCAAGGCAAAGAAAGTCACCGTTGATCGATCACAAGAAGAAGAAGGAGATGATGATGATGACGATGATGACGATGATGATGATGACGATGATGAGTTTGCTCTCTTTGTGAGGAAATTTGGCAAGTTCATGAAGAAGAATGGTTTCAACAAGAAAACATTTGAAAAAGTCAAAGCGAAGATCCAAGAGAACATGCTATGATTGTCATGAAGAAGGTCACTTTGCTGCGGATTGTCCAAAGCGCAAAGGTAATGATGATAAGAAGGAGAAGCTTTTCAAGAACAATAAACCAAAGAAGAACTCAAAGGGACAAGCACATGTTGGGAAAGAGTATGTATCCGAAGATTCCGATTCCGATGATGATGAAGAGAAGAAGGGTGGTATTGTCACTCTTGCATATGGCATGACACCAACAAATGTTTCACTCTTCGGCAAAAGCAACAACGACAAAAAGGAAGTCGTCCACAAGTGTCTTATGGCAAGAGGTGCAAAGGGGAAACCAAACTCCTCTCAAATTGATGATAATAGTGATGATGAGGAGGATGCAATTCCCTCAATACTTGAAATGATGAAATTGCTTGAGCTTCAACAAGAAACCATCAATGAGCGAGAGAATACTCTTGAGAAACAAGAAGACTTGCTCATTCTTGAAAAGAAGGGAAACCTTGAACTCATGAGTCTTCTTGAGCTAGAAAGGAAGAAAAATGAAGAGTTAACCAAAACACTTGTTGAGGTTAATGAATCAAGTGCTAGTCTTGGAAACTCAAACATGTTACTCCAAGAGAAGTATTGCTACTTGGAAAAGGAACATAAATCTCTTGAAGTAAAATTTGAGAGTCTCTTGAAAAGCACTTCTTCCTCAAATATTGATATCAATTCTTTGCATGCTTCCACGAGTAAAGGCTGTGCTAGATGTTATAATGTTGATATTGATGCCTTTACTACTACTAATAAGAATTTGATTGTTGAGCTAACCAAGCATGTGAAGGAACTTGAAAGAGATTACAAGATTGAGTTAGCTAAGAGGCTCAACTTGGAGGACAATGTTTTCAATGGACCAAATGGTCTTGGTCATAACAATGGTGAGCCCAAAAAGAAGTTCCGAACAAGGGCAATGAGGGCCCCAAGGCAACAAAGAAGAAAGTTGCTCAATTTGTGAAACCTCAAGTTGAGCAACAAAAGATTGATGTTCCAAAAGGGGGAATACCTACCATAGGACATAATTTGCTTTATAACGATTCTTCCATTCTATTTCGCAATTTTGATGCATCATATGTTCTTACAAGAAATGCCTATGGTAGGGTAGTTGCAAAATTTGTTGGGCCACGAAATGCAAGGTGGAAGCCATGTGTGTGGGTGCCCAAAGTTCTTGTTACTAATGTGAAAGGACCCAAACAAGCTTGGGTACCTAAAGCCAAGGCTTAATTCATTCTTGTAGGGCTATGCATCCGGTGGGCCAAATTGGATACTTGATAGTGGATGCACAAATCACATGACCGGTGAGAAGGAAATGTTCTCTACTCTTTCAACCGATGATGTTCCAACCGAAAAGAGCGTATTTGGAGATGATGACAAGGCTAAGGTAATTGGTCTTGGAAAGATTGCAATCACCAATGACCACTCCTTATCCAACGTCTTTCTTGTAAATTCCTTAAGCTATAACTTGATGTCCGTATCACAACTTTGTGACTTGGGATACAATTACTTGTTTACAAATGTTGGCGTGACCTTCTTTAGAAGGGATGATTCCACAATAGCCTTCAAAGGGTACTTGGAAGATAAGCTCTATATCATTGATTTCTCTTCGGAGAGAGCTAATCTTAGTACTTGTTTGATTGCTAAAACCACCATGGGTTGGCTATGGCACCGAAGGCTAGCTCATGTTGGGATGAGGAATCTTCACAAGCTTCTAAAGGGTGGCCATGTGGTTGGACTAACGGATGTTTCTTTTGAGAAAAATAAAGTGTGTAGTGCATGTCAAGCCGGAAAGCAAGTCAGTGTTCCACATCCCGCCAAGAGTATCGTGACAACATCAAGACCGTTGGAAATGCTCCATATGGACCTATTTGGGCCAATCTCCTACATAAGCATTGGCGGTAACAAATATGGTCTTGTTATTGTTGATGATTATTCCCGTTTCACTTGGATATTCTTTTTGCATGATAAAAGTGAAACATAAGGTGTACTCAAGAAGTTCTTGAGAAGAGTACAAAATGAATATGAAGTGAAGATCAAAAAGATAAGAAGCGGCAATGAAAGTGAGTTCAAGAACACTCAAGTTGAATAGTATCTTGATGAAGAAGGTATCAAGCATGAGTTCTCCGCACCTTATACCCCACAACAAAATGGGGTTACGGAGAGGAAAAATCGAACACTTATTGAGATGGCAAGAACCATGCTTGATGAGTACAAGACTCCCGATATCTTTTGGGCCGAAGCAATCAATACCGCATGTCATGCCACAAATAGATTGTATCTCCATCGTCTCTTGAAGAAAACACCATATGAGCTCCTCACCGGTAACTTACCAAATGTGTCTTACTTTCATGTCTTTGGAAGCAAATGTTTTATTCTAAACAAGAAGCCTAAATCCTCAAAATTTGCACCTAAAACCGATGAGAGCTTCTTGCTTGGATATGGATCAAATGTCTATGCATTCTGTGTTTTCAACAAAACCACCGGTTGTGTTGAGATCACGCGTGATGTGACATTTGATGAATCTAATGGCTCACAAGTGGAGCAAGTTTTCTCAAGTGTTATAGGTAATGAAGAAGCTCCAAGTGAGGCAATAATGAGGATCGCCATAGGAGATATAAGACCACAAGAGCCGAACAATGACCAAGATCAACCTCCTTCCTCAAATCAAGATCCAACATCACCACATGATCGAGAAAATAATAAAGATCAAGGGAATGACCAAGCTCAAGGTGACGACCAAGAGCAAGATCAAGCTCAAGATCAAACTCAAAATGGTGGTGACAGTGATCAAGAACAAGATGTACAAGAGGAGGAAGTTGCACCACGGCGCCCAATTCTTCCAAGATTGCGACAAAGTGTACAAAGAGATCACCCCGTCGACAATATAGTTGGTGATATTGAAAAAGGGGTAACCACTAGAACACGAGTACTTGCATTTTGTAAACATTACTCGTTTGTCTCTCCCTTAGAACCCTTTAAGGTAGAAGAAGCACTCAAGGATCCGGATTGGGTGGTGGCCATGCAAAAGGAATTGAATAACTTCACAAGAAATCAAGTATGGTCATTGGTGGAGAGACCGAAGCAAAATGTTGTGGGCACCAAATGGGTGTTCCGCAATAAACAAGATGAGCATGGTGTGGTGATAGGAAACAAGGCAAGGCTTGTAGCAAAAGGATACTCTCAAGTCGAAGGTTTGTATTTTGGTGAAACTTTTGCACCCGTAGCTAGACTTGAAGCTATTCGTATATTACTTGCTTTTGCTACTCACCATGGTTTTAAGCTTTATCAAATGGAGGTGAAAAGTGCCTTCCTTAACGGGCCAATCAAGGAAGAGGTGTATGTGGAGCAACCACCGGGATTTGAAGACCCCAAGTTCCCCAAACATGTGTACAAGCTTCATAAAGCACTCTATGGGCTCAAACAAGCTCCTAGAGCGTGGTATGAGCATCTTAGAGATTTCTTGGTGGATGTGGGCTTCACAATTGGCAAGGCCGATCCTACTCTTTTCACAAGAAAAATTGGAAAAGACTTATTTGTTTGCCAAATATATGTCGACGACAATATATTTGGTTCTACTAACCAAGCTTTTTGTGATGAGTTTAGTGATCTCATGACACGCAAGTTTGAGATGTCCATAATGGGGAGTTGAAATTCTTTCTAGGTTTTCAAGTCAAGCAACTAAAAGAAGGCATGTTCATCAGTCAAACCAAATACATTCAAGACATTCTCAAGAAGTTTGACATGGATAAAGCCAAGCCCATCAAAACGCCAATGAAGACTAATGGACATCTTGACCTTGACATGAAGGGCACACTCGTGGGCCAAAAGGTATATCGCTCCATGATAGGATCTTTGCTTTATCTTTGTGCATCTAGGCCCGATATAATGCTAAGTGTGTGCATGTGTGCAAAATTTCAATCCGCTCCTAAGGAGTGCCACATGGTGGCCGTTAAAAGAATCTTACGATATTTGGTTCACACACCGAACCTAGGGCTTTGGTATCCAAAGGGCTCCAAGTTTAAGTTAGTTGGCTACTCCGATGCCGACTACGCCGGATGTAAGGTGGATAGGAAAAGCACATCCGGGACTTGCCAATTCTTGGGTAGGTCCCTAGTATCGTGGTCATCCAAGAAACAAAATTCCGTTGCCCCTTCCACTGCCAAAGCGGAGTATGTTGCAGCCGGTAGTTGTTGTGCACAATTACTTTGGATGCGACAAACTCTAAAGGACTTTGGATACACTATGAATAAAGTTCCTCTCCTATGTGACAATGAGAGTGCCATAGCCATAGCAAATAAACCCATTGATCACAATAGAACCAAGAACATAGACATCCGGCATCACTTCTTGAGAGACCATACCATAAAGGGGGATATTGAGATCGGGTATGTAAGAACCGACAAACAGTTAGCCAATATCTTCACCAAGCCACTAGATGAGAAACGGTTTTGTGAACTTAGGAGTGAGCTAAATATCATAGATTCTAGTAATGTGGATTGATTTGTTGGACATCTTTTGTGAAGTAAGCTAGATGTTTTTAAAAATCAAAAATCTCAAAAGTAGTGTGTGATTTGTTTTCAAAAGTTCTGTGTTTTGATCCCTAATCAAGTTGTTGAACCTGTGAATATTGTTCCTTTTGGTTGATTGTTGGCTATTCACAAGTTCAAACAACCCCATTGTCCAACATCTTTTCAATTCTCTGACGGAACATCCGACATCAGACGGAACATCCGTCAGTCTTGATCTCAGCCTCGCTGTATCCTTACAGAGAGTTTCTGGCGGAACATCCGCTAGGCGATGGAACATCCGCCACCTGACGAAACATCCGCCATCCTACGGGTTAAACCCTAGGTGAAGAGAAGTTACCCCTTCATTCTTATCCTTTCTCTCTCTCTCTCTTCACCACTCCAAATCCTACCTCTCCCAAGGCGATTTTCGGTTTCCACCGCAACTTTTGGAGAAGGATCCGTGCAAAGGCCTCATCAAGTGTCGGAACATCCGCGGCTCGCCATCGTTTCATCTTCGTGCCCCTCAATCCCTTGAAAAAGGTACTATGGAGCACTTTGACCGATCTCTCGATGCAAAGGGTTTCCTTCAAATCTCTTTGGATAGATTGGTTCTCTAGTGACTAGTCTTTGATATCCTAGAAGATCTCTTGTTTCCCATGGAGAATGTGTGAGAATCGATGATTTGTTGCTCGGGACGATCCAGTAACGGATGTTCCGCCAGGTCTCGGATGTTCCGCCAATTGTCGGAACATCCGTCAGCTGACGGAACATCCGCCACTGATCTGTTCCATGCAGTAAATATCTATTCTATATCTTGCCTCCAACTTGAATTTCTTCTTATTGGTGATCTATTATCTTGTCAAGGGTCTGCACGATGACTCGGAGCAAGAGAGCAGGAAATCGCAAGAGTCAAAGTTACTATGAATCGGGGTCCGAGCATGAAAGTGATGAAGAACCTCTTGCACAAAGGCTTCGTGCAAGTGGTGCTGGTGGTAGAGGACGCGGTGGCAGTGGGATTCACATTGATGAACCTGCCCAGACCATGCATGTGGAACGAGGTACTACCTTGCCTCAAAGAAGAAGTGCTAGTAGAGGAAAAGGCAAGGGGGTGGCTACCGCAAGTGCCCAAGGACCACAAAGTGGTCAAGGTGACGTTCCAAAAGAGTTTGTGACCAATGTCAAGATCCATGCTCCAGAATATGATGCCTATCATGACTGGATGAACTACAAGAGGTTTGTAGCTGCTATGAGAAGAGGAAGGGAAGCAGATCCTAGGAATCAAGATAAGGAAGCCTCAGATAACAGGTTTCACACCTGGCTCTAACAAGATTACAACAACGCTTTTGTGATCAGGGAAACCAAGAAGGCAGTCATATCCCCAATGCAGTATATTGATTGGAAATACATGGAAGATAAGGATAATCCCTTGTTTACCGAGATTATTGCCGCTTGTAAAGCGAAAGAGGTGTATGATCTGATGGGTTTTCACTATGACTGGAATGCTGAGGTGATTTGTCAGTTTTACTCCACCTTGTGGATGGATCCCGCCCGAAATGGAAAAATCTATTGGATGACTCAAGGTCAACAGTACTCGGTCACGAAGAAGCAATTTGCAGGATATCTCAAGTTTGGACGAGAGGATCATCAAAGGGATGACATAACAAATGAGCCGCTCTTGGAGGGGGATGAGTTGAAATCCATGTATCAGGGTAGAGATGCATTGCCTGGGTCCACCAAGGGTCTCAAGCCCTTCTTCTTTGTTCTTAATCGAATGATTAGGAAGACCCTTGTTCCCAAAGAGGAGGACTCAACACATCTTGCCGGTCTATCAAGGAACATTCTCTACCGCATGAGCAATGAGGCTGACCCCTTTTGTGTGGCCAGTGTACTTGTTGAAGAGATTTGGAGGGCCTCAATTGATCCTAGGAAGAGCTTTCCCTATGCTCCGTACATCATGTACATTATTGAACAAGTGACCAATCTAGAGTTTGAGAAAGATTGCAAGCATCTTCCTTTACAAGTCAAACAATATCGAGGGCCAAGGTCCTCTAGTGGAGCACCTCAACCTGATTCACCAAACTATCCCACTTCATCATCTCGAGCATCAAAGCCGGAAACCATCTCCGAAACCATCCTTTCCTTCTTCAAGAGTATCTTCAACGTGTGTCGTCACAATGCTGTGGAGATTCATGAGAACAAGAAGAGGATTAAGGCAAATGCTAGGCGCTTTAAGGAACTCACTCGCTCTCAAGGTGTTCCTACTTCTCCTGATGGGTCCGAGTGTGGGGAGGATGATCCGCCCGTTTTTGACAATCCTTTTGAAGTGTATGAGCGTGCTCATAGGTCTGCAGGGCCTCCTTCTCATGTGCCCATTGATGAAGCTGAAGATGATGAGTCCAAGGAGGAGGTTACCACCAGCGAGGAGGAGTCCGAGTGATTCACACTTCTTCCATTTTCTCCCTTTTTTCTTTCCTTTTTGGTGCCTTGATGCCAAAGGGGGAGAGAACTTAGGGGGAGTGTGGATTTGTTATCCATCGTATTCTATTTCCATGTTGGACTTGTTGGGATTTATGTAATGTGTGTTGAACTTAATTTGCAAAACTTTATTGTAGTAAGTGTAAGACTATGTTTTATGTTATGTGTGGTGCTTGTTTAAATCTTGGTTAAGTCTATATGTATTGTGCTAGCTTGTGTAACACTTGTTTAGGCACCTCATATTTTTAAAGATATAGGGGGAGCTCCTTCAAATATTTCTGTGAATTCCTGTGCATATCTTTAGGGGGAGCTCAATCTATATCTTGTTGCATTTACATACACTTATCAGTTATTGGTGAAGTTTTAATCGTATTGTCATCAATCACCAAAAAGGGGGAGATTGAAAGTGCATCTAGGCCTTCCTTGTGGGTTTTGGTGATAAATGACAATAGGTTAAAGAACTAATGCGTGTATTAATTTGTTCAACAGGGATTTCAGTTTGAAGGAAGTCTCGTAGTAAGATAGTTAACCCCTCAAATGAAAAAGGAAAGAGAAGGAATAAATAGCAAGAAGCTTAGCGACTCATTAGTGCTTTATTTAAAATCATTGAAAAATGAGTCTAGGTATGCCGAACTATCAAGAGGGGTGAAACGGTCTTACTTGCAATGTTTCAAGTGCTCAAATACCTAGATTCTAGCTACTAAGCCAAATGTCTAAGAGGAGTGAACCTAAAATTCAAACCAAGGCCAAAAAGACCTACAGTCACGAAACATCCGAAACTTAACGGATGTTCCGCCAAAAGCCCTCTGTGCAGCCCAACCTCAGAGTGACGGATGTTCCGACACCTGACGGAACATCCGCCACTTAATCATTCTTCTGTACCGAGAGTTTTTGGCGGATCGTCGGAACATCCGCCAACACTGGGACGGATGTTCCGTCAGCTGACGGATATTTCGTCATAGTGTAACCGTTGGGCCTCAACGACTCTTTTTGGACCCCCACTATAAATACCCCTTCCCACCCCGTGAGAAGGGTTGCTGGTGCCATTCAAACACACACACATCTCCTCTAGCAACAAAGCTCTCCCCCGCTACATTTCCATTGACATTTGAGTGAAAAAGGGAGCGAGAAACATCAATCCAAGCTAGTGAGCATCATCCCCAACCTTTGAGCACATTGAAGCATTGCTTAGCATCTCCAAACACTTTTTACTCTTGGGGAGCAATCCCCTAGATCGGCTAGGCGTTGCCCTAGAGCTTCCAAGCTTGTGGAAAGCTTTGGGAAGTTTGTGAAGGTTGGATTCACCTCCGCAAGGAAAGAATCAAGGAAGAAGAAATCCAAGCTTGATCTTCGTGGTCGCTTGGTGTGGATTACGGTTGAAAGAGACCCGGCTCTACGTGGGCTCCTCAACGGAGACGTAGGAACCTCACTTGTGAGGGGTCCGAACTTCGGTGAACAAATCTTTGTATCTTGTGCTTGTTCATGTTCTTGTTGTTTCATTTACTTAGTACGCCCTATCTATTTATTGTGATTGCTGAGGTTAAATTCCTCTTGAGATTTGTTTCCTATCCGTTTAGAATCACTAGATCTACTTGATAGGGTGCAGTTTAATTCGGATTAAAATTTCCTGTCACGGAAGTTCCGCCAGCTGCCGGAACATCCGCCATTGACGGAAATTCCGTCAAGTGACGGAAGTTCCGTCAAGTTTTAATTTCCGCTGTTAAGTGTTTTTCAGGAAAAATTAATCAAGTTGCCTATTCACCCCCTCCCCCCCCCCCCCCCCCCCCCTCTCTAGTCAACTTTCAGAGACCGAGACGCGAGGAGGCTGCGACGCCTCCGACCCGTCGTCCCTAGGTGGAGAGACCAGTGGCGAGGACTCCCGTTGCCTCCGCCGCGCCAGGATGATGCGGGCATCAAACGGCATGGGTGAGGGCTCCGGCGGCGCCGCCTGCACCCGCGACCTAACCGCCTGTGACCGTGCGGCCTGCGGCCTATCCCCGAGAGAGCGCAGTCCGGCCAACCTTGAGCGTGTCACCTGACTGGGCGGCTGACCTCCGACCCGTGGCGAGCGTGGTCTCTTGCAACCACACGCTTGGTGGCCTTCCTGTCCGCAGCGAAGGCAGCACGCCGGGGAACGGCAGGCCGACGCGACGTGCTCTGTGGAGAGGCAGTTGAAGCAACGGCCGACCAGATCGGCGGGTACTGGGCGGCGTTGCCTGGGAGGGAGGGGGGCGGGGTAGGCGGAGACTTGCGTTTCTCCTTCCGCCGCCTGACGACTTGCCATGACTCGTCCACCTCCACCAGGCCGGTAGCGGACGGACTGATGACAGGTTCCCCCTCCGCGCGCCACGGCCTGCTGCGGACCCGACGAACGTCGGCCATGAGCCCATGTGGCTTGACAGCGCTGGGCGATGGCGACCCGGGAGGGACCGCCCTCGGACGACGACGGCGACGCTACGACAGCGCCTTTGCCCTTGGTCTCCAGCACCCCAAGCTCCCTCATGCGACGGACGAAGCCGTCCTCCGAGGAGCTGGAAGATTCCGAGGAGCTAGCCTCCCATGGTTCCACCGCCGCGGGGATGGCGGGACCGAGCTCACCCGCGCCTGGTGCCACGACCGCGACCCAAGAACGAGCCGCAACGGCGCCAATAGATCCAGCGGAAGAAGAAGCGACCAGGTTTCGAGAGGAAGAAGGAGGGGGTGGGGTTGGACTGTGGGACGGCGAACCAGGAGCCATCCCGGCGACGGTCACCGACGGCGGCGGGGGGGGGGGGGGGGGGGGGGGGGGCGAGGAGGGAGGTGGGGGTCGAGAGGGGCTTTTGCCGTGCCGACATGCTCCTGCCCTGCCAGGCGGCACAGGGTAGTGGGCAACTGGCCGCGGCATTCGTTGCTGAAACTCGCTAGTGTGTAATTTATAAACTTTGTATATATTTTTGACGATTACTTCATAATGGTAACGAGGAGTAATTTTTAATACACAGAGGGTATTTTAGACTAATTTTGCATAATGGCAGTGGTGGAACATTATCTAACACGTGGATAGTATTTTGGTCTAACTTTTTCATAACGGTGGTGTTGGTAAATTTCTTTTTTTCTTCTCTGATTAATGTGGTCATTTCTAGCCTTTGAGAGCGAATGTGGTAGCTCTTTTTCTTGGTTAAATATTAAGTAATAGATTTAAAAGATATTTTAAAAAATACAATAGTTTTTAATCTTTTTGTTAAATAGAAACCACTAAAGCATATGATTATCATAATAATTCCTCCAGAAGTTTATATCGACAATAGTTAGTTTAAAAATTGAACTGATTAACATCATATATGAAAAACGGAAGAAACATATAGTTTTCTTTCTCTTGCATAAATATCATAGGTTTACATATGTTTTTGAACAAAGAGTTGATCTTTGGTCCGCTTTGTGACAGTTTATGCTCCCTAATTTACTAATTATGCCCCTTCTGCATAAAGATCCGCAGGTCAAAATTGACGATTTTTTCTGCTTACGACGGAGGAGCTGTACTAACCAAAAACCTTCTCTCGATGGACTCGGAGTTCAAAAATCAGCGCAAGACTGCTTTCGTGCTGGAACTGATCTTTAAGGTGTGGTTGGAGATGTTGTGCTATGCTGCCCACCACTGTGGCAGGGATTCCCATGCAAGGCAGCTCAACAACGGCAGCGAGTTCATCACCATCATTTATCTTTTGACACGTGATAGAGGTTAGCTGGCTCTAGCATGTGTCACACATCAAAATTTCAAGTTTTGGGATGTGAATAAAATTTCCACTAATTTTCAAAAACTTTTTGAAATAGTTCAAAATTTTGCTTTAATATTATAGCGTGATCACATCAATTTAGGTAAAGAAAAATATTTTCTAAATTAAATCAATATATATGGGTTATATAAATTTATTTGTTGCATTCATAATGCCTAGGATTCATTAGGTTGTTACTGAGTGAAAAAATTATTAAAAAAGCTCGAGTAGAAACCGTTTTTCTTTTGTATAGAAAATAGAATAGAAATCATAAATAGGAAAAGAGAAGAACAACCTGAGAGCAGCTCGTGCTGAATCTCTTCGGCCGTTTTTTTCGGCCCGTTCATTTCCCGCCGGCCCTGGCCCCCCCCCCCCCCAAACCGCATGCCCCCCTCTCCCCCCCCCCCCCCCCCCCCCCCCCCCCCCCCCCCCCCCCGGGTTCCGGCCCAGTTTGGCCTCGCCTGCAGACCGCACGCCGCCGGGCGGCGCCCGTGCTGAACGTTGTCATCGCCTCCTCTCGGCATGTGCGCGCCCAGCCATCCTAGGGTTCCGCACCCCTAGCTCGAGGATGCGCACGAGGACGTCGCCCCAGACGAAGACATCGCCTCGCCATGTTTCCACGTGACAAGCCGTCCCTCCGACGCTCGATGCCGATGAACTTCGGCTCCCCGACGCGTTCCCTGGAGCCGCCGAACTTTCTCTGTCAAACCTCGCCGTCGCCAACCTCCCTCCGACCACGCCACCCTCCTGCCCTCCCGCACCACGCAGTGAGGTTCAGTGCCCAGAATCGCCGGCGTGCGCTAGCTCTGTCAAGCCACCGTTGTGTCCCAAGCCGGCGCCGCCCTTTCCCAACCATCTGGTCCACCGTGAACCAATGGACTGCAGACGCGCTCTTGTCCATTGGTTCCATGCACTCAGCTCACAACATTTTTTTGATTTTCTTTAATCCTTTTGGTTTACTGCATCAATGCGATGTCAGTCTTGTGCAGTAAATCAGGTTTTCGCAGAGAAACAATTTCTAAAAATGCTAAATTTGAAGTTTAAACCCTCTCATTTCAAAAGCACATTACTTTTTGCTCGTAGTTCCGTTTGAGATGATTCTTGTGTACATATGATCTCAATTGAAAAGCTCATTACTATTTACTCGTAGTATGTTTTGAAACGATTCTTGTGCTCAAGTGATCGTACGAACGAGTACTATCGTTTGGTACTGTTGTTGTAGTCATTTGAGGCAGTTTGGTGTATTATTTCTTACTGTTTATTTTTGTGTGTTTTTTGGGTATACCATTAAATAGATGACGGTGAAGACCATGAAGGCGGCAATAAATAACTTGAAAAAGACAATGAAGACCCTAAGTGGCAGCAGTCGGAGTAAGGCAAATGTCTTTGGTGCACTCTGAACTATGCTTTTAAATTACGTCGTTTATATACATATACTTTGCTTTTACCTGAATCATATTGTCAGTTTCTCGTTTCATATATCCTTGTCGCCTGATTGGTGGTAGTTTTTTGGGTATGGGTAGGTCATGCTTAGCCTTGCTTGCCTTGAGTTGGTTGTACTCATGGTTTGTGGCTGGTATCTATTTGGGATCCTAAGGATCCGTTCATGGAGCGACAACCTAGGTAAACAGTGCCACCATGAGACGTATGAAACGGCTTGGCAAGTACTATGTTGTTTTCCTAGTTATGTAAGAATCAATGGACGAAGGAGATATGCTCGAAAGCTTCTATTTTGAAGTGATTAGGGGTATACTCTTGACCTTTGTGTGGAGCGTCTCCTAATCTTACACAAGAGGGGGCAGGTTGGTAAAGTGACCACTGCACGCTCGAAAGCTCCTTAGTGAACTGATTACGAGTGTTAAACCCAAAAGCTTTACTTTGGCGAAACCTTAGTGGATGATTATATGCTGGAAGAAGACTTTAGAAAATGCCTCGTGGTGATCTCCTGACCACACACTATAGGTAGTGCGCGCGTGCTTGGCTGCCATGGCATCATGGAGACTTAAGTCTGCCTAGCAACAAGGGATGAAATCATGACTTGTGGGCAAAGTGCGACCCATGACAGTCGTGCTCATGGTCAAGAGCGATTTGGATCCTCATATGATTAGTAGGAATGGATGGATGAATCTTGTGGGTGACCTGGATCCTCACATGATTTAGGGTGGTGTAACCACTAGGTTCTATAGGTGGAGTCGCCTATAGTGTGGTTGGGTGGGTAGCCCTTGGTTCCCCACAGGCGGAGTAGCCAGTGTAGCTGCCTTAATGTTAATCTTTTGGGGTTTACATCACTTAGTGATATATGACACATTAATAAAGGTTCCAGTTTTAGTTGCTTATTCCTGCAAATGAACCATATGCCAGTCTTTCTTTCATATAAGTGCATGTTATTTTTTTCAACACTTACGGAGTACGACATGTGCTTATACTTGCCATTTATTTAAATATTATTAAATATTACTCAGAGAGTGAAGATAAACTGCTTTGGAGATGACGCTGAAGACACAACTTTTGGAGCTCCGGTAGACTGCCCGTGGTGATATGGAGACTTTCGCTAGCATTTGTTTTCTTGTATTTTTTAAAGACATTAATATCATGCAATCATTTATAAAGTAAACATGATCAAAACAAATGCCATGTGTACAGAACCTAGATCATTTTTTTCCTGCAATATATTTTATTTATGAACAAAAGCTTTAAGGAAACATGGTGAACATAAATATTTCTAATAAAGTTTAAAGTTATCAAGAGTTTTTTTTACATACATTATCAAGAGTTGTCTCCCATGCATGAGATATTATCCAAAAAACATGCACGTTATAAATCATGGATTTGGAGGCAAAAAAATTTAACATGTATGTTTACCCAGCCCAGCAGCTAATCAACCTCAATCGGACCTAAGCACAAATTTTAACATGTATGTTTACCTAAGCCCAGCAGCCCTTCCCCGCAGAAGTTGAGCACCGTGGCGCCGTGAAACAATCATCCAGAATCTAAAATCTTTCACCTCCACACAATTAGGTTGAAACCACAATAACTGTGTTAGATTCGGGCACCTTGGAAGCAGGCCGGACATGAGCAAAAACAAAAGAATCAGCAGTTTGAAAAAAAAAAAAGGTAGCACAATAAACTTAAGGAGCACTCAACTTGCGCTGCAGCCGGGTTTCTTTGACTCAACTAGCCAAGCAGCAACTGCTCCTGCGCTCCTCCACCCGAGAACCAGCTCCGGCCCCCTCCCTCCCCGTCCCCGGCGAGTCGCCGGCAACCGGCGAGTGGAGAGGAGCCACCCCGTAGTAGTCTAGTTTAGTTCTTTCTCTAATTGTAGTTTAGTTTGGTTGAGAGTCATGAAGAGTGAGCTTCAGTGCTTCCCGTGTTAGACTCTATTCAACATCTAGGCATAAGATCAAGTACGGGTCTATCATCTTTTCTAGTCAACATCATGAATCGGGGTGATCTGATCTAGATCTAGGGTAGAGGATGATATACCTTCATGAGCAGCCGGAGCGGGAGCCGCCATGGCGATGACGGGTGGCGCCGGAGTCGTTGGAGTGGTGGCGAAGTGGACGGCGGGTACGCGCACGTTGGCCAGTGCGTGCGGGAGTCGTAGGTTCCTTCGCCCCTCCGGCCGGTACCTGCACTGGCCAGGGACGGAGTAGCGGTAGGGCGTCGACGTGGCGGCCGGTGGTGGAGCTTCCCGTCGGCCAAGCGCTAGATTGTGATCGGTCTACGGTTTGTCGGTGGGGCTGGTGGCAGCGCAGCCAACCTCTACTGCGTGCCCCGGCCCCCACCTCTTTATATAGCGCAGGCGACAGGGGCCACCAACCATGAGTTGGTTGTGCGCCCCCGATCAGGGCGCGATTAAGGGGGCGTGATCTTTGGATCACGTTCTGGAGATCAAACTAACAATCTCCCCCTTGATCTCTTTATCTTTTTCTTTACCTTTTCAATTTTCTCATTTCATCATAGATTAGTGCATAGAGCATGTGAAGGACCGAGAAGGCGACCAGAGGGGGGGGTGAATGGGAGCCGATAAAAATTCTTGCAAAGAATTCGGCCTATGTCCCAACCCGCCTCAAGAATGATCACCAAGATCACACACACACATGAGGAGTGTTGTGCTGACCCTAGGAGTGATCAAAGATGATGTAGGAGTACTTGCGGAAGCAAAACAAGCGAACACGCACTCCACGAGATGGACCGATGAAAATCCAACCGAGACCTTCCACCGGATAGTCCGGTAACCTGTCGGATACTCCGGTACGGATACTCCGTGTGAGGTGTCGGATACTCCGGTCGGATACCAGGTCCGGATACTCCGGTAGGGTGCCGGATACTCCGGAAGGTATCAGGTCCGGATACTCCGGTAATGTGTCGGATAGTCCGGTCGGGTACCAGGTCCGGATACTCCGGTACTCGGTCGGATACTCCGGTAGGCGATGAACAGCAAGAACAAAAACGCGCGACCGGTTGCTCCAAAATCCGAAACCCAATCAAACGACCTCCAAAAATCACCAAACTTGAACCCTAAGTGCGTGACAAGATTGGGAACCTCATCCAAGTGGATCCATACAAAAACCCAACCAAATCCCCTCGAATTTCAGATCACGTGCAAGAACAAGGGTTTGGTCAAACTTGGACGAAATCCACAAATTCGAGGTGCTCGTGGGGAGATCTTGAACGAGATCACTCAAGGCATGTTCCCACACATCCTAGCACCGAATCCATCCAAGAAAAACGACCCAAATCGCAGCCAAAAGGAAGATCGAAAAATCACCCGAAAATAGCTCCGAAAATGGGGAAAAAGATGAATTCGGGAATAAGATGGGGAGGAAGAACAAGAGCACGAGATTGATTCAAACAAACATCATTCCATTGATTCAATCACGAGATTCATAGGTACAAAGCTAGGGCGCCGCCCTCTTCCTCCCTCTCTTGTTGAAAGTTGAAGATACAAGCTCTCACCTTGTTCCCTCTCCTCTCATCTCTCTCTAGCTCTCCCCTAGCTAGTCCTATCCTCTAGATGCAAATGACTTGGTCCAAAGAGGCTCAAGGTGGCCAGCCAACTCCACCTCCCTATATGGGCATTTTCTCTTTCCCAACTTACCCCTAAGGTATTACATACTCCCACCTACCACTAGGGGCAAAATCGTCCAACTCTTTTTCCTTCGCCCGAACGCCATCGGGCCCTTCACGACTTCGCTTCGCCTCGACGCAACCTTCGCGATGGTGCCACGTACACCACCATGCGCCACCGCGGGTTTTGAGGCCCAAACCGGGAAAACCGTCCGCCCGCCGGTTTTGAGGCATAAACCGGGAAACCACCTCGATGTCGACGCGTGTCACCTCGTCCCGCGAACCTTGCCGTCAAGTCTTCTCGTCCCAGCCCGTCGGGACCCATCACTTGACTCGGCCTCCCGTTCGCCTTTTGACTTGGTCAACCCGCCGTCTTCATCACCTCCACGGTTTTGAGGCCAAACCGCGAAACCCTCCGTGCTTCTTGTCCGCCACGTGTACGGTATGGATCACCCGTGACCTCACCCGGCCTCTCGATCGCCCGGACCCAAGCCTCCCGCTTGTTCCTCTCGATCCTCTCGCCGTTGACCATCAAGTTGACTCCATTGACCTACACATCATTAGACAAGCAAACACATTTCTCCATCTCCTCCATACTTCCATCACCTTCACCAACTCCGGTTAGCCATAAACATAATCAATATACATGCTCATGCAAACCTCAAGTTCTCACATTTCAAACTCGAACCCCATGTCAACTCAAACTAAGTCGTTGTCAATTACTCATCACATCATGAACCATGGCACATCTCAACATGGTTCCTCAATCTCCCCCTTGATGAGTACATTGACAACAACACCGATCTCAAGAATCCAAAGTTTGAAATACGAAAACAAGAAAGCTAACTCAATGGTCCAAAACCAAGAAGAATGGAAGCAAATGGCCATCAAGTAGCAAAAGATCACAAAAGCCAAGAGTTGGCAAAGAAAGCGGTACAAAGTCGCAAAGATCCACAAGAACTTAGGAAAAAAGTCAGAACAAAAGGGTTTAAAGAAAAACTCCCCCTGAAGTGGTGCAACTTCTCATGCAATGCGAAATGCGCGGATAATCCGGTACTGGGCCGGATGATCCGGTGGCCGGATAGTCCGGTAGACAACCGGATAGTCCGGTGGGGGGTTTCTGTCCTGAAAACAAGAAAAGATGCATTTTCGACCAAAACTCCCCCAAAAGCATTTCAAAGGTAGTTTCTCCCTTGATATCTATCTGAGATGCAAACTTAGTTTCTCCCTTGATATCTATCTAGCATTTCAAAGGTAGTTTCTCCCTTGATATCATCTGAGATGCAAATAGTTTCTCCCTTGATCTATCTGAGATGCAAACTTATCGATATTTCTCCCCTTTGGCAATGAACTCATCAAGATACAAGAGAGCCAAAAATGCAATGCATGAGGTGGGAATCCTACCAAGCTTCAAAAATCATGTCAACAAGCATTTATCATTGCTATGAACAAGCATAGAACCTTGAAGTGTAAAAGCATGAGCTCACAATTGCACGAAGGCCATAATAGAGAGCATAGCACAAAAAAAGAGCTAGACAAGCTAAGCATGAAGATTAAATTGAGCAAGATAGATTCAAATTGCTATATCATGAAAAGCATGGTCACCACATGTATGATCATCCCTATCCAAGGCAAAACAAGCATTAAGTGAATCCATGAAAACTAGCAAGTGTCAATCTCAACTCAAGCAACAAACATTGGAAAGATGTGCTTTGACAAACGCTCACATATGCAACAAAGACTCAATTTGATCAAGTGAAGATTGCAAGCTTTTGCTTGTCTTTTATTTTTCATCCTCAAGTAACCTTTTATCCAAGCGGAGGGTCGCACGACTGGTTACGGCAAACACCCCGAGGCTTCAAGGCACCGTATTGGATTTTTAGCATTTTGCACAAGAGATCAAATTGATTTTAGAAATTAAGCACAAGAAGCAAATGAGTATGCCTTTTGGCAAAAGGACATTTGTCCCCTAAAGTCCCATCATGAGCTAAACATTTGTCAAAGTCCATCCCCCAAACAATAAGTTGCCGAAGTCAAGACATTTTCCAATTCTAGCCTTAAAACAAGTCTTGACAAGGATAAAAACAAGCATACACATGGTGAACAAACATAGGCATGCATAGATCATAAGCCTCACAAAAGCCAATTTTCATCTCAAGGTTTAGCTAGCTTGCTCAAATGAAACTATGCCATACTATCTAAAAGGCCTAAGTTTAAAAGCATGCTACTAGCAATCACACAACTTAGCTCAATCTCAATCATAGCAACAATAAATACAAGGAGACATAAAGGTTGAAGCTTCTTCTAAAGATGCATATTATACATGATGCTTATCTTACAATGCAATGCAAATGCGAGAAAAGTAAGATACATATTTACAAAGAAGCCAACAACTCCCCTCAAACAATGCCATAAGGATAGCAAACACCAAGTTCCCCCCGAAGAAATGCAAAGCGCTCGGCGTCTAGGGGCTTGGTGAGGATATCGGCCAATTGGTTGTGGGTATCAATGTATGTAAGCTCGATGTCCCCCTTTGCAACATGATCTCTCAGGAAGTGGTATCTCACCTCTATGTGTTTGACTCTCCCATGTAGGATTGGGTCTTTGGATAAGCATATGGCACTAGTGTTGTCACAAAAAAGTGGAACACTCTTGTAGGTTAACCCATAGTCCCTCAAAGTGAAAGTCATCCATAGGATTTGGGATAAGCAACTAGCAGCAGCAACATATTCAGCTTCGGTTGTGGATTGGGCTACGCCAGATTGCTTGCGAGAAGACCAACAAACAAGAGAAGACCCAAGAAAATGGCAAGTACCCGAAGTGCTCTTCCGATCAACTCGACACCCAGCAAAATCCGCATCCGAATAACCACAAAGAGAAAGTGTAGATGATGCAGAGTACCAAATGCCGAATTCAAGGGTGTACTTGAGATACCTGAAGATGCGCTTCACCGCTTGACGATGAGACTCCCTTGGTGAAGATTGGAAGCGAGCACAAAGACACACCGCGAAGTGTATGTCGGGCCTTGTCGCCGTGAGGTACAAGAGGGAGCCGATCATGCTCCGGTACTCCCGCTGGTCCACCGCTTCACCATCAAGATCCGGATCGAGCACGGTGGAAGTGGCCATCGGGGTCGACATGGGCTTGGCATCCGACATGTCGAACTTCTTCATCAAGTCCTTCGTGTACTTGGCTTGATGAATGAAGGTACCCTGCTTGCATTGCTTGATTTGAAGACCAAGAAAGTAAGTCAGCTCACCCATCATGGACATCATGAACTCATTCTCCATCATTGCCTGAAACTTAGACACAAGAGCATGAGATGAACCACCAAAGATGATATCATCCACGTATATCTGAACCAAAAGAAAGTCAGTGCCATGCTTGAGGGTAAACAAGGTTTTGTCCACACACCCCATCTCAAACCCGCGCTCTAGCAAGAAGGTTTTCAGCCTAGCATACCATGCCCTAGGTGCTTGCTTTAGCCCGTACAAAGCCTTCTGAAGCTTGTACACTCGGTTTGGGTACTTGGGATTTTCAAAGCCTGGGGGTTGCCTGACATAAACCTCTTCCTCTATGTAGCCGTTTAGGAAAGCGCTTTTGACATCCATTTGGTAAAGCTTGAAGCCCTTAGACGCAGCAAAGGCTAGCAGGATTCTAATGGCTTCTAGACGCGCTACAGGAGCAAAGGTTTCCCCAAAGTCTAAGCCCTCAACCTGGCTAAACCCCTGAGCCACAAGCCTAGCTTTGTTTCTCACAACTAGACCATCCTCACCTTGTTTGTTCTTGAACACCCACTTGGTTCCTATCACATTCACATTGGGAGGAGGCTCAACAAGGGTCCAGACTTTGTTTCTCTCAAAGTTTTCTAGCTCCTCATGCATGGCATTGACCCAATCGGAATCAGAAAGAGCGTGTCCAACATCTCGAGGTTCAAAAGGAGGCAACAAATGCAGAATTTGTAAAGCATGCGAGATGAGCAGACCTCGACCTTGTTGTCCTTTCATTTAGATTACCGATCATTTGGTGGGGAGGATGTCGACTTTGGATGTGTCGAGGGGCCTCTCTCTTGGAGCGTACCTCCCCCTCAACAACAGCTGGGGCTTGCTCGACGACGGCTGGAGCTGGATCGACGGCCGCCGAAGAGGATGTAGATGCTACGGGACCCTCTGCTTGAACTGTGGAAGCAGGGACCGGCTCAGGAGCAGGCGCGAAGTAGTAGGAAGTAGTGGTTCATCCTCATCTTCACCTGGAGCCGGTAGATCACCGTCAACAAAGATGCTCTCTTCCATTTCCCTGTCACCTGCACACTCAACAACACCACTTGTACAAGGCATAGATTCATCAAAGGTTACATCGCAGGACTCCACGATGGTGTTAGTTTCCAAGTTCAAAACCCTATAAGCATGACCATGTGGGGTGTAACCAAGAAAAATGCCATCGGAAGATCTTGACTCAAACTTATCCAAATTCCACGCTTGAGAATAAAGCACTTGCAACCAAAAGCACGCAAATGAGAAACACTTGGCTTCCTCCAAAACGTAGCTCATAAGAAGTCACATTAAGAATTGAGCGCAAGAAAACCCGATTAGAAACATAGCAAGCGGTGCTAATGGCTTCAGCCCAGAACCGCCTCGGAGTCCTATGCTCATCAAGCATCGTCCGGGCCATCTCAACAAGGGTTCTGTTCTTTCTTTCAACTATGCCATTTTGCTGAGGAACACGAGGTGCAGAGAATTGGTGCTCAAGACCATTCTCAAGACAGAAAGCACTGAACGAGGAGTTCTTTAACTCGGTGCCATTATCACTGCGGATAGCTCGTAGTGCACCAGGGAGTTCCTTGAACAACCTCAAAGCCAAGCTCCGAAAGTGATGAAACACTTCATCCTTGCTCTCAAGAAAGAAGACCCAAGAGTAGCGAGAAAAATCGTCAACGACCACAAGAACATACCACTTCCCACCAGCTGAACGAACCCGAGCAGGACCAACAGTGTCCATGTGAAGCAATTGCCCAGGCTGCTCAGTCATCACCAAATTGATTGGTGGATGAGAAGCGGCAACCATTTTGCCATGACGACAAGGTGCACAAACAAGGTTTTTCTCAAATTTGAGCTTAGGCAATCCTCGGATCAATCCTAGGCCACTTAAGCGACACAACAAGTCAAAACTCATGTGACCCAGTCTCCTATGCCATGTCCAAAGCTCAGAAGAAGGTTGAGCGAACAAACACTTGTGAGAACCAGAAGAAGAAGAAACAAAATCAGCACGGAAAACTCTGTCAATTCGAGAAATATTGCAAATCAAAGCACCAGTCGAATCAACAACGCGAGATGCATTCCTCTTAAAGATCACTTCATTACCATCATCCAACAACTGAGAAACAGAAAGTAGATTGTACTTGAGATGCTCTACTAGGGCTACTTCCTTGAGAGTGAATGAGTCATTTACCTTGACAGCGCCAATTGCTTTTACTCTACCCTTTTTGTTGTCCCCGAAAGTCACATAGTCAATTTGCTTCACGGGGGTGAGGCTGGAGAACCATCTAGTATCACCGGTCATATGGCGCGAACAACCGGAGTCCATCAACCACTTGTCCTCCAGGCCTCCATCAGCTACCTACATAGAACGTGAAGAAAAGATCGAGGGCTCAGTGCTGGGGTTAGAGAGATAAGCTTTAGGAATCCAGCACCTAACCACACGACCTGCAGAAGTAAAAACAGTTCTATGCACTTGATCATTGGAACGCACGGGACGAGTACCACGATAGGGACGACGTGGTCCGTCAAAGCGTCTAGACTCAAGCCACGCGTCACGGGGATACAAGTCATATGAAGGATGACCATATCCACGCTGGGGATGGACACCACGAAAGGGAAAACGTGGGCCATCAAAGCGTCGTGACTCAAATCCTCTGTTTCGTGAACCAAAGTCATATGAGCGATGACCAAGTCCACTGTAAGCACGAGAAGGAGTGTGAGGCGGATAGTCAACATAGGAATGATAGACTGCATTCCTAGCTAACTCAGCTTGCCTCCTTTCAATTCTCTTCCTTCTAAAGCAAAACTCATCCAAATGACCATCCCTACCACAAAACATGCAAGTAAACACATTCCTGGGTTTTGGTTTGGTTGTGTAGGTGGTGGTTTGGATTGTTGCTTTTGTTTCTTGACCTCTCTTGGGTTAAAGGATGGCTTTGGGTTTGATGGGTAGTAGGTGTCGGTGGGTTTAAGTTTCTCACTCTCATCTTGGAGGTTGGAGCTTGGTACAAACTTACCCACATTTTCACTCTCCTTCTCACACCTCTCATAACCCAAACCCAAGTTGTATCCTTGAGTTGAACCTTCCTTAACCCTCAGCAAGTCACTCTCAATTCTCTTTTCACTCTCCTTGGTTCTTGTGAGGCGAGTGGTGAGGTACTCAACTTCCTGGGATAACTTTAGGTTCTCATCCTTGGTGGCAACAAGATCACTCTTCAGAGAAACACACACAACACATGGTGGTGGTGTAGCACGAGAACCACTTAGCAATTTTGCCTCTAGCTCTTTGACTTTGGACAATTGACTATCCAAGTCCTGTGTGAGCTTAGGGCAAGTCTTGCAAGCACCCAAGAGTAGAGGTCGAGCCTTGAGCTCCTCTAGCTCTTTCAAAGCACTCTCAAGCTGACCGGCAACTTGAGCATGCACATCTTTCAAAGAGACCAAATCACTCATCACAACATCACAAGACTCACACTCTACCACCCTATCCTCATCAACACGAGACTTGAGAAAAGCAAGATCAACATTGGTATTTTCAAGCTTGGACTTTAGCTTACGATTCTTGCGCACAGCCTCAACTAGCTTCTTATCTTGCTCAAACAATGCAGTACGCAAGTATTCATTTTGAAAGACGAGCTCCTCACGAGTTTGTGATACCTTGCTTGTCTCGGAGTCGGAGTCGGAGTTGGGATCATCCTTTGCCATGAAGCAGAGCCCGGTGAAGTCGGAAGTCTTCTTCTTGTCCTTTGACTTCTCCGGCTTCTCCATCTCCTCCTCAGCGCTTGAGATGTCGTCGCCCGTAGAGTAGTCGACGTCGCTGAGGGAAGCCACAAGTGCCCTTGCGACCACCTTCGCTATCTTCTTCTTGGTGTTCTTGCCCTTCTTGAAGAAGTTGTTCTTCTTCTTGGGTTCTTCTCCTTGGCGGTCGGTGTAGTCGAACTTCTTCTTCTGCTTGGGGCAGTCGGCGATGAAGTGACGAGGATCGCCGCACTCGTAGCAACCACGGGGATCACCACCTCTCCTATCTCTTCTGTTGTTGAAGGAGCGCTTGAACTTCCTGATCAGCAAGGCAAGATCCTCCTCCGGAAGGGACTCCACCTGTTCATCTGAAGCTGCAACCAAAGAAGAAAGAGCAAACTCCAAGGTAGATTTGTGAGAGGGGTTAGTCCCATAAGATGCATTACCATGAGAGTCAGTCATCAAGGCCATACTAGTGGATGCATTGTGGTTCGGACGTGACTTCCTAGAGAGCTCGTGAGACTTGAGCTTGCTATAGAGCTGCTCGCAGGTGAGTGTGCCAAAGTCGGGGGATTCCTCCAGTGCGGAGATCTTCACACCCCAAGTGTTCTCATCTAGTGAGTAAAGCAATTGCTTAGCACGCTCATTGTCAGTGTAAACAAGATTACCACAAGCTCTGAGATGACACACTATGGACTCGAATCTAGCAAACGTAGCATCTAGTGACTCGCCAGGCAGCTGTGCAAAGGTCTGGTACTGCCTGTTGTACGAATCTCTACGCATGGTCTTAACTTGGTTAGTGCCTTCATGATAGGAGCAAAGCATCTCCCATATGGCATGCGCAGTCTTAAGGTGAGCAATGCGATCGTACTCCTTTCTACCGATGGCGGAAAGCAAGATGTTAACAGCTTTAGAATTGTTATCGAATTGAGCGATCGCACCTTGCTGCGCCGTCTCCATGGTCTCCGGAATCTCGTAGTCGGTTTGCACAATGGTCCATATCCCAATGCCCTGACTCATGAGATAGGCTTGAGTGCGAGACTTCCAATAGGGAAAATCTTCCCCATCGAAGACCAAGAGCTTGATCGCACCTTTCTCCATGTCGCCTTCGGATCACAAAGCCGGTTAAGCTCAACACGTGATCAAACCGGCTCTGATACCAATTGAAGGACCGAGAAGGCGACCAGAGGGGGGGGTGAATGGGAGCCGATAAAAATTCTTGCAAAGAATTCGGCCTATGTCCCAACCCGCCTCAAGAATGATCACCAAGATCACACACACACATGAGGAGTGTTGTGCTGACCCTAGGAGTGATCAAAGATGATGTAGGAGTACTTGCGGAAGCAAAACAAGCGAACACGCACTCCACGAGATGGACCGATGAAAATCCAACCAAGACCTTCCACCGGATAGTCCGGTAACCTGTCGGATACTCCGGTACCGGATACTCCGGTGAGGTGTCGGATACTCCGGTCGGATACCAGGTCCGGATACTCCGGTAGGGTGCCGGATACTCCGGAAGGTATCAGGTCCGGATACTCCGGTAATGTGTCGGATAGTCCGGTCGGGTACCAGGTCCGGATACTCCGGTACTCGGTCGGATACTCCGGTAGGCGATGAACAGCAAGAACAAAAACGCGCGACCGGTTGCTCCAAAATCCGAAACCCAATCAAACGACCTCCAAAAATCACCAAACTTGAACCCTAAGTGCGTGACAAGATTGGGAACCTCATCCAAGTGGATCCATACCAAAAACCCAACCAAATCCCCTCGAATTTCAGATCACGTGCAAGAACAAGGGTTTGGTCAAACTTGGACGAAATCCACAAATTCGAGGTGCTCGTGGGGAGATCTTGAACGAGATCACTCAAGGCATGTTCCCACACATCCTAGCACCGAATCCATCCAAGAAAAACGACCCAAATCGCAGCCAAAAGGAAGATCGAAAAATCACCCGAAAATAGCTCCGAAAATGGGGAAAAGATGAATTCGGGAATAAGATGGGGAGGAAGAACAAGAGCACGAGATTGATTCAAACAAACATCATTCCATTGATTCAATCACGAGATTCATAGGTACAAAGCTAGGGTGCCGCCCTCTTCCTCCCTCTCTTGTTGAAAGTTGAAGATACAAGCTCTCACCTTGTTCCCTCTCCTCTCATCTCTCTCTAGCTCTCCCCTAGCTAGTCCTATCCTCTAGATGCAAATGACTTGGTCCCTCAAGGCTCTAGGTGGCCAGCCAACTCCACCTCCCTATATGGGCATTTTCTCTTTCCCAATTTACCCCTAAGGTATTACATACTCCCACCTACCACTAGGGGCAAAATCGTCCAACTCTTTTTCTTTCGCCCGAACGCCATCGGGCCCTTCACGACTTCGCTTCGCCTCGACGCAACCTTCGCGATGGTGCCACGTACACCACCATGCGCCACCGCCGGTTTTGAGGCCCAAACCGGGAAACCGTCCGCCCGCCGGTTTTGAGGCATAAACCGGGAAACCACCTCGATGTCGACGCGTGTCACCTCGTCCCGCGAACCTTGCCGTCAAGTCTTCTCGTCCCAGCCCGTCGGGACCCATCACTTGACTCGGCCTCCCGTTCGCCTTTTGACTTGGTCAACCCGCCGTCTTCATCACCTCCACGGTTTTGAGGCCAAACCGCGAAACCCTCCGTGCTTCTTGTCCGCCACGTGTACGGTGTGGATCACCCTTGACCTCACCCGGCCTCTCGATCGCCCGGACCCAAGCCTCCCGCTTGTTCCTCTCGATCCTCTCGCCGTTGACCATCAAGTTGACTCCATTGACCTACACATCATTAGACAAGCAAACACATTTCTCCATCTCCTCCATACTTCCCATCACCTTCACCAACTCCGGTTAGCCATAAACATAATCAATATACATGCTCATGCAAACCTCAAGTTCTCACATTTCAAACTCGAACCCCATGTCAACTCAAACTAAGTCGTTGTCAATTACTCATCACATCATGAACCATGGCACATCTCAACATGGTTCCTCAGCTTGTCTCATCGTCACGGTCCATCGCCGATAGAATCAACAGCTACAATACACGCCTCCATTCCGAAACAGATCCTTTATATTTTTGGGCCCTTATAGTCCGAAGATCATAGGCTGTCCCTTAACCCCATGCCGGCTACGTGCTCCTTGAACACGTTGGGTCGTAAGCCTTTCGTTAGCGGATCCGCGAGCATGTTCTCTATCGTTATATGCTCGAGACTTATGTGTCGATCTCGGACTTTATCTTTCACAACATAATACTTTATGCCAATGTGTTTGGCAGCACCACTTGACTTATTGTTGTGTGCATACATTACTACAGGCTCATTGTCGCAGTACATCTTTAGTGGTCTAGAGATGTCGTCAACCACTCTCAAACCAGGCATAAACTTTTTAAGCCAGTTCACCTACCCTGTGGCCTCATAACATGCAATAAACTCGGCATACATTGTGGACGATGCAGTGACGGTTTGTTTGCAACTTTTCCATGATATGGCCCCTCCCGCAAGAGTGAATACATATCCAGATGTCGACTTTCGGTTATCCTCTGCAAAGTCTGAATCTGTATATCCTTCTATACGCAGGGATTCTGTTTTTCTGTATGTTAACATGAGGCCTTTTGTTCCTTGCATATAGTGCAGAACTTTCTTTACCAATTTCCAATGTTCTAGTCCTGGATTACTCTGGAATCTGCCAAGTAGCCCGGTAACAAAAGCTAAATCAGGGCGAGTGCACACTTGTGCATACTGTAAGCTTCCGACAGCTGAAGCATATGGTACCGCTTTCATCTGATCAATTTCATATTGATTCTTGGGACACTGGAAGTCCCCATATCTGTCGCCCTTCACTATTGGTGCAGGTGAGGCGTTACATCTGTGCATGTTAAACTTTTTCAGGACCTAATCTATATATGTCTGTCGGTGTTATGGGAACCGAGGTTCCCAACACCGGCCAAATACACTAAACTGCCACAAAAGATCTCAATTACATGGGTCATAGTGACAAGACAAGACAATGGTGGAATCTTCTCTCTCTCCCTCATCCCACTTGCACATCTCTCTCGTGCCGTCCCCGGGTGATGAGGAAAAAAGGTGTATGCATGCACCTGCAACAGGGGCCAGCTAGCAGGCAGGCACTAGGCATCCATCTCCCTAAAGCATGGCCAAAGTCAACTGTGGAGCACTGGTGTATGCCTTCATGCATGGGCTGTGGGGGCCACAAACGTGTGAGGAGAGGACAAGGAGCTGCCTGCCCGCCTGTTATTGCAAGACCGTGCTGCCCCTGTGCAAGTGGTGCTGCAGCGTGGCAGTCTAGCTCGTCTGCCCCTGTGCAAGTGGTGCTGCAGCGCGGCAGTCTAGCTCGTCTCCGGAAAAGCAGGCATCCCATCAACTGTTAAAGCAAATGTCGCGTCTACAGTATGGAGCTCATACCTCTCTTTATTACTCCTGTACTGCCCGACGTGGGTTTCCCTCCTTTGTGCGTCCGGCCTGGTAGCTCTGGACGAGCTCGCGCCACTCACACCGCCAACCCCGGACGCGCCGACCGGCGGCCCGGGGGCTCGCCCCGAGCTCGCTGGACTCGAGATTCTAGCTTGAGGGCTCGCCTGCAGCTCGCGTTTCCACCCCGGGTACGTCGGCCACCGCGACTCCGACCCGGGGGCTCACCCGGAGCTCGCGCCATCATTCTGGGAGCCACCCCGAGCTCGCGCGACCGACTTGCTGGCTTCCGGCTCGCGTCATCTCGACGGGCGGGCAGCGTCTTGCCACGTGGCTACCCCCTGCGCGCCCCTCGGGTGGCCGCGGATCCGGACAAGAAGAGCGCCCGGGGAGTAGACGCGGGCATGACACGTGGCTACCCCAGGCGCCCCGACGTAATGGCACCACCACAGGACGGGACGTCCAGAATCACGCGCGCGTGGCCCCGCGAAGCTCGCGGCCGCGAGCGAATCCCGCGGGGGTCCCACCGGACAACAGGGAGGGCGCGCGCGCACGCCCGAGCAGGCGGACTTCAATGCGCGTGCTGGCCATCTGTGATCGAGGGTCCCAGGGCTATGACCCGGCCAGCTGTTGCACGCGACCCGCTCATGCCGGTCGCAGGAGCTCGTGCGAGGCGCAAGGCTACACGTCGTAGTTTCCCAGGCTCCTGACACATGCGGGCTGAAAAACTTCACGTGTCTCTCTCCATAAATCCAAGCATTCGTTGGCTAATCACTAATCCTTTCATCTTTCTTTATTCTATTTGTTGGCTGCTTCTCAATGTGCAGACACATGGACGCACTGCCGTATCCTGGTAACCGGGCACGGTGCTGCGCAGCTTGCCTGGACGTGGCAACGCGCGCGGGGTGGCCCCGTGCTGTGATGACGCCGAAAGGACAACTTGGAGGCCTACTCCCCCACAGCAAACTCTCATCTGGAGACTCTGCATGGTTGTGCCGATGGCTACACTAAAGCCGGCTGGCCCATGCAATCGCACCAAAGCCGGCTGATTAGCTACGGTCACACCAAGCCGACTGCCCTGTACGGTCGCACATAAGCCGACCGTTCCGCTGCAGTCGCACCAAAGCCGATCGTCCCGTCACGATCGCACGAAAGTCCACTCCGGTGGCCCGCTTCGGCGGAAACCGTCGGCTACGGTCGCCCAAGTCCACTCCGGTGGCCCGCTCTGGTGGAGACCACTAGCCATGGTCGCACAAAAGTCCACTCCGGTGGCCCGCTCCGGCGGAGATCCCACTCCGGTCATGGTGTCCTCGGCGAAAGGCAATCCCTTTCCCGCCGAGCAAGACCACTTTTTGCGCGACTTTCGATCATCGATATGGATAGGCTCGTGGTGCCGCCATACGCGAAGGATCGCAGCGCCGCTACATAGCAAGACCACTTTTTGTGCAGCATTCGATCATCGATATGGACAGGCTCGAGGTGCCGCATATGCGAAGGATCACAGCGCTGCTACCAAAAGGGTTGGAGTTGCTGCCTATGCCCTCGTTGTCATGCTTGGTACTGCACCCGTGACACCTGCTTGGCTTAAGGTCGCTCCGACTCCGCTGGTTCCCGTAATTCACCCAAGAGCAAGATCATCTGGCGCGTGGCGCCAGCGCATATGAGGGAAAGCCTCGTGGGACTGCAATGCGAGCTGTTGAAAGAGTTGGGGTTGTCGTCTACATACTGGTCGCCTAGCCTGTGGATACCCGCGGCATCGGCCTGGCCTAAGGTCACCCCTGTGGTCGTCACCTAAGCCCCGATCGCATAGCTTGGTCACACACACGTGGCACCAGTTCATCCGATTTTGCCTCGACTCTTGAAGCACTCGTTTTTGCACCCGTAGGTCATCACTCCAAAGATAACAAGATTAAATACAACATATTAGGCCTCATCGTCGGTCTCGTTGATGTCCTGCGCCCGGCAATAAGGCCGGAGGCTCCTGTCGGTGTTATGAGAACCGGGGTTCCCAACACCGACCAAATACACTAAACTGCCACAGAAGATCCCAATTACATAGGTCATAGTGACAAGACAAGACAATGGTGGAATCTCCTCTCTCTCTCCCTCATCCAGTTGCACATCTCTCTCGTGCCGTCCCCGGGTGATGAGGAAAAACGGTGTATGCATGCACCAGCAACAGGGGCCAGCTAGCAGGCAGGCACTAGGCATCCATCTCCCGTAAAGCATGGCCAAAGTCAACTGTGGAGGACTGGTGTATGCCTTCATGCATGGGCTGTGGGGGCCACAAACGTGTGAGGAGAGGACAAGGAGCTGCCTGCCCGCCTGTTATTGCAAGACCGTGTTGCCCCTGTGCAAGTGGTGCTGCAGCGCGGCAGTCTAGCACGTCTCCGGAAAAGCAGGCATCCCATCAACTGTTAAAGCAAATGTCACGTCTATAGTATGGAGCCCATACCTCTCTTTATTACTCCCGTACTACCCGATGTGGGTTTCCCTCCTTGGTGAATAAAAAGGGAGGACCCGGGGCAGGAAAAGGGGACTGCTTCCTCTCTTCTTCTTCTTCCTCCGGCTGGAGGCTCTCTAGCTCAAGAACATGAGCTTTTCCCTATTGTAATATTCTACCAAAAATACCCAAATAATTCAGATAAGCAGGACGTAGGGCTATTAGCCTCCGGGCGGCCCGAACCTGGGTAAAATGCTCCGTGTGTTATTTATCTTACACTAATCATTTACAAGATTGCAGCGTGTTTCATCCCCTAACCGAATCTCAAGGGACGGTTCTTGCTAACCCCCCATATGTTGGTTTCGTACACCGACAATGTCTTTTGTGATAATCCTAATACCCCTTTTGATCTGTCTCGGTGAATCTCAATTCGTAAAACGAATTTCGCTTCACCAAGATCTTTCATTTCAAAGTGTGAGGACAAGAATCTTTTCGTTTCCAGTAGAAGACTGAGATCACTACTCGCAAGCAGAATGTCATCCACATACAGGATAAGAAAGATATACTTCCCATTCTTGAACTTTACATAAACACAATTGTCCTCCACATTCGATTCAAACCCGAAACGTTTTATCGTACTATCAAACTTCAAGAACCACTGTCTTGACGCTTGCCTTAACCCATAAATCGCTTTCTTTAGGTGGCATCCCATCTTTTCTTTTCCTTCCATGACAAAGCCTTTAGGCTGTGCCATGTAAACATCTTCATCTAATTCTCCATTTAAGAACGCCGTCTTAACATCCGTCTGGTGTAACTCTAAATCATAATGAGCTACTAGAGCCATTATAATTCTGAAAGAATCTTTACATGAGACTGGAGAGAAGGTCTCATGGTAATCAATCCCTTCTCTTTGCGTGAAGCCTTTTGCCACAAGTCGCGCTTTAAATTTGTCTATATTCCCTTGAGAGTCATATTTCGTCTTGTAGACCCATTTGCAGCCTACTGTCTTGGCTCCTTTAGGAATTGTCTCTAAGTCCTAAACTCCGTTGGTACTCATCAATTTCATTTCATCTTCCATGGCTGCAAGCCACTTGGATGAATGTTCGCTTCTCATAGCTTCTTCAAATGAGGTAGGGTCATCCTCTATTTGAAATTCTTCTGTGTTATGCACTATGTAACCATCGGGAATGGCTACCCTTCTTTCTCTTTGAGACCTTAGGGCCTCTACATTTGGAACATTTTCTATTGGAGGTTGTGGTTGCTCCCCCTGATCTGTGGCAGCAGGCTCTATAGGATCCTGAGAAACAGGTTCCACATCTTCATTCATTGTTGCCACAGGAGGAACCACCACAGAGGCTGGCATCGCAGTCTCTCGCACCGCCGGTGCAGCCGCAACGGGCAGTGAGAAGAAAGGCTCTTGAATCACAGGATTGGGTGCACACACCCGCTTCTCCTCAAGATCAATCTCTCGAACTGCCACGCTCCCCCGAATCATTTCTTCCTCAAGGAAGGCAGCGTGTCTGGTTTCCACAAACTTTGTATGTCTATCCGGACAGTAAAAACGATATCCCTTTGATTTTTCTGTATAGCCAATAAAATGGCATGACACTGTTTTGGAATCAAGCTTTCCAATTGTCGGGTTGAATATCTTTGCCTCAGCAGGACTCCCCCACACCTTTAGGTGATTCAATGAGGGTGTTCTTCCTGTCCACAACTCATACGGTGTTTTCGGCACCGCCTTAGAGGGTACTCTGTTGAGGATATAGACAGCGGTTTTTAAGGCCTCCATCCATAAACTCACTGGCAAGGAGGAGAAACTAATCATGCTCCGAACCATATCCACTAAGGTGCGATTGCGCCTTTCTGCTACTCCATTCTGCTGAGGTCGCCCGGCATTGAATACTGGGCCACTATGCCTTGTTCCTGAAGAAACCTAGCAAAAGGTCCTGGAACTTGGCCATATGGGGTATGTCGACCATAGTATTCCCCTCCACGGTCGGATCTGACTACTTTTATCTTTAAATTGTGCTATTTTCAACCTCAGCCTTGAATATCTTAAACTTTTCTAATGCTTCTGATTTCTCTTTAATAGGATAAATGTATCCATAGCGGGAATAATCATCTGTAAATGTAATGAACGAGTCATATCCATCTATACTTGTAACTGAGAATGGACCACAGATGTCTGTGTGAATTATATCTAAAACACCTGTGCTATGCTCAGCGTCTTTCTTTGTGGCCTTTACATATTTACCTTTTATGCAATCGATGCATTTTTCAAAGTCTGTGAATTCTAAAGAAGGAAGTATGTCATTCTTTATTAATCTCTCTATTCTCCCCCTCGAAATATGGCCCAAACGACAATGCCATAATTTCGACGACTCATCATGAGTTCTCTTTCTTTTTCTATTCTTATCTGTAAGCGAAGATACAATTGCATTCACATCACATACGGAATTCACACTTTCACGTAGCGATAACAAATAAAGATCATTTCTCTTAAAAGCAATAGTAGCAACTGTATCACCGTAATTTATTACACATCTGCCATTACCAAAATCACAGTCAAATCCATCATCATCTAGACGAGACACACTTATTAAGTTTCTATGAAGACTCGGTACATAAAAGACATCTCTAAGCAAAAGCTCAAAACTGGTGTCAAGCACTAAGATAAGATCTCTCACAGCTTCAACATCAGCCTCCACTCCATTGGCAACTTTAATTTGCCTTTCGCTTCTTTGAGTGGTTCTCGTCGAACGGAATCCCTGTAAAGAGTTTGTGTTGACGGTAAAATGTGTGTTCTACCGCTCGCACACGCGGCCTGAGAGATTTGCTTAACTCTGTTCAGCGCCAAAAACTTGGAACGCGGTGAATTCCGGAGCGTGCCAGTCGATTTTCCCTGCAAATCGACAAAGACAAGAAGCGTGTAAAATTCCCGGACTATCGGCCCCGGACAGGCCGATGCGTAACCGCAGCCGATGTTAGTGGATAAAAATATAATCGAATAAGCACTCGGCTGACGGCTAGAAACGAATCGACATGTCGCAACAGTAAATACTCGCACGATAAATAAAGCAAAGCATGCATCAGAATCGGCAATCGGCAAAGCATGCAATCGGCAAAATCTATCGGCAAGTAGCACAGTAAGGTAGATCGACAATCGACAAAAGGAGGCTCAGACTATGCTTGAACAGGAGCAATGAGATATTTAAAGGCACGCAAGCATAGATCTGAACGTGGTAAGCAATCGGCTAAACACCCCGAAAGAACGATTAAACCAGTAACCACTAATTATACCCATAATCTGACAATCGCTTCACCGAGGACACGTCAACTAAGTGAAGTAGAACAGGACACGTCAAACTGCTCTACACGATCGGCAGATACAAATATAATCGGCAACTACCGGTCCCAGGTACTCAGTAAACTAGATCTGACCCTTAGCAACTGTTTCGCCGAGGACACGTCAACTAAGCGAAGCAGACAGGACAAGTCAAACTGCCTACCCAATCACCAAGAGCAGATCTAATCGACAAAATACCTTAACCGTGACTCGAGTAACCAGATCAAACAGAAATCGACATCAGCAATCGGCAACAAGGCTGCGGCGAGGACAAGTCAACTAACCGCAACAAAGAATTGGACCAGGTCTTAAACAATTCCATGCAGTCGACGCACGATGTAAACCCTAGATTGATCTAGATTACCGGATAACTAGCAGCCACATCAGTCTTAATCATGGACAAGTCGACATAATCAGATCGATGCGCTTACCTGACGAGATCCAGTCGAGCCGGAGCCCCGATGGACGCCGGTGACGAAAAAACCCGTCGAGAAATTGTGGCGATGCGCCGAAAGGTTGATTGTATTGGTTGTTTTTGATTACAAGCACCTGGGTTTATATTTATACACCCGAGGCGAGAGTCCGATTTGGACTTAAACATGACTCCTATTTGACCACAACTCGGTCAATCCTTTCTTAATCTAGAAAAGGAAAAGAAATTAAAAAAGGAAAACGGACCCACACGCACACGCGCACGTTTTTCTTCGGCTTCATGATCTCCGGTGGGCCACTACTTCGCACAAAATCCTTTTCCACCCGGCGCGCACCCTGCCATCTACTGACAATGGGCCCTGGGCCAAAATCTGGTGTCAACACATGCCCCCCAAGCCGGGGTATGGAATCTCCATGCGCCGGATTGTTTTCCCCATTTCTCGCGCCTCCTCGATCTTCGTACCGTACTCAACATACCTGCAGTGCCCCTTCGTATCTCGCGCCGCCTGCAGCACGTCCCATCTTATAAATAGATGCCATCTACTACACCTATCCTTCTTCCTCCTTTCGCCGGCGCGACCCTTTATCTCCTCATTCTCTCTCCTCATCTCGCTGCCGGCGACCAATCTCCTCGGAAGACCAAGAAACGAAAACTTCACAAGATTTCTCGCATCTTCATCGCAATGGCGCAACCGACTGCTTCCTCCACTGCCGTTCCCAAGGTATCAATCTCTCGCTCCATTCTTGTTCTTGAGCTAGGATAGGGTTGTTTGTTCTTGCGGCACTATAGATCCCTTCATTTATAAGCCATCCCCATACTTCTTTAGACTCTTGGCTTGATTAGATTCATTTTCATTGTTTCTAGGAACTGCGAAACCAGATCTTGATTCCTACAGAGCTCGCCACTCATCGCTTCTTGGGTCCTATGGGCGATCCAGATCCAGTAACTTTTATTTGCAGCGAAACCCTTAGAATGCCCTTCAAGAGATCACCAGTAGTACTAGGGACATGGGTAGGCAGCTTCAGATCATGGCCCACCGAGATCCAAGGCTGGCGTGAATGGTTCCTTAGAGTGAAGGCTGCGAAATCGGCAATATGGGCAACTGTTGGCATAGATCACTGCTTAGAACTCACCCTTGCCGACATGAAGAAGAATGAACCGATGCTATCGGCATCCTGCTACTTCTGGTCTGATGCACTGAATGCTTTCCTTTTCGGCCATGGACCAATGACTCCAACCCTTATGGATGTCAAGATGCTTACTTATCTGGATATAACCACTAATGCAAGCCTCCAGAGTTTGAAAGTCAAGCCATCACATAAGCTTGATGCCAGAGACATCGGCGGATGGAAGAAATATATCACCACCTTCCGGAAAACAGGACCAGTGACAGACAAAGAACATGCCGCTTTTCTGATGATGTGGCTTGAACACTTCTTCTTCTGCGGAGCCCAATTCGGTCCCGTATCCAATCTGCAGAACTTAGCAGAAAGATTGGCAGCTGGCACTGAAATGCCTATCGGCAAATTCCTGCTTGGTGCCCTTTACTCTTCGCTTCATCAGGTTGCCGAGAAGCTCTGGCAGGACACCCCAATCGGCAATATTGGTGGTCCATGGTGGTTCCTTCAGATGTGGCTCACCCTGCACTTCCGCAAAGCTATGCAACTTCAAGACTTGTATTTATACAAGTTTCCAACCCCCGGTCAGGCTGGACGCCGATGCACTTCACTAGGAGAAGCTTTAGTATCGATAGATGGAGTCAGAATGACTGCCGATCTCTTGGCTTCATACTTTAAGGCTTTCTACAGAGGCATCAACGAAGGTCATCTTGACTGGTTTCCATATGGAAGCTCTGACATCATGGATCATTTTGAGATTCCTTTTACCTTCCGGGCTGACAATCCTCTCCAGAACGAAATATCTGCAAACATCTTCGTGACCTGCATCAAGCCTTGCATTTTGCCGACAGGATTGAACGCAACAGGTCACCAGAAACCGTCATATGAATTCTACAATCCTTCATTCGCTGCAAGACAAATGGGTCTCGGCCAAATTCCTCCTAGTCTCTTCTATGCCGATAAGGTCAAAGCTCGTGCCGCTATCGAATCGACTCTGGAGTATTCATGGCTATTCGGTTTGACTGAGAATCTACCCCTCGGCCATATCGACAATATTGCATTGGCGGCTTCTTGCACAAGGCTCTTCAGGCAATGGTGGGCAGAATGGTCCAAACACCTCCAATGCGCCAACACAGCATCCTTCATCTCCAATCTTCCGCTTCCCGAACCAATAGGAGAGGTAACCGATCCCAATTTCCATCATTTTCTTTCATCGACAAATCTTTAACTGCAGCTTTTATTTTGCAGTCTGACACTGAGGATGCTCCCACCGAAAGCAACAGCGGAATCGGCATTGTGTACGTGGCTGCACATCCAGATCCCGTCATCGGTTCTGATGCACCAACACCGGCTCAATTTCTCAAAGGCCAATCTTCTAGAACAAAGCGTCAAGGCCCTCGCTTCAAGGTCCCAGCAAAACGTCACAAGGCCCTCCTGAAACAACCAAGCTCTGCGCCAACTCCTCCTAGCAGCCCGGTAACTATTCTCATATATAATTGCTTCATATTGAACAAATCCCAATATCTAACCTTTGTTTCAATTTCCAGGGCCATTCTGAAGGAGATTACGAAGAAACTGAAGCCCATTCTCCTGAAGGCCATGCTGAAGAAACTGAAGTCCGCATTGATACCGATGCTGAAACTGCTCAAGCACCAGCGGCCACCACTGTCCCACAAGAAATCGGCATCGAGACGCAACCCACTCTGGCTTCGGAGGAAGGCACAGCCTCAGAAGACAACATTGAAACTCAGCCACAGGTTTGTCCTTGAAACTTGTCCATCGGCATCTATATCTTTACTGACTTCACATTTGGTTAGATGCAGGAGCAAAGGGAAGAAGAATCGACAAATCTCTCTGTTGATGAACCTGGAACTTCCCAAGCAGTTCCTACGCAGAACATACCAAGAGGCCACTTCTCAGATCCTGGAGCATCTTCTTCTCAGGCTGTTTCCATTGAAGCTGATGTCGATTTATCCGAGGTAATAAATGTCGATTTGTTCTCTTCATCAATTTGTTTTCTAATCATTTTTCGTACTTGCAGGCACGTGTGGTAGAGCCAATCGTCGCAATGCATCATCGGCAACCACTGCCAATCGACATTCGCAATGAACTGGTCGAGCTGGAGAAAAGACTTGACTTTGCCACCACCGAAGATCTTACTCGCAATGCAAGTCCAATCCGTGCTAGATTTGAAGTGATCCAAAATCGCCTTCCAAGGGACTTGAGAGTTGCCCTCCATCCAGTGGCCTATATGGAGTTCCGGCGTCTTGACTATGAACAAGCTCAGGAAAATGTCAACCGCCGATCCCATCAACGTCAACTCGTCTTGTCAGCAGAGAAAGCTCTTGAGCTCTCACAGCAAGAATTGGAGAAATACAACTCCATGAAGCAGCAGCTAACAGAAGAGGAGAATCGGCTGACTCAGTTGAAGAAAGAAGCTGAAGACTTGAGAGCAGCTCTGCAGGCTAAAGAACAAGAAGTATCGGCATCGGCAGAAACCATTGCCAAGATTAATGCCTCCATGCTTCAACAAAAAGATTCGCTCAATGCCTCTATTGAAGCTTCACAACGCGCTTGGGCATCCGTGCCTGCAGAGATTGAATCTGATGACAATGACAACTACGTTTTGGCCGAGATTGATCAGCTTCGCATACATGCACTAGATGTACTCCGTGATTATCTGTACCCTCGTAGTGTATGAACTTGTAATCATCAAACAATGTCTTCCGATCTCTGTAATATATATATTCCTTTTATGTATTTTCCCTAAGGGCGATACCATTAGCATCGGCCATCTTAAAGGCGACGCTCTTAACGTCGGCTCCGATAAAACTCAACCGAACACTTCAAAGATAAATACTTTGCACTAAGCGCTCGGCTAAATTTCATCTCTTGCGTCGATCGGCTGATTGTCGATTGCACTCTTTTCTTCTTATCAACCGATCAACGTCCAAATCTGATAACTGCTACAGCAACCGTGGAGTTGCCGATCCTTCAGTGATGCAAACACCTTCATCGGTAACATCCAATGCTTCACCTTCCCAGTAAGTTCCTGATATGCACGGCAAGTTTTCCACCATCATCGGCAAAAAGTCTGCAGTAGCCACACTTACCGATCTATCAGCTTGAATAGTCTCCACCTCGTCGCCGATCCACTGGATAAGGAGCTGATGCATCGTGGAAGGGATACAGCAATTAGCATGAATCCAATCCCTACCCAGCAGTACGGCGTACGAACCTTTGCCTTCAATTACAAAGAACGTCGTTGGCAAAGTCTTGCTTCCGATAGTGACTTCGACATTAGTGACTCCTTTGACTTCAGAGCTCCTGCCCCCATAGTCCCTTAACGTCATGTTGGTCTTGGTCAGCTCTTCAGGCAGTTCGCCGATCTTCCTGTACGTTGCCATCGGCAAAACATTGACAGCAGCACCACCATCGACCATCATCTTGCTCATCGGCTTGCCATTGATGAAACCATTGAGGTACAGAGCCCTCAGATGGAGATGATCAACACCAGACGGCTTCTCGAACACTGCCTGCCGTGGACCCAATAACAACTCGGCAGAAGCTTCTTCTTCCGACTCATTAATGTCCAGAGAACTAAATTCTCGCGGCAGCATAAATACCATATTGACAGGAGCTTCAACTTCATGTATTTGAGATTTGACTTTTGGTCTCCATACCTTTTTTGACTTGGGCCCCTTATCATGATCATCTTCCTGGTTCACATCCTTGTTCAGCTCCCGGCAACGTGCCCTCTGTACTCTTCTCTTCTGAGTCTTGGTAAAAATACCACTCGGACACCATTGGCCTTCTTCTGTGAATTCGCCCTGGTCTTCTTCATAATCTTCAACTTGATTGACAGGACCAAGTCTTTCATGCACAGAAACCCTTGATGCTGGTTTCTTCATAGGACCTCGGCTTGAAGAACCAACTTCCCTGTACAAATCTCCAGATCTTCTGCTACAGCCTGGGCAACCTTCAATTGGTGGCAGCTTCATACCCTGCTCCCAACAGTACTGGAAGAACGGACAGTTCCAGTGTGGATCGAAGTCATCATCACTAATCCTCTTGTCTTCCCTCTCTCTTTTCCTTGAGTATTTGCCGATCAATCCAGCAGATCCACCGATCATGTTGACTGGAAAAGGATGCCCATCAATCTTCATCGGCTTCTGACCAGAGAATTTAATGCGATCACTCTCAATTGCCGATTGGATCTGTTGCCTGAATACTTTGCACTCATTGGTGTCATGAGAGGGAGTATTATGCCACTTGCACCACTTGATCTTCTTCAACTCCTCAGCTGGAGGCAACGTGTGATTAGGTGGGAGTTGAATAAGCTTCTCTTGTAGCAGTAGATCGAATATCTTGTCGGCTTTGTTGATGTCAAAGTCATACTTCTTTTCTTCTTCCTCCTGCTTGACCCACGGACAGAGAACAGTCTTCTTGTTCCTGGTCCACTCAGCAAGAGCAACTTCAGCGTCGTCATCAGAATCAGAAGAATAATCAGCATAAGCCGCCTGAAACTGTCTGCCACGTGTATTCTGGACGCGCCCTTCATGAATCGACGCCTTCTGAAAGAGTTGTGCCAAGCCATCGACTTCTTGAGGGGCAAACTTGTCTCTGATCTGAGGCAGCAAACCTTGATAAGCAATCTCAGCCATTTGCCGATCCGTCAGATTCAGGTTATAGCACCTGCCACGGATGACTCTGAACCTTTGGACAAAATCGGCAACTGACTCTCCAGCCTTCTGACGAACAGCTGTCAAATCTGATATGCTCAGCTCTGCCATGCCAGTGAAGAAATAAGAGTGGAATTTCTTCTCCAAATCGGCCCAATTCCGCACGGATCCCGCAGGGAGGGAGGTGAACCATGAGAATGCCGATCCAGATAATGACAGAGGAAACAATCGGACCTTCAATGCATCTTGTGCCGATGCCTCTCCCAACTGTGCCAAATATCGGCTGATGTGCTCCACTGTAGAGACATTATCTTGTCCAGAAAATTTGCCAAACTCTGGCAACTTGTATCGATGTGGTAAGGCAACTTGTTCCATCCACTCTGGATATGGACGTCGATACATGAAGTTCTGCTCCTTGGGCTTGAGATCAAACTGCTCCTTCATGACTTCAGCCAACCTGGCAACTATATCTTCTGATGAATTCTGCACTTGCCCCCCAGCCATCTGAGACGATGGCTGCGGTTGTGACTGAACCTGAGCAGGTTGCTCCTTGTAGTGTTCGCTGTAATCTGCCACTCTGTGATAGCCTTGCGGTATCTCCTGGTTGAACAGTGCAGGATTGACATTGGGAGCTAAATGGTATCTTGTCTGAGGAGTTTGACTAATCCTTGGCTCAGGAGTTGTACCACCTGCTTCTTTCTGCGTGGACAACGGCGCATCAATAAGACTTGGCGCCGATACCCGGGCAGTCCCTGCAGCCAAAGCTTGAGCACTTGTAGACCACAACTCTGGTGGCATGCCATATGGTTGCCTTTGCTGACCAGCAGCGCTTGTCTCTTCTTGAACCGTGGGTTGACCACCAGGAGGTGCAGGACGTACTGGTGTAGCAGTTGGTAAAGTAAATGCTGGCCCCATGAATCCAGAATCAAACTGCAAGGTCCCATCAGCAAATGCCTTGAGCATGTTGTACAGAGTGTTAACAAGCACCCCTGACTGGTTAATGAAAGCCTTGTGAACCGCAGTATTCACGACTTCATCCAACAGAGCTTGATCTGGCATCTTCGCAGCTTTGATTGTAGCCAATTCTTCTGCTCTCATCACCACTGGTGAAGCCAATACTGCTGTAATCTTGCCACGTGTCATCTTGATGGTCTCAAAGTACTTCACTTGGCAATCATACAGATAACTCTGATATGCCTTTTTCTGATCCAAAGACATTTTCTCCCAAGCATTGAGCTCATTGTTGCCAGTGACTTCAGAAGAATCTTTATCATCTCGAACAAACGGAGCAGGAATCATGATCTTGTGGCCCTTTGCATTGACGAGCAAAGTACCATCATCAGCAACAGCTTGAACGAACGCCATCTGCTTCGAAGAACTTGATCTGTCCCACCGGGCGTGCCAAAAAGTGTGTTGACGGTAAAATGTGTGTTCTACCGCTCGCACACGCGGCCTGAGAGATTTGCTTAACTCTGTTCAGCGCCAAAAACTTGGAACGCGGTGAATTCCGGAGCGTGCCAGTCGATTTTCCCTGCAAATCGACAAAGACAAGAAGCGTGTAAAATTCCCGGACTATCGGCCCCGGACAGGCCGATGCGTAACCGCAGCCGATGTTAGTGGATAAAAATATAATCGAATAAGCACTCGGCTGACGGCTAGAAACGAATCGACATGTCGCAACAGTAAATACTCGCACGATAAATAAAGCAAAGCATGCATCAGAATCGGCAATCGGCAAAGCATGCAATCGGCAAAATCTATCGGCAAGTAGCACAGTAAGGTAGATCGACAATCGACAAAAGGAGGCTCAGACTATGCTTGAACAGGAGCAATGAGATATTTAAAGGCACGCAAGCATAGATCTGAACGTGGTAAGCAATCGGCTAAACACCCCGAAAGAACGATTAAACCAGTAACCACTAATTATACCCATAATCTGACGATCGCTTCACCGAGGACACGTCAACTAAGTGAAGTAGAACAGGACACGTCAAACTGCTCTACACGATCGGCAGATACAAATATAATCGGCAACTACCGGTCCCAGGTACTCAGTAAACTAGATCTGACCCTTAGCAACTGTTTCGCCGAGGACACGTCAACTAAGCGAAGCAGACAGGACAAGTCAAACTGCCTACCCAATCACCAAGAGCAGATCTAATCGACAAAATACCTTAACCGTGACTCGAGTAACCAGATCAAACAGAAATCGACATCAGCAATCGGCAACAAGGCTGCGGCGAGGACAAGTCAACTAACCGCAACAAAGAATTGGACCAGGTCTTAAACAATTCCATGCAGTCGACGCACGATGTAAACCCTAGATTGATCTAGATTACCGGATAACTAGCAGCCACATCAGTCTTAATCATGGACAAGTCGACATAATCAGATCGATGCGCTTACCTGACGAGATCCAGTCGAGCCGGAGCCCCGATGGACGCCGGTGACGAAAAAACCCGTCGAGAAATTGTGGCGATGCGCCGAAAGGTTGATTGTATTGGTTGTTTTTGATTACAAGCACCTGGGTTTATATTTATACACCCGAGGCGAGAGTCCGATTTGGACTTAAACATGACTCCTATTTGACCACAACTCGGTCAATCCTTTCTTAATCTAGAAAAGGAAAAGAAATTAAAAAAGGAAAACGGACCCACACGCACACGCGCACGTTTTTCTTCGGCTTCATGATCTCCGGTGGGCCACTACTTCGCACAAAATCCTTTTCCACCCGGCGCGCACCCTGCCATCTACTGACAATGGGCCCTGGGCCAAAATCTGGTGTCAACAGTTTGCAACATGAATAGTCGCTCCTGAGTCAATCCACCAAGTAGATTTCGAATATTCTATATACAAAGATTCATTTACAAATGAAATAATGTTCTCACCTTTCTTTTCCATGATCATCTTTAAATACTTTGGACAATCTTTCTTATAATGTCCATGGCCTTTGCAGTGGAGACACTGATCTCTCCCCACCACAAACTGTCCTTCTGATGGCTTGTGTTGCTGGAACTGTTGGGGAGCTTTAGCTTTAGAGGAGGAGGCGTTATCAACATTCTTTTTCTTGCCCTTAACATAGTTAATGGAAAGGGGGGGGTAGCCTTTCCTCCTCTTGAACACACATCGCAATGGTCTTTTCTACATCCCAAGTCTCAGGGGACATGTTGTAGTTAACAACAAAAGTATCAAATGGCTTTGGCAACGAAGCAAAAATCAGATGGACAATGTGATCCTCCTGGAAGGCAAGGTCCATTGGTTTGAGCTTGTTGTTTATGCTCACCAAGCGATGGATGTGCTCTCTAACCCCACCACTTGTGTACCTCTCTGAAACCAGTTGTTTTATCAACTGGGTGCCATATGTCTTTGAAGAGCCAGTATACTGACTCTTTATCTTCTCAAGGTACTCAACAACAGTGGGACAATCTGTGATGGACCCCAATATGAGAGCCTCTATAGTGTTCTTTACCACTGCCAACGCTTTCTTGTTGGCGGGGACCCATCTAGCATGATCGAGATCATACTTCTGTTTGCTCTCCATGTAAGAGCGCTCTCTTTACTGCCAGGCAGCATCTGTTTCATTTGCCTCTCTCTCCGGTGCCTTAGGCTCTAAGGGAACCGGAGCAGTGAGGGCCCAATCCATATCACTCAAAGTGAAAAACAAATCCAGCTTCTTGAGCCATTCATTGTAGTTGTCTCCTTTCAAAACTGGGATGTCCTTGATATTCATCACATTGGACAACCCTCCTAAAAAACATTCAGATCAAGTGAGAACATTTTTAACATAATAACTGTAATAATTGCATGCCTTAAATTCGACTTTGGTCCAAAAATAAAACATACAACACTTTGTGCATTAAAACTATATCACCTTTGGGCAGAAATAGAAATAATGCATAAACAAATTCTCTATGACATCATAATATTGCTATTATCAACTTTGGTCAGAAAATAACAACATCATAATCAGATCTGGAAAAATAATCTATGAATTGAAATAGAATTCTCCCTTTGGTTCGAATTCAAAAACAATTCTAATAAGCAATAATCTATTTATCTTTGCAGCGGAAACATGTAATTCTGTACTCTATGATTTCAGAAGCATTCTGTCATCTACCAGACTCACTGAAAATTTACTCAAAAAATTTCGGAGCCAAAAACTATCAAATTCATTCAAATTCCATTCAAATATGCTTCTGAAATAAATAAACTGAAGGAAATACTCTTTTCTATTGAAGTCTGCGGTCCAGCCCAGATCGCAAAAACGCGCGGCCCATACCGCGCGCGCCTGCATGCGCGAAACTGCGCTCTGGTGGGCCGGCCCGGCCCGGCGAGGGGTTTGATCAGCCCCGCCTCCATCTCAGCCGTCCGTCGAGATCGACGGCCCAGCGCGGCGATCGGACGAACAAAAACAGCGCCCGGCCTCTCTCTCTCCCCCGAAACCCTACTCATTTCACTCTTCTCTCCCTCGCTCTCTCTTCCACACGCTTCGCAGCGGCGGCGCGGCCATCGGCCGGAGAGGAGGAAGAAAGGCACCGCCGCCGGGCCCCTCGCCGGCGCGCGCGTCCACCCGTCGGTGAGCGCGCCGCCGTAGAGCGGCTTGACGACGGTGACCACGAGCTCGCGCTCGCAGTCCCTTTTCTGTGGTCGATGTCGCGCGCGCACCGGCGTCCCGGCGGCGAGCGGCGGCGACTTCTGTCCCGCATGATGGCGGTATGTGACGGCGAAGGTAAGCCAGGTAGGTTCCCCTTCAGCACGTCTCTTTTCTTTTCTAGGGTTAGGGTTAGGGATTCAAAAAAACAACTTCTATCTCCTTCTAAAGCTCTATCCCGACTAGATCTACGCACTAGCACGGCTCATGATACCATTGTTAGATCTATTCAACATCTAGGCATAAGATCAGTACGGGTCTATCGTCTTTTCTAGTCAACATCATGAATCAGGGTGATCTGATCTAGATCTAGGGGTAGAGGATGATATACCTTCGTGAGCAGCCGGAGTGGGAGCCGCCATGGCGATGACGGGTGGCGCCGGAGTCGTTGGAGTGGTGGCGGAGTGGACGGTGGGTACGCGCACGTCGGCGAGTGCGCGCGGGAGTCGTAGGTTCCTTCGCCCCTCCAGCCGGTACCTGCACTGGCCAGGGACGGAGTAGCGGTAGGGCGTCGACGTGGCGGCCGGTGGTGGAGCTTCCCGTCGGCCAAGCGCTAGATCGTGATCGGTCTAGGGTTTGTCGGTGGGGCTGGTGGCGGCGCAGTCAACCTCGTACTACGTGCCCGGCCCCCACCTTTTTATATAGCGCTGGCGACAGAGGCCCACCAACCATGAGTTGGTTGTGCGCCGAGTTGGTTGTGCGCCCCCGATCAGGGCGCGATTAAGGGGGCGTGATCTTTGGATCACGTTCTGGAGATCAAACTAACAGCCCGTGCTCCCTCCTCCGACGAGTCTTTGCCTTAGTCGTGGTCGTCGCCGGCATCCTTGCCGGAACATGCGCCTTCACCGACGAGTCGGAGCTCGAGGTGAGCTTCAATAAAATAAAATCCTCCCTCAATCCAATCCCTCCCCACTTGCCTCCGACCGAAGGTGAGACATTGGAAGGCTGTCGAGTGCTTGTTGTCACAAGGTTGGCTCGTCGCCCATGGCGTTGTGCTGCCGACTCCCTCCGCGGATCTGAAACAACACGAGCAGGCTCTTCTCCTGGTTCCCTCCGCCACCAGCGCGCCTCCAACGACTCAAAGTGGTTGGATTCTAGATATTTCTCGTTATATTAAAGTCAAAGCCTTAACTTTTTTTTCTTTCTCATGAGAAGTTCAGGTTCAAAATCAGAGCACCCTCGTGCTATGAAAAATCAATAACAGCTGTCTGTCATTTCAGCATACCAGAAGTACAAGACAAATGACTGTGAAAAATAGATGCAACCTTCGGACAGGGACAGAGATTGAAAAACGTATACGCACAAACATGTAGCAGGGCTGAAACGCCTCTAAAACATTCAGTCGAACAGCTTATCTGCATCTGCATGAACATATGGGTACCAGTAGTGTTATTGGCCTAAAGTATTCTTGCGCCTGTGATCCACGTTTGAGGGTGCTTCACTTCTTTCTAATTCTTTTGTAAATCTTCATGCCATGGCCCATGGGACATCAATGCTCATACAGCTCAAGGCTGAAACAAGAGACCCAGCTCTGGGCTGGCGGCAACGCACCTGAATCCAATGTGGGGATGGCTTGCCTCAGCTACTAGGCCAGAGCGGCGGCGAGCCTGGACAAGTCGGAGTGGCCGTGCTCCGCGGTGACGGGCGAGCGTGGCAAGGGGGGCGGCACAACGGAGGGGCTGGCATCGTCAATCTTTTTTTTTGAACTTCTGGCATCGTCAATCTGGAGCTTGAAGAAGGGTCCGGAAGCCGCTCGAGTTACCAGCGACTTTTTACGGCACGTTGTAAGAGGATCGAACGCTTTAGATAAACTCATTCTAGAATCCAACGGCTGAGAGAATTCAAATGACGTGGATGCGTTCCCCTGCTAGGAATGCGACCGCATTGGGAAGATAAGAGATGGGGCTCCCACTACATCCAGCCTTAAAAGCAAATGGGCTTCCATCACATTCAGCATGGGAAGCAAACTGGCTTGCCAGTACGTACATGCAACAGCCTGGGAGGCAAATGGGCTTAAAGCTGTTTTAACAACACTTTTGCATCTTCTCTGCTCCGTTTGTATAACCAGTTTAAATACTATGGAAAAGGAAGAGAAGGGAAAGGCAACTCTCCAGAGACTAAACCTGAAATGCGAGGAGGAGCGAAGGAATATGGAAGGAACATGAGTGACAGATAGAAAAAGGTGAAAGCAATGCGTCAGGCTTTGGTTCAGTCGTCGGTCAAGCAGATGCTGCGGTAAGATCCGTGCAGCAAGCAGCTAAAGCTAGGAGACGACGACGTGTTGTTTCGTGTGGAGAGATGAGATCCGTTCTGTTGGGACGATGCAGTGGGGTGCGCCACCCCTTGCCTCGAAGTTCCAACACGTTGCACATTGCGCCGCATCACGCATTCTTCCATTTCTTCTTGGTCGATGTTTGCAGTTTCCAACGCACTGGTGGTACCCTGTGCTATCCGAGTCTAGGTTCCTTGTCCATTTTCTCCTCTCCCTCTACTTCTACTCTATGATGGATGATGATGAATGGGATGCCTTCTTAGGGGCTGTTCGGCACACCCCCTCTAATTTTTAGCACCCGTCACATCAAAGAGAATCTTATTATTTAAACATATTTTTATTAATGAATGACAAAACCTATGTCACGACCCCCTCTCTAAATCACGAGACGAATCTAATGAGCCTAATTAATCTATATTTTGCTACAGTGATGCTACAGTAACCATCGTCTAATCACGCCTTACCACCCTCATTAGATTCGTCTCGCGAATTCGAGCGGAGTCCTGAAATTAATTTCATAATTAAACTTTATTTGTAATCACAATATTCGTTAAAAAACTCTCTAAAATTTAGACCCTATGCGTCGAACGCACCTTTAGTCCTTCCGCAGTGTTGCGCCAATGCCCCGAAATTTTTGGGCCCCGCAACAGCAAAATTGGAATCGGGCATCTGGTGCACAGCGTGCGGGCACCGAAGCTACCTTAAGCATTGGCCCCACAATGGATAAAAAAATGTTTCACAGTGCTCAGCTAGTGGTTGGTTTGAGCAAGAAAAACTCTCCACTGCCGCTCTCTGCTTCTTGCCGCGTGAATAAATAGTTGTTTATTTCATAGGAACCGGAGCAACTACTTGCTCCGCTCCAGCTTTTCGAGCATCGCCATATTTTGGGCATCGGGTAGCACAGCGGCAGGAGCGATGCCTCAAGCTGAAAATTCAGTTTCAAGCACCAGATGAATAGTACATTGTGGAAGGCCTAAGGTTTTTTTTTCTTTTTTGCCTCGCAAACCGCCACATAGCATGGCATAAATGTACACGAATTAGTTCCGATAACTTTACCTACAGTTGTCGAAACATCAGGTTGATAAGTCAGGGTCAAAACCTAGAACGTGGATCAATACTGATTGTTATATCTCGCCAAAAGTCCGCTTCAACCATACTTTTTCGTAGTCCAAACTCAATTCCAAATAAATATGCATATAAGAAAATATGGTATGGTGGGGATCAACCATACTTTTCCGTAGGCCAAACTCAATTCCAAATAAATATGCATATAAAAAAATATGGTATGGTGGGGAGGCAGGAAGAGTCATGCATGCGAAGAGAGGTCCAACCGTCCAAGCGAGGTGCGGTCCAGGCCATCAGTCCTTTTCACGAAACAACAAATTCCTAGCAGTAAATTATACTATCAGCCTGTTAGAGCGGCCCGGCTCGCCATATCCGCGAGCCCCTGCCGCCAGCCTAGGTCCCAACGGGCCTGCTCTCCACAGAGGCCCATTTAGAGCCACGACCAAGGTCATGGGCCACCTCAACTCAAAAGACTAATTTGATAGGTTGGGTTCCCTCCACTTTTTAAGTCGGGTTCCCCTATCATCAATATCTGATGTGGAACTAAACCCAATGTAGCCTTGTCCGTGCAAGAGGAAGAAAGAGAGAACGAAATTTAAGACAGCGATCGAGTTGATGTGAAGCCACCTCCCCGTCTCCTCCTCGTCATGTAGCATCTCCTCATGTAGCATCTCCCGGCGGTTTATCTCTGGACAACACGGACTTTCCACGGTATCCCGCTGATATCGCATGGAATTGTCGTGAGAAAACGGAGCTGAAGAGAGTGGGGACCGGGGAGGATGAGAGGACGAGCTGGTTGGTTGGGAACTTGGATCTCATTGCCTCATTTCTTTATGGATTGATGGCGATGTAATTACTCCACTAATTGCCTTGTTTTTCTAGGAGATTCTAGGCGCTTAAAATAAGTGAGGATGGCCGTCTCCGATGTTGACGTCCTCCCAACACCTAGCTTAGCTCCACACACGCTCGTTCTCTCTCATCCTCTCTAGTCCCTGGAGAGGTATGCACTGAAAGGGACAGGTTTTCACCCAAAAAAAGGTGAAAGGGACATGTGTGAGAGAGTGCGTGTGTACCCTGCTATGGCTATATACTAGAAAGATAGCGCGGCCTTGCCTGCGCCTAATTGCCCGCCTTATGCATTGTATAAAAGAGATTACAATTGAATATAAAGTGTAAATCCAATCTAACTTCTTTTTTCTACATTTATGGACTTAGTAATATCTTCTCTCCCGATTGAAATTGTCTACTGCCTCCAAAGAAGGATTGCAACGGTACTAGCTAGATTATTTATTAGCAATCATATATTTGCAGTGGGACAATGAATTATACATAGGAAATCATTACGATGACTATAAGCATGTAACAAAATTCTTTGTTGCAGAATAGTCTATTTAATTCCAAGAAAACATCAAATGGGACATTGTCAACTGGAAGGAACAATCGTGTATATATTTCTATTAAGCTTCAATAATATGATCCTTTCTGTTTACGACTAAAATTTAATCGAAATGGCACTTTCTTTGACGGGATAAAATACATGCTTGCCACCAAAATATGCAGATTTTCAGTGGCACTTTCAGTGCCCAAATCTTCTGCCATCCTTCCACCCGGGCGCTTGATGATGAGGCTTCAGCATTCCATATGCCAGCCATATGTGCACTCTTAAGTACATGATATGCTGTACAGAATAAATCCTATTCTTCTCCATGGCCCAAGCATCAATGGCATTTTGCAACACGCGACTAAGAGGAATCTGAACCTGATCAATAGGAAAGGATAATATTTCCTATTGCTGCTGCTATTTCTTGTGCAGCATAGACAGACCACTAACTACACAAACCGATGATACTTTAAGAGGAAATTATCAGGATTTGAAACAACCAAATATGACCCATAGTTGCACATCAGAAACTCTGGTTGAGAAAATGGTATGGAACCAGCTTGGTAATCAGACATTGCTACTTTGTCCAGCTGCAGAAAAGAAAAGCAACATAAAGTCAAGAAATATTTTGTTACAGGAAACAAAACACACAGAATGGGCCATAAATCAGATTGTTATTTTGAATTACATAGCAGACAACAAGTAGCAGAACTGTCAGATTGTAGCACATAATGCTTATTGTTTACATGATATTCAGTTAAGTATCATGCATCAGTTGATAAAGAATTTGGTACTACAGTATTCAACTTCATGATCTTTGCCATATGATCTGCACATAAGTCGTAACATGCTTCTGTGAAGGGGGGCTAAAATGTTTCTATCACTTCTAGTGGGATATATTCAAGCAATCTTGCAGTAAAACACATTACCGCCATTAGAATATATTCAAATGCAATCTGAATTTAGTGGGATATAATAAAAGTCTCTTGAGCTACTAGCCAAGATACTAAGCCAGCAGTAACAATAAGTTTTATGAAATATGTGAAATTTCAATTTGCATAATGTCGAAAACAGCATGACAACTTCGCATTCCAGGGTTCAGGAATTGAAAGAGATGAAAAAACGTATTCCAAAACATTGGTAGGATTGCATTCATATGCAATATTTAAATTTAGTACTAGTTGATGGCCGCGATGCCCTGTGCCTTGCCGCAGAAAAGAAAAGGTTCAAGCAAAGGACTAACTGAACCAAATGAAATCTTCAAAGTGGCCTGATTGAAGGATAGTGAAACGATACTAATAGCAAGGTTAGTGAAAACCACATACAAAAGACAAGTATAACTGAACCAAATACGATCTTTACAGTCCCCACCCAGATTAACTAATAGACAGGCTAAATATGGTAGGCAAGTACTTCTAGTATCTCAAAAACAATTCTTGTCAAGTACAGAGGAATTATGATTGATTTTTTTTTTTTGACAAAATTAGCATGCACAGTCTATTACACTCATGAAGAACATTAATCAAACAGAATCCTCCTGTGCTATTATATAAAGTGCAAAACAATTATCAAAATAGTTGTAAAATCATTGCACACCTGTAAATCAGCTTGCCGAGAAAATAGAGCAGCAAACTGGCCCTGGAATTCAGCAAACTGGCACTGAAAATAGAGCATCAATGAAAGAACCATACTCAGCTTACAAACGTATAAGGGCCTGTCACTAAAACAGATACAAAGAACTCCGGGAATTATGATTGAATTGTTGAGTAAAGGGCAGAGTAGAGATAGAGGGGAAAGAACATTGGTTAAAACTTCTAAACATGCACTTTCGTTCAGGAAAAAAAAAAGATAAAACAAAACACCATAAGGCATGCAGGAGAAGGATATTGGTGCGAAAGGACTAAAATTCCCTGACCTATGAATCCATGCATGCATGGAAGCACTGCTTGATATATGACCCAAGGCAGGTCATTAGGCCACACTGGCGCTGCGCAAAGCCATTGTGGGTGATGCATGTAGCATTCAGTATAGGAGATGGCGTGCTGGGCTCTGGTTCCGCCTTGGCGAGGAGAGGATGTAAAGGTGCAAACTGAGGAGATAAATGGTCCTGGACATAAATGGTTGTACAAACCAGATCATCTTCTTCTCGGTTGCAAGAGAGAATACGGTGGGATAATGGTCAGGAAGGAATGATTAATTGGGAATCAAAGACATAGCATCCAATGGCTGATAGAAATACACCATGTTGCATCTGACGGATAAAACAATTGAGGTGATATGGATGCATGAGGATTGAGAGAAATAACAATTAGTGATTAATAATGGGTTGCACTTATAAAAGATATATAGATTCAACTGAGACAAATGGACATAGCATGCCTTTCTAAAGTCACAACAAAAGTTGTATGCATTTCAGTTCTGAAATGAACTAAATAGAGAAGAAGCTATTGCACAGCCTAAAGACTCCACCATGATATCAATTCATATAGCTTAACAATAGTCATTAATCTACCCATTATGTTTGTTGCGAGGACAGTGATGATTATGGATGCATGAGGATTGAGAGAAATAACAATTAGTGATTATTAATGGGTTGCACTTATAAAAGATATATAGATTCAACTGAGACAAATGGACATAGCATGCTTTTCTAAAGTCCCAACAAAAGTTGTATGCATTTCAGTTCTGAAATGAACTAAATAGAGAAGAAGCTATTGCACAGCCTAAAGACTCCACCATGATATCAATTCATATAGCTTAACGATAGTCATTAATCTACCCATTATGTTTGTTGCGAGGACAAGTGATGATTAACCTGCACACCAATCTTACGATTTACAATGACTACCAATTGCGCACTATTGTAGTATCTGGATAGTTTTTGCTTTTTCTCTGATTTCTCAATGAAAATGTTCAACATCTCCATTCCTTTCTGACCTTACTGTAGTAATTTTTTCTTTTGCATCAAAGGTGTCCAGGCAGACGAGGAAGTGATGAAAATAATCAAATAGCTCTAGAGAGATACGTTCATTGTGTTTACATAATTTTCTGTAAAGCATTCTAAAGCAAGCTCCTTTTAGGCATTTCATCGAGCATGTCTTGAGCAAAATTCCTTGAGGGTGAATAGAGCAGAGGAAGGACCTAGAACGCACCAGGTTGATGTTGCAGTGTCTAGCTTGGTGGTGTGCACGACTTGCTGCGTGCATCGTGCATCGCCCGACGATGGGGACAGAACCCTTCGCGCCAGGAACATGTTCAGCTCCGTGTGCTTCTGCTCTTAAGCCATTTGGGCGAGTTCTTCATGGAATTTCTGAGCTACCACCAGAGGATTCTTGCCGGGGAGCTGGCGAGCTGCAGTGGAACGGGTTGGAGCTGCACTGGCTGCCCCTTCCGTCGAGTGGCGCGCTGCGCGAGGAACTGTGGCAGACCGTCAAAGCTGGCGCCAGGGTCGGATGTGTGGTGGTGTGTGGTGGGGGCGGGTGGGGGAGGATATGCGGAGGAGGTTGTCGCACCCGAGGTCTCCGTGCTCCGGCGAGCCGCCTCGCCACCATGAGAGGCGGCGGCCGTGAGTTCATTTTTTCCGTTCTGTTCATTGGGGATCGATGGAAAGCGAGAGAACTGATGGGGAGGACCCTATTGCGAGGCTGTGGTTCGAAGTTTCACGAAGGACCTGGATGCAAGTTAAGCATGGGGCATATCAGACGGACAATATTCATTAGGAATAGAATCGGACGGTGTATATTTCGAGGATGACGTGGATGGGACATTTTGCTAAGAAACCGCGCCATTTTAGAATATTAAAGATATGTGTGTACCACCAAGATTGGTCTTGCAAGTAGAAAGATTGTTAATGCCATGCGCAAAAGTGAACTCATCTGTCAACACTGGTCCTGCGTGATTTAGGTAAAACAGTATCTAATTTGCTTGTTTAAGGGCATATATAGCCACGACTACGAGATCACACTTTCACAACTCTTGCCAAACATGAATTTGGATGGTTATTTTTCTGCGTCTGCCGGCTCATTTCCTACAATATGAAACGGTGACGACACATGTGAAGTTAATTGTGGACACACAATAAGCAGTACGTCCAGTTTTGGTCCAGTGGCAGATGGACAGCAGATGTGCACAGGCAGCCAGCACGTCGAGTCTAATCAAATAAAAAGGAGATGGAAATATCATGCAGCAACAATATAGCTACTGTTCAAGTGAGGGTCACTGACCGCCACACGTTTGGTAGGGCACCGCGAAAGGAATCGCTAGCCTCACCGTCTAGGGCCGTTCGTTTCCAGCCCTTTAAATTTTAGGTCTATCACATCAAAAAAAAATTGTCATTTAAAAGTATTAAATAAAGTCTAATGTCAAAACTCTTTTGACAGATGGGTTCTAATTTACGAGATGAATCTAATGAACCTAATTAATCTATGTTTTGCTACAGTGATGCTACAGTAACCATGTACTAATCGCGGCTTAATTACCCTCATTAGATTCGTCTCGCGAATTAGACCAGGGATCTGCAATTAGTTTTGTAATTAGACTTTATTTAATACTCCTAAATGCTAAGATTCTTTTTGATGTGACAGCTTTAAAGTTTAAGTCTACCGAGAAACAAAAATACTGCTCTCTTCGTTTCAAAATAAGTGTCATTTTAGATTCGGGCTCGAGTATTAAGAAGAGATAAAAAAAAGTCAAGAGCGCGATAAAAATGATGAGCAGTGAATGAGGAGAGAGATAGAGAGAAGCATTGAAAAGTGAGAATGACACTTATTTTAGAAAAACCACTCCTAAAATGACACTTAAAATTAAAAAAGACATGGTAGGGAGTATTTGGAACTTTGTTCATGCTTAGCTTGATGATGTACACCAAATTTATTTGTTGCTTGCAAATTGCAAGCTAATTGAAATACTGAAGAAGTAGGTATCATGAATGGCTACCTTTATGTTTAGCTTTTCATAGCATGGTTGGATATGGGTTTAGTAGACAATGGGCATAGTGTTGTGATATATAATAACCGCTAGGAATGCGTTGTGTTAATGATGCGATTATATCATGGTATGATGAAGACGGTTGCCAAGTGGCATTTACATCTTTTCGACTGCAACTCAAAGGTCCTTTGCTTCTGAAGAATATCGGCCAAAACCTTGCCCACCGGCCGAGTTTTTTTTTTTAATATCAGCCAAAACCACTTGTTTCTATTTTTTAAAAAAAACTAGCAAATTGCCCATGCGTTGCTACGGGACGACGATTGTTGCCACGTGAGCCAACGTGCAACGTATATATCAAAAATAATCAAATAGATAAAATCAAGTAATCAATTTAGTAAACAATATTCGTATGCCTATGCATTGAAACATAAACAAAATGAATCCACGATATTAGGGTTTATAATGAAGGCTATCGTAACATTATTTTATCAATAATCGAGTGTGTGATCATCGCCAAAAAAAAGGGTAATCGAGTGTGCATCAAGTTGTGGTAAAAGCTTTATAAAAGCCCTAAAACCATTTTTTATTTTAAAGATTTAATTTATTATACTTGTATTCATGTAAATAGCAGATGACTTACTTTGTAAAACTGCATGCAAAAAGTTTGAGGTTTATTGTGCAAAAAGATCGGGTCAAACAGAAATAAACGGAAATACAAGGAACCTATTGCAAAACTGTGTGCTGCTGGAATAGAAACATAAATTCAAGAATTACAAGGGGCTCACCACAAACATTTCAGGTTTTTTCAATTTCCTGATTTCTTTGGCTGGTTGGGTCGCTATTGGGCCGACCCAGCCCAAAATTCTCCATTCTACGCAGCCCAGCCAGAAAAAGAAAACACGGGAAAAAAGAACAGCAAGTGGGATTCGAACTCGGATCTGTTGGCAGAAAAAGAAGACACTCACCACCATACCACGCAGTTGTTTGTGACGGTATCTGATTCAAGTGCTATAAAAAAACACATTTGAATCCGAAGACTCATCCCAATTTCGACTCAATTCAAATTCGACATGTACACAAACGCAGAGGTCTGAAATCTGAAAATTCGGCAGACGACCCTTTACAACCTTATTAAGTAGTAGAGATATTGGATAATGCATTGATCTGTGTAGATTGCGGGACAATGCTAGTGACGCACAAACAAAGGAACTTGCATGTAAGGGCAGTGTAAGGATCGTGTGACCGAGAGGAGGGGGCGAATCGGTACACTCTAGAATCTATTTTCAAACACTAACACTCAAGCAACTCCTAGCGAGTAGTTCTAGTAACAAGGTAAAACACACTAAGAAGTATCTTTAACCTATATAGCTAGCAGATATAGATAACACAAGCACACCACACTAGCAACCTAGCACAAGATATATAACGGAAGACTTAATCTAGACAAGGTAACTAGATAACTAGAGACAAGATAACCTATGATACTAGGCACACTAAGTAGAGTCCTTAGAGCTACTAGATAGGCTACAACAAGTAAGCACACGAGCAAGGCAAACAAGCAAATCTAGTAAAGCTAGTAGGTACCAAGGTAAACACTCAAGCTAGATGGAGCACAACTCAAATACTACAAGCAATCATATATAGTGCGATAAGTAAATGCATGTAGTAAAGGAGAAGAGATAGAGAATGCTCATGATGTTTTTCCGTGGTCTCGGAAGGATGGCGCCTTCCCCTACTCCACGTTAGGTCACTCCCGTCGGAGTCTCGACCCCGTCCTTCCGCTCGATGGCGATCCCTCCTAGAGCACACTTCACCCTTCGAATGAAGTCGCTGGCACGTCCCGCCGGGCTCTCTCCGGGGTAGTCTTCCGGAGGTAAGGCTCCGCACTTGATGCGTGCCAAAGGGCGCTCCACTAGTGATGCTTCTTTCGCACGGGAAGCTCCTCCAAGACCGTGTATAAACTTATGCCGGCTTCCACAATCTCCTTGGACAGCTCAACACCGACGCCTAACCGGTCTAAGCCTTGCCATAGACCAAGAGTAACAGCTTTAGATGACTCTCTCAAGCTCACACTAGCCTAGAGATCAAAAGATGCAACTTGTTACTCTCTTAAACACTAGGATCACTCCAAATCCTTCTCAAGTGCTTCACACTTCTTCCCCTTGGCTTCTTGGCAGCACCTCCCCTCTTTCCTGGGTCCAAGAGCACCTCAAAGAGGGAAACAACCGGCTATATATAGGCCACCAACCTCAAACTAGCCGTTGTCCAAAAGTGCCCAGTCTGCGTGATGACCGTACTATTGACCGTACCGTCCGGTCCTCAATTAACCGTACCGTACGGTCTTCAACAGACCGGCGTCCAGGGAGTGCTGCTCCTCTTATCAAAGTAGACCGTACCATACGGTCCCTAGGACCGTACCGTCCGGTCTCCACTTCTTCTTCAGCCAACAGAAACTTCTCCTTCTCTGTTGCTTCTGCCTGTAAGACCGTACCATACGGTCCTTGACCGTACCGTCCGGTCGATGGTCCGGTCTTCATTCTTCGACTTCCAGAAACTTCAGTTTCTCTTTCTGGAAAACTCAATAGAGACCGTACCGTCTGGTCCCTAGGACCGTACCGTCCGATCAATGCTACGGTCTCCTTTTCTTCACTTCCAGAAACTTTAGCTTTTCTGTCTGGATTCCCACTGTAGACCGTATGGTACGGTCTCCTTGACCGTACCATCCGGTCTCTTCTGTCTTCGCAGCTTCGATCTTCTTCTTGATCCTTACTTCCAAACTTGATCTTCTTGGTTCCTTCAACCCTCTTCTGCCATCCTAGCCCCTGAGAGACTCACCATGCATCCAATGATCTCTATAACTAGTGTGCACTAAGAGAAACACCTCGAACCCTCTTGATAGTCCGGTTTTTCCTATGGACTCAAGCTAACATCTAACCAAGCAACACTCGATTGGATCTAGCATGTCCTTAGCCTTGATCCATATCTTCTCCGCGACCCCATCAAGTCCGTTCTTGTGTCGATAAAGGCAACCAATCATCCTTTTCATTAAGTTCATGGTGTGTTGGCGTACATCACCAACGGACGGAGCTTTCTTTATATGTGACCTAAAAGATCTCACAAAGAGTGTTAGTCACATTCATGGTTCTCATCCAATCACCAAAATATTCATACCTTGGGGTTTCCCTAGCTCCAATGGTCATGAAGCTTATAGGCAGGTACAATGCTACACATAATCAGTCTTATAGCCCGTCTCATGCAACGCCACGTAGGATTTTTGATGATGTGGAAGAGAGAGATGGTGGTGAGAGAAAGAGGTGGTTGTTTCGCGAAACAACCATCTCATGCGCTAAAATTTAGGAGTATGAGACGGCTTACACATCATTGTACGAGTTATAGTTGCCATGCAACCCATAAATATTCCTTTGCTCATCCATAAATTAAGAAAAAATGCAATTACTATAAGACAACTAAAACAATCACTCATTGTACAGGTGGTCTGATAGACCGTCTAAAGATTACGTGACTTGTATGAGACGGACTATACAACAACACCATTGTACCTGCCCTAAAAGGCCTAGAGAATAGGGTATCTATATATAAAAAGCAAAGGCGTACTTGCAAAGCAATAAAAGGTAAAAGCAGGTAAGAGAAGCTCTAGCTCTGGAATGAACAGTTTGCACTTTCCAAAAAAAGGATTATTTGTCTGTTTGAAACTCAAAAATTATATGACAAAGTTAGTAGCCCTCATCCTTTTTCATGCAACAAAGGAGAGATAGAGAAAAAAATGGAATAAAGACCACCCGAAATGCCAAAGAGCAAGCGTACAGCTCCCCCCCCCCCCCCCCCCCCCCCCCCCCCCCCCCCCCCCCCCCCCCTGGGGCAGTGCATCTTCCGACACATATATCGTACTCTGCTCACTCTACACTCCCAAGTGTCTAGGTCTACAGGTATAGGCTATATATAGCTTACAGTAGGGTCATTTCTCCATGTCGACGTTTCTGGTGTGCGCCGCTAGGTCATTGTCGGAACTTCAGAATGGTCTATTCGGGACAGGGATACAGATGGACAGTGTGGGTGTTGCCTCCACTTGTTACCCTTTCCAGCCCGGATGGATGGCGACGCTTGCTAAAGCTGGCGTTGAAGAATTTGTTTACAATTTTGTCCTTAATTATCTATCTAAACCAATAAAAAACCAGTTGCGAGGAAAATCGGTTTTACTCTGTCAAAAGTTACCCACCTGTATATCAACCAACGATTTAAATCTCACCCTCTAATCACAGCCGTTAGATCAAAAATATGGGTCCACCATGTCACCAGATCGTCACCCGAGTGTCACCGAGGACACAATTTGCACACGTTTCAGACCTTGTTTCCGACGCTAATCTCACTCGAAAAAAAGTTTACCCACCCCTGCACCCACCACCGTGAATGGAATGACAGCCGGTCTTCTTCCCGAATTAATGATCTCCTTCCAAATGAAAATAAAATGTCTATAATTCTTCACGTTGTGTTCTACCCAGCCTCAACTCTCACCTCCCGATTGCCTACCGAGTTTCGTACTCGTCCGCAGCATCCGTCCCGCGAATCACGCCTGCCTTTCCTTCTCTCCTTCCTCTCTTCCCTCCCCATCCCCACCCTGCGGACCATCTCGTCCCTCCAGAGCGGCGTGAGCTGCTGTCTTCCTCTTGGCGCAGCGGTGGCGGGGCGAGGTTGCGGCGGCGGGGCCAGGTCGCTGCGCGGCGGTAGCGGGACGAGGTCGCGGCGCGGGCCAGGTCGAGGCGGCGGCGGCGGGCGAGGTACAGGAGGGACGCTACCGATCCAGATCCAGGTACCCCTCCTTCCTCCCTTCCACCGCAACTGAGGAGCACCTTTCTTCCACCACCACACCATCGGGCCTCCTGCTGCCTCCCGTGGCGTCCGCGGCCCCATCCCGCGATCTTTCGTGGTGGACGGCAGTCATGGCAAGCGGCTGCGCAGGTATGGCAGCGATGGCGAGCAGCACTACGTCACCTTCACCGCCGGCGGCACCTTCGCCGGCGAGCAGGTATGCACACCACTCTCCCGAAATCCGATCTTTAGATCCTTTCCCTCCCCGTCCACGATTCAATTGGAGACAAAATGAATGGTGCAGGCTGGCGTTGGCATCCATGCTGGGGAGAGACAGAGGCTCGATAGGCAGGCAACAAGGATTGCGGCCATGGTGTCGGTCTTGCCGCAGATGACCTCGACTAGATCCAGCGATGCAATGGACCCGAGTCCATGGTGCTGGTCAAGAAATCTGTACCTAGGGCCTTCGTGGCAGCTGCAGCAGCGACAGGGGTGTCTTCCACCTTCACCGTAGTGATCAGATCGAAGAAAGCCATCAGTTGGGGCAATTTTGATTTTTCTATTCTTGAATTCAGCTTTTATGGATTATGAGTGTCAAGGCGTTCTATGCCAAATGCATCCCCAGGTAGCTTTGTGCTCCAACTCACCCCTGGTCAATTCTAAGTGTAAATCTTGATCTATTATCGCATTACCTCATGATGCAATTAAATTGCCAATGTTTTACTGGACTAAGATATACATGTGTTGAGTCATGGAAAATGCCACTCATGAAGGGGCAATACGGCCACCACCGTCAGGTTGTGCTAAGATCTGGGAGCATTCCCTAATAAAAGGTGTAATTTTCAATAATTTCTTTTTTTCTTTTTCTTTTTTTTTTTGCTGCTGTTGTCTCAGTGCTGCTCTCATTTAATGCATTTGATCTCACAGCGATATGTATATATATGAGCTGTTCAGAATCATGGGCTTTGCAAGAAACTGAAACCTCGCACAAATATTTCCTTGTGCTGAATTCCTTCATGCTACTCATTCTTATAGAAATCATTTGTTTATGTGTTGCCTATATTGTCAGCATATAGTGCAACACTGTTTGGCTTGCTAATCTACCTTGTGTGAACCATTAGACCAATTATTTACTTCATGCCAAAGCGGCACCACTTTTCTTTCATGTTGCTATAACATTTCGACTGTGAGGAAGCTGATGCAATGTTCTGTAACTTTTGTCTCTCGCAATTCATTTAATACAGCTTTCTAATGCGAGTTAACCCCTTTTTTTTTTTGCAACAGATCCACCCATGACTGAGGAAGCCATCAAACGGTTCTATGCAACTCCTCCTGCAGGCAATGCTCGCATTCAACCACCTAGGCCATTGCTTGCAGAATGAGCCAGTGATAGAAGGTAATTAGAAGGAAGCTGTAAGTTATCCTGCTATGTCACGCTTTGCAAATTTAACCTATATATAAATTTTATGGTTCTCTAGATGTACTCGATTGTTGAACGCAGTAGACTTTTGTTCAGTTGACCACTTAAAACTTAACTAATTCTCAATTTCTCATATTATGAATCTCCTAAAATAGAGATGCATGCCTAAAAGTAGTGATGCCCATCATCAGCGTTTTATAGGTGTCTGACATTTTTTAGCCTCACAACTGTGGAAAGAAAAAAAAAAGAGTTCAGTTTTGGTTGCCTGAATGATGGGTCACAGCAGTACCAGACGTGGTCATGGGCAATCAGATTACAGAGGGTAGGTGCGGCAGGTCATCACTTTGTGCGTGCCTCTCCATACTGATCTTTATGGGCTTACAAGCTAAAGCATGATGCAAAACAAATACTGATCGAAGAAAATAGTGTGCAATAGGTCATCCTACGAAATATATCAGAGTAAGTTCATGGCTTTGTGCAAAACACGATACTTGAGACATGAAAATATGGATGAAATTATATTGGTGCCCGACAGTGCTGTGTGATAATGTCTATTCACTTAACTATACTGGTATGGGAAAAGAATAGCTGCATTTAAAGTATTTCTGCCATATATTTTGTTCATAAGTAGCATTTTAACAGGATCACTTGGTTTGGTTAATATTTTACTGGAGAAACATATTGCCAAAAGTGTAATTTGTGATGTATAAAGAAGACTGCCTAGACCAGTGACTGGATTCACAGTTGCTCACATCAGAAATCAGCTATGGGTCATCATCCTGGAGTCTCAAGTTACAATTTCAGGTATATATATTCTGTATCTCAAAACAAAATTGTATGAGCACAACAATATATTTGACTGCCTGAATGTGGTTGTTTAATAGCTCATTAAGAAATAAGAGAAATGATACACATAAGATTCTGGAATGTATTGTAGATAGACCTGTTGGAAAGACTCCAAATTGGCTGTTATGATATTCTGACGTCTTCTCACTCTTCACATTGGCCAGGGTATGATGTTTCTCACGATGACATATGCTGGTGATGAGAGACCCGGGGTGCACAAACATGCATTGAGCAAGGACGGCATCTTGCTAGGGAAGCAACGAGCACATCCAAAACTACAGATGGAAGTGTGCATACCTCTTATGCACGTCACCCTAACACAACTGAATTGTACAGAATTGAAGCTGCATGTTTTTGTGGTATCTGGAAATAGAAGAGTTTTGATTGCTGCAGATTTATAAGATTTGAGGTACTTGATTTTGTTAACGGAAAAAAAAAAGAATGTAGAGCTAATATTCAGTTGTACTCTTACAAAGCTCTTTTTCCCCAAGACATGTTGTGCTCCCACTGAACATGCATTCTGAAATTGAACTGTTGAAGTGCTTGTTCGATCAACAATAAGTTTTACAAGAATAAGTACTTATATTTGATTATGGTGCTAATTTGGCATTCACATATTAATTATATCAATGATTTGGCATGTACATGTTAACTATATTAATCAATAGTTTTGGTAATTCACAACGGTTGAGCTTAGTTTCTATGGACTTTTGCCAGCCCAAAAATTGTTGGGTTCCATGTTTCTTTTTTTTTTCCTGAATTTGTGCTGGTCTTTCATTCACTAAGGTCATCCAGACTCTAGACTAACTACTCTGGCATCATATTGTGAGATCATTGTCTAATATATTTTACATTTGTTCCCCATTGCCATATTGCTGCCTTGGATAATCAGGTTGAATGTCCTTTGATGCATCTTTTGACTTGCCTCGAGGTTTTATGGAGAGGGATGGATGTATGACAAAGTAATTTTTTTGTTCTTATGGTGAATGTAATGGAATACAATTCTTGTCAATGTAGAATATATGTCAGCCACTCGGATATGTTTAACAATTTGGAATCTTAATTAGAAAAAGTTAGCAGAAACACTTCTTGTGTGTTATTCATGTGTCTTCATAACACTTGACATGTTTTTTTTTTCTTCAAACGTTGGCAAGATTATGCAGTACTGCAAGGTAGTATATTTGTGTGGGTGTGTTGTAAGGGTTCTTTACCCTCTATTCTTCTTCAATATAATGTTACGCAACTCTCCTGCGTGTTCGAGAAAAAAAAAGGTAGTATATTTATGTAATACATTTTATCTCTAGGTTCAGGTTGAGGTATAAGCTATTACTTTACAATGTTTTGAAAAACCTTGGCCATATTTGATTCCACTGAAATTAGATCCCATCTGGTTTTACGATAAAAGTTTTGAGTAATTTTTACAGGTACGAACGTTTATGTAAAACCTTTACCATATCTATTCTTACATGATTCTTTTCAAATTATTTAAATTTTAATAAATTATAATAGAATGTGTGTTGCTTATAATTCTCATGGTCCTGCCAAGTGATGCAATTTTTAGACACGTGCGTGGCGCACGTGCATTTTTACTAGTGTGTGCAAACAGATGAGTACTACTCCTACTAAATGTTAATTATGCGGTCACCAGAGCGTGGCTAGCTAGGTAGAGGACATGTTGGTACGTTGCACGGTGGTGTGGCTGAATTTTGTGGTAAGAAGAACCAAAAATAGCAAGAGTGTTAATTGTAGGCTTTCGACCATCCAACTACTACACATAGTAGAGCTCGAGCACCCAATTCAAGGCGGATCACTTTCGTAAGCATGCACAATAGCGTTTTTTTTTTTTTTTTTGCGGGTAACAAGAGAGCGTTACATAGTCATCAAGTCTTGCTCCTGTCAGTAAACACTGCTCCTTCGAGACTTTTATTCTTGCCATTAGAACAAGCTAGCTGATTGTTTGGATTGCTCATGTAATCAGGAAACGTAATTTGCTTTAATATTAATGGAATTTTTTTGCAAAAAAAATAGTATTTGCTTTTGATCAGCTTGTCCTAGCGATAGAAATAAAAAACAGCGGTAGTAGGGAGGGTAAATAATTTTGTTATTACGCCTATGTTGAAGTCTAAAGGCTAAGAAAAAAATTATGAGAGAAACCATGAAACATGCTAACCCGCGATGTCACTCTGGCATCCGTTGGACAAAAGGTAGACGGGGAAGTCGTGAGAGAGAATATTGACTCAAGGTTCGTTTGGCATGGTTTATGGCCTTTGACTTATTCAAAGCTACATGAACATAAGTTAAAAAAAGTCACAAAAAATGGTTTATTTGGTTTTCTAGTGGGCAAAAGCTACAATAAAACATGCCAAACGGGTGTCTAAGTGAGTCTTTACTCTCTCTCCGTATTCAAATATGTACCGATCGATGCTGACCAAGTGACCGGTTGATGTCTGTACGTGCAAAATTGAAGCACATATACAGTACTGGAGTCACCACTCAGCAGCAGTTACATCATCATCTCTCGTCAAGTTAGAGCAGGTAGCTTTCGCTCTCACGGTTTGATGGGCACAGCATGCCAAGCTTTCCGCCAACGGGACGTGAGATTTGCCATCAAACGAGAGAATTAGTGCGAGCAAGATTTCTCCCGGAAATAGCCCTGGCACGCGCCTTGCCACGGATCGATCTCCAATCGCCTCTGTCCTTTCCCGACAGCGACCAGCGGCTCGCATGTGATTCCAAAAGGGGCGCCATTTGCTCGATATATACCCATCACCGGTCCCAATCAAGGTACCGATCCAGATCAATAATTCCTAAGCAAAGTAATACCGACTCCATACGAAAATAGTTTTGTTACTTGTCGTCGTCCATCGAGATGCCATGCGTGTTCTACGAGAGGTAACATTTGCCACTACTTTGTCTTAGTCCAAGATGAGATTGTGTTTTACTATTAGCAATTTAGCATGCTTTTTCACGTACGTACTCAGTGTATATATATATATATGGTGAGTATACCAACTTCCTCTCTACTGCTATCTCAAGACTGATGACGTGGCCAGATTATTTGAAGCAACAGAGCCGTACGTAACTCCGTGCTTGATTTTTTTTTACAAATATAAAAAAACAAAAACTACGGTGTGCATGACACGACAAACTTGTATTCTCCATGAAAGAAAAGCGCCTAGCTTGCCGCTATACTTTATCTTGAGCTGACTATCTAGAAAAGGACATTCAATGCATGATGAACCGTGCATTTAGTAGAAGAGATCTTTTACGGTGTGTGAGAGGTACATGAAGGTATCAAGAGGTATTACAATCTGGACCGTTGATTAAGAGGGGGGCAAGGTATGGAATAAAAAATTATCATAAATGGCAACAAATAGATATTAATATGGGAACTAAAAACCTTACCTTTTGTGAGTTACAATTGCCTTCTCTACTCACCAACCGTCTCTCACGTACAATTCCAAATAGGCAAGTCATGGCAATATGATCGCATGTAAACAATCTAATGATTTACTCATTTAATAAACCGATCTCATGGCTCAATAATTCATAATATATGCGGTGTGGAAAATTAGAGTCAAATGGTTGATTAGAACATTTTAAGATCGGATTTGAGAAGGCAAGAAATCCATGTGCTTCGAGATCAAAACTAGACATTTGCGAATTCGATGAACATTGAATCTAGTTATTTACTCAATTGTTCACTTGGTTACTGATTTGATATGTTGATGATTACTCAGAACAAGGTCTATGAGAAAGATGTGTTCATCTCTACCGGACCTACCGGTTAAACTAGACATTCCCTCCTATCCATGCATAAACACACACCGTGTAGTGTTGGAGAAGAAATGAGTCATACCGAGTAAGTTTCAACAAAACAACATAAGGAAGGAGATAATCATGCGTCAATAAATTTCTTGTCTCCAACCTTCCAAATTAGCAAGCAGACGAAGTTACCTCCTTACCCTCGGTACTTAAGTACCTCCTCCATATTTAAGTACCTTTTGGTTGATACCTTTAATCGTGGAGCGTTAGATTAGAGGCAACGGATGGTCCATATTAATCGCAAACACCGTAATAGATCTCGCATCAGAAGTGGATGTTCCACTGACAATGACACTAATAGTTCTCCACTTCTCGTGCTATCCTTGAGTCTAAATTTCTCTATTTTATTATCTTAACGAGAGCGAGAAGTCTCCATGGATTAAGAAAAGACGTGATATGATTTACGAAAACAACACTCTAGCTAATTAATTCCAAAGAACTTCAAGGGAGTTTGCGCTGTCGTGGAAGCAACAAACTGATGTCGCATGATGACTTTGCTTTAACTTGTTCTCATCCGCAGATTGTTGGACTCCGTCAAATAAACTAGCTCATATTAAACAATAGAAACCGATCAATTTGACGAATGACTCCTACTTACTGGTTACAAGATCAAGTACATGGACCGGTTTAATCATACTTTTTGGTTCTTTTTTTCCCCTGCATATCTTGGAAGTTATATATAGAGGCAGACCTAGATTATGGTGGCAACCTACAACAAAATGTCACGTTGCTAATTGATTAATCGTAGAACCCGTATATACCATCTTACTAGAAATATATCACTATTTTCTTCAAAAAATAAGAAATATAACATTATGAGGATCGTTTTATATGCATGATAGGATCACGTGTACTTACAGTGACTTGTCTGTGTATAGGAAGGACCTGTTAGATGTTGTAAAAAGTAGTGGTATGACACTGTGACAAATCGATCGAGGGCCTTGGCCATCGTCGATGTATTTGGATGGAAGGTTCCAAGGATGTAATAAACAAAAATGCGATCGAGATCGCAAAGAAAGCAGGGGAAGCGACGACACGTGGGCAATGGTTTTTCATAGGCCTCTACCTGATGAGACACGACAAAAGTAAGGAGAATGGTCAATATCAATGGTCCTATCCTAGATCAGGAAGCGCATCAATCTTGATCGTTTTGTTGCAATTCAATTCGAAAGCGCCATACATGTCGTTGGCTTGGTTGTTTTGTTGCAATTCAATTTGATTTGTGATTGTCCTGCATGAAACCGCCATACATGTCGTTGGCTTGGTTGTCGATGGTGACACCTCGCCAATGAGCACAAAGGCATTCATCTCATGATGATAAGGTGGCAAAAACAAAAAATTGGGCCCCAACTCACATATATCTTTACTTCTCTTAAAAACCCGAGTTGGTGAGGCGGCCGTCGTCGTGGGCGTGCCATTGCGCAGACAGGTGGGGCCCGCTTCCCAGCGTGAGCGTGGCGTCCTGCCTCCACAGTCCACCCGTGGGCCCTCCCGCCTCCACTCCACTGTGCGCCCGAGTGAGAAGGTCGACGTCTCGCCGCCGCGCGAGCATGGAAGCTGCCGCCGAGCCCCATCTGTGCAGTAGCGAGAAGGCCGCCGTCGGACGAGGCATTGGACCAGGTGAAGAATGGAACTGCAGGCCACCAGGAGCTCGCTTGTCGTCAACAGGAGCCTCTCCGCCGCATCGACGTATCCGCAATGAAGCATCGGCGTGGGCGTCGATTTGGTAGAGGAAGACCTCCAGGACGCGCGGTCGTGGCCACAATTGCTCTTCTTCTTCCTCAATAAGGGGGCGCGCATGGATTGGAGACGGCTCAGGTGCCGCACGGTGCGATTCGGTGGTGAGGAGCTCGATTCCTATGGCATTAATGCGCCAGCTCCTGGTGCTCTGCAATCTTCTGGGTGGAGCCACGATTTGAGCAAGAGATAGAGGAAGAAGACCAGATCGGAGAGGAGAGATTTGGGGATTCCTGTTAGGCTGTGGGGATTCCTGCTAGGCTGTGCGCCTGATCTCTCGGTTAGATCTGAGCAAGAGAATTATAGAGGAAGCATGATTCGAGGAGAGGAGAGAGATTAATTTCTATTTTTGGTGGAGGAACTGAGATGGATTTGGGGATTTTTTTTCTTAGCGGAAGGGCGACGGGGTGAACCAGAGAACGGAGTGGAGCAGCTGAGCAACGAAGATACTTCATCTTATTTCAAGAAGGGCCCACTTTGCAGGTAGCTCCAATTCCCTCACGTTGTGCGCTGCAAGTGCCACGCCCATTGTTTTAGCTAACTAATGTAAATAATTTGATGAGATCCATCCATCCCTTGATTTTAGGAAAAAAAACAAGCAAATTTGTTTAGCATTATTTTATTATGTTTGTTGTATTTTTCGGTTATTTAGACATAGAGGGGGTTCGAGTTCCACTTGTGTGTGAGATAGAGACTTCAAAGAGAAACATAGTTCAAGTTCCAAATGCAATTAGGCAATGTAGTAGTTTTCTTTTCCTTCTATGTACTTATCCCTTTTATCTCTCATAAATTATAGATAATTACAAACTGGTGGGGCAGTGGTCCAGTTATCCAATAATATAGACGACTATTCATATTAATTGTTCTAGATCATGAATTCATGCATTTAAGGAATGCTCCATAGCAACGCATGGGCATTTGACTAGTGGAAGAGCAATAATGCTACCGTGTTTTTTCTCCATCTTTTGAAGAAAAGGCAAGCCCATTGAGATTCTCTAGATGTTGTTCACATTTTCCTTTTGGTCGCAATATAATTTTATTCCGTTGCAACAATGACTCATCCAACTTGCAGTAGTAGCAATACATATCATCCAACTCTCTCACTCTCATGAATATCATAATCAAAATGTAGTGATATAAAAAGGAATAAAAAAAGTAGTAATTGTTGTCTTATAGATTTTTCATCCTTCTTTAAATAAATCAAAGGTGAATTTTGAAGGAGGTTTCGACCCAACGGAAAGAAATTAATAATGAAATATATTTATATTTTACTAAAATATTGGGGATGGGAGTCCTGGATGTCACGTTAGCTCTGACACCTCCTGGCAGGGTGGTGACCTGGGAACAACTAATGTTCGGCGTCGGTTTCCGGAGAGAAGCAAGCTGCGATATATCGCGTAGACACGATTCATATCTCATGTCGCCGGAGCGGTAGCTGTCCGTTTTCTCTTTGCAAGGACGGGAGAAAAAAGGAAAGCTCTCGATAAAGAAAATGAAAGGCGTTGGTCAGGACCGTCCCCATTGGTATATTTTTGCATTTTGTTTTATATTATTTCACGTCTCTCTCTCACTATTGTTATCTCTGTGGCTTGCCTGGGGCAAAGTACGGACGGCATGGTCCTCTTGCGAGAATCTTATGTGTCCAACAAGCGGTGTGCCCTCTCTGTGGCCGGCATCTCTGGAGTGGAGTGCCGCTCTAGGAGAGGCTGCGTACTCCTACTATGATACTTCTTCCGTTCCTTAATATAAAGACGTTTTGAAGATTTATTTTTTTTCTAAATATCAGATGTTTTACAGATAAGACAAACTCTAAGGTTGGTGGGAGGTTTGGTGGAGGGATGAGTTGAGGTAAAAATGAAGAGTATGGTGGTCTTTTAACACCTTGACTATTTTCTCGTTTGAATGCTAGAAAGGCCTATATTTAGAGACGGAGGGAGTATTGTTCATATGACATAGGAGTACTTTACATGTCACTACTCAATATATGTTGAATCACTGAATATTGTCTTATGTAGACAAAAGTTATCATTAAGTACTTTATTCGTTTCTATGTACTAGGTTAGGTACATATTTCTAACATAAGACAAATGATTCTCTAGATCAATTTGGTGGTGGGAGGTTGGTGGATTGAGGTAAAATTGAGATACCACACTCATTTATCTTCACTATTGTTTTTATTTCGGGTGCTACTATTGTCAACATAACTTGATTAATATATGCAACCTGTTGTAAGACGTGTTATACTTGTGGCATTGCTTGGTAATATATTACCATGGCATCAAAAGAATATTTGGTCAAAAACATGTTGAAGGAGATTCTATAACTTAATTTGTATCATTAAAATCCGAACGCGGCTTATGTGACAATGTTCAAGATGGTAAAATTGCTCACTCGAGCTTATGAATTAGTCGAAACTGTTATTTCTTTGTGACTAAAACGTGAACAGTTCTTGTGTTCGCACAATTTAACGCTAAGATCTTCAACATGTTTCAATCGAGCGCTGAATCTAATTCACGTTAACAAATTCTTTCAGTTTTATCTATTCAAATTGATCGATCCATTTTAGCACTAAATAACCACGTGCGTCGAGTGTATCTTCCTTTTGACATGTACAATCTCATCTTGAATGCTACATGATTCATTTGACATACTACTCATTCCGTTCATTTTGTATAGGAAGTTTTAGAGTTTTAATTTGTCCACGATGTAGGGTGTTTTGAGAAAAAAAACAACTTTGTGGGAGTTGGTGGAGAGATGTGTATTTTTTTTAACTTTCATACTATTTTTATGTTTGAATATTGGAAAATTCTATTTTTAGAGACAGAGATAGTACAAGATATAGCCACTAATAAACATATCCACATAAAAAATAAAAAAAAATCTATTTTTGTATCTATGTTAAGAAAACCGTTTACTTCCTCGAAAAAAAAAACCGTTTACTAAAGTTGCAAGCAACTCTTGGAGATGGCGATACGTAGCACGAAACGGGAAGGTTTCCAAACTAGAGGTGACACATCCGAAAGTGGACTGCAACGTTCCTTCCACGAGATCACGTTATCCTCGGCCAATAGTATGATCCACCCGACCACCCGGCGCGGCGAGGCCACCCGCCCGCAACGGCTACAGAAAGGGCGCGTCCAGACGACGCCGAACGCGGAGCCAGACGGCCCGTCAGCTGGCACTCTTCTCTCTCCTACTACAGTATCGATCAGCCTCTTTCTCTGCAGACATGAAAGATGCGTACAACCCCAGCCTTTAAAAAGACTCCCCTCCTTTCACCAGGCCCCACGTACGCACCGCTCGTACCGTGCCCCAATATCTCAGGATATCTCTCGCCTCACTCCTTTCCTTTTCTCCCGTCTCCATCCTTTTCTTTTCTTTATTAGAGAGAAAAGGCAGTGAATCCAAAAGAATTGCACCTCTTTTAAATTTTAGACCTGTCATATCAAAGAAAATTTTACTATTTAAGAATATTTTTATTTATTTAATAACAAAACTTATGTCACGACCCTCTTTCTAAATTGCGAAACGAATCTAATGAGCCTAATTAATCTATATTTTGCTACAATGATGCTACAGTAACTATCTTCTAATCACAACTTAATTATCCTCGTTAGATTCGTCTCGCGAATTCGAACGGAGTCCTGAAATTAGTTTTGTAATTAAACTTTATTTGTCATTAGAATATTCATCGCAAGAACCTTATAAAGTTTAAAAATGCAACGAACACACCCTATATCGCGAGCTTACGATGATATCGCGAGCTGCAGCGTCAGTGCCGCGAGATATCGGTGGTTTGCCGAACGAGCGAGGGGCACGAGAAGGGAGAGAGAGAGGAGGCTGGTCCCCCCACGCAAAGGGCGTCGTCTGCCCGCCCACGTGACGGACGATTCTGCCCCCGCGCGCAGCTTATTTAATCCCGCCAAGGGGCAGGACCGTCATTTCGCCGGGGCGGTACTGTCCCCCGGGCCTGCATCCCCCGGCGTCGTCCTTGCGCGGAGAGAGAAACGGTCGAAAGCGACCGGCGGAGAGAGGAGAGAAAAAGAAAGGGAAAGAAAGAAGGAGAGAGAAAGGGATGTGCAGTGCAGTGTCACAAGTGATTTGATTCACTGCTCATGCAGCGGGGCCGGCAATCCGTACAGCCACATCACGGCCATGGCTACGGCGACACCAAGGATTAACCCAGAGAGTACCGAAAGTTAGGTGTACGTTTAGCAACGTTGCAACTTCTGCAAGAAACCGAAACAATTCTTGTTTTTGGGAGAAACTGGTTTCCTAGTTCCTAACTGTTTCTATTGCTACATGGAGAAACTGAAGATGTTTGATTGGTTTCTTCGCAGAAACTAACACTATTTGATAGAGTTTGTCCGAGTTTCTTTTGAGAAATTACCATGTACAAAAACGTACTCCCTCCGTCCTTAAATATAGAGATTTTTAGCTTTTAAACACAAAAATATATAGTCAAGGTGTTAAAAGACTACTATGCCTTTCATTTTTATCTCAACACACCCCTTCATCAACCCTTCCACCATCCTCAGAGTTTGTTCTATATGTAAAACGCCCTATATCTAGGGAAAAATTTCGAACGCCAGAACGCCCTATATTAAAAGACGGAGGTAGTACCCTATTTTCGATTACAGCATTACTATGTTGGAACATGTTTAGATGGATTTAACTTTTTTATGTACAATAAAATACCATGCGTTACTACATCTAACTAGTATCATGCACGTGTGACACACATATATAAAGATCGTGCAGCACGACATACGTCACAGATAACAAATTAGAAACAATAAAAATAATATATTATTATGATTAAATATAAGATTCAAATATAAAATGGAGTATCAATAAAATAGATGATTTTTTAAAGCAATGAAATGAATGGAGTATCAAGTAAAATCTGGTGATGCTTCGAATTTTAGGAACCCAACAATGAATGTCAAGCAAAGTCATCATAAGTTGCATTGCGTGTGAAAACTATTTATAACCACAACTCAGGCCGTGCGGATGCTCCTCCGCCGCGTACTCATGTGCCTCGTCGTCCTCATCTGCATGCTCCATCTCACCGGTGGCGCAGCCTGCTGGATTAGCAACCACACCACAAGTCGCGACAACCCGCTCGGCAGTCTCCTTCAGCCGCGAAGGCTGTCATTGAACGCGAACGGTCCCCTGAGAGCGTGGGCCTAGGACCTGCCGCAGCTGCCTCCTCCACGGCGGCACGGTCGTAGACGATGGCTGTTCATTTTTCTCGATCTCGGCTTCATCTGCTGGCTAGGTCAGAGGATGGCTTCAGCCTTTGATGAGCCGAGGGAAGGCAATTAGCCAGGCAAGAGAGTGGTGCGGGAGCCAGAAACACTGCTTCGTTGGATGGCTGGAGGAGTCCAGGTGGCGGGAAATCAGGACCGGGGCCGCACTGGAGGTTGTTTACGAACCGTCCGCAGGGAATTTTTGACGCGTGCCTCTTTGTTAATAGATCGACCTTTGCATGCCGTTCAACAGCTAATTAGGTTACTGCGTGCTTTGCTTACTGTATAAAATACCCTTCTGCAACACTATGACGTTATGCTGGCATAGGAGCTGTATTCAGTATTTTCCTTTCCGCCAATCAAATAGAAGCACACGCCTGTAGTAGCTTAATCTCAGTACGTTTGCAGTTCCAGAGTTAATTAGATTGTTTATCAGCTACACATCAGCCTGACGTTTGGCGTAGGCAGTCATCTGTATTTTGAGTATAAACCAATCTCCGAGTCACGTGTACAACGGCAGTTTTTCAGAAAAACCCTTGCATCTTGTTAGTCTTATAACTTTTTCATACGAATTTCGATTAACTTGATTTTTGCGCTCACACGACCGTCACGACGTAGGTTTTATGTTGATACACTTTTTTTTGGATGCTGTTGATACACTTTGTTTACCATGATTGTACTGTTTGGACGGTTTTCTTAGTATTGCTTGTTGTTTGCTTGTCGGTACTATTGCGCGAACAGAATCGGTTCAAGAACCTCCGTTCAACCTCAAGGACCAAGAATTTCAAGAGTTTGAGCAGCAACATCAGGAAGACAAGTGCCCTTGATGCATATTGATCCCTTTTAAGATGTGTCATTTATAAATTGCATGTTTGTGTCTTAATATGAATCCCATGTTATTGCTTTACTAGTTTTTCCATATAATTCCTTAAAGCCTTTGTTCGAGTAGCATGTCTGTAGTTTGGGTAGATTCATGCTAGTGCTGTTGGGAACCGGTTAACTAATTTGACTAATGCTCTACTTAATTCATTGGGTTGGTAATTGTTTAGCAACACATGGAGCTTAGGGAATCTGGACAGGCTGGTTTGTTTGGTATGGTGCCGTCATGCACGATGTGGTTTGTGTTGGTGCCAGTGTTAGATTCTAAGGACCGGTTCGTGGACATGTAACCCGGCTGAACAGCGCAACCACGAAGATTAAATGTGTGCGGCTTAGCTAATTAAATAGTCGTCTCATATTTACTGTAGCACCATTCGGTTGTTGTTGTGTTGCAAAAGAGGGCTACAGCCGAAGAGGTAAAATGGACTCACCTATCGTAGCGAATCCTAGCGGGTGCTTACAGGGTATGAGACGCTATTGAAAGCCATTTCAATATTTACCTAGTTTGACACCACGATAATGTAAAGCAAAACAAGATAACATTGACTCGTGGTGAATGTGTGCAAACCTTGCAAGGATAAAAACTGTCATGACAGTCGTGCTCACGGTTAAGAGCGAGCTTGGACTTCTTCGCGATTATTGGGATGGTTGGTTCGTTTGTCTTGGTAGCCAAGTGGTGGGAACTTGGTGGGTCAGTAGTCGGATGGGGTAATCCGATGAGCTTATTCTTGATGTTGGTTTTGTTGGAGCTTGGAGATTACACCTAGTAAATAGGTTGCATTTATAAATGTGTCTTGTTGCATAGTGCAGTAAACCATATGTTCAGCTTTTCTCGATATTGCCATCATGTCATATTTTTCCTACACTTGCGGAGTAAACTCACGTATTTTTCCTATACTTGCTATCCCCCTTCTTTGTTTGGATAAACAATTGCTGCTCAGACAATGGAGTTGAAGTGGACTACAACGACGATGACTTCGATCCCGATGCACCGTACTAGGCTGGTGTTTTCTCCGAACAACGACTGTGGAAAATGAGATAGTCGCTCCGCTAGATTACTAATTGCTACTCTGTTATTTCTATTTTAGACCATGGGTCATTTTGTAATAAATGGTTAACGTTAAACTGGCACTATAATAAAAATAATTCACTATTTGTCGCTGCAGGTATGATTAACTGATCCTGGCATATATGTAATGTGCATTCGGTTGTCTCTTTGAGACCGGGTGTGACATTCTGCTTTTGCTTTTGCATGCAAATTGCCAAACTGTTGCGTTGAAACAGCTTCAGTTTCAGCGCGTGAGTGCAAGTCGTGAAAATGAGCTTTTGGTGGATTCTGGACCGACATATGCGTCCGGTGGGCGGGCTCGCTAGAAACACTCTTATGTTTGTTTAAAAAATCCGTAGATTACAAACCGAACGTTCGAATTGCGAACCGATTACACCGTTGCGATCGTTGTGACGAGATCTTCGAAACTAGACCTCACTTGACTATATATTTTGCAAACCTTTTTTAATAAAAATCAAACTTTATCTTTTAGTAGTCATTTACTTATATTTAATTTATTTTCTACACTTATTTTCATTTCAATATGACAAACTGAAAATTTTCTTGTTGAACCGCATGGAAGACGACAACATCATCCTCTTCATGGTTCACAGGATTCACGCCATATCCTGCCTCCAACGGGTTTCTCTCGTGTTCCAATTACAGCAACGAGAGAACTCGTCAATAGATTGTGGATGCAGGCAACATTTAGTACTGTTATTATAACTGATGTTCTGTTTTTCTTTTTTCTTTGGTTTTATGTAAGGCTGTGTGCGACTGTGCAGAGGTTGGAATGCAATTCCATTTTCTAAAAATATGTCAGCTGCTCAATATTGTCCTGCATATAGCAATTCCAGAGCTGTTTTGTTAGGAAATCGACTATAATTTTCAGGAATGCTACAGTAGATGAGTGCATATTTCTACACGACAGCATTACTAGTGCAACATGCATATGCATCATATTCTGAAGATCACTTTTTCTGCTGCTAGCTTTCACATAAACGATTTTCAAATGTCTTTTTAATATTCCGGATTTCTCTTGGAATTTCATTGGGATCTTTTTAGAATTGGTATTTATTATCGTTTTTCCTTGCTCGAACGACGATAGATCATAATGCTTATGAAGTCAGATTGATCGGGGGGGGGGGGGGGGGGGGGGGGGGTGGGGGGGAGTGTGGGGGGCAGAATCTTGAAGCTATGGAGTGGAACGACGGCAAGCAAGAAGACAAGTCACACACCGATTGATCATATATCGCCTATCTTCTCTCTTTAGTACTTGTGCATTATGGAATTATTGTTAGTTCAGATATCACAATGTGGGAAATGTGGTAGAATTTCCAAATCAATGTTTGTGTCAGAAAGCCATCCTTTTCACAATGGTCATATTTGTGAGAATGCAACCTAGACTGAGCCTTCACCATTAGATAGATGATTTCAACTAGAGGTTCAGGTTAATATTGAAGAATTATTTGGGGATACAATTAAATCATGGATGATGGTGGAAGTATGGATTGGGCTGAGGACATGAGTTCCAAGGTGATTGCGTGCACATGTACTTGAATGGTTATGTGGCGAATCACAAGGCTATGTCCGAAGCGTTTTGAGGAATAGTCAACTGAGCCATGATAAGAACATAGTTATCACCCATCCATGGAACCGATCACTCGGGCTTGGTTCGGTTATTGCTTTCACTTCGCGGGCGTGCCTAGGTAGGCCATCGGATGTTGTCCAACCTTTTCCATGGGCAGGCCCTTGGCCAACCTGTGCCGCGGTACGAACCATGTAAACAACTGCATATTGTTAAAATGGTCCTTTGTTGTATCGGGCATGTTGCGGGAGTGAGAGGGTCGTTTGGATCTTGTTATCTTGGCTTTGGCCGAGTCTTGACATCATGTGGATAAACTTGGGCAAGCTCTGCAGAATCTATTTGAATCATTTGAATGTGCCGTGCTTCTGGCAAATGGAGCTATGTTTATGGGTGATACTTGTTTCCTGGCAAGGTCGTACTTACTCTTCGTGGATATGATGGATATGATGATGGTGGATATTTATATTAATATCACTTGAGATAAATGGTTGAATTATGCTATAAGTGAATAATGCCTTGAAGTAATTATGTTGCTTGTATAACCTGCTGCTTTTGAAGTTATCTTGCACTTATTACCATTCTGTGTGGCTTGCTGAGTACGAAAGTACTCACTCTTGCTTAAACATGTTCAGAGAATGAGCAGGTTGAGGAGGATGTTGTGGGACACGATAGCTACTTTGATGGAGATGATTAAGGATTCTAGGACCTATCCACGCTCGAGCATGTCCAGTGGTCTATGTAGCTTAATTAAGGGCCTTTGTAATGCTGTGAAATAGTTTGGTGTATTGAATGTAAACATAGTCGAGAGAACTTAACTTTGAAAAATTATTACTATGGTATATATCGAAGCTGATTTTGTACTACTCTGTATGCGGTTGACTTCCTGAGCGGTCACATATAAGGGGGTATCTCAGGGTATCCCGACAAAAAACTGAGAAAAAGTTTAAAAATCAATTTAGATGCAATTTGATAGCAAATCGATCGGTTTTTCTAGTTAACTGGTCGGTTTTTATGTTTTACCGATCAATTTTTCTTTTTTCTATCGGTTTTGATAGTTTATATTGGTTTGTTGCCTTTTCGTTTACCAAACGGTTTTTCCGGTTTTCAATATTTTAAACTTTAAATCCGAAAACCGATGAGCCGACCGAATCGGACATGTTTCCCCGATTTTCGCAAAAAGCCAGTTTGATTTTCACCCGTTGTGCAAATCTTGATGTGTGGACATTTATTTGTGAGCAAAGGTTCTTGGCTCGAGCATTAATGATTAACCAAGGCATGGCCGAGAGAGACAAGAAAGGGACATGGACACCACTTTCGAAGCGTTTCTTTGTTGTATTAAAGGAGATGTTTTTACAGAATTTTGTATTTGGACAAAATAACCTTCTACAATAAAAACAATTATATATTTAATCCCAATAAAATTTACACAAAAAATATTTTAACTGGTGGTATTGTAACAAAACTATAGGGTAGTTTAATTCTTTTATAACAGTAAAATTCATCCATGGTCCATGAACTTATCATGTGTCCTCATGTAGGTCCACGGACTCGTAAATCTCACAAACTTGTCATGTGTTCTAATTTAACGTAGACCTGAATATCATGGAGACACCATTCCCGCCAGCTATAAATATTTTACCGCATGTATATAGTATGGCGTTATCTAATTAGTGCTGCTTACCCTTTGGTTCGGCTTTTAAAGGTGTGCTGTGCAAGGTTCACAAAACCGTACTTTTCCCGGTTTTCGATCCCGAAAAACCGGTCTGATAAACCAAAAGAACCGGACAGTTTTCGATTTTGCTACAGTAACTAGGTTCGGTTCTGTTGAAAACCGGCCGGTTTTACTAACCGGACCGGACCGGTTTCCCGTTTTCGCAAAAACCGGCCGGTTTTGAACGGTTTTGAGAACCTTGGTGCTGTGGCTACTGAAAAGACAACAGCAACCTGAAAGAGCAAATTTGCTCCAAATTACCCGCCTGCAAGTACCGCTTTGTTGTTTCTTTTCTGGCGAACGAACAGACGAGCGTACGCGGCGAACCACGAACCCGCCTCCACGCCATCGCGTCGGGCGCGGCACTTCCTGCCCCAGCCCGGACCAGCGCCACGAGCGGCGCGTCGTCATCCCGGTCCCGTCCTCGCCGGCGTCTTCTCCACCGGTCTCTTATCTCCTTGAGTCGCCGGCCTGCAGCTCTGCCGTCGATTCGTCTCCAGGCCCTCCAGCCCGTGACCACGCCGAGGCCTTGCGGGCGCCACGCCCGCCCGCCGCAACTCCGCCCTCTCCATCCTGCTGCGTGCGCCCGCGTTCCGGAGGACAGTGGGTTCGTCGGCAGTCGTCCTGCTGAAGAGGGAGCAAAAAGAAGCTGTTGGAAAGAACATCAGAACTCACGATTTGCCTCCCCTGAATACCTCAAATCCTTCTGGAAAAGAAGCCCATCAAGGCCAAATCTAAGAAAGGAAGGAGCTTCAGTGCATATGGATGTGATTATCAGTTCGAATCGACAGAGCTAAATGGAAGGATTGATGGAATCTGAAAGGGGAAGAAAGGGCTACAGCCTACAGTAGAGAGAAGAGGTTCGAGAGAGCCTCCGCCGCTTGACTCTAGATCATTTCCATGGTGTTAGCCTTCTCCACGTAGATGAGTGACTTTCAAATTCCATGTAAAAAGACCATCATCGTGGAACAAAAAAAAAAAAAAAGACTACGCGACTGGAAATAGTGTTGTATCTTCTTGCAAAAAAAAATCGCAAAAAGGGAAACAAAATAGTGTAGTATCTTGAAATGTCCCGACCAATATAAATGGATTCTCAGGTTTAGGGGCGTTACAGGCATTTCCACAACTTTTTCACAGCCACAGCAATTTCAAATGGCTTTCAGATTTTTCCGCAGCTCACAGACCACAGCAGCTTTTTCCACAGCTTACAGCCACAGCAGCTTTTTCCATAGCCACAGCCCAACCAAACACACCCTATATATCGACGTCCACGTTTTCATTGTGCATAAAGGAATGGTTGTGGTGGAACGAAATACTTTTTCTTATGGTAACTGAATGGTTTTAATTAACTCACTTATTAGTTGCCTAGCCCTGTTATTGATGTCGTTTTTTAGAATTTAAGAGTTGAGTAAAACTTAGCTAGATTTCTATATTCATTTGTTTGTTTTTATATATGTTACTTATTATAGTTTTATACTATGATATTGACAAAAAATTTATTTCCAGAGCTATGATTGTCTAAGAGAGCTGATATCCATACATTCTCTCTATGGAAAGCGGTTTCAAAATTTTGAGAAACTGTTCCCAGCAAAATTAAATATGTGACATGAATTTCCCTGTTGATGCCAGTGCAACTTCTTGTCTCAACTCGACATATTAAACAAAAGTGTATCTTTTTAAATTAATCATCACAAAGTTTACTGTTGACTAAAAATTCAAGTGACGCAGTTTTCAGAAGTACTCTTTATAGGATGTATGAAAACAGCACCATCGCAGTTGAGGTGCGTTGCAGGCTTGCAGCGACCTAGGTTATGTTAACATAACAGTTAGGAGATGCTAAGAAGAGCAGCTATATGTGTAATTTGTGTCGTCGGAATGTTCTTCTAGCATGAACTCGTGTGTCGAAATTTGGACCTTGGATTGAATTTACAGCTCCGAGGCCAAGTACGGCGTGAGCTTCAGGCTTCCAATGGAGGTTGAAACCCGCGCTGGGAAAAGAGATGGTTATTAACAAAACCATGCACCACCAGAATCCTCCCACACGAATTGTCGAGGACGGACGAGGGTGGTTCTATGGTGTCACAGGACAACAATGAACCCTGGAAATCTCCAAATAATACACATGATTGCTGGTGCTCAGTAGCTTGATAACACCATGTGTAAGTAGAGGTGACACCATTGGGTCTTTTGGCTGGCTCCGCCACGAGTAGACTGCCTGCCCAGGTTTTGGAGTACCCGCAAAAAAAAAAAAAAAAAAGAAGTGTCATATAGCAAACGGAATTGCATCTGGTTTGTTCGGGAGTACCAGGTTGGGAAGCTTGCACGAGCATGTTCTCTGCTCAGAGGCGACACTCTGCTCGAGAAGGTAAATGACTGCGAGCTGTGAATGCAAAGAAGTAGCGGACACATCGTGGCATCAGGAAAAGCTGATGTTCCTTGAACCCCGACGACGACCTGGTTTCTCTACATGAAACATGAGCTCGAATTCCCGCTGCATCGCATGCCAACCATTTCTCGCTAACAAATCATCTCAGAAAGCAATAGCATGCGTATGCATACTTGTGGGTGGCTGGATGTGTTTCGTATAATTGTAATGGATACTTTCTAATTATGTGCGCTGTGCTAGGAAATATGTATTTGCAGGCTATTGACAAAGCACCGACTGATGTTACTGTATATATCAATGTGGACCTTTATATGTGAGCAAAGTTTCTTGGTCAGGGCATTAATGTTTCACCGAGGCAAGAATGACCGCACTTGAGTGAGAGAGACAAGAAAGGGGCATGGACACCACTTTGGAAGAGTTTCTTTATTGTATTAATGGACATATTTTTATAGGTTTGTATTTGAACCAAAAAAAAAGGCTATCATTTGAACCTTCTACTATAAACACTAAATTATTTTTTGTTTCCCAATAAAAGTTACATAAAAATATTTTGACTTGCAAGATATTGCAGCGTGCCACAAAACTATAGGGTTATTTTAATTCTTTTATAATAAAACTATAGGGGTTTGTTTTTATATATGTTACTTATATTAATTATAGTTTTCTTAATCTATGATATTGACAAAAAATATTTCCAGAGCTATTGACCATGCAAGAGAACTAATATATCCATACATTTTCTCTTTGCCAAGATGTTTGAAATTTTTGAGAAAAAGTTTCCAATGGATTGGAACATATGACATTAATTTCTCCGTTGATGCCCGTGCAACTTTTTTTCTGAACTCCACATAGTTACAAAAACGTGTATCTATTAACTCAATCATCATAAAAATTGCTATTGCCCAAAGATATCAAGTGATGCAGTTTTCAGAAGTACTCTTTCTAGGATGTAGCAGTGGCTGAGCTGAGAGTGGTCAGCTGGGCATTCATTTTGTGATTGAGCGTTCATTTTTCCATACTTTTGAGGCTGGATATTCATTTTTAGCTCAAATTTTTAGAATTTTTAAGTCACATTTAGCCTATTTTTAGAATTTTTGGGCATTCATGTGAATGCCATGAACCATAGCCAGCTCTGCCAATGGGATGTAGGAAAACAACACCATCGCAGTTAGCGGTATGTACAGCCACCTTGTTTTTGTTAACATAACAGTAAGAACTATCTGTGATTAGTATGGTCAGAACGTTCTTCTAGCTTGAACTGGTATGTCAAAATTTCAACCTAGGACTCACTACACAATGGCAGACATTTGCCAACACTTAGTACAGTCAAGCATAGGGTACTTTTGCCGACACTTAAACTGTAGGCAAAGGTTTTGCCGACACATAGAAAACAGTCGTGGTAGAAGCAGTCGACAAAAACATTTGGTATTTTGATTTCTGATATTTAGGCAGAATAGAGGTTGAGGTTCTACTCAAAAGGAATAATCCACAGGTTTAGGTTCCCATATAAAACCTTTTGTAGATCACTTCTCAAACACTAACTATATGGAATTTTCTGTATGCCTGAAGATGTCATTAATTGAACAGACGCAACAGATGGGATCATCGCTGTCAAAAGGCATGGTCTGCTGTATTGACTGCTCAGGCACGTTAGAGCTGCCTCGGATAGGGTCTTAACAGAGCCGGCGTACTGCCACCATAGCTGGCATGTCATGAACAGAACTAGATCGGCCTGAACCCAAGCGGCGCGACCTCGCCGGCGGCGTCGGTCGCACTACAAGGGCAGGCGTAGGTAGAGATACTAAGAACTCTTGATATATTTCTTGCTTAATTGATTCACGTTGCCATGGTCTCCATTATATAGGAGTCAGGCTTACAATCGTATTGGACTCCAACTCTAACTCTATCTAACAATTCCTTAATTAACTTAAACCCTAAGGACTCACGGATGGGTTTGGTTAAGGCCCATGACACTTCCCCCCTCCTTCGAAGACAGCTCGTCCTCGAGCTGTGGACTGACTTCACGATAATCGACTCAATGCGACACTGACAAACTAAATACAATAAAGTCTTTTACATCTCGACTTCATATTGTATTTTCCTCCTAAAATTACTAGAGTCTGCCTTGAATAATTGACTGAAAACAGGCCCAAACCTTAACTGCCATCATCAGCCTATTCCTTGGGCTGCGAGCTGGCGCAAAGCTAGACCAAGGTGGCCCATAATTGGCAGCCCAACAGAAGCTGCACCTAGCCCACGACTGGCCTGCTCGTGTGAAAAACTCAGCGTAACCCTAGCCAAGCTCTGCCTTGCATGCACAGCACCAGCCGCCGCTTTGCTTTGCCTTGCACGCACAACCGCCGCCTTGTCGCCTGGGATCGCAGTCACACATCCTCGCGCCGAACCGCGCCGCCCAGCTTGCATGGCTCGTCGTCGTCCCGCGACTCCCCATGCCGAACAGCACCGACGGCGCCTCGATGCGACGCCATGCCGCTCACTGGAACGAGGACCAGCTGGATCTGCGCGGCGCAGCGACGTCGACGGCGGGGCGGCCGGACGCATGGCAGTTGGTCGATGGACATGGGGCCCCTTCCAAGGCAGCATGGCTGCTCCAATTCGGCGGTCGTCGTGGTCGATCTGGTGGTCGTCCCCGTGGTGAGGAGCTGCGCGACAAAGATCAGGTTGGCCTTCGATCTGCTGGTCAGGATCCTCCTGGTGAGGAGCGGCGTGACAGAGAGCAGGTTGGGCTGCTCTCTTTTCCTCCTCTGCTGCCCTCATCTTCTCCACCGTAGCCTTCATCTCCTCTATTATTGCTAAGGCCCCGTTGATGCAATCCTGAAAGTCAAAAGATGTCCACGCCATCGGTTCCTCAATTGTTTCGCCCATGGATCGTTGATGGAAGCTGATACCAAATTGTCATGAACAGAACTAGATCGGCCTGAACCCAAGCGGCGTGACCTCGCCGGCGGCGTCGGTCGCACTACAAGGGCAGGCGTAGGTAGAGATACTAAGAACTCTTGATATATTTCTTGCTTAATTGATTCACGTTGCCATGCTCTCCATTATATAGGAGTCAGGCTTACAATCGTATTGGACTCCAACTCTAACTCTATCTAACAATTCCTTAATTAACTTAAACCCTAAGGACTCACGGATGGGCTTGGTTAAGGCCCATGACAGGCATCGCAACAAGTTCCGGCCATTCCTGGGCTACAGTTCAAAGATACAGCGCAGCTCTGACTGATCGTTGGACCTGATTGTTTCCACCAGGCACCACATACTTTCAATCATCGCCTCAGTCCCGATGCCTCCTAATTCCATATTTGGATATGTCTGTGTGAAAATAGGTAAGAGTTTTCTCTAAAATCTGAGCTATAGATGTTTCAATTGATGGTATGTGGCTGCAAAGAATTAGCAAGGCGTATATATATTTTTCTTGCGGAGTATGCATTATTCTCACAAAGCATGTGCCCGACCACATGGGAACCAGAATAGCCACAGCTGACAATGATATACCAACCATACCCTGCTTTTTTAAAAAACACGTATCAATTCATGTCTGCTAAATTTATTCGCCTCAAATGTGTCTTGCAGGAAAAAGGGAACGATCAAAACTGTCATGAGAATCTGAGCTGAGAGTACTAATTCTGATCGATGGCTCTTTGTCTAAAATAGTATAAACCTGAACTATAAAACATTTTCTTTATGTTATGAGAGGAAATGGACACCATTTTTTTTAAAAAAATATTCCCATATTTAGCTTGGACGACACTCTATCTTGAGGTGTAGCACTACAAGCGTGTACAACACTGTCCAAGCCATTCCAACTCATATATCACATGGAAACAAATGTTACCTTATTTAATTTCCTACCAACTAAGACTCGCACAAAATCCATCTATCAACTTTTTTATTTTTGCGAAGGGAAAAAGCAACTACCTACTACATACGTACTGATACACGAGCAACTACCAACGTTAAGCTCGAAGCGCCGACCGACTACCGGTGCTGTATAGTGCCAGAGTAGCTAACTTTCTCGTCGCCACCGTCACATGCTGTCAAGAACACAACCGAGGTGCGAACTGCACAATGCCCAGCTTTTCAGCCGCGCGTCTTCCGCTGCCGTCGTCGAGGCTGCATAGGTGGATGAGCGGCAACAACATCTACATCCGGCAGGTGTATGCTACGGCCGCCGAAAACAACCCCCGCAAGCAAGGAGAAGCATGACACCCAAGCCATCTATCAACATCATTCTGCGGCTGAAACTCCTGGTGCATCACATTCCTTCCGCACTCATTTGGCACTGAGAGCATATTTGCACACCCATTTTTCGGCTGCGAGAGTTGTCTCACTACACTTTTGTGCTATTCATAACAGAGCAGGGGGCAAGGAGCTTAAGTTTTATACATCTGTGTCCACACAGGCACACTATAATACAGTGCGTACATGTTTCACCAACCAACCCGATCACAGTACACATAAACAATTCATGTGAGAAACCAATTAGTATATCCAGTTCTCCCTGTCCGATACTGCCGCACAATGACAAATATTTTTGAAGCTTATGTGTAGAAATTGCAGTGATGCATGGTTGATGTCACTGCCAAACTTACACGAGGTTTGCTCAATCTCCAAACACTGTACGGCAACTGGCCCCGGGTAGGTTCCCTTCTAGTTGGGATTGGGGGATGAACCTATGGAACGAGAAAATAGTTGGAAAGAAAGGATACGGCGAGATCTACGTGAGTTTCCCGCACGCATGATTGCTTTAGTGCTCAATTCAACTAGTAAGGGCCTGTTTGGAGCAAAGGGGCTCACGACGCAGTGGCAAAGGCTACTGGCCGCAAGGGTCCTGCCCAGGGTTCGATCCCTGGGTGCTGCACCAAGGTGGCTATTATTCGTGCCTTTCTTCCTAAGCTACGGTACAGCTAGGCTATGTGTTGGGCCTTGCGGCTGCACTGGTGCGCCTCTGTCTACAGCTGGGCCTCGTGCTGGCTCTTGTGCCCGTGCCTTGCCCCTGTGATCTGGCCCAGGTTTCGAAAGGCCCTTCTTAATATAATGATAGGGGGACGTAGGACCCCTGATCCGAGCTTCAACTTTCCTCATTCAATTAGGATTTCTAATGCCTCCAAGTCACACAGTGAACGCACAGAAGCCCTCAGCAAGATCCGGCGGGGACAGCGCGACGCGGCGCCCCTCTACCTCCATGTCCACAGGGAGCTCGGCGCGGTGGGCGGCGGCTCCCTCGGCGAGCAAGGCGCGATGGCCAAGGCGGAGCAAGGAGCGGCATCAAAGACGAAGCAGGGTGCCACGGGCAGCGGCTCATCGGCAAGCAAGGCGCGGCATCTACCTCGGCTCAGCGGCCACGGCGTACCAGGGAGCAGCGGCCATGACGGAGCAGGGCGCGGCGGCTCCCTTGGCGCAGCAACCATGGTGGACGGCGCCCGGCGGCTCCTCCACGACTACATCGGCAAGCTCGACGCTTCGTGTGCTTCGCTACACTCCAATCTTGCGCCCTTTCATTTTCCCCTTGATTTTTTTCCCAGATTGGTTTTTGGTGGATTATGTGAAAACTGAGGAATCATCTAGGTGTAGAACAGACGGGTAGGAACTTATCTTTTGTAGATCGTGTTGTCATTTCCATGTCGCCGCCGGTGGATCTAGATGACGGTGGTGCAGAGTCGGTGGCGATCCCGTGGACGTGCATCAGTGGTGGCGGTGAGACTTCCCGCCGCTGTCCGCGCCAGGGGATCGGACCCTTTCTTCTATGCGTGTTAGGTCACGACGAACCTTGGTTCCCGTGCCTCTTTATAGGCGCTGGCGGCAGGGGCCCACTACCCATAATGAATGCTAAGTAACGCCCCCGATCAGGGCGTGAGGAGTGCTGGACTTGGTCCCTCTGACCAAGTCTAGATGGAGATCAGCTCTAACATATTATACTGATGCGGTTTGGGATTGGGGATTTCTGGTTTTCCTGCCTATACAGATGTGCAAATCTCGAGGACTGCTGCGGTGTGGGAGCTCAAGGCCGCCATGAGGACGTGTTCTTCGCCATCTATGCCAAGCGCTTGTTTAGCCTTTTTTCATTCGTTGGATGCATTCTGATTGTGATGTAACTTTTTCAACCTTTTTTTCTATGCTTTCTGAAAAACATGAAGGCTTGCAGTGTTGTAACACTCGTGATCTGTTATTAATCCAAAGCATTTGTTCATGTTTGTTGCTTGCAGTGTTTGGGTTACATCTCTATGCTCTACTTATGGTTGTTTCAGACAAACACAGAAGTAGAACAGATAGAACAGGGGCTTTTAAAAAAAAAAATCGGAAAACACAGCTCTTTCTTAACGGTGATGGGCGTATCTGTTCGCCACTGCTCTTTGCGGCTAGCAATGGTTGAAGCATACTGGCGGATGTTTTCTCCACTACTGCAGGCAAAAATAAAAAGTCACCAAATTTGTACTAGGGATTCATGGTGGCCTTCTCATAAATCGGATCCAGGAGAGGTGACAATCAGGGTTCACAAAACCAGAAACATGCATGTCAGTAGGGATGAAAGAAAAACGGCGGATAACTAAGGCTCGTTTTCGACTTCTCCTGACCGTAGTAGTTGGAAATGACATACCGAAAAAATGAAAACAAAAGTAAAAGTATTAGATGGAAACAATAATGAAAATGATTTTAGACTTAACCGATCGTTTTCGACAATTTCTGTTTATGGCTGGAAATTACTGCTGATATTTTATCATTTTATATTAGTCTAGCCAATCAAATATATATTGTATTCCAAATAGGCAATAAATTAAGAGTGGTCTAAGCTTAATCTTAACATTCCCTTCCCGCCTGAGGTTCATCTGTAGCTCCGCATATGGCAGTCTCAATTTCCTTTTTTTATCAAACAATGATAGCGCTACTTATATTTTTTCTATTTTAATTTAAACATCTCTTTTTAAATAAGTCGTGACTTTTATGATGCATTTTTAGCTAGTTCAAATACAAACAACATATTCACATTTGGTATTTTTCACAACTGCGGTTTTGTGTTGCCGATAATTAATATCGGTTCCCGAGATATCACACATTTCTGTCGTGGTAATACCATTTTCGTTATTCCCGTAATACCGACACCGTACTTGTTTCCGCCACTGCCGCTATCGATTTTGGTACTGAGAAAAAAATATGAAACTAAAAAATATTTAACCTTCTTCCGACCGTTTTCTGATGGCTTTCATCCCTAGCGGACAGAATCGGTAAATCAGGATTCCGATAAAACCGATCCGGTTTCCACCGGTTTGGTGAACCTGGTCACAACCACACCATGCGGCTCCCCGTCTGGTCCGCCGTCCCACATGCCGATCCACTCCCCGACAAGGTTGTAAGGATCGTGTGACCGAGGGGGGGGGGGGGGGGGAGGTGAATCGGTGCACTTTGAATCTATTTCCAAAACACTAACACCCAAGCAACTCCTAGCGAGTAGTTCTAGTATCAAGGTAAAACACACTAAGGAGTATCCTTAACCTATATAGCTAGTGGATATAGATAACACAAGCACACTACACTAGCAACCTAGCACAAGATACATATATAGCGGAAGACTTAAGCTAGGCAGGGCAACTAGATAACTAGAGTCAAGGCAACCAAAGAACTAGGCACATTAAGTAGAGTCCTTAGAGCTACTAGATAGGTTGAAACAAGTAAGCACACGAGCAAGGCAAACAAGCAAACTAGTGAAGCTAGTAGGTACCAAGGTAAACACACAAGCAAGATAAGAGCACAACTCAAGTACTACAAGCAATTATATATAGTGCGATAAGTAAATGCGAGTGGTAAAAGAAAAGGGATAGAGAATGCTCATGATGTTTTCCCGTGGTCTCGGAAGGATGGCGCCTTCCCCTACTCCACGTTGGGTCACTCCCGCCGGAGTCTCGACCCCGTCCCTCCGCTCGAAGGCGATCCCTCCTAGAGCACACTTCACCCTCCGAGTGAAGTGGCGGGCACGTCCCGCCGGGCTCGATCCTGGGTACTCTTCCGGAGGTAAGGCTCCGCACTTGATGCGTGCCAAAGGACGCTCCACTAGTGATGCTTCTTTCGCACGGGAAGCTCCAAGACCGTGTACAAACTTGTGTCGGCTTCCACAATCTCCTTGGACAGCTCAACACCGACGCCAAACCGGTCTAGGCCTTGCCATAGACCAAGAGTAACAGCCCTAGATGACTCTCTCAAGCCCACACTAGCCTAGAGATCAAAGGATGCAACTTGCTACTCTCTCAAGCACTAGGATCACTCCAAATCCTTCTCAAGTGCTTCACACTTCTCCCTCTTGGCTTCTTGGCAGCACCTCCCCTCTTTCCTGGGTCCAAGAGCACCTCAAAGAGGTAAACAACCGACTATATATAGGCCACCAACCTCAAACTAGCCGTTGTTCAAAAGTGCCCAGTCTGCGTGTAGACCGTACAATAGACCGTACTGTCCGGTCTCCATTAGACTGTATTGTCCGGTCTTCACCAGACCGGCGCACAGGGAGTGCTGCTCCACATCTCAAAGTAGACCGTATTGTACGGTCTCTTGGACCGTACTGTCCGGTCTCCACTTCTTCTTCAGCCAACAGAAACTTCTCCTTCTCTGTTGCTCTTCACCTGTAAGACCGTACCGTCCGGTCCCTGACCGTACCGTCCGGTCAACTGTCCGGTCTTCATTCTTCAACTTCCAGAAACTGCAGCTTCTCTGTCTGGAAAACTCAATAGAGACCGTACTGTCCGGTCCCTAGGACCGTACTGTCCGGTCAACCGTCCGGTCTCCATTTCCCCACTTCCAGAAACTTAAGCTCTTCTGTCTGGAATTCCTCTGTAGACCGTATTGTACGGTCTCCATGACCGTACTGTCCGGTCTCTTCTGTCTTCGCAGCTTCGATCATCTTGATCCTTTCTTCAAAACTTGATCTTCTTGGTTCCTTCAATCCTCTTCTGCCACCCTAGCCCCTGAGAGACTCACCATGCATCCAATGATCTCTATAACTAGTGTGCACTAAGAGAACCACCTCGAACCCTCTTGATAGTCCGGTTTTTCCTATGGACTCAAGCTAACATCTAACCAAGCAACACTCGCTTGGATCTAGCATGTCCTTAGCCTTGATCCATATCTTCTCCGCGACTCCATCAAGTCCGTTCTTGTGTCGATGAAGGCAACCAATCATCCTTTTCATTAAGTTCATGGTGTGTTGACGTTCACCATCAACGGACGGAGCTTTCTTTATATGTGACCTATAAGATCTCACAAAGAGTGTTAGTCACATTCATGGTTCTCATCCTATCACCAAAACATTCATACCTTGGGGTTTCCCTAGCTTCAATGGTCATGAAGCTTACAATCTCCCCCTTTTTGGTGATGGATGACAACCATGACAAAAATGATCGAGAAGATAAAAGATGTAATGACAAAAGCCAAGATAAAACGCAACTCGATCAAGACACTAAGCAACAAGTATAAGATAGAGAGATAGTTACCTTGTTGATTAGGTCTAGGCCAGCCATAGCTCAAAAGAAGTCACAAGTTAGAGCAAAAACTCATATCACAAGTGAAAGAAAGCACAAAGGAGCTATGACAAGCAAAGTTGCAAGGGGTTTACCTTCATACTTACTTTGTAGAATTCCGCTCCCCCTTGACAAGTGCACTATTCTCAAGATTGTGTGAAGATCAATCGTCTTGATCACTTGATCTTCATTCGCGCAGACTCCCCCTTGAGACGGCATTGCTTCTTCTTCATCACCTCAAGATTGTGTGAAGATCGATCATCTTGATCACTTGATCTTCATTCGTACAAACTCCCCCTTGAGGTGACATCTTCCAACTCATCGTAAGCCCGAACTCTTCTTCCCCCGAACTTTTCTCCATCATAACTCTTCTCTTCTTGCTCGATCATTAAGCCCAACACCTTCTCCCCCTTTGGCATCTATCACTCAAAAAGAGTCTACCAAGGAAGAAAGGTTAGAGTAAATGTATGAGACGAGTGGGAAAATTAGTTACTTGATTTGGCGTGAAGCTCCCCCTTGATCCAAAATTTTTCATCTCCTCACCAATTGTCCCTACACACATTCTTTAAAAAATATTGTCTTGAAGTACATAAGGGTTAGTTGATGATGATGGAAATGTATGAACCCTTAGACTTTGAGCCGCGCAAGTGGATTTAACCTTGGAGCTCAAAAATCATGGTTCAATGGGCATGAAGCTCATATAGCATTGCTATGTATTCATCATAGGAGGTCATATACTCATATTGTGAATAAGCAACTCCCCCTAGATGGGTGCTCGGCGCCGAGACACTAATGCAAAATGCAAGATGCTAATGCAAAAAAGACATGATAAGTGTACAATGCATGATGCTATAAGGGTAAACAAAGAGAAAGCTAAGAGCCAAGTTACCAACAACAAGTGTGAGCCCTTCTTGAGCTTGATCACAAAGAGCCTCTTCTTCGAAGCCTCGGGAGCCAAGTGCCACCAATCCCAAGCTTAACCCATGCTCATTGCTATCTCAAAAAGGTTAATTGTCGGTCCTACAAAACAAGAAGAACACACAAAAACAACAACACAAACAAAAACAAGCAAGGTATATATACATATATACATAAGTAAGCTCAAGGATATCAAGTGAAGTCGGAGAGGTCGAGAACATTAAGTTCTCCCCGGAGCTTACAAAAGGTCTTCTTGTCAAGTGGCTTGGTGAAGATGTCCGCCAATTGTTCATGGGTCTGAACACCAATCAATTCAATGTCCTTCTTCGCCACATGATCTCGGATGAAGTGATGCTTGACTTCAATGTGCTTGGCATGACCGTGATCACCTTTGTTGAGAGCCATATTAATAGCACTTTCGCTATCACAATAGAGAGGTACTTGCCCATAAAATAATCCATAGTCCAATAGGGTTTGCTTCATGTATAAGAGTTGAGCACAACAAGCACCGGCCGCCAAATATTCCGCCTCCGCCGTAGAGATAGCCATACAATTTTGTTTCTTGGAACTCCATGAAATGAGTGATTGTCCAAGAAATTGGCATCCACCGGAGGTACTCTTTCTACTCACTTTGCAACCGGCGAAATCCGAGTCCGCATAGGCAACAAGTCCAAAATTCGAGCTTTTTGGGTACCAAAGACCCATTGTAGGAGTGTTCTTGATGTACCTAAGAATTCTTTTCACGACACTCATATGGGACTCCTTGGGTTAGCTTGATATCGAGCACAAAGGCACATACTAAACATGATATCCGGTCTAGATGCGGTAAGGTAAAGAAGTGAACCAATCATAGAACGATAGAGTTTAGGATCCACCGGTATACCTTTTACATCCACATCAAGAGGGACACCTGTAGCCATAGGTGTGTCGTAGGGCTTGGAGTCTTCCATGCCAAACCTCTTGAGAAGATCCCGAGTGTACTTCTCTTGGTAGATGAATGTGCCCTCCTTCATTTGCTTGACTTGAAAACCGAGGAAGACATGAAGTTCACCTATCATGGACATCTCAAACTCTTTCTTCATAAGAGCACGGAACTCATCATTATAGATTTCGTTAGTGGAGCCATAGATGATATCATCAACATAAATTTGACAAACAAAGAGATCATCACCAATATGCTTAGTAAAGAGAGTGTTGTCGATACTACCGATCTTGTAGCCTTTGGCGATGAGATGATCTCGAAGTCGTTCATACCATGCTCTTGGTGCTTGTTTGAGTCCGTAGAGTGCCTTCTTAAGCTTGTACACATGGTCCGGATGCTCGGGGTCCTCGAAGCCGGGAGGTTGCTCTACATAAACTTCTTCATTGATTAGTCCATTGAGAAAAGCACTTTTCACATCAATTTGGTGAAGTTTAAAATCAAAATGAGAAGCATAAGCAAGAAGGGTTCTTATAGCCTCAAGACGAGCAACGGGGGCGAAGGTCTCGTCAAAATCAACGCCTTCAACTTGAGAGTAGCCCTTCGCCACAAGTCTTGCCTTGTTCCTCACGATTGCTCCCTTCTCATCTTGCTTGTTCTTGAAGACCCATTTAGCACCAATGACATTTGATCGCTTGGGCCGCTTCACCAACTTCCAAACATCATTTCTCTTGAAGTTGTTGAGCTCCTCTTGCATGGATAGCACCCACTTGTGGTCTTTCAAGGCTTCCTCGATCGTCTTCGGCTCTAGGGTAGAGACAAAAGAGAAGTTCTCAACAATGTTAGCTTCATCAACATAATTTGGCTTATATTGACTTCTCCTAGTCTTTATCCCTTGAGAAGGACTCCCAATGATGAGATCACGTGAATGATCCCGAGCAATGGGTTTGTGCTTCCTTGAAGGTTCTTGTCGAGGAGGAGGTGGAGCTGGCGATGTGTCTTGCGCGTCTCTCGCGGCTTGCTCCCTAGAGATGTGAGTGTCTTGTTGTCGAAGAGGTGAACCCGAGCCATCATCTTGAGTTGAAGTAGATTGTGCTTGTTCTTGATTACTCGGTGAAGCTTGGCTCGTGGATGCATGAGGTAGACTTGATGGCACTTGTTGCGGTTCGCTTGGAGTAGCTTGACTCGAAGATGCTTGTTGCGGTTCGCTTGTAGGAGCTTGATGTTGATCACTTGAGGAAGAGCTTGGGTTCTCTTGAGATGTACTCGTAGAAGGTCCGCTTGATGAAGTTGTTGGAGGAGGTGTCGGAGGTTCATCTTCACGAGGAATAACTTCACCAATGGGCAAGTTCTCCAAAGCTTCCTCCACGGGTTCATCACCTACAATATGGGAAGATGGAGGGTCTTCTTGAGACCCGTGAGATTCATCAAATTGCACATCATAGGTTTCTTCAACAAAGCCGGTAGAAGTGTTGAAAACCCGATAAGCCTTGGCCGAGCCCGAGTAGCCGACAAGAATGCCCACGTCGGTCCTCTTCTCGAACTTGCCAAGTCTTTCCCTCTTCTTGTAGATGTAGCACTTGCAACCAAACACCCGGAAGTATGCAACATTTGGTCTCCTTCCAACAAGCACTTCAAAGGGGGTCTTGTTTAGCAACTTGTGAGGATATATCCGGTTGGAGGTGTAGCATGCGGTGTTGATGGCCTCCGCCCAAAACTTCTCCGGAGTGTTGTACTCATCAAGCATAGCACGAGCAAGAGTGATAAGGGTCTTGTTCTTCCTCTCAACAACACCATTTTGTTGAGGAGTGTATGTAGCCGAGAACTCATGCTTGATGCCAATCTCATCACAATAGTCCTCAATGATAGAGTTCTTAAACTCCGTCCCATTGTCACTCCGAATCTTCTTGATGTGATGCCCATACTCATTTTGCACTCTTCTAGCAAACTTCTTGAATATCCCAATTGCTTGTGCCTTGTTCTCAAGAAAGAACACCCAAGTATATCTTGAGTGATCGTCCACTACCACCAAGCAATAGAGATTGAAGAGATCAATGTGTAAGAGCTCGAGAGGTCTTGAGGTTGACAAGAAATTCTTGGATGGGTGAGGTGAAGCCACTTGCACTACACAATTTGTCCTTCTCAAAGGTGACATCCTTGACTCCTCTCACTAGCTTGTTCTTCATTACATGCTTGAGTTGATTCATACCGATGTGAGCTAGTCTTCGATGCCATAGCCATCCTAGAGAAGATTTAGTGAAGAGACAAGTGCTAGGGGCAACAATGTTAGTCTCAAAATCAACAACATATAAATTATTATGACGAAAGCCCTTGATAGTGAGACCCATAGCATCATTGCAAAGAACCACCCCATTGGCATCAAAGTTACAAAAAAAGCCAAGATCATCACTAATCTTGTCTTCTCCTTCAAAAGAGTTCACTCTAGCCACCAACACGAGAAGTCTCATCCAACAATCAAGCCAAGACTCCCCATCACTCCTATAGAACACACCATACATGTCGAAAAGGAGATAGTGAGGCCGACAGGCAAGATCCGGCTTATACAAGTTGTAGTAGTCTTCAAAGAGGGATTGCAAGACTTCTCCCTTCATGTGATATTCTTTGATAGGCTCCGTCTCATCATCACTATCACTTGAATAGTCATCATCACAATAGAAGACGGGAACTCTATCATCTTCTTCTTCTTCCTCATCATCACTTGGGGTCTTGAATGTGTTAGAGAGCATAGAGCGAGCTCTTCTTCTTGTGATGATCTCAATGACTTGCTCAATTGAGTAGGACTTGAGCTCGAAGCTTTCAAACTCAATGTGATCACCATACTTGTCCTTCGGAAGAGCATCAAGAAACCTCTTGAGTCCTTCTTCCTTGGTGACTATCCAAAGCTTGTTCTCATTTATCCTCTTGATGAGAAAATCCATCCGAAGAGCAAACTCAACAAGATCTTCATTTGGCTTCATGGAGATGTGGTCCAACTCATCACATAGCTTGATATATCCATCTTCTTGATCCCGAGAAGAAGAACCTTCACCAACACGAGATGATGATTGAGCTTGAGGTAGAGGTTGAGCTTCAATGTGTTGATTGTCACTTGCATGAGAGATATCCTTGCCCTTCTTGATATCCTCCTCAAGAGAGGAGAGAATAGCAACCACCTCATCATAGGGCATGTTCACAAACTCATCCACTCGAGCAAAAGCGAGAAGACCAAACCGTGGGAGTGGTAGAGATCGAATAAGCTTCTTCACAACATGCTTGTGTGTATAAGAAGGATAGCCCCTTGTCATGAGTTTCCTAGTGAGAACATACAAGCGAGAGGCAAAATTAGTGATATCCTCATTATCATCCAAAACAAGCTCATCATACTCATCACGAACATCATAGTAGGAAATGCCATTAAGCACACAATCATAAGGCTCAATCAATGTAGAGGCGATGGAAGTGTTAGAAATGTCATCATGAGTGGACTCTATTTTCCCACACGCAATCCCGGTCACGACTCAAGGCGGTAAAGCCTTAATAATGAGCACTTGGCTCTGATACCATTTGTAAGGATCGTGTGACCGAGAGGGGCGGGGTGAATCAGTGCACTCTATAATCTATTTCCAAATACTAACACCCAAGCAACTCCTAGCGAGTAGTTCTAGTATCAAGGTAAAACACACTAAGGAGTATCCTTAACCTATATAGCTAGTGGATATAGATAACACAAGCACACCACACTAGCAACCTAGCACAAGATACATATATAGCGGAAGACTTAAGTTAGGCAAGGCAACTAGATAACTAGAGTCAAGGCAACCAAAGAACTAGGCACACTAAGTAGAGTCCTTAGAGCTACTAGATAGGCTACAACAAGTAAGCACACGAGCAAGGCAAACAAGCAAACTAGTGAAGCTAGTAGGTACCAAGGTAAACACACAAGCAAGATAAGAGCACAACTCAAGTACTACAAGCAATCATATATAGTGCGATAAGTAAATGCGAGTGGTAAAAGAGAAGGGATAGAGAATGCTCATGATGTTTTCCCGTGGTCTCGGAAGGATGGCGCCTTCCCCTACTCCACGTTGGGTCACTCCCGCCGGAGTCTCGACCCCGTCCCTCCGCTCGAAGGCGATCCCTCCTAGAGCACACTTCACCCTCCGGTGAAGTCGCGGGCATGTCCCGCAGGGCTCGATCCCGGGTACTCTTCCGGAGGTAAGGCTCCGCACTTGATGCGTGCCAAAGGGCGCTCCACTAGTGATGCTTCTTTCGCACAGGAAGCTCCAAGACCGTGTACAAACTTGTGTCGGCTTCCACAATCTCCTTGGACAGCTCAACACCGACGCCTAACCGGTCTAGGCCTTGCCATAGACCAAGAGTAACAGCCCTAATGACTCTCTCAAGCCCACACTAGCCTAGAGATCAAAGGATGCAACTTGCTACTCTCTCAAGCAATAGGATCACTCCAAATCCTTCTCAAGTGCTTCACATTTCTCCCTCTTGGCTTCTTGGCAGCACCTCCCCTCTTTCCTGGGTCCAAGAGCACCTCAAAGAGGTAAACAACTGTTGGCGTTTCTTACGCACAGAGATAAATATCAACTCCGCAAGCGCACGGAACACCGTTGTAGCATTTCACCCAGGAGTATTCCAAGGGTATCGTATTTATATTTTCCTCAGGGAAGCATGGCTAAGAATATCATGAATTAACAAGGAAACATCTATTATTTATAACTTGCAAACTAGACCAGAGCAGGGATACATATATGATGGATGGCAACCAAACACACGCAAGAATTCCATATGAAGATGAAGAGATAGAACTAGTCAACTGGGAGGACAACGAGAAGAAGGGTATCAGCCTAGGAGTTAGCATTTAGTATTTCCTGATAGTCTACAATTACTTACTTAAGCTTTCATTACAGATACGTTCCTGCATATCGGGGCACACGCATGCCAAGGCAGCAACCCGAGAATTAGGTTCAACTACCTTAGGGAACTACGTGCTATTGACCTCCCTACTAAAACCATCACCCGGACGTGGTGGATTACAGAGACCGGTACGCCTGTCACACGTACTCGCGGCTACCATCCTCCGTGGGGTGTAGAGCAAACTCACGTCTAGAATAATTTCTTGAACCACACAAGCAACTATCCTAAATAACTTACTCCTTGCTAAAAGAGCAAGTCATCCATACATAACAAATCTATGTGGATTGTGTAAGCATTTGCGGTGCAAACAACCCATGCAGATAGACCTACCATACACAGACGTGGAACCAACACAGGAATTTCTCTATAACGATTACTTAAATAAATAAATATAAACTAAAAGGAAAACTAAATTAAATAAATAAGAAAATAAATAAAAAAATAATTATATTAAAGAAAGTATAAAAGAAAAGATACACGAGAACTTTACCCAAACTCCGAAGAGAACTCCGGAGCTCCGAGCGAAGCTCTCACTTCTACTCTAACTCCCATGACCAACTAGCCTACTCTAAACTACACAAGTGGAATGATTTTCCATGAGATGAGCGTGACCCTTTTGGATCTTCTCTTCTCAAGTGTGGAGGTGCAGGTTGGAAGTGAGGGGGAGGTCCTCTATTTATAGTGTGAGGCTTCCTTGGGAGAGTGGAGAAGGTCCCTTCATCTTAGGAGAATCTTATGGATATTCCTCACTTTCCGACGTCTTCTTACTTGGTCGGTGCGTCAAGTTAGCTTGCAACCGCCTCTGGAACCGACTGGAAAAATACGGGCCGATTCGGAGAAAAGAGTAGGCCAGCCGGCCTAGGCCTAGGCCGGCCGGCGGGCTTTTCTCTCGGAATGCCTCGAATTTTTGTGGGCTGGCCTCTCATGATGTGCCCATTAAGATCCACGGTCTTGCTCGGTGATTTGACGCCTTTTTGAGTGGTTGATGGGCTTGTTTGTTGGGCCTTGCGCAGTGGTCGATACTCCGGGCTGGGAAATATTTGTTGGCCATTTGACCCTTGATGTTTGAGCCCATTGGGAGATGCCTGGGGCTGCTGGACCATGTTGAGATCCAACATAAGCCGGCCGGCCTATGATGGGGCCAGCCGGTAGGCTTTTGCTCCCATTTGCAATAGATTTCCTCCTGCATCCAAATATTCACCAAAACTTGTGGAGTAGCATTATTCCTATCTATTATGCACAAAATCTTGGTGTTATGCTTTTATTTACCGATAGGGTGGCGGTCAAAACACGGTTTAACGACCGCCAACAACAACCGACTATATATAGGCCACCAACCTCAAACTAGCCGTTGTCCAAAAGTGCCCAGTCTGCGTGTAGACCGTATAATAGACCGTACTGTCCGGTCTCCATTAGACCGTATTGTCCGGTCTTCACCAGACCGGCGCACAGGGAGTGCTGCTCCACATCTCAAAGTAGACCGTATTGTACGGTCTCTTGGACTGTACTGTCCGGTCTCCACTTCTTCTTCAGCCAACAGAAACTTCTCCTTCTCTGTTGCTCTTCACCTGTAAGACCGTACCGTCCGGTCCCTGACCGTACCGTCCGGTCAACTGTCCGGTCTTCATTCTTCAACTTCCAGAAACTGCAGCTTCTCTGTCTGGAAAACTCAATAGAGACCGTACTGTCCGGTCCCTAGGACCGTACTGTCCGGTCAACTGTCCGGTCTCTATTTCTCCACTTCCAGAAACTTAAGCTCTTCTGTCTGGAATTCCTCTGTAGACCGTATTATACGGTCTCCATGACCGTACTGTCCGGTCTCTTCTGTCTTCGCAGCTTCGATCATCTTCTTGATCCTTTCTTCAAAACTTGATCTTCTTGGTTCCTTCAATCCTCTTCTGCCACCCTAGCCCCTGAGAGACTCACCATGCATCCAATGATCTCTATAACTAGTGTGCACTAAGAGAACCACCTCGAACCCTCTTGATAATCCGGTTTTTCCTATGGACTCAAGCTAACATCTAACCAAGCAACACTCGCTTGGATCTAGCATGTCCTTAGCCTTGATCCATATCTTCTCCGCGACTCCATCAAGTCCGTTCTTGTGTCGATGAAGGCAACCAATCATCCTTTTCATTAAGTTCATGGTGTGTTGACGTTCACCATCAACGGACGGAGCTTTCTTTATATGTGACCTATAAGATCTCACAAAGAGTGTTAGTCACATTCATGGTTCTCATCCTATCACCAAAACATTCATATCTTAGGGTTTCCCTAGCTCCAATGGTCATGAAGCTTACAAAGGTGCCTGTCCCCCGGTGGTCGCTTAATCCTCCGTTCTTCTTCCTCCTTTTTTTTTTTTTTGAGAACAACTGCACCCTTTATTAAACAGAATATGAGTTACATACTCCGTCGGGTGGAGTTAGGAGCCACAAATGTCGACCTAATGAAAGAAAAAGAGCACTCCTTGCTAAGCTATGGGCATCCACGTTGGCTGCCTTCTCTCATGAACTACCTCCGTCTTGGTGAAGCTTCTTCGTCTATCCTTGATCTCCAAGACGATAGGGCCATACATACCCAAGCCAGTTCCTTGAATGCTTCTTACCACATTCGAGCAGTCCGTTGCAATCCTGAGGGCTTGGACGCCGAGGTCGCTGGCTAAGGCTAGGCCTTCCCTGCAGGCGATTGCTTCCACAGTTTCCGCATCCTGGAGTCCCTCGATTACTAGAGCCGAAGCGCCCAGGAACTGGCCTGCATGGTCTCGTGCAACTGCTGCCGCAGCGGACACTCCAGAGTTCTTCGAAACAGCAGCATCAACATTAATCTTCACCGTTCTTCTTCCTCCTACCCCGCAGGGCCGCAGCTCACGGTGAAATTGTGCGGGCCTGCGGGGGTTCGCCACATGGAACAGCTGCCGTGCCTTCTTGTCATGCTGCCCACGGTAAAGGGGCCGACTGCTGCGCATCGAGCGCGCAGGCGGGCCTAGTCTCGCATAGACGTAGTTGGGCCCAGCACCCGGTTTTGTCAAATTAGCCCATCCGCTGAAGGCAGTTAGCCCATCACCCGCCTGGGCCTATAAAAGATATGGCCCAATCAATGACAGGCCAAGTCAAACTATTTTTCTCAACTTAATTTATTCTTCTTCTTTTTTGCGAAAACTTAATTGTTCCAGCTCAATGTTCCAAAACAATGACCGGACAAGTCAAGCTATTTTTCTATTTGTTCCAGAACATTTTTTTCTGGAACATTTGTTTACATAGTCAATGACAGGCCAAGTCAAGCTATTTTTTGCAAACAATTGTTCTTGTGTATGTAAACAATGTTCCATCTTGAAAGAAAAATTGTTCCTGCGTATGTTCTGTCAAGTAAACTAAAATGTTCGTCTACTAAAAAATTGTTCTTGTGTATGTAAACAAATGTTGTACTCCCTCCGTTTTTAAATTAATGTCATTGTTGACTTTTTGAGTTACGTTTGACCGCTCGTCTTATTCAAAATATTAGCTCAAATATGCAAAATTATAAGTTATGTTTTAAATTTCTATAGTGATAAAACAAATCAAAAAAAATATTTGATAATTTTTAAACTTTTTTAAAAAAAGACGAAAGGCCTTGGCCCTGCTTTATTGAAAGCAAATTTTGTCCATTGGGGTTACCAGTTTACACAAAAGTGAACGGTTACATCGCAGAAAGAGAGGGCAAGAAAACATTATGATCCTCTAGACATAGCTCTATCACTGCAGTCTACTTAGCTCTAATCCTCACACATAGAAAGTTAACACACAGGGTACATCAATGTTCCTAAGCCTGTCACCAAAAAACGAACAACATCATTAGCTGATTCCAGTTGGAGTGGGATTGCTGGAATTCTTCAGCTGCAGATTCTTGATTATCTTCCTAAGCTTTGCTTCCACGTCCTTCATCTTCGATCGACCTTCTTCCTTAGTGAGTATACTCCATCGCTGCATCATATACAAAGCTTTGTAAGCGGCAGAGATAGGAGTGGAGATGACCTTGTCGTTGAAGACCAGGTCATTTCTCATAAGCCATAACGTCCATGAACAAGCTGCTAAGATAAAAAGGTTAGTTTGTCTGTCATGATTATTATGGTTTGTTATTAACATATCTCTATAGTTTGTCAAAGAACAAGGTACAGACGGCCAATTTCCAACATCTCTCATCACATACCATAGGTAGGATGCCACTGGGCAAGTGAATATAATATGGTTAGCTGTCTCAATCTCTCCACACATTTTACATTCCTTTGGTCCCTTCCATTTCTTCTTGATTAGTTGATCACAGGATTGAATCCTGTCTTTATGTAGCTGCCACAGAAATATTCTAATTTTCATCGGGATTTTTAGGTGCCATATCTCTATCATGTCTATATCCACCACTCCCGGGTGCAAAATGGCTCTGTACAGCAACGATGTTGTGAACTGGCCTGATTTTTCAAGTGCCCACTTCACTGAATCTGCTTCTTCAGTTAGATTAACATTTTTCAGTTTTTCCATTAAGCTTGACCACTCTTCCAGTTCAGCTTCAGTCAGGTTTCTTCTGAATTCAATCTCTGGTGTGCCTTGGGAGAGTGTTTGATAAACTGTAATGCCTGGATATCTGCATTTTTTGTATAGATTCGGATATGAAATCTTCAAGGGGCACTGGCTCAACCAGCAGTCAGTCCAGAGTTTAGTCTTTTTACCATTGCCCACTATGTACACAGCCCCTCTGCTAAAAAGATGTTTAACTGAGTGTAGACCTCTCCAGAATTGTGATGAGTTTACAACTCTACTATCAAAGAAGCTGGCTTCCCCCATGTATTTGGTTCTCAGCAGGTTACAACATAAATTCTGCACTCCATTTTCTAACTTGAAAATCCACTTATTCAGCAGACAAGCATTCATGGTCTTTGTTTCAGTAAAACCCAGTCCTCCAAGCTCTTTCAAAGTAGCCAAAGCATCCCACTTGATCATATGATACTTCTTTTTATTATTTTGCCCATGCCAATAGAAGTCAGCTTTGTCTGTATTCATCTGGTGATGAATGCCATCTTGTAGCAGATAGATTCCCATTGTGTAATTAGGTGTTGAGCTCATGCTGGATTGTATGAGGATAGATTTCCCTCCATAGGATATGATTTGGCTTTGCCAGGTGGGAAGTCTCTTCTGCACTTTTATGTTGATGTATCTAAATTCTCATGTATGGAGTTGTACATTGCTGACAGGGACACCCAAATACTTGATTGGCAGTTTCCCAACATTGCAGTTGAAAATGGAAGCAACTCTATCTCTTTCATTGTCGTCTGCACCAACTACAAACACTTCACTCTTTAAATAATTGATCTTGAGGCCCGACATTTTCTCAAAACAGTATAGGAGGAATTTTGTATTTGTAATCACCTGATCATCCATCTCTATGAAAATGATGGTATCATCTACGTATTGCAGATGGGTTAAACCACCCTGAACTAGGTGAGGTATCAGTCCTCTAATAACTCCTTGTTCCTTAGCTCTAGTCAACATAGCATCAAGTGCATCCCCAATTAGATTGAAGAGAAGGGGGGATAGTGGGTCTCCTTGTCTGACACCCTTAAAAGTTCTAAAATACTTTCCTAGCTCTCCATTTATGTTCACACAAACTCTACCATTTTCAACTATCTGTTGGATCCATAAAATCCATTTTCCAGGGAAATGTTTCCTTCTCATTATTTCTGCCAAGAAACTCCATTGTACTTTGTCATATGCCTTTTCAAAATCAAGTTTCAGAATAACACCTCTTTATTTCTTACCTCTGAGCTCATGTAATGTTTCATGTAGCACTACTATGCTATCAAGTATACTTCTGCCTGGTATAAAGGCTGTTTGATTCCCACTGATAATACTTTCAGCCACACTTGTCAATCTCAATGTGATTACCTGGTAAAGATTTTGTAGTCAACATTTATCATGCATAATGGTCGGTATTGCCTTATGTTGTTAGCCTCTTTCAGTTTAGGGATGAGGGTAATAACTCCATAATTAAGCCTACTGATATTCAGATCACCTCTATAAAAAGCATTGAACATCTCCATAAAATATTCTTTCAGGTGGGGCCAAAAGGCTTTGTAGAAGTCTACAGTCAGACCATCTGGGCCTGGGGCTGTGTTTGGTTTCATTTGCCCAATGGCTATTTCGATTTCCTCCATTGTGAAAGGTTTAATTAAGAGTTCTGCCTCAGCTTCTGTTAGGGACCATTATTAGTCCAAATGTCTTGGCTTAAAGATATGTCCATTATGTCTTCTTTACCAAATAGTGTCTTATAAAAACTCTCAATGTGATTTTGCAGCTCTTTCTTGTCTGTAATTTCCTCATCACCATCTTCCAGATTAAAAATAGAACATTTCCTTTTTCTTCCATTAGCAATGCCATGGAAATATCCAGTGTTAGCATCTCCCTTCAACAGCCATGTTTGTCCACTTCTTCTTTGCCATACTAACTCTTCATAAGTATAAATCCTCTCTAGTTTTGTTTCCAGGTAGTATCTGTGCTCCCATTCTTCTGGGGTTAATTCTTGGTTCTCACTTTTGTTATCAATCTCTTCAATTTTGTTTTTGAGTTCAGCTTTATCTCTCTTCATTTGGGCTTCTAGGTTGGCCCTCCACCCTTTACTACTTTTCCTGATATAGCTTTTTAGTTCTTTCCAGAACTCTTGTATGTCTTTCCCATCTCTATTAGGCCACTTCTTTAAAATCATCTCTTTATATTCTGGTATGATTAACCAGGCTGATTCAAATCTAAAGATATGAGTTTTGTTGTTGACATAGCCTTCAGGTTGGAGAATCATAGGGTTATGGTCTGAGCCAACTCTCATCAAACTTCTCAAGATTGCCTTGGGGTAGTGAGTTTCCCAATTGACAGTCATTAGAACTCTGTCCAAGGTGCACTGAACTGGATTGCTTTGCTTGTTTGACCAAGTAAATTTACTGCCATTTCTGGTTAGCTCTCTAAGAGAACAATCTGCAATGAAAGCATTAAACATTTGCATCCATGTATGATTTGGGTTCTCAGTTGATTTTTCATAGTCAAATCTGATGAAGTTAAAATCACCTCCAACCAAACTTGGGTATTGACATCTCTGTAGTTTCTGGCATCTCTGTAGTTTCTGGAATATCTCTTGGAGAAAAGCAGGTTTCTTGTCCTCTTGGACCGGTCCATATACATTAATTACTTCCCAAGTAAATTTGTCTTTTCTGTTTTCAATGGTAATGCTAGAGAAAAATTGTCCTGTGTCCATCTCTATTGCATCATAGTCACCCTGTTTAACTCCAGTAAGAGTGCCTCCTGAATGACCCCGAGAAGGTGTCCAGTTCCAAGAGAAAGGTTGTCCTCTTACCAAATTATTCAGCTCACTTCTAGTGAAATCCTGTTTGATGGTTTCCTGTAGACAAATCACCTCTACATTATGCTGAGATATAATTTCTTTTAGCTGACCCCTTCTGCCCTCACCACCTAGTCCTCTGATATTCCAGAAAAGAATCGACATTATTTATGTTGTTTTGGAGGGGACACCCTCCTCTTCCTGATCACTTTTCTGGGCTTATGTTTTATACCTCTACCATCCGATTCTGGAGAAGACATTATCTCTATTTCCTCATTCCTCTGAAGATCTTCAGCTTGTATTGATCCAATCTCTATGTCAGACTTTGCTTGATCTGATGTTTTACATACCTCTATCTTTTTCTTTTTCTCAATCTCTATTTTCTTCTTTGTTTCAGCAATTGCAGCCTGAGCTGCTTCTTGTGCTTGGAGAGTAGTAATAATTTCAAAAGCAGAAACATCATCGTTACCGATGACTAAACCACTACTTTCACCAATTTATTAAAACTGAAGGATCAACAGAATTGAAAACAGAAAAGGTATTTTTACCTGGGTGGTAATCATTCTTGTCTTTCAATTTCTCTGCCTTCTCAAGCATGCTGACCCCATCATCCTTAGCTCTATTACTGTGTCTCTTCGCCACTGTTGGTTCTTTCTTTCTTATCACCGGAGAGAATTCTCCCTCATTTATGACTTGTGATCCCATCTCATTATCCTGTGTTTGTATGGCCTCTATGATCTGGTTTTTCACTTCAGTAGATGGGTGGTAATCATTCTGATTTTTAAACTTTTTTGAATAAAACGAGTGATCAAAAGTAACTCAAAAAGTCAACGGCGACATCATTTTAAGAATAGAGGTATTAGAACACAGGGCGTTCCAGCTTTAAAAAATTGTTCCAGTGCGTGGCAACATATAGAAAACAGAAGAAAGGCTTTTCGAAAAAAAAAATAGAACAAAGGCAAAAAAAAGATACGCACAATCCCACGTTGATCTGTGCATGTAGGCCCACTTAAGTGCAGAGATGCATGGCGGTCCAGCTTGCTGCATGCCTGTTCCCTTCGCGCCATGCAGGCTCGGGTCTAGCTGGACCACTCGCGCGGGGCCGTGTACTGGGCGAACGGCGGCAAGTCCAGTTAATAACGTTGAGACCTGTGAGAGCAAAGGCCTGGCCCCATGCTTCATGCACTCATGCTTTTTATCTTTGATTTCACCATGTAAATTAGAAAAAATCAGAATTTAATCTCTTTTATGAGTCAAATTTTATCATTTGGCCTCCTTTATGATTAATTCTTGGCTCCATCCCTGCCTGAGAGTATGTAACAAAGCTGAGTGCGCGAGATGTCCGGAGCTCGCGTATGCGAGCCCGAGGCTGCCTGGCCCGTGCTCCCTTCCGACACTTTTTTAAGTTGTTTATCCACGTCAAAAGAAAAAAAATAGTACCAAATTAAATTAAAGTGGCACGCACCTTGACATGTTTCGATTGTTCCTACGTCAAAAGAAATGAAAAGTTACACGTTCCGCACGAATTTTCCAGTCTTAATCTAATCTGATGGGAACCTTCCGACAGGCCCGGCCCGTTTCATCTGAGTTCCAATATGTTGCTGACACGTTCTAGAAAGTGATGCTACAATAGATGAACAACCGGCCGGAGTATTTCTAAGATAGCAAGTATAAAGTGACTGCACGTGTTTCTTTTTTTTTTTAAGCCTCTCCTACTAGGTACAGCTGTAGCATCTGTTCATATACGAACACATTCACGCACACCTCAACACACACCTACGCACACTCACGGACACGACCAGACCTACAACTGACTGCGCGTGTTTCTTGTGCGTACGTGTGGCCCCGCTGAACCTATACAGTCGTCGTCGTTACCAAAATCAAAAGTTACCAACTTTTTAAAAGTGAAATCGTCGGAGCACTACTAGGTTATTAACGCCCTTGATATATCGGTGCTCAGATTAAATCGGTGACGATATAACATTGACATGCTGGAAGGCTATAATAAGGCTCTCTCCGCTATACCTAGTGAGGTTAGCACCAATCAGCAAGAAAGTAGCTAGCGTCCATCCATGGCTACTCATCAGGAGACGCAGGTGGGCGACCTGCCGGAGGCGTGTCTGCCGTACGCCATCGCGCTCACCTCCCAGCGCGACGCCTGCCGCTGCGCCGCCGTCTCGACCTTCATCCGCGCCGCTGCTGACTCCGACCACGTCTGGCGCAGCTTCATCCCCAAGGACCATGAAGCCGTCCTCCAGCCGTCGCCGCCCGCCAAGACGGCTCGAAAGATGGACGCGTACCTCCGTCTCTGCGACGGCGGCGTCCCCGTCCACGGCGACGGAGGGTGCCGGGTGTGGCTGGACAAGGCGAGCGCCGCCAAGTGCTACGCGCTGTCGACGAGGCGGCTCAGCCTGCCGTGGGACGACGGCGAGTTCAGGTTCAGCTGGAGGTGGACGACGCACCCGAGCTCCAGGTTAATTCGACCCTCTTCTCCAACCACTTCCCCAACCTTTTTTGTTTTTTGTCCAAAAATCTCGCTTTCTTTTTCCTTTTTTTGAGAAAAAGTCAAAAAGCTCTCGAGAGCAGTGATGATAAGAATCAATCATAACTTGTTGGTGGGTTAGCTGGCACAAAGTTTAGTTTTTTATGTTTTGGGAATCACAAAGTTTAGTTTTGAGCACGCCCTTGCACCTGAAGAAATGTGTTTACAGGCTAGCCTTTTCATTGTATATACGAGTCTTCAAACAGAGTTGGAATCCATAATCCTGATGATGGATTAGCAACTAAAGCGTGCGTTTCTCCAAAAGAAAAACTAAAGTGTGCATTTCATGGCAGGTTTGCCGAGGTGGCGGAGCTGGTGGACTGCACGAGCCTGGAGATCAACGGCCGGCTCCCAACCGCCGCGCTCACTCCGTTGACCTGCTACGCGGCGTACCTGGTGTACGGCACGGCGGCTACCCAGACCAGGAGACGGCGCTGGCCGTGGGCGGCCGCGTTCTGAAGCGCCACCGCGTGTGCCTCCGCCCCGACGACGCCGAGACGCGCAAGTTCAGAGGTGCCGTCCTCACAGCAGAGAGCGGTGTCGTCGAGGAGGAGCCGAGGCGGCCGAGGAGGAGGGGCGACGGGTGGTGGGAGATGGAGATGGGTCGGCTGCGCGCCACAAACTGCACGCCCGGGGAGGAAGAGGAGGGAGGTGGTGGCCAACTTTGAGGTGTTGGGGTGGTATCTCAAACGGGGCCTCGTCATTGAAGGCATTGAGTTTAGGCCCGTGCACAGTTGACACTGGTTTTTATATATCTTTTTTTTTCTTTGAGAAAGTGAAAGGGCTAGATATTAGCTCACGTGCGTAATGGGCCAAGTGAATTAGTCTGTAGTCCTCGTTAATATATATGCTTATCTTTAGGGTACTGACAAAGGCATTTGGACAGTTATTTCAGATATTTGTGTATCTTGGTGGGTGAAAATAATGGGTTATTAGTCGTACAGCATTGTTTCGTGATAGTCGATGGCTCATGGGTTACTGTCTATCAATTTGTTTCTTTAGTTGGCACATCCTTACAATTTTTGAAGTGATGGAAAAAAATGTTAAACAGGAAAAAGGCAACGTACTATGATTTGGCTGCTCTTGGAGCTGGGAACTGGTGACGTGATCGAGGTGTTGGCATGATATCCCAAGCGCGGCCTCATTGTTTTTTTTGAGAGTAATAGGTAGCCTTTCATTAATCAACGCCAATCGTTACAAAGAGCATTCCAGATAAGCTCTGGAGGTACATGATGCCAAATCGATTCAGACAAACGATCGGCCGACTTTGCTAAAACATGAGCTACCTCATTACAAATTCTACTGACATGCATGAAAGAAAAAGTTACATGGGAGTCATGGCACATTTCCTTGATATCCCTAATGATTATTCCTGTGTGAGAGCGATCCATGTTCGCTGACTTGAGCTTGTTGATGAGAGAGAGACAATCTGAAGCTATGATAGCCTTACTGACTCCAAGCTCTGAGGCAAACTGAACTGGTCGCCTAAAGGCAATCGATTCCGCCATTTCTAGATCAGTGAGTTTGTGCACTCCTTGTTTACATGCAGCCAAGAATTCGCCGTTATGACCTCTGACCACAATTCCCATGCCTATTTGTTTTGCATTATCGAACACAGCTGCATCAACGTTAACCATTACCCACCCTTCCGGTGGTGGATCCCATTTCTTCGGCAAAGCAGGACCACACCTGTTGGAACTTGTGGGGGTGTACAGATGCTGTACAGCCATGTCAACATATGCTAAGATCTTCTCCACTACACAGCGTGGGTGAATTTCCTTTTCTCCATTTCTTACTGCATTCCTCTCCTTACTGCATTCCTCTCCTCCCATATGTGCCAAAAGGAAATGGCAAGTGTCGTGGCTTCTTGGTCTGTACAATCTATCAGCCTGTCAAAAAGCCATTGCTTCGCATATCTGAACATTTCCTTCTTGACAGCAAAGCCACATCTATTCTTCAGTTCCCTCCATATTTCACCAACATAATGACATCTCAGAAAGACATGGTCAATAGTTTCCTCCTTGCCACAGTGACAACACACCTCTGCTGCTGGGATGTTTCTTTTTTGGAGCTGTTGTCCTGTTGGAAGACAATTATGCGCGAATCTCCATAATACAATCCTCATCTTAGGCGGTGCTTTAATCCTCCATAATTTCTTCCAGTCCCTAGCTTCTGCTTCTTGATTAGATTTGCTCCTTTTCCTTTTTGGCTCAACTTCAGATGAATCTTCTCGCTCTTCGCCATAATATAGGCTGACTTCACAGTATATATGCCGGACTTATTTAATGGCCAAGAAACATAGTCTCGAACTCTGTTTTGGCTGAGGGGAATGTTTAGAATACAATCAGCCTCAACCGGGCCAAAGCATATACGTATCAGCTCCTCGTTCCATGTCTGAGAGTTCTCCTCAATTAATGACTTTACTTTTAAATCTTCCGGAATCGGTACAATTGTTGGCACTGGATGGCATGGAACATCAGGGATCCATTTGTCTTTCAATACTCTGATGTCTTCTCCGTTTCCCACTTTCCACAGGATACCTCGCTCCAGGAGCTTTTTCCCAGCCATTAAACTGCGCCAAGTGAAAGAACAAGTTCTTGTGGGACCTGAGTCCATGAAGGGAGAATTTGGAAAGTATCTCCCTTTTAAAACTCTAGCACATAATGATTCAGGCTCCACAATCAATCTCCAACATTGTCTTCCCAGCATAGCTTGATTAAAAAGTTTCATATCTCTAAATCCCATTCCTCCCATGAATTTTGGTGCAGTTAACCAATCCCATGATCGCCAATGCATCTTTTTCTTACCATTTTCAATCCCCCACCAATGATTAGACACTATTGATCTCATCTTTTCACATATCACATCTGGAAGTTGGAAGCAACTCATTACATATGTAGGAATGGCCTGAGCCACTGATTTGAGCATAATTTCCTTCCCAGCTCTCGACATAGGCCGATCACTCCAACCGTGGACTCTCTTCCACATGCTTTCTGATAAGAATTTAAAGGCACTTGCTTTTGACTGCCCAACATAAGTTGGCATTCCCAGATACGCAGTCTGTAAGGTTTCATTGTGCACCTCCAAGGAGTCTTTAACCTTATGCTTTGTTTCACTTGGACAGTTGTTGCCAAAGAAAATAGACGATTTTTGCATGTTTATCTTCTGTCCGGATCCCTCGCTGTAAGTCTGCAAAACAGATTTTAAAGCATTAATACTTCGATTTTCAGCTCTGGTGAAAAATATGCTATCATCAGCAAAAAGTAGATGGGATATAGCCGGCCCAGATGCCCCATTTCTCACCCCTTTTAGTCGTCCAGCTTGTTCCTCTTTTTTTAGTAAGCATGACAGGCCCTCAGCACAAAGTAAAAACAAGTAAGGACTAATGGGGTCTCCTTGCCTCAGTCCTCTTGATGGGGTAAAAGTTTCAGTGAAATCACCATTCACTTTAACAGTGTACTGGACTGAGGATACACACCTCATGACACTGTTTATCCAGCTCTGTGCAAACCCCAATTTCTGCAGAACTCCTTCTAGGTAATTCCATTCTACCCTATCATAAGCTTTCATCATATCAATTTTTAGAGCAAAGAAAGGAATTTTTGCATTTTGTCTCCGGATAGTATGCATGCATTCATATGCAATAAGTGCATTATCAGTAATCAGCCTGCCCGGCACAAAAGCACTTTGCTCTTCCGCAATAATTTGGGGTAGCAATACTTTGAGTCTATTAGCTAGGACTTTTGATGCAATTTTGTAGAGGACATTACACAGACTAATAGGTCTGAAATTCGTTAGGTGCTCTGGTTTTGCAATTTTTGGAATGAGCACAATAGTTGTGTCACACATACCCATTGGAATATCATCACCTCTCAAAAAGCTTCGCACAGCTTGACAAATGTCGTCCTCTAACAAAGCCCAGTGCTTTTGGTAGAAAAGAGCTGGAAAACCATCTGGGCCTGGAGCTTTCGTGGGGCCCATTTGGAAAAGAGCATCTTTGATTTCTTCATTAGAATACGGCCTACATAGAGCCTCATTAGTGGCCTGGTCAATGCGTGTTGGTATTGCTTCCAGGATATGAGATGCCTCATCATGTGGCTCAGTCGAGTATAGATTAGAGTAAAAGGATCTGGCCATTTCTTTAATCTCTGGTAGGCTTTCACACTTACTCCCATCTTGTCTGATTAAATAATTTATTTTGTTTGTCCTCCTGCGGGCAGTGGCCCTAGCTTGAAAAAAGGAGGTATTCCGGTCCCCTGCTTTCAACCAATCCACCCTAGAGCGTTGTCTGGCCATAATCTCTTCCCTCTCGAAGAGTTCACATAGTCTTCTTTCGATATCCCTCTCCTCATGAGAATAATTCCATGTGGTGCTTGAGGTTCTCAGCCGAGACAGCTGCTTTTCGAGTTTCTTGATCTCCTTGCGAGGAGCACCAAAATATTCCTTGCTCCAGGTTGATAAGGAGCTTGCCATTTGGTTCAGATTAGCCCATATTGAATGCAAGCTCCTCGGGCCATCCGATCCATCTGCCCACACCCTTTCTACAATTTCATTATAGCCCTCAGCTCGACTCCACGCCTCTTCATATTTAAAGTTGTGACACCCTGCAACATGTATTTTATTGTCTGAATGCTTGGAAACCGACATGTGAACTGCATAGTGGTCTGATGATGTCGTGATGATATTCGTCACATGGGAGTCATCAAAAATCTGGGTGAACATTCCGTTTGCAACAGCCCTGTCCAAACGAACACGAACATTATTTTCCCCATGTTGTCTATTATTCCAAGTAAATTTCGGGCCTGTGCAACCCAGATCAAACAGACCACAGTCTTCTAAGCATTCACGGAATTTTCGCATCTGTGCTTCTCCTCTATCATAAGCCCCCATGTGTTCGTCATTAGTTAATGCTTCATTAAAATATCCAATGCACACCCATGGACCCACCCACTGTGATTTAAGGAAGGGGAGCCGATTCCAAAATATGTATCTTTTCGTTCCACCCTTGGTTCACCATAAACAAAGGTCGCCCTCCACGTCATGCCATTCTTCTCCTTGATGTGCACATCAATGAAGTATTCACACAAGGACTGTAAATTTACACAGTAATCAGTGGACCAGAATAGCACCAAACCCCCTCCTTTACCTTGGCAATTGACCGGCAGGCAACCATTGTAGCCTAATGACCACATGAAGTTCTTCACCTTTTCTTCCCTCATTTTGGTTTCTGATAAAAACAGGAGGGAGGGGCGGTAATGCTTCACCATCCAGCGAAGCTCACCAACTGTCGAGTCCCGCCCCAATCCTCGACAGTTCCAACTTAAGAGAATCATGGCTCCCGGCGGGGCTGCCATGCAGCCTCCGCCGATATATCTTCTAGTGAGTTTTTGGTTCGCTTCATTTTCTTCACAGCATCCTCCATCTTCCCTTCCAAATCAACTTCTGCCCCTGCAAGTTCTACTTTTCCAATTGGTTGTATCGATGGGCTGGACACTATGAGGGCCATAGCATTTTGGCTTGACTGTATTTCCGGTGCCTGGTCCTCTTTGATAGACTGTGCTCGAGGAGTTCGCACTTGTTTGCGCTTCACACCTTGATTCTTCGGAGGATTTGGGAACAACTCTTTTCCCACATCCTTTACCTCAGCGACCTCCACCTTCTTCTTCCCTTTCCTGCCCAACCTTTTCATTGGCGACGCAGTTTCATCTTCCTGGACCCCTTTCCTGCTATCCACATCAACCGATGAGCCATCTGTTTTCCTCATGTCACTGATCCCAGCCGGTCTATTATGCCCTTCGCAAGAGCCCCGCTGTCCTCCAGAATGTTGACTCCCTCCCGCTGAGTTAGAATGCCTATCATCAGCACCTTTCCTCTGTTTATTTTCATCAGTGGCTCTCAGCTCTTTTTTTCCATATGGCAAGAAACCTTCCTCATCACGTTCTCCTGGAGTCGGGCATACAATAGAAGAATGTCCAATAATACCACATGAATAGCAGTAATTCGGTAGCTTTTCATAGCTTACATAAAACTGTTCATATGTTTTCTTTCTCTCAGAGAAGATGGTAATGCAGCGAAGCAGGGGTTTGGATAGGTCAATTTGTACTCTAGCTCTCAGATATGGCCCCCATGCCCGGCCTTGAGCGTCGACTTCCACCTTCCTCACAGTACCCACCTTGCCTGCCATTTCCCAACCCCATCTCCGATTCATGAAACCGAAAGGTAGATCATGGATTCTAATCCATACCTCCATTTTGTCAAACTTGATTTCTGAAGGTCTTAGGTTTGGATCAAAATGTTGGGTCAGAACAAACTTATTCCCCACAATCCATGGAGACCCTTCCAGAGCTCGCTCCATGTCTTGTTTAGAACCAAATTCAGCGATGAACATGTTGTTCCCCAGCGATTTGGCCTCCAATCCCTTTGGATTACCCCACGCTGGTCGCATTGCCGACATGATAGTCTGAATGCTCAAAACACTGGAAGACAGGACCTTACCCACAATGGCCATCTCTGATGTCGCCAATCCTTCAAGATCGACATCGTCCACAGCCACAGCATCCCTCTCCTCCGCAGTGAGCTTGAGTCGGCCCAGCATCTCCTCCACATTTGAGCTGGAAACATCCAGATCCGTCCAGCTCCATAATTTACCAATCTTTGGTAAAACCGCTCTTCTCTACTCAATATGAGTAGATCAACCCTCCAGCGTCAAGAACTAGTCGCTTCCCCTTCGATTTTCGTCACCCACACAGCAGCAGGCCAAGGACGGGCAGCGAAACTAAGGTTCGCCCCTTGGTCGTCCCGAGCCGCGGCAAGTGGGGAGAAAGAAGGGAAAGAGGTGCGATACCCAAGCCTGGGTGAGCTTGCTGAAGAAATCGCGTGCGAACCGCGCCGCTCGCGGATGCACAGGAAGATCCCAGAGCCTAGTCTCTCCGGTCGCCGGGGAAGCACCTGGGAGCTAGAACACGGGAACAGTTCGGCCGCGTGGCCAGTCTGGGTCGCGGCCTCATTGTTGAGTGGCTCCCTATACAGCACAAAGTGCAAGAATCCCCTAGAGCACCCAGCCCATCAGCAGCCCACGAAACATAAAGGCCCAGCAAGATTTGTATTGGAACAAAAAGTTTTAACTGTTGGGATAATTTTGGTTCATTACTGGAACATTTGTTCCAACGTGCTGGAACAATTGTTCCGAATATTAGAACATTTGTTTCTACTTTCTGGAACATTGATTTCTACATTCTGGAACATTGGTTTCTACTATCTGTAACAATTGTTCCGAATTTCTGGAACATTGGTTTCTGCATACGGGAACATCGATTTCTACTTTCTGGAACATTGGTTTCTACTTCCTGGAACATTTAGTGTCTTTCCTCTTCCTCTACTCATCAAGCTCGAAGTGCTGGCCATGGCGGCTTGGAGCGCGGGCGGGGCCACACCGGCGGTGATGCGGGACACAGGCGCGGGTGGGGAGGCGCGGCTGCGGCGCGTGGGCGGCGCATCGGCGCGGGCGGGGAGGCGCCGATGCGGTGCGTGGGCGGCACATCGATGCGAGCAGGGAGGCACGATGGCGGTGCGTGGCAGTGCTGTGGCAGGCGAGAGAGAGAAGATTTGTATTGGAACAAAAAGTTTTAACAGTTGGATGCATGTTTTGCATGAATCTCAAATAGTGAATTTCAAACAGTGAGTGCTCCAGGTACTGGTAGCACTCAAGAGCTTTAGGGGTCCTTCGGAACGGAGGAAAAACGTAGGATTTATGGAGGATTCCATTCCTATGGAAATTTTCCTACACCTATCCTTTGTAGGAAATACCAAGGAAAAATTCCATAGGAAAGCATTCCTCGGACTATCTCCAACAGATGCCCTATTTTCCACTTAACACCAAAAATGGGTCTTCAAACCCGGAAAATATCCCTCCAACGGACCACCCAAACACCACACCCATTTTAGCTAGCGGCCCCCCCGCGACGCAGCAATGCGTCACGCCGCTCGGTGACCCAAAACTCGATCGATCGATTTGTTCTCTTCCTCCTCTCTCTCGACGAACAGAAACGCTCCAGGCACAAAAGCGGGCGCAGATGGGGGCGGCGGCGCGCCCTCACCTAGGCCGCTCGCCTAGGATCTCCACCGCCATGCCCTCCCCCTCCCTCCCTCCCTCCGGAGCCGCCACCCTTCCGCCGCCGCGCCCATTCGTCCCCCGCCGCCGGCCCCTCTCCCTCCTCCGCCGATTCCAGCTCCTCCCACTCCTCCTCCCGCTCCGGCCCTCCTCAGCCGCAGCCTCGCGCTACTCCTAATCTGGCGCCGCCGCGCGGCGACGGGAGGCGCGGGCGGGCGGCGGCCTGCGGCAATCGGGCGTGGAGGCACGGGCGGCGACGAGGGCGGCGGCGCGAGCAGCGTTGGGGCGTCGAGCCACGGCGGGCGGCAGCGCGGCGGTGGCGCGTGCGGCGATGGGGCGTGGTGCTGCAACGGCTCAACGGGGCTGGCGACGGCGGGCCAGCGCGGTGGCGTCGGCGCGGGGTCGGCGCAGGGCTGGCGACGGCGCGGGGTCGGCGCGAGCTCGTCTCGGCGCGGTGCCATCGGCGCGGGGTGGGGCCAGCGGCGCAGGCGCGTCGGCGCGGTGGCGGTGGGAACGCGAGAGGAGGAAGAAGGAAGAGGGTCTCGATATTGCGTCTTCCGTTGGAGATGAAGATTTTTTTGCCTGGCATGTTGAAGAAATTGGACATCTAATTTGGGTATGGGTCTTCTGCACCGTTGGAGATAGCCTTAGCTCAGTTTCACAGGAAAGAAAAGCAAGAGCTCGGACCTCTTGGAAAGTTTCTTGGCGCGAAAGGAAAGCGCTCGTGCGCGTCGCCTGCTCGTGTTCGCGCTTCTCTCCCGCACCGCTAGTCCACCACCGCCCCTACCCCGCCGCCGGTCGCCGGATCCTCGCCGCCCCGGCTTCCTCCGACCCTCCTCAGCCTTCTCCGCCCCTCCCAGCGCGCCCTACCCTGGCCCTCCCCAGCTCGTGCGTCAACGTCGCTACGTGCACTGGGCCTTCGCGAGGACGTCGCCGAGCGGCCAGCTCAGGCGGACATGGAGCACGCCGCATGGGCGAGGCTCGTCATTTTGACTTGTTTCGTGAATCGATTCTGGTATTGATTAGATTCGACTTCAGTTGGCATGAGGTGCGAGCTCTCAATTAAAATAGATCTGGGTTCAATGGTTGATTCACTTCGACTGGTAATCTGGGCTCCGTTTTTCTTCAGAACGAGCCATCTAGGTCAAAACAGCGTTTTGCACAACAAATTCCTCTGATTTTCATTGGCTATATTTTTATCTAGAGTTAGATATCTGGTCCTGTATAATGTCGACTGTATTGTTTTCTTAGGGATGTGATGCTAGCCTTGCCAGGTAGAGGTTCTGTTCTCACAAGAATTTGATGCTTGCAGTGAGCAGAAAAATACTAATGAGGCTAGTCAAGAAATAGGTAATGCTTCTAATTTCAGTTAAAAAAGCTGAAACTGAGAATTTGTTTGTTGCATATCGCAATTGAAACTGAAATTGTAAAACATTTGTTTAATGCCGTGAGTCGGAGAATGAGTTTCAAATCTCTTCTATGCATGGTGACGACTGAAGTGAATGAATCTACAGGTATGAGAGTTTGAGATCACCTAGTTACACTGAGGTCTCTCCTATGGCAAATGACTATTCATTCAAATTCAAAAAGAGAGGAAACTAGTTTGCAGATTCCTTTGTTTTTCCTATGGTGTTACCAAAGGGCTTCTCCTTCCTATTCCTGTGTTTGAAATTCCACAGGATTGGAGTGAGTTTCAAATCTCTTCTATGCATGGTGACGACTGAAGTGAATGAATCTACAGGTATGAGAGTTTGAGATCACCTAGTTACACTGAGGTCTCTCCTATGGCAAATGACTATTCATTCAAATTCAAAAAGAGAGGAAACTAGTTTGCAGATTCCTTTGTTTTTCCTATGGTGTTACCAAAGGGCTTCTCCTTCCAATTCTTATGTTTTTCCTATTCCTATATTTTTCCTATCCTGCGTTCCAAAGAAAACCTTGTAGGAAATTCTGTTCGAAGAGTCCACAACTCTGCTTTTTTTAAAAAAAAAAAATTGTTCACGACTGTACCTAAACGTTGGCCTACAAATTCGGGCCTCTGTACACACACGATCGTGTCACGCATAATAAGTCATAACAAAACACGTGTAGTGCGGCCCATTATCGGCCCGATGCAAGGTAGAGGCCTATAACATGACAGCCCACAAGTGTAGATTAATTGATTCTAAAAAAAAAATATGACAGCCCACAAGTGTAGATTAGTTGATTCTAAAAAAAATGTAGATTAGTTTTCTTTCCAAAATGTACTCATTAGTGAAACCAATGTCTCGTTTTCGTTTGATACACAATTTGATTCTGAAAATAATAATTATATACACCCTCCGTTCACTTTTCTTGGGCATATTTGGTATTGGCACAAAGACCAAGTAGCAGTCAATGCAGCTGCACATCAAAAAAAAAAGGCAAGAGGCACGCAAAATAATTTGTGTAAAATTAATTAGCCAGCCAATCCAAAGAGACATGTAAATTATTTCACATCAAATCCCAACAGTTACGCACACGATACGATGTGAGCAATAGAAATACGCCCAACAATTGTGAATAAATCTGTTTGGCAAATACGCCCAAAAAAATTGAATGGAGAGAGTATGGTCTTATTTTATCGGATTAATCCTAGATAATCTGGTGCTCTAAATTTGGTTGACACGTCACATTTGGTCGAAATTTGTTCAGGCAAGTCGCACACTTTTTTTTTCCGATGAAAGTCGCACACAGAAGCTCGCATCGCAACACCAGCCATTTGAGGAGAAGGTCTCACTAGGCTAGCTAGGCCGGGGGCGATGGTACTCGCGTGCGCGAGTCCGCAGCCACCCTCGCGCACCCCTTCCTCCTCTGTCGCCCATGGCAAGTCGACGTCCCGCCCTTCGCTAAACCGTCCGCCCCGCCGACTCCTCGCTGCCGCCCTCCACTCTTTTTCCACGCTAAATCCTCCAAATCCAACCTCCGCCCATGCCCTGCCCACCGTAGTCGGCGTCGTTCTTGTCGACCGCCCACAACACAGCGCCGCCCACCGCCGGACCTCCCTGCCGCCGTTTGCTATGTCCGGAGGGGATGATATGAAGATTGGGAGATAAAAATCATTGAAGGCATTGATTTTCGTGTGACACCCTGTGTCACTGCAGTCGCAACCCTGCAAACCATCTCTAAACTGAACCAGCAGGAATTCAAACCAAATTTGAAATTGGAAATAAATGTTCAAAAAATTACCAAACCAATGCTTGGAAGCAACTCAAAAATTCCAATAACGACATTGATCCAAAAAAATTCCTATGAAAACCCCGAATGAGACTTTTGAAGATTTTTCCAAGATTTTTTAAATTCTGGAATGACCCATAAAATTTAGTGTAGTGAGCACAAACTGCTGAGTTTCTCGAATTTCTATTCAAATTATGTTGCTCAAATCCACTTGGTCCCAATGAGATAGTTATACCTGGAGGGGGGGGGGGGGGGGGGGGGGGTTAGGAGCTCAAGAATCGACCTTGAGTGAGCTTTTTATTTTGGAAACAGTTATCTCGCGTACGGACGCACGATAGCAGATAGCGCACATCATCGGCCCGCGCCCGCCGCGCGTCTGACCAGCGCGTCGAAGAGCTCGTCGCCGACCGTCGCCCCCGCCACGACGGCCTACCGCCCAAGCGCCTCCGTCGCCGTGAACGGCGCCGCCGCCGCCTGCCACACAATCCCCTCCTCAGGGTGTGTTTGGTTCTTCTTTCTTACCTGCTTTTGCTTCCTAAAAAATCCACAGCCAACCAAAGAGCTTGGCTATCTCCCATGTTCTTTCAGAAAAGCAGCTTTCTTGTAGGTCAAAGTTCACAGCAGGGGAGGACGTGCTTTTAGCCGCTGTGGAAGCGAAGAGTTGGTGAAAATTACTCCCTCCGTTTTTAATTATACGATGCTGTTGACTTTTTCGTTGAACTTTGAACAACCATATATATTTAAATAACTACTTTTTGAATGTGAAATGAATATCATTAGATTCATCATCAAAAGCACTTTAAGATTAACATATACACTTAGCTATTTACATAAATATTTTGAATAAGACGAACGGTCAAACGTAAAAAAAAGTCAACGGCGTCGTATATTAAAAAACGGAGGAAGTACTTATTGCCACTGGTTATGTTGTCGTAACGGTTCCTTATTTCTCTCCTGTTCCCCTCCCCACTCGGCAGCACCTTGCAACAGGCGCCGGCGGCCGCCGCACCTAGCCCCTGCCTGCCACGCCTGCTCGCCGGCCCTAGCCCCCGCCTGCCGCCACTAGCCGCCGCTCTCAGCCTGCCCGTGCATCGACGAGAAGCTCCCAGCCCGGCCGTCCCATTCCCCTCCCCACTCGACGAGATCCATTCGGCGGCGAATCGAATCATCTCTAATCGACGGCCGCCACTCCAATTTCGAATCATCTCCAACCTCGAATCATCTCCAATCGACAGGATTCGAGATTGAGCTTTCCATCTCGAGCTATGCAGCAATGGCGTCGTCGTCATCCTCCTCGAAATAATCCGCGTCTCCACAGCTCCAACCCAAAATTCCGCATCAAACGGGTGCGTCATAGCCCGGGGATTTGATTCCCCCACTTCTCATTAACTATTCCTCCTTGTTCCGGTGGCGATTTGAGCTCCGAAGATAGTCAATGGTGGCCGGAAAGAGAAGAACGCCATTGAAAGAAGTTTTTGCAAACAGGCCCTCATGTAAACTTGTAATTAATATTAGTATTTTGTGTCTTGACATTTTTGTACAAAGCCCCTCAGAAGTTAAGATATTTCTGAAAAGCTTTTAATTTAGACTATTTTATTTGTTAACGTGGATGGAAAATTTAAATTAAGTTTTATATTTTTCAAAATGATGTTTTACATGTAAATATGTGAACCACACATTGTTTAACAATTAATTTGAATATAAATTGTCTCTCGAATCTTTAAGGGCATTACAGATATTTCAACAACTTCTTCACAGCCACGGCTACTTCAACCAAACGGCTTTCAGCTTTTCCACAGCTGACAGCCCACAGCAGCTTTTTTCACAACTCATAGCCCACAACAGCTTTTTTACAGCCACAGCACAACCAAAAACACCCTCAACCTGCCACCTTATCCACCCCTTGCGCGCCAACGGTGCAGCGTCGCCCGCACTGTCGCCGCGCACCGCTAACTCATCGTGACGTGACACCCCTGTCGCCTACCCCGCCCACCGCCCGCCTGCCACCCGTGACTCTGACGACGCCACTACCGCCTTTCCGCAACGTCGGGTCGCGGTCGCTACCCACAAACTCCCTTCTATATGTCCGACGAGTATTATCGCTCCTTCTCTCAAGTGCGACAACTCTAGAACCCTGACCTGCCGCCCTCCTCCACCGCTGGCGGGCGACAGCGCCCTCGCCACCGCGTCGCGCCGCCTGCCACCAGCCACTTGCGCAGCTCCGCCACCTTATCCACTCGCTAATGGGTGAAGCCCACTCGACACGCAGGCTGGGCCACGCACGTGAGGGACGTATTGACGCCGGGTGTCCGGACGCCCTTTAGACTTATCATTTCATTTTCTAGTAGATATGGAGCTTATGTAGCTTTGAGCCGCTTATATAAGCGATCATGTTTGGAGGGAGCTTTTCGCTTTTTTTTTATAAGAGCTTTTCGCTTTTGAAGCTTCGTAGAGAAGCAAAACTTGATAGAGGCTCCCTAAAAAAGAGCCTCAAGAGTTGGATATCAGTTGGGCCGTCTTACTAAAAAAGAGCCTCAACTACGGCTTGCTTCCGAAGCTGACGGCCCATCGTCCGTCGTCCGGTGTTCGGAAGCAAGTTCATCTTCTTCTATGGCCCATCGTCCGCCGTCTTACAACACAACATTCCGAAGCTGACGGCCCATCGCCCATCGTCCGTCGCAATGAGGCTACCAGCCGGCCCGGGCCCAGGGAGCAACTAGAGAGACGACAGGTGATCTCGCTCCGGTCGTCCGGCGCCGGCATGGATAGCAGGGTTGGTGTTCCGTTCTCTGACCGCGGCCAGGATCAACCGGCTCCGACCGTCGGCGTTGAGGAGCTCCTTCCGGTAAAGTCCTTTCTAGTCAGCCGGGCCGGAGAGATTCCGTCGGGTTCAGGCTGGAGAGGTACGGAAAACCTTCTTCGGATTCATGCGGCACATGACTTATTGTCTTTCTCGACTGTACTGATTAGATGCTGATCCGTCTCATGTATTATAATCAAGTTCATCTTGTCATTTTTGGTAGTAGTAAACTAATGCTTGCTGCGCCATGAGTAAAGTTTCTTACTCAAAAGTGGTCATGAGATGAGAGATCCCATTCCACCGCTGTAACTTTGCGTTGTTGTGCTCTTAATTTTCCCTTTGGGGAATAGTACTCAATTGTTCTTTAGAATCCAGAGTCTTTGGTTTTTTTTTTCTGATTTTAATTTTATCACACCTCTCCCCTTGGGGTAGTTATTCACAATATCATAGGGGTTTCAGACTTGGGCTACAGAGATAGACGATGTTCTTGAACGAAGATAAATGATAATCAACTATGAGCTCAAGAATATTACACATATGTACATTTGGAAGGAACCATAAAGAAGGTAGGAAAAAAGAAATTATACAGACAGTGAATTAAAATTAACATTCTATTATGCTTCTATGGCTTCCACTTGACAGCTAAATCAGAAAACTTTGATGTATTTACATTCCTGTAGTATCAGCAATATGCTCTGTGCCACATGTTCCCTGCAAAAACATGATGTATGTTTAGAACTAACACGAAGAGGAATCTTGTGTTCAGGTATACATTTATGGAATTCACTTACCGTTTTTTAACTATAGCTTAATTGCAACATAAGCTCCAGTTCCAGCTATGGCACCTAGCGGTGTTGCCACCATGTAGATCCAAATCTGAGTGTATCTACAAGTGGCGATTGCTGGACCAACTGTGCGCGCAGGATTCATTGATGCTCCCGTTGATGGCCTGTTCATAAAATTAACCAAAAAAAAAAAGTTAAAACATATTTTTTATGAAAGCTTAAGACATAGTAAGAAATATCCTTATGAAATTTATTTCTGAGCCATTTTAGATGGACATACCCTGCAACTAGAGCATGCATCATGATTGTTGCCCCAACTGCCACTGCTATCAATTCTTTAACCTGAAGAAGTTTGGTGAGAAGATTCAATAAAGTTCAGCCATTCGAGGAAAGAACAAGAGATATCAGAAGCAGCATAAAACTTACTGCATGGGGATCAGTTGCAAGAGCAGTGATGATGAACAGAAGTATGAATGTCGTGATAAATTCAATGAAGAATGCTTCAACTGTGCCAACCTTTGGCACAGTGGCTATCCCTGGGTTCACCGGATGAAAGATGCCCTTGGCGATGAATGAAGCAGCGGTCGACCCAAGAACTTGTCACTACGGGAAACCACAAGTTCGCCGTGTGCCACGAGCACACGGTAAAAGCACAACAGCACACGGCGAACATTTTCGCCGTAGGCGGCCCACGGCGACGGCCCGACGGCGAACAGGCCCGACGGCGAAGTCCGTTTCGCCGTGTGCCTTAAGACGAGCACACGGCAAAGACATTTGCCGTGGGCCTGGGCCGGCACACGGCGACTGAGAGCCAGTGACGGCGTAAGGGCGTCGGCGCAAACGGCGTAAGCCAATGTTCGCCGTGTGCCGGCACGACGGCGCACGGCGAAGATTCAAAGTTTACCGTGTGCTTCCGGCCCGGCACATGGCAAACTGATGGTCATTTTGCCGTGTGCCGTCTATTCAGCTCACGGCGAACTGGCCAAACATTTGCCGTGTGCCAGGTGTGCCTGTGCCAGGTCTGGCACACGGCAAAGAAACCATACAGGTTGCGAGTATGGTCAGTTCGCCGTGTGCCCTCTCCCTGGCACACGGCAAAGTGACCATACAGGTTGCCACTATGGTCACTTCGCCGTGTGCCCTCTTCCTGGCACACGGCAAAGTGACCATACAGGTTCTGTTTTTTTTGTTTTTTGTAGCCTCGGACATCACATATAGCACATAAATCATCAATATATCACACATATCACCAATATATCACATATATCATCGATACGACACATATAGCATCAAAATGTCACATATAGCATTCATATGTCACATATGTCACAAATATATCACAAACTTCACATAACATCACATATATCGTCTCAAAGTTCACATAACAACACATATATCGTCCACGAGTACGACAAGTCACAATTACCCCAAGTTCATGTCATTCACTGAGGTGGTGGGCCGAAGGGCGGCGGCGGTGGGACCAACTGCTGTTGGAGGATGGTCGGTGACATGTTCACTGAGGCATTCGATGCCGCTGATAGATTCTGCAGAAAATATAAAAGATTGCAAGCGAGACAAGAATCAATTTCTAGGTGATTGTAATTTTCTCGGTTATCTAAGTCTCTAAGGGATTGTAAGAATCAATTTCAACGAAGTCTCTAAGTGATTGTAAGTTTGTCGGTTCTCTAAGTCTCTAATATTTGAAATGAATGAACAAGGTTATGAAGTAGGTCACCTGAGGAGTCACTTGAGCCTGATGTGACAAAGGAGGAGGCGGTGGTAGTGGTTCTCCTGCTGCCAAACTAGCATGCATGGTTTGAATGTATGCATACATGTTGGCCATGTCCTGCTGTCGCTGCCTTCTCTCTTCGGCCAGCTCGGCCTACAATACAATTTTTCATCCCAATGTTACAATGCAAGGCGAATACGTGATTAGTTATTGAATAATTGATTAATGAAGCAGAAATAACCTCGAGGTGCTGCACACGCAGCTGTGCAACAGTCTGTCGTGGCCGTATGGCCGGGGCATTGGCTGGGTCCCTCGCTCGAATCTGGGAGAGGGTGGGACATCTGGTCGAGTCTACACTGCCGTCGCCTATGATCAACCGGCCATGCTTCTTGCCTCCTCCCGCCCTCATGATTAGCTCGCCATCAAGAGAGTGGGCGCTCGGATCCCACTCCGGCCCATAGACCTGCCTGCCCACCTCCGTGTACGCACTGATGCGGGAGTGGACGGTGGGGTTGCTGTACGCCGAGGGCGGGTCGTTGGGGTCGTAGGTGGTCTCAGAAGCCTTCCCCTTGTGGGCCATAGCCCACCCCACGAACTCGGGGCATTCAGCGCCTTCATGTGTCTGGGACTGCAAAAAACAACAAGTTAATTACAATTTATGCACGATTGAGCGGTTCAACGAAGAAATGAATCCCCATACCCATCGAGCCCTGTACTCCTCGTTGCTATGGCTGCCCTGATGGTGTGATGGGCCCGGCATCAGCGCACGCCGCTCTCGGCCAGCATTGTGCATCTCCTCCCACTCCCGTGTGAACCACTTGTCGACGATGCGTTCCCAGCACGGGGAATCATTACGGCACCACCACGCAGGCACCTAGACGTGATCAAGTGACAGAGATGTTAGAGAATCAAATTAAGCGATGTACTAAATCGAAGAATAAATCCAAATTTACCAACAAATATTGCTCCTTTGTCAGCTTCATATCTCTAGCCACTTCTTTTGTGACGCGTCGGTGCTCGTGAGTGGCACAGTAGTTGATGACGCATTGAACTTGCGCCTCGTAATGCATGTCCTTCACGAGCTTACGGCATTTGTTGTGAGCCACAACCTTGGCCTCATCCTCGTGCCCCGGCTCACACGTGTAGAAATCCTGCATGTAAACACAAGCTATTCAGTCGTTGTTACATAAGCAAACAATGAATGCGATGAAAATTGAGGAGTGTAGTGCTGGAAAGACTTACCCACAGCTCTCCCACCACCCGATCCGCCTTGGAATCCCAGCACCTGTTTAGTTGGTCCAACTGATCTGGGGCGTGGAAGTAGTGCTCCCATGTCCACGCTGGCTCGTACCTTCCCTTAAGGTGGACCTGGCCTGGGAAGTGCTGTCTGCACAAAGTACCCAGGATGCCGTTTACCTTGCGCTTGTGAGCACCTGGGGTGACTACTTTCCAATTCCTGCCAAAAGTGATTAAGATTAAATATTAGTTTCCATAGTAATTTCCAATATACCAAATGAAAAAGTAGTGATAACATATTAAACTACTTACAGTGGCGGCTTAGGTCGAATCACCGGGCGTCCGCCAAGTATCGGCCTGTCAGGGAGTCGAGAGGGACCTCGCAACCAGATAGCAGGCTGCTCCGCCTGCTCCTCCTCCTCCTCCTCCTCCTTCGCCTCCTCCTCCTCCTGGTGCTGCTCCTGAGGCACGTCCTGCGCTGAAGACCGAGTTCGCGTACTCCTGCTGCTGCTCACTCGACCCCGGCCGCTGCTCGTCCCTGGACCCTTGGGGCCACCCTTCCCCCGACCCGTGCCTCGTGTGGAACCCAGAGGTAAATCGGTACTTGGCATCACTCTTCTAAAAAGAGACGCGCACTTGCGCACTGCACTGTCTCCCACCATCTTCTCAGTCACCTGCAATTAAAAACAGTAAAACAATTAGGACATATAAAGTAAACATAATATTTTAAGACGAAATAAACAACTCAATAATATTTTAGTACGGATCTTACATGTATTAGAAATAATCGACGTGATCGGGATTAGTTGGATCATCTGTCTCATCATCACTATCATACATGTCGAGATCACAATCAGGCACGTGCTCCGACGGAGGAATGTCCTCATCAATCCCTAAGTGTACTGCCTCAAGTAATTCTAAGTCATTCGCATTGTAAACGTCATCTCCAGCATCCTCGTCATCAACCCTTTCATCATCCTCGTCTACTTCCATTTCCATTGCTCCGGTTAAGTCTATCTCTAATGTTCCTTGTAACCCAGCTTCTTGAAAGAACTCTCCGTCATATGTGTTTGGGTCTATATTGTAATCTTCATTGTTGGGGACAGGCAGTCCACCGTGTGGCGTGATCTTGTGCACAACATCCCAACCCTGAAGACGTTCGTCGGTTTTGTACGGGTATGAGGTATAATACACTTGTGTCGCTTGTTGAGCCACAATATAGACATCGTCTCCTGGATAGACGGATGATTGTCGAATTTCGACTAGTCCAACCTTTTCGTGGGTCCGCCGCACTTGGTTAGGATCAAACCAATGGCATTTGAATACGACAGGCTTAAGAGGTTTGCAACCATTAAATGTAAGTTCGTATATTTCTTCAATTATTCCATAGTACTCGACCCCATCTTGCGATGTCGTACAAACTCCGGAATTTGTGGTTGTCCGATTGGGTCGACTTTCATCGTGCTTTTTTGTGTGAAAGCGATATCCATTCACATCATAGCCGCCGTACGACATTACCCTAATATCGTATCCATTGGCAACCTGTCTCAACTCGGGACACATGGACGAATCGTTTTGGCCCTTTTGTTTGAACCAAGAAATGAAATCGGGCGATCCACTTCCCGCACCCTCTTTAAGAAGGGTATCTGTTGGGGGAGGCCCACTGTGTCCCCTCCCCCTGGCCCAAAGGCCTGGCCTGCCATGAAGCCCATCAAGGCCCAAGAAGATGTATAGTATAGAATAGGCCCATGTACATTGGCCTCTGGCCCACTAGGGTTAGGGAATCCCACCTTGTAATAAGGAAATGACCATAGTGCCCTGGAGGAAGGGCAATATAGTACTTGTAATTCTAGGGTTGTGGGGGTGTATCAGCCTATAAATACCCCCTTACCACCCTCAAGGCAAGGCATTGAATACAAGCTCTTAATTACCTACCTCTCTTGGCTCTTGTTGGTCCCTTCCTAGTCCTTCCCAGGGGTCCCTCACTTGTGGTAGACCCTTGGAGGATCCCCCTTCTACTATTGTGGGCTTGTAACCACAACAGTTGGCGCCGTCCGTGGGGATCGAACAAAAAGCCACAACGAGATGACTAAGAGGGCTGAAAAATCAAAAACTGACCTTCCGGCAGGAGGCACCCGGAAGACCAGGTCCGCGGCTTCGGACGAGGGCGTCGACCCGCTGACGGTCATCCGCACCTTCCCCGGCGGCTCGACACTTCCTTCGGCATCGACCTCGGTGGTACCACCTCCGGAGACCAACACAACCAACGTCGACCTTCCGGCAGTGGAGGAAGTGGCCGAAGGTGCCGAAGGCTCCTCCGAAGACGAGGAAGAGAACATCGACACGGGCGAAATCGAACGCCGCGACGAAACGATGGAACCACCTCGAAGGAACGCCGAAGCCGAAGCGCGCAGCCAGAGGGGGCTCGCCGAAGCCGTCGCCGAGGAGCAGCGTCTGGCGGAGCTCCAGGAGGCGTACAACCGCGAAGCTCGCGAAGCCGACGAACGCCTGCTGAGGCAGCGCGCCCTCGAGAACTTCGATCGAGACGAGGCCACATATCGCCTCCGAGCCGAAGCCGCGCGTCGACAGCAAGTTCACCTCCAAGCGCAGCTGAACACCCTGCGACGCACCGATCGTCGGGAGGCCGAGACGCCGGAACATCGCCAAGAACGTGACGAGAGACACACCCACTCCAGCGGAAGCAAGCGTCCTGCAAGCTCCTCCGACACAAACCAGCCGCTCTCGGCGCGCCTGCAATCGGTGGCACGGCCCCGGAAGTTCATCTCGGCGAAGTTGCCAACCTTCGACGGCACCTCCGACCCCCGCAAGTTCTTTATCAGCTATGAGACCGCCATCGAGTCAGCAGGGGGCGACGACGACATCAAGGCCAAGGCCTTCGTCCTCGCTTCGAGCGGGATCGCCAAGACATGGTACACCAAGCTACCGGCGAACAGCATCTACTCATGGGAGCAGCTTCGGGACCAGCTCCAGATCCACTTCCAAGGCAATTACGCCGCGAAGGTCACGGCGGCAGACCTTCAGGCGTGCAAGCAGAAAGACGGCGAGTCACTGCAAGACTACACCCGGCGCTTCATCCACCTCAAGTGCCAGGTGGAGGGAGTACCAGACTCAATCATCATCGAAGCCGTCACCAAGGGCATGAGCCTGTGCCCGGCGAGGTCCGAGATCCGAAGGACCGAGCCGAAGACCTGCACCCACCTGCTGCAAATCCTGGAAGCACATGCACGTGCCGACGAAGACTTCCGACGCGAGAAGGAGGCGCGAGCAAGCCAAAAGAAGAACGACCGGGGGAAGCGTCACAGCGACCGAAGCGACGACCCCCCGGATGACCGCCGAGGTCACCGCTCCCAGCGCCGAGAGGTCCATAACATCGACAACTCCCGAAGCCGGAGCCCGCAGAGGACGAACAATCGTTCCAGTGGCTCGCGGAACAACTCGCGGCACTCCGACAACAATCGCCGGCACAACAACCGAAGCTCTCGCGACCCATACTGCGAGGTGCACGGCGTCAATCAGGGCCACACGTCGAAGCAGTGCCCCCAAATCGCCACCCTGCACGAGGCGAGGGAGCGCCGCGACGCCGACGCCGCGCGAGGAGTCAACGTCATACATGGGGCTTCCGCAGCGGGCGAGGCCTTGCCCCCGCCTCCGGAACACCACCCAACCAGTCACAACGTCATCTTGGCCATCACTGGGGGCTCCAGTCAGCCATACGCCTTGAAGAGACAGCGTCGCGACTACGTGCGAAGGGTCAACCACGTGGCCGCCCACCCGCCATTGGCCCAATGCCGCTGGTCGCACGTACCGATCACCTTCACTCAGGCCGACCTTCGCCCGATGGATTACCCGCACAAGGACGCCTTCGTGATCAACGCCAACATGCGCGGGACGGAGGTCCGTCGAGTGCTTATTGATGGCGGCAGCTCTGCTGATGTCATCTTTATCGACGCCTTCAACCAACTGGGCATCCCCCGATCTGAGCTACGGGCCTCCGACAGCCCCCTCGTCGGCTTCGGGGGAGAGCCAATCCACGCCCTCGGGAGCGTGAGGATCGCAGTCTCCTTCTCCGGGCCCGCGGGACACCGCACCGAGCTGATCCCCTTCGACGTCGTCGACATGCCCTACGCCTACAACGCCATCTTCGGCAGGGGGCTCATCAACGCCTTTAACGCAGTCACCCACCACGGCTACCTCTGCATGAAGCTTCCGGCTCCGAACGGCGTCATCACTGTTTACGGTGATCAACTCGTCGCCCGCCGCAACGAGCATGGCCAAACACCTGGCCAGAAGCAAGTGCACCCGCTCCGACACGAGCCGAAACCCGAGACGGTCGAAGCGGCTACACCGACACCTCCGGCCGGAACTCCGAAGGCGCGCGTCGACGGTGAGGTCAAGAGCGTGGTCTTATCTCCCGATCGCCCCGACCAAGCCGTCCTCATCGGCGAGGGGCTCCCGCCGGAACTGGAAGCAAGCATCATCGACCTCCTCCGGAACAACAAAGACGTCTTCGCGTGGGCAACCAGCGAGCTCTCCGGAGTAGACCGCAGCATCATCGAGCACACGCTCGACATCGACCCGAAGGTGACTCCGATCAAGCAAAGGAAGAGGGAGTGGTCGGAAGAAAAGAAAGTGGCGCTTCGGGCGGAAATCCAGAAGCTCAAGGATGCTCAAGTAATCCGAGAGGTGAACAAGTCCACCTGGCTCGCGAACCTGGTCCTCGTCAAGAAACACAACGGCCAGTGGAGGATGTGTATCGACTACACCACCCTCAACAAGGCATGCCCGAAGGACGACTTCCCCTTGGCGCGCATCGACGAGTTGGTCGACTCCACCGCCGGGTGCGAGCTCATGAGCTTCCTCGACGCTTACTCCGGGTGCCACCAAATATGGATGGCCCCCGAAGACGAAGAAAAGACGGCGTTCAAGACAGACGATGGGACCTACTGCTACGTCCGCATGCCCTTCGGCCTCAAGAATGCCGGAGCAACCTTCTCCAGGGCGATACAGAAGACCCTCGGGGACCAGCTCAACCGAAACGCCGCCGCCTACATCGACGACGTCGTCATCAAAAGCACCTCCGACGCCGGCCACCTCGGCGACTTAGCCGAAACCTTCGCGAACCTGCGCAAGGTGGGCTTCAAGCTGAACCTGGCGAAGTGCACCTTCGGTGTGCGTGCCGGCAAACTCCTCGGCTTCCTCGTCTCCAATCGAGGCATCGACCCGAACCCGGAGAAGATCAAGGCCATCACCGACATGGAGCCGTCCAAGACCACCAAGGAGCTACAACGCTTCACCGGCAGACTCGCGGCTCTCGGGAGGTTCATTTCCCGCGCCGCAGAGAAGTGCCTCCCCTTCTACCAATGCCTTCGGGGCTCCGGCCCGATGCGCTGGGGAGACGAGCAAGATAAAGCATTCGACGAGATCAAGTCCTACCTGGTCAAGGCGACCACGCTTCGCCCTCCGCCTCCGAAGGCGCCACTTCTACTGTACGTGTCGGCCGCTCCGGCAGCAATCAGCGCGGTCCTCGTGCATGAAGTCCTTGTCGGCGACAAGCTGGTGCAGCAGCCCATATACTACGTGTCGGAAGCCCTTTCCGGAGCTCGCCTCAACTACAACGTCGTCACCAAGCTGGCTCTCGCTGTGCTGATGGCATCACGGAAGCTGCGCCGGTACTTCGAAGGCCACGAGATCACGGTGCCCACCTCGTTCCCACTAAAGGGCGTCCTCGGCACAGGAACGCGTCGGACAGCATGGCCAAATGGGCCATCGAGCTCGCGGCCTTCGACATCAAGTTCGTGGCCCGTAAAGCCATCAAGTCCGGCATCATCGCCGACTTCATCGCCGAGTGGACACCCGCTCCGACCCCGGAGACGCTGCCACAAGAGCCGCTCTGGACAGTACATGTCGATGGGGCTTGGGGCTCGTCTGGAGCGGGATGCGCCGCCGTCATCACTTCACCAAGCAACCAGAAGCTTCGGTACTCGGCTTCGCTCGCGTTTCCAATGACAAATAACGCTTACGAGGGTGTCCTCCTCGGGCTCCGGCAGCTTCGAGCCCTCGGAGCCCGGAGGGTCACCGTCCACACCGACTCCCAGCTCATCGCCGAGCAAGTCTCGAAGGAGTACATGGCCCGAGATCCAGAGATGGCAAGCTACCTCAAAGTCCTCCGGAGCATGGAGAAACACTTCTCCGGCTTCGATGTGAAGAGTATCTCGAGGGTACACAATCAGGAGGCCGATGCCCTGGCTAAGGCAGCGGCAAATCAGCTCCCGATACCTCCCGACGCCTTTCACGAGGTGCTATCAGAAGCATCCTTCGTTCCGAAGAAGCCGGGATCGGTCATGATCCTGAGCGGTGAAGACTGGCGCGCTCCGATTCGAGCGCAGCTCGAAGGGCGACACTGCGCCGACGATCCGGTCGAAGAGAGAAGGGTCAAGCTGCGCACCCGAAGTTACATCATCTTCAATAACATCCTGTACAAGAAAGGCGTTTCGGAGCCACTTCTGCGATGCCTTTCGTTCGACGAAGGCAAAGCGTTCCTCCGCGACATCCACGAGGGGCTGTGCTCATCGCACCTCGCACCCCGGGCCCTCGTCGCCAAGGCATTCCGGCAAGGTTTCTACTGGCCCACTGCAGCCCGCGACGCCGAAGAACTCGTCCGCACCTGTCCCAGCTGCCAGTGGATGGGAAGGCAATCTCATCGCCCAGCCACTCCGCTCCAGCCCATCCCTCCGGTCTGGCCTCTTGCCCGATGGGGCATCGACATCGTCGGCCCCCTTCCCACCGCTCCCGGCAACCTCAAATGGGCGGTGGTGGGCTACGAGTACTTCTCCAAGTGGATCGAAGCCGAGCCCCTCGCCAACATCACGGCACGGTCCGTCCGTAAGTTCTTCTGGAAGAACATCGTCTGCCGCTTCGGGGTGCCGATGCACATCACCGTCGACAACGGCTCCCAGTTCGAGTCCCGCCTCTTCAAAGAATACTGCCTCTCCATCGGCGTTCGGGAATGCTTCGTCTCCGTCACCCATCCGCGAGCCAACGGAGCGGTGGAGAAAGCCAATGGCACTGTCTTCGACGGCATCAAAAAATGCCTCCTCGGCCTGCCGAAGGGCAAGTGGGCCGAACAACTGCCCAACATACTATGGTCGCTGCGCACGACTAAGTCAAGGCCGACGGGTTTCTCGCCGTTCCGCCTCCTCTTCGGCGCCGAAGCAGTCGCCCCGGAGGAAGTGCAAAATGGCTCACTGCGTACCACTTCGCCGCCCGCCGACGACGAGGACGTGTCCAAGGACCTCCTCGAAGAAACAAGACTCCAAGCAGTCGCCAACTTGAAGCAGTACATGGCTTCGGTGGAGAACTCATACAACCAAAGGGTCAACCCCCGACACTTCATCCCGGGCGACCTCGTCCTCAAGCGAAGCATCCACCCGACATCTGTCGGCAAGCTTAACAGCAAGTGGGAAGGGCCCTTCATCATCTACAACTCAATTCGCCCGGGGGCATTTCACCTGATGGAGCTCGACGGAACACCGGTTCCGAGGACGTGGAACGCCGATGCCCTTCGCCGATACTACGTCTAAGGACTTAGCATCCGCTGGCCTTCGAAGCCGCGTAGCCTGCGCGCTACAAGCTACCTGTATCTTGTTTCGGTGTGTTCTTCTTCCTTTCGGCAGTAGGGTCACGATGATCCCCTTAGCTGCATTCCCTAAGGGGCCATGTAATCGGTACCATTGAATGAAATGAGAAATACTCTTTCGGTGCCCAATTACAAAGAAATCCAGCCGGGAGCTGGAGGCAAAACGCCGGGACAGGCTGAAGCTAGGCACACATAAGTCCTAGATTCCGAACCCTAAGGGGAAATCGATGCCGACACGATAACAGTCGAAGGTGGGGCATTCGTTAAAGACCCTGCAAAACGTGCACGAAACTAAACTAAGTCAATGGGGGGACGCCTCCGACTTCACAAATCTTCGTTCCACTCCCGACGAGCAAAGGGGGGGACGACGCTCGAAACGAGCTCACTTCCTCGCCGAAAGTGGAGCGCTGGAGTCCTTTCGAAGCTATCCTCGATTTCAATATTTCGTTCCACTCCCGACGAGCAAAAGGGGGGACGACGCTCGAAACGAGCTCACTTCCTCGCCGAAAGTAGAGCGACGGAGTCCTTTCGAGGCTATCCTCGACCAACAAATTTTTGTTCCACTCCCGACGAGCAAAGGGGGGGACGACGCTCGAAACGAGCTCACTTCCTCGCCGAAAGTAGAGCGACGGAGTCCTTTCGAGGCTATCCTCGACTTCAAGATTTCGTTCCACTCCCGACGAGTAAAGGGGGGACGACGCTCGAAACGAGCTCACTTCCTCGCCGAAAGTAGAGCGACGGAGTCCTTTCGAGGCTATCCTCGACTTCAAGATTTCGTTCCACTCCCGACGAGTAAAGGGGGGACGACGCTCGAAACGAGCTCACTTCCTCGCCGAAAGTAGAGCGACGGAGTCCTTTCGAGGCTATCCTCGACCAACAAATTTTCGTTCCACTCCCGACGAGCAAAGGGGGGGACGACACTCGAAACGAGCTCAATTCCTCGCCGAAAGTAGAGCGACGGAGTCCTTTCGAGGCTATCCTCGACTTCAAGATTTGGTTCCACTCCCGACGAGTAAAGGGGGGACGACGCTCGAAACAAGCTTCCTCGCCGAAAGCAGAGCGACGGAATACCTTCGAGGCTACCCTCGACGACAAATTTTCGTCCCACTCAAAGAAACAAGGAACGACGCCAACAATATTATCACACGCTCGAAAGAGCTTACATTTCAACATACGTCGAGTTAAACAGCTCGACATGAATTACAATACCGATCAAGTCGGCACGTCCACACGGGGCCCGAAGGCCCCCCTTACAGCCCACTACCGGAGCGCATCCCTAATGACGCTTCGGCCCTAGCTATCTCTTCCCGGGCTCGCGCCAGTGTGCGCCGGAGCGAAGCGAAGTCTGCCGGAGTCGATGCAGAAGCAACATCGGCCTGCAATTGCTCCAAGTCCACCTCGGCGGCAGCATCTTCGTCATCGCTCGACACATCAACCACCTCGACCTTCGGAGCAACAAGAAGAGGAGGGTTCAGCGCTAAGTCCAAACAATCGCGCTTCGCGACGAATTCGCCTCTGAAGCAAAGCTTCGGAAGGGACCTTCGGTACCTGCGCCATCAACCGTGCGTTTCGCAGGCGCAAATCCCGAAAAAAGTCCCCGAAGGACCCGCCCGGGTTGCGCCGAAACCAACGACGCCACTGCGTGCCCTTTACATAGTAAGGGCGACCCTCCGGAGCTGGAATCAGAATGCTTTCCGGAACGACGTCAAGGCACACTAAGGTGTGACTGCCTTCGGCCTCGCTCGAAACCTAGAAGTCGCAGTAGAAACGCATAAACATCCTAAAGACCAAGTTCATTGCAAAAAGCCCGAAGGGAACCTAGTACAATCTATGTACACCAAAAAGCATGGCTCGAAGCCAGCGAAGAACTCACACCTGGGGGGGAGGCTGGGCCGATGAGTCAACCTCCGTGACAGTGCCCTGGGCCGCCACCGAGCCTCCACCCCCGCTACCCACTAAGGTGCTAGCGCTCCCGGCCCCGGCTGGGATCTCGCCTGATGGAGGCGTCAGCACAGAGGAAGCGGCAGCTGGAGCCGGAGCGGGAACAGAGGCGCTGCTTCCGGGCTTCGACTTCCGGGATGCTGCGGCAGCGAGAGCAGACTGGCGGGCCAATTTCTCACCCACCGGCAACCAGAAGTGTTGGCCGAGCCGGTTCCCGAAGTCCCACACCTTCGAGGCCAGCTCCCGAAACCGACTCCCATCACCAGCCGCGATCTCCGCCAGCTGCCGCGAAGCAGAAGCAGCAGCGGGAAGATGAGTGCAGCCCACTTGCTCGAGGGAGCCGAAGGCTGCAGTCCATGCGGTCTCGGCGCAGAAGGTGCCGAAGGACTTCATGGCCCGGGACGCCAACTTCACGGAGCGCACGAGGCGTCCGATGCTGCCTCCGAGGTCATCAGCGGCATGCTTCATCGGCTGCACCTCGACGCCCAACCCTTCCAACAGGCCGTTAAAGTCGTCAAGCGCTTGCCACGCTGCAGCAGCTTCTTCATCCCTCTGCTTTTTGGCGGCACTCAGCAGCGCCCGCGTCTCCGACAGCTCCTTTTCGGTGGCGTCCTTCGCGCGGGTCAAAGCCTCGAAAGAGATCTTCAGGCTCTCCAGCTCCTTCAAGGCCTTCTCAGAGACCGCCTTCTCCGACGTCAAGGCATCAGAGGAAGTCTTCGCCGCCGCCAAGGCCTTCTCCAGCTCCGAGGCAAGGGCGTCACGACCCTTCTCCGCGGACTCCCAGGCCTTCAGCGCGGCTCCAGCGGCCCCCTCTGCAACCTCGACACACGCCCGGAGCCGTGCCAGGTCAAACCCTTCGAGTGATGACTGGAGGTGTCGAGCAAGCACCGCCGCCTGCCGAAGCGAAGCAAGTCAGCCGAAGTAATTAACGTCAAGCGAAATACAAGGAGTACAAACCTTCATCGCCATCCCGGAGAGGGCCGCTGCAGCATCCTCCGGAGCAACTCCCTCCATCGCATCCTCCAGCTCACCGAGCCCGTTGAAGTCGTAGATCCCTCGAAGGACCTCGGCGGCCTCCGGACGATCCACGAAGTCGCTCCAATCGAGGCGACCCTCCGACTCCCTCGGGACTCCCGCCTCCTCGATGGGCGACTTCCCGAAGTAGCCCTTCCCCCGGCCATGACTGGGCGTCGGGTCGGTCTTCTCCCTTTCTCCTCCGGAAGGCTCTTCCTCGGAAGTCTCTTCGACGCGACGGCCTTCCGCTAGAGCAACAGAGTTAGTAGGACTTCCGCAACCGGCAAAGCAAGAGTGATGGGAAGAGAAAACGATACCGGGAGACCGAAGGACCGGCTCCATCGTTCCCTCGACGCCCGCTGCGAAGGAGGGCATCCCAAAGAAGCCGACGTCTTCATCGTCGGACTCGAGATTCACCACCTTCTCGGCCGCGTGCGGAGCCGCTGCCGCGGCAATCGCCACGAAACGCGCTTCGGCCCGGCTCCGCTCCAGGATCCCATCGGCGGCCATCTCGTCCAACGCCTTCGCGTCGCTCGTGCTCCGGTCAACAAACGGCGACGCCGGGAAGCGGTCGTCGATGCGAACGCGCTGTGAAGCGCTAGTCTTCCCTTTCCGAGCCATTTCCGACGCCAGGGTGACTACTTCGAAGCAACGAGCGGAAGCAGCAAGAACTCCGAAGCAAACTAACCAAGCGGCTGCGGCGCGGCGCAAGTGAAAAGTGAAATGAGGCGGGGTGAAAACCCTAGACGCCCGGGCGGTAAATATATAGCCCCGGTGAATCGGCCTAACCGTCCGATGAGGAACCAACGGTCGCAGATCACGCCACGCAAGCAGACGCGTCCCGACAAGCGAGTCGGCGTCGCATCGCGTTTCGCGCCAATTCAGTCCCAGTAAACGAGACGGAGTTGCTCCGCAATTCCCGCCGAGCATTAAAGACACCTTCAACGCGTAGCTGGCAGCTACCTTCGCGCCATCAGCGGCAACCTTCGGCGACCGTGCCCTTCGGCGATCACGGCACCGTAGCCGGCAGCTACCTTTGCGCCATCAGCAACAACCCTCGGCGACCGTGCCCTTCGGCTATCACGGCGTCATAGCCGGCAGCTATCTCCGCGCCACCAGCAACAACTTTCGGCAACCATGCCCGTCGGCGAAGGAGGCGCCGTCGCCGGAAGGAACCTCCGGGCCATCTGCGACAATCTTCGTCGATCATCGCACCTTCGGCGACAACGCCCTTCGGAGACGAGACCTTCGGAGGCATGGACAAGGCTTCCCGTTCGCAACCGACGCCGACAACACTTCCGGATGTCAACCTTCGGCGACTACTGCACCTTCGGAAGCTCCCTTCGGGGTCGTGACCTCCGGAAGCATTAAAGCGTCCCTTTCGCAGCCGAAGCAGACCAGACCTTCGGAGCGCCGAAAGAGGGGACGACGGGCGGACCTCCGGACGGACACAGTTTCGGCCCTACCGAAGGTGGATCTCGACTGTGTGGGGCTAGCTGTTGGGGGAGGCCCACTGTGTCCCCTCCCCCTGGCCCAAAGGCCTGGCCTGCCATGAAGCCCATCAAGGCCCAAGAAGATGTATAGTATAGAATAGGCCCATGTACATTGGCCTCTGGCCCACTAGGGTTAGGGAATCCCACCTTGTAATAAGGAAATGACCATAGTGCCCTGGAGGAAGGGCAATATGGTACTTGTAATTCTAGGGTTGTGGGGGTGCATCAGCCTATAAATACCCCCTTACCACCCTCAAGGCAAGGCATTGAATACAAGCTCTTAATTACCTACCTCTCTTGGCTCTTGTTGGTCCCTTCCTAGTCCTTCCCAGGGGTCCCTCACTTGTGGTAGACCCTTGGAGGATCCCCCTTCTACTATTGTGAGCTTGTAACCACAACAGTATCAACTTGCTGCTCGGTCGGTGCCCTTTTTCTCACCCAGAATTGTTGCAGAAATTCTCTGTACAAAAGAAAAGAAAAGACAATCGAGACGGATTAGATGAAGATTAGTGACCATCCACTAGAAATAATGTAGTGCGATATCAACTTACTCAATGTATGGCTCCACTTCGGAAAGGTTGGTCAACACATACATCATGATAGTGCGGTACTCTGCATGTTGCAAGGTCTTAGCAGTCCGAACACTTGCACTTCCAAGTTGCCCTACGAACAGGCTGAGCTTCGATTCATTTTTGTTTGCATTGTAACGAGGGGGTGGATTATGCACGCTTGGAAGGGTGTCAGCATAGTATTTTGTTGTGAAGTTTGATACCTCCTTAGTTAAGTATGCCTCTGCCATGGAGGCTTCAATCTTGCACTTGTTTTTACATTTGGTTCGGAGAACCTTTTGTTGTCTCTCAATTGAATAGCACCAACGGCCATGCGCAGGTCCACACATTCGTGCCTCATACGGAAGGTGCAGAATCATATGCTCCATCGGATTGAAAAAAACGGGAGGAAAGATCTTCTCCAACTTACAAAGCAACACAGGAGCCATTTTTTCCATTTCTGCTACCAGAGTCCGAGGCAACTCCTTAGCACAAAGGGTGCGGAAGAAATAGCTTAACTCTGCCAGCACTAGCCACACATTGTCAGGGAGGTCGCCTCTAACCATCACCGGAAGGAGCCGCTCAATCCATATGTGGTAGTCATGACTCTTAGTACCATTGATTCGCATGGTACTTAAGTTCACCCCCCTCCTGAGATTCGCTGCATACCCATCGGGGAACATTAAAGTTTTAAACCATTCTAGTACTTCCTTCTTTTGGTGCCTCTTCAGTACAAAATCGGCTGGAGGCTTTGTCCATCTCTTGCCGTCTTTGGGAGGCGGAATGTCGAGCTTTGGTCTATTGCATAACCTAGCTTGATCCACTCTAGCCTTAACGTTGTCTTTTGTCTTATCAGGAATGTCCATGATTGTACACCAGCTTGCCTCGGCGACATTCTTTTCAGTGTGCATCAGATCAAGATTATGTGAAAGAAGAATGTGCTTCATGTAGGAGAGCCTCCACAGGCCACACTTCTGAGTCCAAGCATGAACCACACCATATCCCACAAAGCCATCACCTCCTTCATTTGCTTGGAGCGCGTCTAACTGCCCAAGAACAGCGGCACCTGTCAAAAACTGCGGCGGCGGGTCTTCAACCACCACACCCTTTGTAAAGTTCTTTACGTCCCGTCTGAATGGATGGTCCATAGGGAGAAATCGTCGGTGTTTGTCGAACGCAACATACTTGCCACCTTTTGTAACCAGAAGAACTGGACAGCTGACTTACATACTGGGCATGGGAACTTCCCGTGGATACACCAGCCGCAAAATAGCCCATATGCTGGATGGTCATGCATGGAGTACATGTACCACACTTTCATTTTGAAGTTTCTCTTTGTTGCTCGGTCGTATGTCCATACCCCAACATCCCAAGCATTTTGCAATTGATCGACCAAAGGATCCATGTACACACTCATATTATTCCCCGGGTGTCCAGGAATTATCAACGACAAGAATATGTTTTGTCGTTTAAACATGACGCCCGGAGGGAGATTGAGAGGGATAACGAACACAGGCCAACAAGTGTATGGGGCAGACGACATTCCATAAGGATTGAACCCATCTGTCGCCAACGCAACACGTACATTACGAGCATCCTCAGCTTCCTCAGGATACTTGCTATCAAAATACTGCCATGATTCGGCATCGGCTGGATGTACCATATTCAAAGGACGATATCATTTGCCTTCTTTGTGCCATGTCATCTGTTTTGCGGTTTCCTCGGTCATGTATAGTCGTTGGATCCTCGGTATGAACGGAAGGTACCGTAGGATTTTCACAGGGATTTCGAGTTGTCTCTTAATACCATCACCAGAGTCTACCTCCATGTACCTAGAGGACTCACATTTGGGACAGTACTTTGCATCCGCGTGCTCTTTCCTAAACAAGACGCATCCCTTTGGACAGACATGTATCTGCTCATACGGCATCTTAAGTGCACGAAGGAGTTTCTGTGACTCATACATGTTGCGTGGCAAACTGTGACCACCCGGAAGAAGGCTACCAAAAACCGTCAACATATTATCAAAGCCGTCTCGGCTGATGCCAAGCTGAGATTTCAACGCCATTAGCCGCCCGACAGCATCCAGTTGAGAAACATCCGTATGGTCGCGAAATGGTTTCTGTGCCGAAGACAACATGCCGTAATAGGCCCTTGCGGTAGGCTCTGGCTGATCCTCCCCAACATGACTAGGTCCTTCATCGAAGTATGCCTGATGAAAATCATGTAACATATCCCCGCACCCGGCATCAGAATCATATTCCTTGATGCGTTGCCTCACGACCTCGTGCCTTGCTCGATGGGCTTCACCATGGCAGATCCACCTGGTGTAGTTTGCCACAAACCCATTGTTGCAAATGTGTTGACCCATTTTCAACTTTGTTTGATATATCTTGTTCTCACACTTGGAACATGGGCACACTGCTTTACTCTGTCCTAATTCAAATGCCTTTTTCAAGAATCCATCGACCTTGTAAATGAAATCTGTGTCGTAGTCGCACTTACCCCGCCAGCCCGTGTACATCCAGTCACGGCTATCCATCCTTTAACATACGAGCAGGTGTTATAAAAATCAATTTCATCTACACGATGCCTATCATGCCCTAATAGGTGAAGATAGGTATCTCTTTCGAACGGGAGACGCCTAACCGATGCCGAATCTCTTTCGAACGGGAGACGCCTCACGCCGGCCCTAGGCTCGACGCCGCCGTCCGCGCCCAGAGCTCGCGCCGGCGGGGCCGCAAGGTCACGGCGGCCAGGTCGGGAGGGCGGCTCGGGGTGGCGGGGAGGAGGGCCGCCGGCGCCGCTGAGCCAGGGCGGCGCGCCGGCGCGAGGCGGCGGGGTGGGCGGCGCGGTGGGCGATGGCGGGGAGGGGAAGGGAGGGCGGAGGGGAGGGCGGCGGGGAGGGCGCCGGCGCGAGGCGGCGGGGTGGGTGGCGCGGTGGGCGATGGCGCGGAGGGGAGGGCGGCGAGGAGGGCGCCGGCGCGAGGCGGCGGGATGGGCGGCGCGGTGGGCGATGGCGGGGAGGGGAAGGGGCTGCGGAGGGGAGGGCGGCGGGGAGGGCGCCGGCCGCGCTGTGGCCGGGAGGGTGTAACGGCGGCGGAAGGGCGGCGGGGAGGGCGCGACGGCGGCGACGTGAGTGAGAGAGCTCGAGGGAGAGTGAGTGAGGGAGACAGCGGTCGGAGCGAGCGCGGCTAAGTCCCGATCCATATTTCACCGTGTGCCAAGATCTGGGGCACACGGTGAACTACATTGTTCGCCGTGCGCCGCTGGTCAGGCACACGGCGAACTATTGGTCACTTCCGATAAGTGTCGGAACTTCCGACGCTACACAGAGAGTTCCTGTCGGAACTTCCGACATTTTCAGTACCCTAGGGTTTTATACATTGGCGGAAGTTCCGACATATGTCGGAACTTCTGTCACTGCCTAAAGGTGGCACACAGAAACTTTCTGGCGGAAGTTCCGACATATGTCGGAACTTCCGTCACTTCCTAAAGGTGGCATACAGAAACTTTCTGGCGGAAGTTCCGACATATGTCGGAACTTCCGTCACTGCCTAAAGGTGGCATACAGAAACTTTCTGGTGGAACTTCCGTGGAGTCTCGGAAGTTCCGTGACTGTAGGTCTTTTTGGCTTTGGTTGATTTTGGTTCCTTCACTCCTCTAGCAAAGATAGGTTTGTGGCTAGGTTATAAGGTACTTGAGCACTTGAGCATTGCATGTAAAAATCATTCCACTCCTCTTGAAAGTTCGGCATAAGTGAAAGCAAATGCGACAAGATAACCACAAGCACTAGGATTTAAACAAGCACCATACGACATAAAACATAGTCTTACACATATTACAATAAAGGTTTTGCAAATTGTCTTCAAACATTACACAAATCCAACAAGTCCAACAAACGAACGAACGATTGATAGATAGTGATCCACTCCTCCTAAATTCTCTCCCCCTTTCGCATGAAGGCACCAAAAAGGAAAGAAGGAAGGAGAATAAGGTAGAGGGAATCACTCGGAGCCCTCATCATCCTCGGTCTCCTCATCATCATCGGCTTCCTCATCATCATCACGTTGCATACGGGAAGAGGAAGCGGCAGCACTCTCATTGTAGGCTCGGTGGGTTGCCTCATAGTGCTCTATGGGGTCATCAAACTGTGGTTCCTCATCTTCCTCCACCTCAGAGCCATCTGGAGAGCAAGGCAAGTTCTGAGCACGAAGAGATGACTTGAAGCGACGAGTTTGAGCTTTGATCCTCCTCTTGTTCTCATGAATCTCAACAGCATTGGAGCGACAAATGTTGAAGATGCCCTTGAAGAAAGAGAGAATAGTGTCAGAGACTGTCTCGAGCTTGGATGGCCTAGAGCGTCGAGGATGGCTGGAGGATCCATTAGGAGCATCGGGTTCATAGGCAGCAGGTTCTTCATCATCACCAACTGTGAGCCAGGCTGGTTTCTTGTATGGCTTGACTTGAAGCGGTTGATGCTTACACTCCTTGTCAAACACCATGTTGGTCTCTTGCTCAATCATGTACATGATGTATGGAGCATATGGGAAACTCCGGCGTGTATCCATAGATGCCTTGTAGATCTCATCAACAATCATACCAAAGACACAAAATTCAGCTTCATCATCATTCATTAGGTAGAGAATGGTCCGAGAAAGTCCAACAACTGAAGAGGCATCACCTTCATTAGGAAGAGACATAAGTTTGTTGGCGGTCCTTATTGAATAATTTTTACCGCCAATCGATCAATATAAAAGGGCATATAAAACACATAGAATAGGAATATTTTATAAACTAATGCCTTTCCACGAGTTTTGGTGATATTTGATTGCAGGAACAATATCCTGGAGGAATTGGACCTGTGTTGGACAAAACACAGGCCGGCCGGCCACCCCTCCAGGCCGGCCGGCCCCCCTTTGCTTCCAAAAGCCTCAGCATTCCTCCAGTGGGCGGTAAACAGGCCAAACACATTGAAACTAAAGCCCAAGTTGGAGTTTTCAGCCGACGTTCTAGAAGGTGGGCCAATTGGGCCTAAACTTGGCCCTTACTCCAGTTCTGCCGCCTCCAGACAACAACCGACTGTACAACCGTCATGGGGAAGCAATCTGAGACGTACACGCAGAAGATGGTGGCAAACCGCCACATCGGAGGGCCGGCCGGCCACCCCCCTAGGCCGGCCGGCCAAGCTTGGCGGCCAAATCACTCCAACCGCCTCTCACTCGCTCTACATAAACCCCCCTTCTCATATTTGGGTATAAATAGGGGGTAGCGCCTACGGTTCAAGATACACAAGAAGAAGAAGTGAGTAGTTCCATTCCAAAGGCGAAGCGCTGCCTCCGTAGTGCTTAGAAAATAGGGAGAGAGTGAGAGTAGTTCGGAGAAGCGCCGGGCTTGTCGGCGTTCTTCTCCAGCTTGTACCTCGACGGAGTCCTGCCTTTTTAAGTAAGACTTCGTGATTCTTTTATGGTAATTTAGTTTCCTTTTTGAGTAAGTTATTTTCTTTACTTGCTTACGGGATCATCGCTCTGTTTAGAGTACCTTAGTCTTTGTTGGATCCGAGATTAAGGTAGAATCGATAGTGTAGACGTGGTGTCTAGACTAGAGGTTACCTTTGTTTGCCGCGTGCCCCACGGATAGTAGAGGTAGGTGGTAGGTGGTGACAGCCCTATCCGCCCTCGGTAGCCCTCCACGTTCGGGTATGTCGTAGAGCTGTAGACCGGAGTCGCCTGGCAGACCAGGGGTAAGCCGGTGCCCGAAGTGAGGAAGTAAAAGCGAAACTTATCTTACTCTATCTAGAAGCTTTATCCATAGGAATCCTCTCTACCCAAGCCTATCATATACTTCTTGTTGTCCTTGGACGAGCCTGTTAGAAGATAAACACACACGTTCCCTGTGGATTTTCGATACCTTGGAATACTCCTGGGTGAATGCTACATCGGTATTCTCCGTGCGCTTGTGGATTTATCTGTGGTCGTTAAGAAATACCAACAAGCTTTTCTGGCGCCGTTGCCGGGGAACGGTTGCCGTTGTATCTTCGAACCTTGTTCGTCCTCGTATCCTTTTTATTTTTATTTTATTCCTTTCCTTTTTCTATCATGGAGCAACCCACCATACAACAGTTATCTGCTCCGAAGGGCGAATTCCTTGAGCCACCATCATCTTCACATCCTATCCATACAACTGGCTATCAAATTCGCCCTGGCTTTATAGCCATGGTTTGGGATCGATCTTTCTCTGGTTTTGACCACGAAAATCCCTACCACCATCTGCGAGAATTCGAGCAATTGTGTTCCTGCCTCCTAATTGAAGGCATGACACAAGAAACTCTAAAATGGAAATTGTTTCCCTTCTCTCTTCAAGAGAGGGCGAAACAATGGTACGATCGCACGATTGGGAGCGTGAACGGTGATTGGCAAGAACTACGAGATAAATTTTGTCTTGCAATCTTCCCTCTGCATCGTGTTGCCGCTGTTCGAAGGGAAATTTTCAATTCCTCGCAGAATGAGAAGGAATCCATAGGTGCAGCCTGGACTAGATTTTCTTTGTTAACTCAATCAGGCCCAGACTTGTCTATCCCAAATCACGTGTTGCTACAGCATTTTTGTTTGGGTTTAAACAAAGAATCTGCCCTATATCTTGACATTTCTGCTGGAGGTTCTTTCACGCATATAACTCCGATAGAAGGAAAGCAACTCTTAAATCGCATCCTAGATAGCACTTCCTATGTCGCCGATGCTGCTGAACCCCACACAGAGGAAGTCAAGTCCAGCCAAGAGAAACTCTCAACATCCGAATCTAACCCTTCATCTTCCACAATCAAGGATTCACCTGTTGAGTCATCTCCCGAACCAAGAACAATGATGGAGGAAGAAGAAATTCAACCTCTTGAGTTCACATCTAAATTCGAGGAAGTTCTTTTTGAAGACTACGGGAATACCTCGAATTATCACTGCCAAAAGAAACCACCATTTTCAACTTCTCTTCCTGATCCTCTTGAAGAGGCTTTCCTCCTAAAGACGGTTAAGGAATTAAGCTCAATCATGAGCAACGAATGGTCAAGGGAGGGCGAGTTTTCTTCAGAAGTCATTCGAATCAACGCTCCGTCCTCAACCATTCAATGTTGTATTAGAGGAGTCATGGTGGATGTTCTTTACAATCCCACTGTCGGTGCTAACATAGTCTCTGATTCTTTCGCTTTTGACATCTTGGGCGACGTACCTTTAGCACCGACTAATAAATCCTTCAAGAGCCCCTCAGGACCCATTCTAGGAGGGTATGGGATTTTGCAAAACGTGACCATAAGGCACGAAAATGTCGAGGTTCTCCTAGATTTTCATGTTTTCGAAGTCCAAGACTTTGATATTCTGATCGGACATCCCATAGAGATGTTACTCATGGATGCCCCGACACTAGGAAATCTCGACATAACACTTGGGGAAGACACATTTTCTGTCCCGATCTCTCGTTCGCAGAATTCCAAGTCTGAAAGTCTCCCCAAGGATGAGCCAATCGAGGAAGTGATGACTGTTTTTCCTTTCGAGCCTCCCGAATCAATCCTCGACAAAAATGCCGAACAATTCATCCAAGAGGAGGATGATTTAGGAGAGACCATCGAGTTACCTGAATCCGAACCAGCACCACGACCGCCGATTGAGCTAAAACCCCTTCCTTCTGGCCTTCGCTATGCTTTCCTACACGGCAATAAGGAAGCTCCTGTCATCATAAGTGACAAGCTTTCCGAGGAAGAAACCGCTAAACTCTTAGCCGTTCTAGAGAAGCATCGCTCAGCTCTAGGCTACTCACTCCAAGATCTCAAAGGGATTAGCCCCGCTCTCTGCACCCATCGCATTCCTATCGATTTTGATAGCGCACCCTCCAGAGAGCCTCAAAGGAGGCTAAATAATGCGATGAGAGAAGTTGTTAAGAAAGAAGTCTTAAAGCTTCTGCACGCTGGGATAATTTATCCCGTACCACATAGTGAGTGGGTTAGCCCTGTCCAAGTTGTGCCTAAGAACGGAGGTATGACGGTTGTTAAGAACAATAAAAACGAGTTGATCCCACAACGAACCGTCACAAGGTGGAGGATGTGCATCGACTACAGAAAGCTTAACAAGGCAACAAAGAAAGACCATTTCCCGCTGCCCTTCATTGATGAAATGTTGGAACGGCTGGCGAAACACTCTTACTTTTGTTTCCTTGATGGGTATTCTGGTTACCATCAAATCCCCATCCATCCTGATGATCAAAGCAAGACACCTTCACATGTCCCTATGGAACCTTTGCCTACCGTAGGATGTCCTTCGGTTTGTGCAATGCACCTGCCTCATTCCAAAGGTGTATGATGTCCATCTTCTCCGACATGATCGAGGAAATCATGGAAGTTTTCATGGATGATTTTTCTGTCTATGGAAAAACCTTTGATCATTGTCTTGAGAACTTGGACAAGGTCTTGCAAAGATGTCAAGAGAAGGACCTGGTACTTAATTGGGAAAAGTGCCACTTCATGGTCCGAGAAGGGATAGTCCTAGGACACTTAGTGTCCGGAAGAGGGATAGAGGTGGATAGAGCAAAAATAGAAGTTATAGAACAGCTTCCACCTCCGATCAATGTGAAAGGAGTCCGTAGCTTCCTAGGCCACGCGGGGTTCTATCGGCGATTTATAAAAGATTTCTCGACGATCGCTAGACCCCTCACAAACCTTTTAGCTAAGGATGCACCTTTCGTTTTTAGTGATGAGTGTTTAAATGCTTTTAATTTCCTTGAGAAAGCACTCGTCTCAGCCCCAATCATACAACCACCTGATTGGACGCTGCCCTTTGAGATAATGTGTGATGCTAGTAACTTTGCTGTTGGTGCCGTTCTCGGCCAAACTAAAGATAAAAAGCACCACGCAATCTCTTATGCTAGTAAAACTTTGACAGGAGCTGAACTTAACTATGCAACAACTGAAAAAGAACTCCTAGCCGTTGTTTTTGCTATCAATAAGTTTAGATCTTACTTAGTAGGAGCCAAGGTTGTTGTTTATACCGATCATGCTGCTTTGAAATACCTGCTCTCTAAGAAAGATGCTAAACCCCGTCTCATAAGATGGATCCTTCTACTCCAAGAGTTTGATCTTGAGATTAAAGATAAGAAAGGAGTAGAAAATTCCGTAGCAGATCATTTGTCGCGTTTGCAAGTAACTAACATGCAGGAACTACCGATAAATGACTTCCTACGGGATGACATGCTGCTGAAAGTGACAGACTCCAACCCCTGGTATGCAGATATTGTGAATTTTATGGTTGCAGGTTATGTGCCACCGGGGGAGAACAAAAGGAAGCTCATTCAGGAGAGTCGTTGTCACCTATGGGATGAGCCATACCTTTACAGAGTCTGTGCTGACGGGTTACTAAGAGGATGTGTGCCGACAGTTGAAGGTACCAAGATTATTGAGAAATGCCATGCAGGTCCATATGGAGGGCATTATGGTGCATACCGCACACATGCCAAGATATGGCAGAGTGGATTCTTCTGGCCCACAATGTATGAAGACACCAAAGAATTCATTCGGAGATGCTCAAGGTGCCAAAGAGTTGGAGGCATCACTTCTCGTGATGCAATGCCCTTAACATACAATCTTCAAGTGGAATTATTTGATGTTTGGGGCATCGACTTCATGGACCATTCCCCAAGTCCTATGATTGTAAGTACATCTTGGTTGCCGTCGACTATGTGTCCAAGTGGGTAGAAGCAATGCCATGCCGAGCTGCAGATGCCAAACATGCCCGCAGGATGTTTCACGAGATCATCTTTCCTCGTTTTGGAACGCCTAGAATGGTAATAAGTGACGGAGGGTCTCATTTCATTGATAAGACCTTCCGAAAATTCTTAAAGGAGCTTGGAGCAGAACACAACATTGCAACTCCCTACCATCCCCAGACTAGTGGACAAGCGGAAACTTCAAACAAGCAAATAAAGAATATCTTGCAGAAAACCGTGGATGAAATGGGGAAGGGATGGAAACTAAAACTACCCGATGCACTTTGGGCATACAGGACTGCATACAAGACACCCATCGGCATGTCACCCTACCAACTCGTCTATGGAAAAACATGTCACCTACCTGTCGAGTTGGAACATAGGGCACACTGGGCCATTCGGAAATGGAACATGGATTCCAAGATGGCAGGAGAACATCAGAAAATGCAATTATCCGAGCTAGAGGAATGGAGAGAAAAAGCCTATCATAGTGCCAGGATCTACAAGGAAAGAACTAAGAGATGGCATGATAAACGGATCAATGTAAAAGAGTTCAAACCTGGGGATAAGGTGTTACTCTTCAACTCCAAAGTCAAGCTTTTCGGACATGGAAAACTTCGGAGTAAATGGAATGGACCATTCACCGTCATTGAAACTTCATCACACGGAGCAATCACACTCCAAGACAACGGAGGTAACCTTTTTAAGGTAAATGGCCAACGCTTAAAAGTTTTCCTAGAACCAGATAAAAATCTAGATGAAGAGGTAGATGTGATAGAATTAATTGATTTTAATCTTTCATAGCCTCTTGTCATGATTTTTAATGCTCCTGCTAAAATAAAATAAATAAAATAAAATAAAATGAAAAAAAAGCATTTTTTTATTGAATAAAATTTGCAGCTCACCGGTCGTTACCCCGGTCGAGTCTCTTTTGTTTCCACCTTGTTGTTTGTTTTGAATAAAAATGCAGGTACAAAATAAGTGTGGGGGGAGGTCCTTCGAGATTCACATCGCACAAACAAATGGGACTCCTCACCAACACAATGCGCAACACTTCAGGCATCGTCAGTCTCTGCGTCATCAACTGGTTTGCGCATCTCATCTCTCAACCTCCCCTATTTGTGAGTTAAAACTGATCAAAGTTGAAAATAATTGCTAAAGTTTAACTCATGAGTAAAAATAAACCTTAATACTTTCCATTGGTTGGCTTGCATGCTCTTTATTCCTAGCTTTTATACCTCGTTGCTTGTGAACACATTTCTTTTAGGAAAACATGTTATCTAAGTAATTGATGAGTGTGATATGGTTAGATAAAAGAAATCTTTGCTTCAACTGTTTTAAGTACTCGGGAAATTTTACCTTAAAAAAAATATTTATAGCAATGCTCCTCAATGATTCAAATATCCTACCAGAGCCATATGTTGAACATAATGCAAAACTCTACACATATGCTGCTTGCTACTACTTTGAGCTTTGTCAAATTGTTGTGACCCTAGTAAGAATACCTTTCATATTGTTTTGATCAAGAATCACGTACACACACCACCTCCTTATGCTAAATTTCTACACTGGAAGTTAGCAACATCATCTTCATCATTCCATAAAAATAAATATTCCATCATGTGGTTGTTGATCTCTCTCAAATATCTCTCTTGCAAAAGAGACATGGCAATGCTAAAAAAAAAAAAGAAGAGATAGCCATGTTCTCAATTTCAATAAAAAAAAAGAGAGATCTTTTCAACAAGGAGTTTCCATTTCTTTAGTCACATTTCCACACACATGCACATTCTTGATCATGATGATATGATTTGTTTTCTTCATGGATCCGGTTTTTGACTTTGCAACATAAGTCGTACAAGTTTGCTCCTTGTTCATCCCTACCTGAGCTCCACATCAGCCAATTTAGATGTAGGATGAAAAGAGGCAAATTCAATGCCTTTGTGAGGATTCATACACCCTGAGTGATTCGAGAGACAAATCATTTAAGGAGCACAGCTATGTTTTTACTTTTGAAATTATATCAAAAACCCGAGTTACTCAACAGAAGAAGTGAAGGTGACTTGAATCAAGACCGTTCCACTCATCAATCACCCAAGACGACATGGTAGACACCATAAAGTTCACAGCTGCAGGTATGGCATGGAATGACTTGTATGCTCGCATCATGCCAAGGGAAGGTGTTGTTCCACACTGGTTCTTAACCTTTGCTCGGGACGAGCAAAGAGCTAAGTGTGGGGGGGTTTGTTGGCGGTCCTTATTGAATAACTTTTACCGCCAATCGATCAATATAAAAGGGCATATAAAACACATAGAATAGGAATATTTTATAAACTAATGTCTTTCCACGAGTTTTGGTGATATTTGATTGCAGGAACAATATCCTGGACGAATTGGACCTGTGTTGGACAAAACACAGGCCGGCCGGCCACCCCTCCAGGCCGGCCGGCCCCCCTTTGCTTCCAAAAGCCTCAGCACTCCTCCAGTGGGCGGTAAACAGGCCAAACACATTGAAACTAAAGCCCAAGTTGGAGTTTTCAGCCGACGTTCTAGAAGGTGGGCCAATTGGGCCTAAACTTGGCCCTTACTCCAGTTCTGCCGCCTCCAGACAACAACCGACTGTACAACCGTCATGGGGAAGCAATCTGGGACGTACACGCAGAAGACGGTGGCAAACCGCCACATCGGAGGGCCGGCCGGCCACCCCCCTAGGCCGGCCGGCCAAGCTTGGCGGCCAAATAACTCCAACCGCCTCTCACTCGCTCTACATAAACCCCCCTTCTCATATTTGGGTATAAATAGGGGGTAGCGCCTACGGTTCAAGACACACAAGAAGAAGAAGTGAGTAGTTCCATTCCAAAGGCGAAGCGCTGCCTCCGTAGTGCTTAGAAAATAGGGAGAGAGTGAGAGTAGTTCGGAGAAGCGCCGGGCTTGTCGGCGTTCTTCTCCAGCTTGTACCTCGACGGAGTCCTGCCTTTTTAAGTAAGACTTCGTGATTCTTTTATGGTAATTTAGTTTCCTTTTTGAGTAAGTTATTTTCTTTACTTGCTTACGGGATCATCGCTCTGTTTAGAGTACCTTAGTCTTTGTTGGATCCGAGATTAAGGTAGTAATCGATAGTGTAGACGTGGTGTCTAGACTAGAGGTTACCTTTGTTTGCCGCGTGCCCCACGGATAGTAGAGGTAGGTGGTAGGTGGTGACAGCCCTATCCGCCCTCGGTAGCCCTCCACGTTCGGGTACGTCGTAGAGCTGTAGACCGGAGTCGCCTGGCAGACCAGGGGTAAGCCGGTGCCCGAAGTGAGGAAGTAAAAGCGAAACTTATCTTACTCTATCTAGAAGCTTTATCCATAGGAATCCTCTATACCCAAGCCTATCATATACTTCTTGTTGTCCTTGGACGAGCTTGTTAGAAGATAAACACACACGTTCCCTGTGGATTTTCGATACCTTGGAATACTCCTGGGTGAAGTGCTACATCGGTATTCTCCGTGCGCTTGCGGATTTATCTGTGGTCGTTAAGAAATACCAACAAAGTTCAAATACATCACAAGTTCACAACATTGACAACTGAAGTTCACATCTCAAGTTCACAATTCACAACATAAGTTCACAACAGAAGTTCACAACAACAGTTCACAACCAAGTTCACAACCAAGCTCGCGGCGTCTCCGGTGTACTTTTCTTGAGTACTTGCCCCTTCGAGCGTCTCCTCATCTTTGGATTTAGCTGTAAAGGAGAAGTGTTAGCAAAGAGACGGTTGGACTATTGTTTTAATTAATTCAATAGTTGTATACATAAGGATTGAAGTTCAACTAAATGTACCCTTCGGTGTTGAGACGTGATGTCACATCATCTCAGAGGAACATTCAAGGCTGAAGGGACTTTTGAGAGTTGATATTATCTCGGTGGAACCTTCGTTTGATGTTGTCTCCTGTACTACGGTGCCACCTTCGTTTGATGGTGTCTCCGATACTACGGTCGAACCATCGCTTGATGAATCGGGTGCTTCAAGAAAGTAACCTGATGCATGAGGGATCCGCATGAGGTAGCGCAGTTTTTGGACTGTCTAGGTGCTTAAGTTTGTAGTTAGGGGGCGATGTATAGACTGGTTGTAGCATACCTGCTTGCTGACGACCTGCTCCATGTGCACCTTCTGTTCCGGAAGTCCCCTCACCCGCGGCACCATTTTGTTGCCGAAAGAGTGTGTAGCGGAGTCGTGGGCGGGTTTCTGCAGTAAGAGTGACAATTGTTAGAGGAAACAATGTAACATTATCGGAGCAAGGTTCTGTTGTAACTGCAGTTACCGTTGGCCTGAACTGTCTCTGGATCACCCGGTGGATCTGGTTGTACCTTAATCCAAATTGGCCATATGCTCAGTAAGGAACCACATCTTCTGCGGATGCCAATATGGGCCATCCTAGGTATACTTGATGGGCGTGCATGTGTTAACATGCCGAATGCGAGATCATGCGGCCTCAAACGGATTTCGGTAACTTCACATATGTTCGTAAAGATTCTAGATAGTAGAACGGGCTGGTTCCAAAAGACTGGTGGCAGTCCAGTTACGACAATCTTCAGTGGTTGGTAATTATCGGTAATTTGTGGGGGTGTAGCTTGTATCTCGAAGTTGGGAACTGTGTTATCAATGGCTACTACACACTCACCATACAGGGGCGTCAGTGGTAACATCGCAATGTGATGTCCCTCAATTTGAAGGGATGTTCTACTCAAGATCCGATTGGTTGCATCGAATGAGCCGGCGAACAGCACATAATCAGAAAGGTACCGGGAGATCTGCTGTACCGGAAGCACCACACCCGTCTGGGTCTGTAAGGCCTCCTTTATCGTCATGCGATCGATCTCACTGAAGGCATAGGGAGATTGGCTCTTCATAAGTACTACGAGGCCTAAAAGATTTGCATCATTGCACCTGACCTCAGCCTCATCAAAGATCATCATGTTTGGGAAGTGGAAAGACGCCATCAGTTGGTGCTCCGGTTCAGCTCCGAAGGCCTCTTCTCCTGCAAAATAAGATTGATGTGTAACTAGAATAAAATCTTCATGATTGATGTAACTTCATTATCTTACTCAATTGGATAACTAACTACATATGAAACTAAAATTGCTAACTGAAATTGCTAAGTAAAATTAGCTAACTAACTAATTTGTTTCAAATAAAATCTTAAATTACTCTCGGGCTCTAGCTACCTTAAGTTTTTGTATTACTTTTCTCTATTCAAATTAACATCTGCATTTCTAGGCTCTAGCTACCTTAAGTTTTTCAAACTAAATATCCTTGGCCATGTGGACATATATGACACATTTGTTTGTTTTATGTCATCTTCCACAAAAGATCTAATAATACTGTCTTATCTTCTTTCTTTTCCCTGCATGCATATCATATCAATTTGAACACCACAGAGACTGAGTTTCAATTTGCAATCATATCAAAACAGAACCTTGCAGCCGAGAGGGAAATCACCGATCGCCGGCGGGTGAGGGTGAGCTGAGTGGAGCCGCTTGTGCGCCGCGCCCTTGGTGAGGAGCAGCGAGCACGCGCCGAGCAGCGTGGCGATGGAGGAGACGAGCAACGTGGCGACGGGTAGCTGCAGTCGACGGCGCGGCCTTCGGCGGCGAGGAGGAGGCGGTTGAAGGCCGGGTCGGCGTCGATGAAGGGCTCCGGGTTGGGCGTCTTGTACGCGCTCGTCGTTGAAGGGCTCCGGGTGGCCGGGGGCGCGGGCCTCGGGGCGGGTCGCCGGCGGCGCGCAGGTCGGGGGCCGGTGGCCGGGGGCGCGGGCCTCGGGGCGGGTCGCGGCGGCGCGCAGCTCGGAGGCGGGTGGCCGGGGGCGCGGCCTCGGGGCGGGTCGCCGGGGGCGCGCGCCTCGGGGCGGGTGGCCGGGGGCGCGCAGCTCGGGGCGGGTGGCCGGGGGCGCGCGGCTCGGCGGGCGCAGCGCGGAGGCGTCGGAGGACGCGCCGCGGCGGCGGAGGAAGGGAGGGCGGGCGGCGGATGAGGGAGCGAGCGCCGGAGAGCCTGTGAGAGAGAGAGCGAGTGAGGAACAGAGAGCGCGCGAGAGAGAAGGCGCTTCCGATAAGTCGTCGCCGAATCGCCGTTGTCACACCCCAAAATTTCAAATTTTGGAATGTGACTTAAATTTCACTAAATTTTAAAACCTTTTTGAAATAGATTAAAACTTCTCAGATTTAATTAGGGTGTTATCACTTTTCCTGGGCAAAAGAACTATTTTTCTAAATTAAATAAATTAATTTAGGTTATAAATAATTGTTTGCTGCATTCATGCTGGAGTAGATTGCAGTAGGGATTTTATTGTGTGGAAAATGTATTTAAACTTCGTATAGAATTCGTTTACGAATTAGTTTAGATTTTGGAAAGGAAAAACGAAATAGAAAAGAAGAAAGAAGTTCACAGCCGGTCGCTGGGCCGAATTCCCCTTGGCCCATTTCCTCTTTTCCTTTTCCTTTCTCTTTTCCTTCACTCTGGGCCGGCCTCTCTTTCTTTCCCCCGCGGCCCAGCCTCGCCTGCCAGCTTCGCCCCGCCTCGGCCCGCGCCAGCCCGCGAACCGCGCCGCCGTCTTCCACCCTGGAAGTCGGACTCCGCCGCCGCGTGACCCCACCTCGACGTCTACGCCGTGGGCCCGCACTGCATCGACGTGCGCGCCTATAAAACGGGACCCCCTCGCCCCCCCGCGCCCCCTTTCGCCGAAACCCGACGCCTCCCGTGCCCTAGCGCCGCCGCCGCCATTGCCGCCATTTCGAGCTCGGGAAGCCGCCCAAGGACGACGCCCCGGACTCCGCTGACCCGACGCCGAGGACCGATGCGCCACACCGCCTGTCGTCCGCCTGATCTCGACGTGTTCCGTAGCCCGACGCCGCACCTCGACGTCGCCGAAGCTTCGCCGCCCTTCCTCGCCGTCGACCGCCGCCTTCCGAGCCTCGCCGAGCCCCCGCGACCGCCTAGGTGAGCTCGTCGTCGCCCCCTCGTGCTCCCCGACTTGCCGTGTCGAGGTTTGGCGCACGGGAGCGCCGTCCCGGCCGCGCGCCGGCGAAGCGCCGCCGCGCCCGTCGCCGCCCCGGTGACCCGGTCCACGGTGGACCCATAGACCGGCGACTCCGTCCGGTCCATAGATCTCATGGACGCGGTCCACGGTTTTCTGATATTAAAAAAAATAAATACCTTTTCTCTTTTTGCTTAAATCAATTCAATTTCCAGAAAAAGGTAATTTTGCAGTTAAGCCCTCAGTCTTTTGTAAAATTATGTTTAAGCCTTGTACTTTTACGGAAAACACCTTGTGTTTTATATAAATTATATTTTAGTCCCTAACTTTTACACTTTAGTCCCTAAACTTTTTCATATTTAAGTCCTCAGAATCTTTCTGTAATTACAAATTAACCCTCCAACGTTTTCTGCTTTCCTATTTTAGACCCTCTAACTTCAAAAGCTTATAACTTTTTACTCCTAACTCCGTTTTAAGCGATTCTTGCGCTCACGCGATCGTAGGATCGAGCACTATCTTTTGGTACTGTTTTTTTAGCAGTTTGGTACTGTTTGGTGTACTGTTCCTTATTGTTTGTGTATGTGTGCTTTGCATGTTACCGTTATTAGAAGAGGAGCCGTTTGAGAACTTCCAAGACATCAACTTTGAGCAAGCAGCAGCAGGGGATACAGGCAAGTGTCCTTGACCATTTTGAACCTATGTCTTTCTCCCTCTAGTTTAATTTGCATGCATAACATTTAATATGAATCCTATATGTCATTTATCCTGTTCCATACTATTTCCTTGTCGCCTGGTTATGGTAGATGATAGTATGAGGATGGGTAGGTCTTGCTTAGCTTGCTGAACTGGGTTGGATGATAATTTGACTAATAATCTTGACTAATGGTTCACTTGAACATAATGATCATGGACCGGTTAATCTTTTTAGCAACCTGGAACTTAGGTGTGCTGTAACTTGAGCAAGTGGTATGTTTGATGATGGTGCGGTTAGCACGAGACTTTGGTTTGTGTTGGTCTTGCTCAAGTTAGCTAAGGACCGGTTCGTGGAGCGGCAACCCAGGACAACAGTGCCATCACGAGGCTGATATGGAGCAGCCTGGTTGAGTACCAAGATGTTCTTCCAGTTGGCGGCATTCGAGGAAGAGGATTGGGGTGGAGTAACCTCAGTCCTAGGTGATGGATGGTGTAATCCGAGCCACGGTGCCAGAGGGGGTTACTGTTGCAGGGGTACTGGCAGTAGTGGAACCTTAGCATGGGATGTTTGCTGGCTGGAAGACTCTTTGAAAGACCTTGTAGTGATCTCCTTGCCGCACACCTCGGAAGTGTGTAAGTGCAGCGCAGCACGGGCATAAGGGAGGTTTTAGTCCACCTGGCAACAGGGGATGAAATCACGACTCGTGGGTAAAGTGGTACGACCTCTGCAGAGAAGTAAAACTGTCATGACAGCCGTGCTCACGGTCAGGAGCGGCCTGGATCCTCACATGATTAGTGAGAATGGTTGGGTGGATCTGGTGGGGTAACCAGATATGGGTGGGGTAACCCATGGGAGCTGCAGGTGGAGTAACCTGTAGTTTGGTTTGGGGTGGAGTAACCCTTTGGCTTCAGGGGTAACCTGTGTAGTTGACCTTATGTTGATAACTTTTGGGTGGGTTCCACATCATCTAGTAAATAGGTGCTTTAATTAAATGACTTAATTTATAGTTGCTTTCTGCTATGAACCATGTGTTAGCCTTTCTTTTGTTTAAGCTATGCATGTCATCTTTTCCTACACTTGCGGAGTACGATATGTACTCACACTTGCTATTCCCCACTCTATGTTGAATTGCTGCTCAGAAGATGAAGGCGCCATGGAGTACTTCGACGAGGAATACTAGGCGTGCTGTCTCCCAGTCGACTGCCTGTGTGTTTGGGTGTCTTCCGCTGTCGTTTTATTTAGTCTTATGAGACATTTTATTCGGATATTGTAATAATGATACGCTGAGACGATGTAATAATGACACTGGTTATACTGTTTATTTCACTATTGTCTCTATATGTGTGGAACTTGATCCTGGCACACATATAGCTATGCATTCAGTTTTGTCCTTAAAACTGGGTGTGACAGCCGTGCGCCTAGATCCAAGGCAAACGGCGAATAGAAACTTCACCGTGTGCCGGGCCCACGGCACACGGCGAACAAAGTATTTTTTTATTAACTGACCACGAATCAGGTTTAATTTCATAAATTTGTAAACGCGCATATCCTAGCCCATTCGCCGTTGTTGACGGTAAAATGTGTGTTCTACCGCTCGCACACGCGGCCTGAGAGATTTGCTTAACTCTGTTCAGCGCCAAAACTTGGAACGCGGTGAATTCCGGAGCGTGCCAGTCGATTTTCCCTGCAAACCGACAAAGACAAGAAAAGCGTGTAAAATTCCCGGACTATCGGCCCCGGACAGGCCGATGCGTAACCGCAGCCGATGGTTAGTGAACAAAAGAGAAATAAGATAAAACACTCGGCTGTCGGCTAGAAACGAATCGACATGTCGCAACAGTAAGTACTCGCACGATACATAAAGCAAGGCATGCATCAGAATCGGCAATCGGCAAAGCATGCGATCGGCAAAATCTATCGGCAAGTAGCACAGTAAGGTAGATCGACAATCGACAAAGGGAGGCTCAGACTATACTTGAACAGGAGCAATAAAATATTTAAAGGCACGCAAGCATAAGTCTGAACGTGGTAAACAATCGGCTAAACACCCCGAAAGAACGATTAAACCAGTAACCACTAATTATACCCGTAATCTGACAATCGCTTCACCGAGGACACGTCAACTAAGTGAAGTAGAACAGGACACGTCAAACTGCTCTACACGATCGGCAGATACAAGTATAATCGGCAACTACCGGTCCCAGGTACTCAGCAAACTAGATCTAACCCTTGGCAACTGTTTCGCCGAGGACACGTCAACTAAGCGAAGCAGACAGGACAAGTCAAACTGCCTACCCAATCACCAAGAGCAGATCTAATCGACAAAGCACCTTAACCGTGACTCGAGTAACCAGATCAAACAGGAATCGACATCAGCAATCGGCAACAAGGTCGCAGCGAGGACAAGTCAACTAGCCGTGACAAAGAATTGGACCAGGTCTTAAACAATTCCATGCAGTCGACGCACGATGTAAACCCTAGATTGATCTAGATTACCGGATAACTAGCAGCCACATCAATCTAATCATGGACAAGTCGACATAACCAGATCGATGCGCTTACCTGACGAGATCCAGTCGAGCCGGAGCCCCGATGGACGCCGGTGACGAAAAAACCCGTCGAGAAATTGTGGCGATGCGCCGAAGAGTTGATTGTATTGATTGTTTTTTGATTACAAGCGCCTGGGTCTATATTTATACACCCGAGGCAAGAGTCCGATTTGGACTTAAACACGACCCCTACCTGACCACAACTCGGTCAATCCTTCCTAAATCTAGGAAATAATTAAAAAAGGACACCAAACCAACCGGGCGCGTGCGGCTTCGGGATTTCTTTGGCCTCATGATATCCTGCGGGCCACCACTTCGGCACATAATCTTTTCATACCTGCCGCGCACTCCGTCTTCCACTGACAGCGGGCCCTAGTCCAAATTTTGGTGTCAACACATGCCCCCCAAGCCGGGGTATGGAATCTCCATGCGCCGGATTATTTCCCAATTTCTCGCGCTCCCTTGATTCCCGCGCCGTACTCACATTTGCAGTGCCCCTTCGTATCTTGTGCCGCCTGCAGCACGTCCCATCTTATAAATAGAAAGACATCTACCGTTCTTATCTCTCTTCCTTTTCTCGCCGGCGCGTCTCTTCATCTCCTCATTCTCTCTCCCCTCCTTGCCGCCGGCGACCAATTTCCTCGGAAGACCAGGAAACGAAAACTCCTCAAGATTTCTCGCATCTTCATCGCAATGGCGCAACTTACTGCTTCCTCCACTGCCGTCCCCAAGGTATCAATCTTCCATTCAATCCCTATTCTTGAACTAGAATAGGGTTGTGTTCTTGCGGTACTGTAGATCCCTTCGTTCATAAGCCATCTTCATTCTTCTTTAGACTCTTGGCCTGATTAGATTCATTTTCATTATTTCTAGGAACTGCGAAACCAGATTTTAATCCCTACAGAGCTCGCTACACACCGCTTCTTGGGACCCATGGGCGATCCAGATCCAATAACCTTCATCTGCAGCGAAACCCTTAGAATGCCCTTCAAGAGATCACCGGTAGCGCTGGGGACATGGGCAAGTAGCTTCAGATCATGGCCCACTGAGATCCAAGGCTGGCGTGAATGGTTCCTTAGGGTAAAAACTGCAAAATCGGCAATATGGGCAACCGTCGGCATAGATCACTGCTTAGAACTCACTCTTGCCGATATGAAGAAGAATGAGCCAATGTTATCGGCATCTTGTTACTTCTGGTCTGACGCATTGAATGCTTTCCTTTTCGGCCACGGACCAATGACTCCAACCCTCATGGACGTCAAGATGCTTACCGATCTGGATGTATCCACTAATGCAAGCCTCCAGAGTTTGAAGGTTAAGCCATCACATAAGCTTGATGCCAGAGACATCGGCGGATGGAAGAAATATATCACCACCTTCCGGAAAACAGGACCAGTGACAGACAAAGAACATGCCGCTTTTCTGACGATGTGGCTTGAACACTTCTTCTTCTGCGGAGCCCAACTCGGTCCTGTATCCAATCTGCAGAACTTAGCAGAAAGATTGGCAGCTGGCACTGAAATGCCTATCGGCAAATTCCTGCTTGGTGCCCTTTACTCTTCGCTTCATCAGGTTGCCGAGAAGCTCTGGCAGGACACCCCAATCGGCAATATTGGTGGTCCATGGTGGTTCCTTCAGATGTGGCTCACCCTGCACTTTCGCAAGGCTATGCAACTTCAAGACTTGTATTTATACAAGTTTCCAACCCCCGATCAGGCTGGACGCCGATGCACTTCACTGGGAGAAGCTTTAGTATCGATAGATGGAGTCAGAATGACTGCCGATCTCTTGGCTTCATACTTTAAAGCTTTCTACAGAGGCATCAACGAAGGTCATCTTGACTGGTTTCCATATGGAAGATCTGACATCATGGATCATTTTGAGATCCCTTTTACCTTCCGGGCTGACAATCCTCTCCAGAACGAAATATCGGCCAACATCTTCGTGACCTGCATCAAGCCTTGCATTCTGCCGACAGGATTGAACGCAACAGGCCATCAGAAACCATCGTATGAATTCTACAATCCTTCATTTGCTGCAAGACAACTGGGTCTCGGTCAGATTCCTCCTAGTCTCTTCTATGCCGATAAGGTCAAAGCTCGTGCCGCTATTGAATCGACTCTGGAGTATTCATGGCTATTCGGTTTGACTGAGAATCTACCCCTCGGCCATATCGACAATATTGCATTGGCGGCTTCTTGCACAAGGCTCTTCAGGCAATGGTGGGCAGAATGGTCCAAACACCTCCAATGCGCCAACACAGCATCCTTCATCTCCAATCTTCCGCTTCCCGAACCAATGGGAGAGGTAACCGATCCCAATTTCCATCATTTTCTTTCATCGACAAATCTTTAACTGCAGCTTTTATTTTGCAGTCTGACACTGAGGATGCTCCCACCGAAAGCAACAGCGGAATCGGCATTGTGTACGTGGCTGCACATCCAGATCCCGTCATCGGTTCTGATGCACCAACACCGGCTCAATTTCTCAAAGGCCAATCTTCTAGAACAAAGCGTCAAGGCCCTCGCTTCAAGGTCCCAGCCAAACGTCACAAGGCCCTCCTGAAACAGCCAAGCTCTGCGCCAACTCCTCCCAGCAGCCCAGTAATCATTCTTGTCTTCATAATCAATTTTCATAATTTGGCAAAAATTGATATCTAACCTTTGTTTTAATTTCAGGGCAATTCTGGAGAAGCTGTCGAGGAAACTGAAGTTCATTCTCCTGAAGCCCATGCTGACACCGAGCCTGAAGAGACCGAAGTCTACCCTGAAACCGATGCCGAAACTGCGCAACAAGCACCAGCTGCTACCTCAGAAGAAATCGGCATCGAGACTCAACAAGTACCGGCTTCAGAAGAAATCGGCATCGACACTCAACCACAGGTTCGTCCTTGAAACTTGTCCCTCGGCATCTACATCTTTATTGACTTCACATTTGATTAGATGCAAGAGCGAAGGGAAGAAGAATCGGCAAACCTCTCTGTAGATGAACCTGGAACTTCTCAAGCAGCTCCTACACAGAACATCCCAGGGGGTCGTTTCTCAGATCCTGGAGCATCTTCTTCTCAGGCTATTCCAATTGAAGTTGATGCCAATTTATCTGAGGTAATAAATGTCGATTTGCTCCCTTAATCAATTTTCCGTCTAATAACCATCTTTTGTTCCCACAGGCACGTGTAGTGGAGCCAATCATCGCCATACATCATCGGCAACCACTGCCAATCGACATTCGCAATGAACTGGTTGAGCTGGAGAAAAGACTTGACTTTGCCACTACCGAAGATCTTACTCGCAATGCAAGTCCAATCCGAGCTAGATTTGAAGTGATCCAGAATCGCCTTCCAAGGGACTTGAGAGTTGCCCTTCATCCAGTGGCCTACATGGAGTTCCGGCGTCTGGATTATGAACAAGCTCAAGAAAATGTCAACCGCCGATCCCATCAACGTCAACTCGTCTTAGCAGCAGAGAAAGCTCTTGAGCTCTCACAGCAAGAATTGGAGAAATACAACTCCATGAAGCAGCAGCTAACAGAAGAGGAGAATCGGCTGACTCAGCTGAAGAAAGAAGCCGAAGACTTGAGAGCAGCTCTGCAGGCCAAGGAACAAGAAGTATCGGCATCGGCAGAAACCATTGCCAAGATCAATGCCTCCATGCTTCAACAAAAAGATTCGCTCAATGCCTCTATTGAAGCTTCACAACGCGTCTGGGCATCCGTGCCTGCGGAGATTGAATCTGATGACAATGACAACTACGTTCTGGCCGAGATTGATCAGCTTCGCATACATGCACTAGATGTACTCCGTGATTATCTGTACCCCCGTAGTGCATGAACTTGTAATCAAACAATGTCTTCCGATCTCTGTAATATATATATTCCTTTTATATATTTTCCCTAAGGGCGATACCATTAGCATCGGCCATCTTAAAGGCGACGCTCTTAACGTCGGCTTCGATAAAACTCAACCGAACACTTTAAAGATAAATACTTCGTATTAAGCGCTCGGCTGAATTTCATCTCTTGCGTCGATCGGCTGATTGTCGATTGCATCGCTCTTCACTTCCATCAACCGATCAACATCTGTATCTGGTAACTGCTACAGCAACCGTGGAGTTGCCGATCCTTCAGTGATGCAGACACCTTCATCGGTAACATCCAATGCTTCGCCTTCCCAGTAAGTTCCTGATATGCAAGGCAAGCTTTCAACCATCGTCGGCAAGAAGTCCGCAGTAGCCACACTCACCGATCTGTCAGCTTGAATAGTTTCCACCTCGTCGCCGATCCACTGGATAAGGAGCTGATGCATCGTGGAAGGGATACAGCAATTAGCATGAATCCAATCCCTACCCAGCAGTACGGCGTACGAACCTTTGCCTTCAATTACAAAGAACGTCGTTGGCAAGGTCTTGCTTCCGATAGTGACTTCGACATTGGTAACTCCTTTGACTTCAGAGCTCCTGCCCCCATAATCTCTTAACGTCATGTTGGTCTTGGTCAGCTCTTCAGGCAATTTGCCGATCTTCCTGTATGTCGCCATCGGCAACACATTGACAGCAGCACCACCGTCGACCATCATCTTGCTCATCGGCTTGCCATTGACGAAACCATTAAGGTACAGAGCCCTCAGATGGAGATGATCAACACCAGACGGCTTCTCAAACACTGCCTGCTGTGGACCCAATAACAACTCGGCAGAAGCTTCTTCTTCCGATTCATTAATGTCCAAAGAACTAAATTCTCGTGGCAGCATAAATACCATATTGACAGGAGCTTCAACTTCATGTATTTGAGATTTGACTTTTGGTCTCCATACCTTTTTTGACTTGGGCCCCTTGTCATGATCATCCTCCTGGTTCACTTCCTTGTTCAGCTCCCGGCAACGTGCCCTCTGTACTCTTCTCTTCTGAGTCTTGGTAAAAATACCACTCGGACACCATTGGCCTTCTTCTGTGAATTCGCCCTGATCATCTTCATCATCTTCAACTTGATTGACAGGACCAAGTCTTTCATGCACAGAAACCCTTGATGATGGTCTCCTCATAGGACCTCGGCTTGAAGAACCAACTTCCCTGTACAAATCTCCGGATCTTCTGCTACAACCTGGACAGCCTTCAATTGGTGGCAGCTTCATACCCTGCTCCCAACAGTACTGGAAGAACGGACAGTTCCAGTGTGGATCGAAGTCATCATCACTCGTCCTCCTGTCTTCCCTCTCCCTTTTCCTTGAGTACTTGCCGACCAAAGCAGCAGATCCACCGATCATGTTGACTGGAAAAGGATGTCCATCAATCTTCATCGGCTTCTGACCAGAGAATTTAATACGATCACTCTCAATTGCCGATTGGATCTGTTGCCTGAACACTTTGCACTCATTGGTGTGATGAGAGGGAGTATTATGCCACTTGCACCACTTGATCTTCTTCAACTCCTCAGCCGGAGGCAATGTATGATTAGGTGGGAGTTGAATAAGCTTTTCTTGTAGCAGCAGATCGAATATCTTGTCGGCTTTGTTGATGTCAAAGTCATACTTCTTTTCTTCTGCCTTCTGCTTGACCCATGGACAGAGAACAGTCTTCTTATTCCTGGTCCACTCAGCAAGAGCAACTTCACCTTCGTCATCAGAATCAGAAGAATAATCGGCATAAGCCGCCTGGAACTGTCTGCCACGTGTATTCTGAACACGCCCTTCATGAATCGACGCCTTCTGAAAGAGTTGTGCCAAGCCATCGACTTCTTGAGGTGCAAACTTGTCTCTAATCTGGGGCAGCAAACCTTGATAAGCAATTTCAGCCATTTGCCGATCCGTCAGATTCAGGTTATAGCACCTGCCACGGATGACTCTGAACCTTTGGACAAAATCGGCAACTGACTCTCCAGCCTTCTGACGAACAGCTGTCAAATCTGATATGCTCAGCTCTGCCATGCCAGTGAAGAAATAAGAGTGGAATTTCTTTTCCAAATCGGCCCAATTCCGCACGGATCCCGCAGGGAGGGAGGTGAACCATGAGAATGCCGATCCAGATAATGACAGAGGAAACAGACGGACCTTCAATGCATCTTGCGCTGATGCTTCTCCCAACTGTGCCAAATATCTGCTAATGTGTTCCACTGTGGACACATTGTCTTGTCCAGAAAACTTGCAGAATTCTGGCAGCTTGTAACGATGTGGCAGAGCAACTTGTTCCATCCACTCTGGATATGGACGTCGATACAGAAAGCTCTGCTCCTTGGGCTTGAGGTCGAATTGCTCCTTCATGACTTCAGCCAACCTGGCAACTATATCTTCTGATGAATTTTGCACTTGCCCCCCAGCCACTTGAGCTGGCTGGGGTAATTGTGACTGAGCCTGAGCAGGTTGTTCCCTGGTGTAGTGCTCACTGTAATCTGCCACTCTATGATAGCCTGGCGGTATCTCCTGATTGAACAGTGCAGGATTGACATTGGGGGCCAAATGATACCTCGTCTGAGGCGTCTGACTAACCCTTGGCTCAGGAGCTGTAACACCTGCTTCTTTCTGCGTGGACAACGGCGCATCAATAAGACTTGGCGCCGATACCCGAGCAGCCCCTGCAGCCAGAGCTTGAGAACTTGTGGACCACAACTCTGGTGGCATGCCATATGGTTGCCTTTGCTGACCAGCAGCGCTTGTTTCTTCTTGAGCTGTGGGTTGACCACCATGAGGTGCAGGACGTGCTGGAGTAGTAGGTGGTAAAGTAAATGATGGCCCCATAAATCCAGAATCAAACTGCAATGTCCCATCAGCAAATGCCTTGAGCATGTTGTACAGAGTATTAACAAGCACCCCTGACTGGTTAATGAAGGCCTTGTGAACCGCAGTATTCACAACTTCATCCAACAGAGCTTGATCTGGCATCTTCGCAGCTTTGATTGCAGCCAATTCTTCTGCTCTCATCACCACTGGCGAAGCCAACACTGATGTAATCTTGCCACGTGTCATCTTGATGGTCTCAAAGTACTTCACTTGGCAATCGTACAGATAACTCTGATATGCCTTTTTCTGATCCAAAGACATCTTCTCCCAAGCATTGAGCTCATTGTTGCCAGTGACTTCAGAAGAATCTTTATCATCTCGAACAAATGGAGCAGGAATCATGATCTTGTGGCCCTTTGCGTCGACGAGCAAAGTACCATCATCAGCAACAGCTTGAACGAACGCCATCTGCTTCTAAGGACTTCGATCTGTCCCACCGGGCGTGCCAAAAAGTGTGTTGACGGTAAAATGTGTGTTCTACCGCTCGCACACGCGGCCTGAGAGATTTGCTTAACTCTGTTCAGCGCCAAAACTTGGAACGCGGTGAATTCCGGAGCGTGCCAGTCGATTTTCCCTGCAAACCGACAAAGACAAGAAAAGCGTGTAAAATTCCCGGACTATCGGCCCCGGACAGGCCGATGCGTAACCGCAGCCGATGGTTAGTGAACAAAAGAGAAATAAGATAAAACACTCGGCTGTCGGCTAGAAACGAATCGACATGTCGCAACAGTAAGTACTCGCACGATACATAAAGCAAGGCATGCATCAGAATCGGCAATCGGCAAAGCATGCGATCGGCAAAATCTATCGGCAAGTAGCACAGTAAGGTAGATCGACAATCGACAAAGGGAGGCTCAGACTATACTTGAACAGGAGCAATAAAATATTTAAAGGCACGCAAGCATAAGTCTGAACGTGGTAAACAATCGGCTAAACACCCCGAAAGAACGATTAAACCAGTAACCACTAATTATACCCGTAATCTGACAATCGCTTCACCGAGGACACGTCAACTAAGTGAAGTAGAACAGGACACGTCAAACTGCTCTACACGATCGGCAGATACAAGTATAATCGGCAACTACCGGTCCCAGGTACTCAGCAAACTAGATCTAACCCTTGGCAACTGTTTCGCCGAGGACACGTCAACTAAGCGAAGCAGACAGGACAAGTCAAACTGCCTACCCAATCACCAAGAGCAGATCTAATCGACAAAGCACCTTAACCGTGACTCGAGTAACCAGATCAAACAGGAATCGACATCAGCAATCGGCAACAAGGTCGCAGCGAGGACAAGTCAACTAGCCGTGACAAAGAATTGGACCAGGTCTTAAACAATTCCATGCAGTCGACGCACGATGTAAACCCTAGATTGATCTAGATTACCGGATAACTAGAAGCCACATCAATCTAATCATGGACAAGTCGACATAACCAGATCGATGCGCTTACCTGACGAGATCCAGTCGAGCCGGAGCCCCGATGGACGCCGGTGACGAAAAAACCCGTCGAGAAATTGTGGCGATGCGCCGAAGAGTTGATTGTATTGATTGTTTTTTGATTACAAGCGCCTGGGTCTATATTTATACACCCGAGGCAAGAGTCCGATTTGGACTTAAACACGACCCCTACCTGACCACAACTCGGTCAATCCTTCCTAAATCTAGGAAATAATTAAAAAAGGACACCAAACCAACCGGGCGCGTGCGGCTTCGGGATTTCTTTGGCCTCATGATATCCTGCGGGCCACCACTTCGGCACATAATCTTTTCATACCTGCCGCGCACTCCGTCTTCCACTGACAGCGGGCCCTAGTCCAAATTTTGGTGTCAACAGCCGTGTGCCTAGATCCATGGCACACGGCGAACAAAGTAATTTTTGTTTTCACTTACCACGAATCAGGTTTTCTTCATAACTTTCTAAATGCGCATTTACTTGAGGATTTTAAAGTACCTTTTTAAAAAGCTAATATAATGCCTTGGACAAATGAATATTAATTTGGCACACACAAAAAATTATTATTTCATTTACTTATTGGTTAAACTGAATTTATACAAATTAAAATGATATAATTGTCGGTTATGACATTAAATATATCAAAATAGTCCGAAATATAACTAAAAATAAAGGTGAAGCATTTTGTGTTGTCTATTGTGTATATTACAAAGTTTTGAACTGAAATTCAAATTCGAACATCTTTGCATCTATGAACTTAACCTCATCTTTTCTATTCTATATGGAACTTCATGGGGAAATCTTCAGGTTGTAAACATCGTACGTGACAAAATATGCAAAAACAGCTCAACTATTTAGTACATACTTGGTATATGATAAAATGATATTTTGACAAATTTCATGAATTTCAGACTTCGTTTGAATTGTATAGAGTTTAAATACTATTTCTTCCAACGGTCGTGATAATGTTTCGTGAATACAATTTTTAAAATTTCATTCAAACTACTGGATAAGGCCTTACACTAGCCTTAATATCATGAATATCATTTTTTTACTCACTTTATCCTATTATTTCATGCACCTGCAGTTCAAATTTCACTTATTCGGAAAAAATCTTTTAAATGAAATAAATTGGTTACATATACTAAACAGAACGAGAATGCTCCATATTGAAACATAGGAAACCAAGCAATATATAAAAAGTAGAGAAAAAGTTGTAGAGGTGGAATGCAAAAAAAAAAAATTATTGTTTGCCGTGTGCCAGAACTGCGCACACGGCAAAAATAACTGTGTGCCGTGTGCCTTGTCTCTGGCACACGGCAAACTGTGGGCCCAATAACGGACGGCGCTTGCCGTTCGGCCATAGCTTAACGGCCAGAGTTTGCCGTGCGCCCTGATCCAGGGCACACGGCAAACAGTGTGTTTACCGTGCGTTAGCCTCTGGGCACACGGCACGCCTGTTTGCCGTGTGCCCTCTTTTTGCCGTGTGCCTTTCGTTCTGCACACGGCAACCAACCTCTTCGCCGTGTGCCCGACAGAAAGCTCACGGCAAACATTTGTACACACGGCGAATTTCTGTTTTCCGGTAGTGTGTGCCGTATGTATGGAAGAAGGTGAGCAAGGGGAAGGTGGCCAAACACAGCCATGGCGATGCTGACTGCTGGGTTCAGGTGGCACCCAGATATGTGGATGAGGGACAGCACAAGAACCGTGACAGCTAAACCCGCAGACGTTGCAATGCCAAGTAGGCTCTCAACGCCGTCATGCTGCTCGTTCATAATGATGGTGGATAGCACGGTGAAAATCAGTATGAATGTGCCAAGAAACTCCGCAAACACCTGCAACAACATTTCTTCCATGTCAAGATTACATTTCAAACTAAGCCCGAGAATTCTTCATGAAAATGTTACGGTTTTGTAATTGTACCTTCTTAATGAGAGGAACTGCATTTAACTTTGGAAAGCCTTGATTCCATCGTTGATGATGAGTTACATGGGCACCAGAGGATTCTGCGGGATCAGCCTGAGGTCGTGAGCTGACACTGCCAGCACTGACCAACTCAAATGGCATTATCTTGGAGCTGGCAGCCCTTGGGGAAATGATGATGGAAATCTTGTTGCTCTCACTTGTCTGCATTGGAGGGACTGTAACTGCAGCAGCATCCATGCTCTTCCACTCAAAGGCAGGCAACTAAACTTCACTGGAAAATGGATTAAACTAGATGGTGATGCTTTACTGGGGTTTTGATCTTTGTAGGACAAAACAAATGTTGTTCTACGATGCTTGGATGGGGAGCATGGAAGTGAAGTGGAGGGATATTTATAGGCATCTGATTTATTAGCTTGGTTTTGGTGCGCAGGACATGCATGGCAACTGCTGTTGTCTTGAGTTGAAACCAACGGAATCGAAATCTGCAGCGCCGGAGGTTCTGAATCCATGGGTTATGGAAAGGCGGGGATGGAATACCGCGGGGAAGGATGTTGTTAGAGCAATGTAAGCATAATATCAATGTCAACGCCCTCTTCTCGAATGCTCTTTGGAGTAGTGCTGAGTTATCAAATGAAAACTCTCAGCAGTTGTAGTTGTTTATATTCAATAATACTTCCTTGTCGTCAGCTGCGTCTCTGGTTCGGATGGAATATTATAAGCAGTAGGTGTTAATTCTCTTACGGATTTTTTTTTTATAAGAAAACGAATGCTTGACCTTGTCATCAGGTTAAATTCCTTTTCAATGCAGTACTGGACTAGGGAGATGATGCAAGCAAAAACATTAGTTAAACTTGGCAGGTGGACAGAAACAGCATCTGTGGAAGGGCAAGACAGACGTGTTGACATTGGCGTTCATCCCTTCACCAAAACCAGGGTTCTGATCCGGCGTCCACTCTGCCGCTGCAAATCTGGAGTTGTTGGTATAAGAAACACAACATGAGATGGAGGCACGTGAAAACCAAGGTATACCAAATTGACAATCACTTCGTTGATCCAACTCGGCATTTGAGATCTTCCTCATAGAAAACAAATGAAATTTACATATCAGTTCTGACAATCAGCAGCTTTTATTTCTGTTACCAGGAATTCTTATTAAATCACTGTTTCATCCAGCACTGTTAATTTATTTCTATGAACTTTACCAGTTCCATCAATTAACGCACTTGACTTTTACCTAGTTTAAGTTAGTTCTTAAATTCCTTTTTACCATCTATACTGAGAGATACCATGCTATTTTGGATCTATTTTCGTACCTTATAGGAAAATAAATATGTACCAACGAGAAGTATGAGGTACCTTGTTATCTTGGATCTGCCCTTTCACTAAGTAGAGACAAAAACAGAGGTGAGAAAACAAAAGGTCCAAGCAGTCCCACTGGTAGCTTACGCCACCACACACACACACCAATTTGGCGCAGGGAGAAGGGAAATCCTAGGTGTCTGGCCAAACATTTGGCCAATAGAGTTTCATCTAAAAACGGAAAAAAAAAGCATGAGGTATCATTAGTTCTGATAATCCTCCCTACCAAGACCTGCCAATTTTGCCTCAGCCATTGGTCAACATTCTTCAGACAGAGCAGTGTTATTAAAAGCAAACACCTTTTGCAAGGACAATTGAACCATTTGACTCTATCTAAGCAGCCTTTAGCTAGCTGTATACCGGCCGGCTGGATGATGTGATAACTGAGGTGATTTAAGCTACCTGGCCAGCACTTACAAACATATCAGTCGTCAGTTTGCAGCTCCATGACACCAGCTGATGAACATGCTAGTTGTTGAATCTATCGTACTGTCCATTTAGAATCAGTTTCCATATGATGTGGAGCTGTGGACTCATCATCAGGATCTGTGACCTGCATAAGAGGCAACTGGGATGGCATAATGAACATCAAGATGCCCATGGAAAGAGACATACTATATTGCATGTTTTCTTGCTCTGGTTTGACCAAGTAAAATGGGATGTTTAGGCCATCTCATACAGCGAGCGCGCCATATGGCAATCATTGTTACAGGAGATGATTCTTTTTTGTTTCTTTGACCAACTGCATCGCAGACCGCCAAAAGCAATCAAGTATAGTGCTCTCTATATATATCCTCCTTGCACACTGTCACTCTTCATCAAGGTGCACAAGAGCAGTAGAAGCATCATCTGATATTTTGAGCCAACCAAATCAGCGAGCCAGCTAGTGATCAAATTCATCACAGAGTAAGTTGTGTGAACTAAAATTAATGGAGTACAGCAGAAGCGACGCCATGGATGTCTCCCTGAACCTCCCTGCACCAGCTGCTTCCATGGAGAACATGAGTGAGGAGAGGATAGCTATCATGATTTCACCTAGGCGTGCTACATTGCCAAAGTCTTTGTCCAATAAAATCCTTCCACTAGGGTTTGAAGATGAGACTCCTCGATCTCAGCCAGATCCTAGCTCCGCAAGAAGGGTGGCATTTCCTCTTATCAAAAAGGTGCGTATGTGCTGCACACATTTACAACACTTGCTACTCTGTTTACTATTTTCCAGGTTACATAGAAGTAATATAAGGGCTTGTTTTAAGTGCCAACTTTTGAACCTTTCTCAAGTTTCATATGCATGCACATGTTAAAGCTAATCTAATAGCCAAAACCGAAACGAAAAAAAAGAAGTGACATACTTGCAGGAAAAATACTGTCACTTTACAAATCGGAAAGTTGATATAGTAGCACTGATAGGAGGCCTCAACCCTTGATTAAGAACTAGGACTTCAAGAGTGATACACATATATCAAGGCCATGACTCTACCGTCAACTTTAATTTTTCAGGTGGTAGCAGAGTCATTAGGGACATTCCTTCTCGTTTTCACCGTGCTGTCAGCTCTCATCATGAACGAGACGCACGGCGGCGCGCTGGGCCTGCTCGGCATTGCAGCGACCGCGGGGCTCGCACAGGTCGTGATCGTGTTGGCCCTCGCCCACGTCTCCGGCGGCCACCTGAACCCGTCCATCAGTGTCGCCATGGCCGTGTTCGGCCACCTTCCCGTGGCTCACCTCGTGCCATACGTTGCCGGGCAGCTACTCGGCTCCATCGGCGCCTCGTTCGCGGCCAAGGGGATCTACGATCCGGTGAATGACCTTTCCTCGACCATCACCACCGTGCCGACGATCGGCGGCACGGAGGCGTTCTTCATCGAGTTCATCACAACGTTCACCTTCCTGTTCGTCGTCACTGCTCTTGCCACCGATCCTAAGGCTGTAAGTACTGCTGATGCATCCATCTGAATTTTTGTGGATTTCTGCGGATTGGGAGTTTAACTTTTCATGTAAAATCACTGCAGGTGAGCCAACTGGTAGCAGTGGGAGTTGGGGCTGTAGTGATGATGAGCGCTCTTATCTCCGGGTAAGTGCAACTAATTAAATTGATTAATTAACCCAATTCAAATTCAGTTTGCTTCATTTGCCGATCAAGCAAGGAAGGTTAACTTTCGGTGAGCATGCAGGAAGTCGACGGGAGCGTCTATGAATCCGGCGAGAACGCTGGGGGCGGCCATTGCCACGGGGGCGTACACCAAGATCTGGGTCTACATGGTTGCTCCTCCGCTCGGTGGCATTGCCGGAGCTGGAGCTTACACTCTACTCAAGTGATGTTCTCCATTTATGTACCAGCTGTCGATTGAGCGCACGCATCATGGTGGCGATGCATAGCTGGCTGCTAATTTGTATATGTGCCTGAGGCTTATTTTGGAAACTCGTTAGTCTAGTGTTGGTGCCTCCTCGTGGTAGAGCACAAGTTGTCGGTGCTTGGGGTCAACTCATGAGCCTGCACTTCTTCCTCCGTTCATGAACACTATTGTCGATTACAATAACACCATTTTCATGTCTACAGACTCATAGACTTATTGATGATCCTTGTTTAAAAAGTTTGAGCGAATCTTGTTAAAAGTTTCACTCTCCAAATACGCTTTTAGGCTAAAAAACAAAAAAAAAAAGACAAATTTCAATAAGGTTTATATCGTAACGAATGGAATTGTTTGGATGAGTAAAATGAGCCATCATTTTGTTCAAAGGGTAAAACGAACAAAGTGAATTTTTCGGGGGAGTAAAGTAGACTTGTTTCTTCTTTTTTGGGGGGCGAATTGGCAGTTTAGGGCCTGTTTGGTAGGGATTCGGATTCTCCAAAAAACAGATTCTGCACTGGATTCTGAGGCAAAACAGATTCTCTGGCTTCTTTTGGATTCTCTGTCAAAACAGCTTCTCCAGTTAGGCTGTTTGGCAAAACAGATTCTCCTGATATTTCCTGAAATGGATTATGCATGTGAAATGACTCTTGTACCCCTAAAGTTGGAGCTCTCCCGGCGACCGTCGCCGCAGAGGGTCCATCGCCCTTGGCCACGGGCGAGGTAGGAGAGTCGGGGAGAGAGACAACGGTTCGAGAGAACGACTCGACGGGAGGGCTGGGTGGGGGGCGCGCTTGCGAATCGTTTTCCAGGGGCAGGCCGTCCTTTTTTCTTCCCTCGTGGGCCCGCGACAGTGTGAATCCGGAAGAAGCTACTATTTCCAGCTTCTGCTTCCCTTCACAAAACCAAAACGGATTCTCATCCAAATTTCCTTCAGAATCTAGAATCCATTTGAGTGTTTGGCAAATATATAGCAGAAGCAGAATCAGAAGCTGAACTAGAATCCATGCCAAAGAGGGCCTTAGTTTTTTTTACTCGCGGGAAATACACAATTTTGCCTAGAAAAATATGTTCGGCCTGCTCGTTGCCAGAAAGACGGCCCATGCGATTTATAAACAGGCCAGCCTTTTTAGTAGGATAGACCACTCTGGGCCGGGCGAGATTGGACCAGATCATAATGTTTTGACCCATTTGCAGGGTGTGGAGGCCCAATCTATAGACGTGCCCGCAAAACCCTGGATCGCTCTCGCTTGTGCCGTCCGTCTCCCACCGAAGCCGAAACCCTCCTCTCTTCTCCACCGCCGCCGCCGCCGCCATGGACGCCACGCCGGCTCCCGATGCAGCCCCGGGCGCCTCCTCCTCCTCTGGCGCCGCCCCCACCGCCGCCGCCGCCGAGGCTCTTGCGGCTGGCGTCGCGGCGTTGAGCCTGGAGGAGCGGTTCGCCATCCTGCGGGGAATCGGGGAAGAGTGCATCCAGGAGGACGAGCTCATGCGCCTGCTGCAGAACAAGCCCGTCCCGATCTGCTACGACGGATTCGAGCCCTCCGGCCGCATGCACATCGCACAGGTTCGCACTCCACGCATTGCATCACTTAACTGCGACCCAAACTACATAAAGTAGCTTTTGTATAAGTTAATCGATTTCGGTTGGAGTTGGACTGTTCATGGTGGAATTGGAACGGTCTCGTTTTGCTCCCTAAATTTGATAAAACGGACAAGTAATTGGCCTGGGTTATGCACTGCATATGCATCATAGCATCCAGCTGCTTTTTTATCTATGAACAAAATAGAAGGTAGGGGCAGGCAACAGGATTGAAAACAAAAATGGTTCTAGATTGCAGGATTTGTAAAGTGACTGGTGGTTACAAATGTTCTCGTATCTTCGCAGGGCATTGTGAAGACCATCAATGTCAACAAGATGATCAAGGCCGGATGCAAGGTGAAAATCTGGATAGCAGACTGGTTTGCACAGCTCAACAACAAGATGGGCGGTGACCTGAAGAAAATCCAGACCGTCGGACGCTACATGATTGAAATTTGGAAGGCGGCGGGTATGAACCTTGATGGTGTGGAATTCCTTTGGTCTTCAGAAGAGATCAATAAGCGTGCAAATGAATACTGGCCACTTGTGATGGACATTGCCCGGAAAAATAACGTGAAAAGGATAACAAGGTATGCACTTGTTTAGACTGCACTTGCCTTTGTAGCTTACATACTTCTAAAGATCGAGCTTTGTCAGGTATAGTTAATCTTATTGTATATGCTTGGGACGTGCACATGATTTTATTTTTCGTTACATCTAGATGCTGCCAAATCATGGGCCGAAGTGACCAGGAGGAATTGACTGCTGCCCAGATTTTCTATCCTTGCATGCAGTGTGCTGATATATTTTTCTTGAAGGTTAGTATTTGATTATCTTTTGCATCCTAAAGGCTTTTTGTTGTTCATATTCTGTCTTGACTTACTCAGTATAATAGTGTACATCTGTAATCCAGAAACATGAGTTATAGATCTGATATTGTTTCTCTTCTGCTTGTAGGCAGACATATGCCAGTTGGGGATGGATCAAAGGAAGGTCAACATGCTGGCTAGAGAGTACTGTGATGACATCAAAAGGAAGAACAAACCTATTATTCTGTCACATCGTATCCTGATCTTGTTCTTTTTCTATGTTACATTCGCCTTATTTTGTGTTTATTATGGCCATATCTGCCTCTATAGCTATGCATCATAGCTCTGAAGTGGTCCACTGTTGTCCGTTGCTAGGTTTGTATCTTTTTTTAAAAAAAAATACTTTTCCCTTAACCTGAATTGCAGATATGCTCCCTGGTTTTAAAGAAGGCCAGGAGAAGATGTCAAAGAGTGATCCAACCTCTGCTATATTTATGGAAGATGATGAGGTTTTTCTCATTTTCTTTCATAATCATTTTCTTTTGGCTTTTAAAGCGTGCCAAATATTGCAGTGTAGAAGCAAACAATGCCAGATTTAGAGTGCAGTAGGGTTTTAAGCATACTCAACTGAAACCAACATATAATAACTTTATTCACTAATGGTTGCTCAAGATTTGTGCAACCTTCTAATTTGGATTTGTGGGTGGAGATGGTCGAATTGTTTGCGTGATATCTTTATCCTGTGCTACTTAAGAAAAGGATATGTAATCAATGTACTTTAGTTGGGCTTGACGGCCTTGGGTTAGTCACAGTTAATACAATGAAAAGCTGTTGATGGCCTTACTACATGCTAATTTGCAGTGTTCGATTTGCATATTCTAGTGGATGAATTGAATTCTCTTTATTTTGTATATATTTACCATCATTTGCTTGGAGTGCCTCTTTTTTGGTCACTTGATTTATAGGTGACATCCAGTCATCTGCGATCATTGATCGAAATTAGCTGATAGGGGCCTTGCATGTTTATTTCTGTTATATATATCATTTTTCTGTTATGTATGTCTATGGTTTACCTTCACATACTTATGTTTTCATGATCCTGTTAAATTGTAGGATATGTTTAATATTATCTTCCCTTTTGTCTAGCTATAGTTTTATAACCAAGTTCATAACTTCAGGCTCAGGTAAACGTGAAGATAAAGCAAGCGTTTTGCCCTCCCAAAATTGTGGAGGGTAACCCGTGTTTGGAGTACATAAAGTACATTGTTTTCCCTTGGTTTGGGAAATTTGAAGTTGTTCGGAAGGAAAGCAATGGTGGTAACAAGTAATACACTTATTCCTGATCTACAAAAAGTTTAAAAATTTCCTTTTACTACTAAATGTAGGAGAATCCACCTTGGCTCATGCAATCAATTGTGCGGCAGTTAGGTTATCGAAATTTTGACACGATATGACTAATTTTGTGATCTTCTAAATATTTTTGTTTTCAAACAGGACATTTGCTAACATGGATGAGCTCATTGCTGACTATGAGAGTGGTGCTTTGCATCCTGCTGATGTCAAGCCGGCACTAGCAAAATCAATAAATGAAATATTGCAGGTAAACGTTTTCCTCATTCAAGGCTTACTCTTTTCAGTAAGCTTTGCTAATTTGAAGTATTTCGTAGTGTGATGCTTGTGATAGCTGTTATCATGCGAAATGAATTGATCTATCATTTTGATTGATTGGTTTTAATCTTGTTTGTTTGCAAGTTTGAACACCTGTTTGTTTTGATAATTGATGTATGTTTTTATGTTTGACATCAATCTTCTTTATTCACGTTTTTGTAGTAGCATGTTTTGTCACTGGACACATGTTCGTTTAGAGAGCTAATTTATTTCATTGTTTGTTCATATTTACTCATGTGGTCTTAATACTTTTTGCTGTTACCAATTTCCCTTTCTCCAGCCTGTTCGTGACCACTTCAACAACAACAATGAAGCCAAAGTTCTGGTTAACACTGTTAAGGTACATTTTTTTTTTCCAAACTCTAGTATTAGAAAGACATTGTTTACAATCTTTATTCAGATACATCGTAAGACCAAGCAACTTCTTTTGTCTGGATGTCTCATCTTCCAGTATGCATTATCAGAGATTGACATACTCATTGATACAGTTTGAAATGTTCAGTCCAGGCATTTTATTTTAGTATCTGCTTTTGCATCAGTCATATACAATTTGTTAGAGGAAAATGGCTTGATGATTACCAAGTTATGCATTAGCTCAGCATGCAGAATGATGCGAATTGCAGTTTTCTCGCAGCTACTTCCTAAGATGCACATGTTGATAATTGTTATTGAGTTATTGCCAACATTGTTCAATTGGATTATACTAATTAGAATGCTTACTCTTCTGCAGAAGTACAGAGTAACAAGCTAAGCGGAAGCTCATTTTTCTGGGAACTTTGTTGTCTGCAATTTTGGGTGTTGATCTATTACTGATGGCACTTCACTCTGTTTACATTATATGTTGCTCAGTGTACAATCTCTGATACAGGGGCAAGGACCTTGTCTTCTATTGGCCATTACATAATGCAAGTTAATGCAATGTTTGAATTCTCACCTGTTGCTGTTTGTCATTTTACAATCTCTGATGCAGTATTGTGTTAGCAGTGGCTGTTGGTCATTGGCCATATCTTTCATGTGATTGGTGTTGAAAGGGCGAAATCGCAAAGCCGGACGAGAGATATTTACTGGCTTACAGGGTCACTTGTATACGCAAGCTAGAAAGCATATAGAAATGTGGTGGTAGCGTTCATGGGGTTGTAAACCACATTTCCAATATCCGGGCTTGTTTATTCAAAACAAGAATAAAATGACAAGACTCAATTTGTCCACAACTCTAGCTCTATGAATTATTAGAGAGGTACCTCAAGGTGGCGCGGTCTTCTAAATTGCTTAGTAAACAGCTAACGGAAACAAGGCACAGCACAATGAAATTGGTAAAACTTTTAGCCCTTGAATCGCCCCTCGCGTATAGAGACCCTTTTGGTATGGCTATCAAATCCCGGTTTGAAGGTGAAGTCCTACCAAGCGGTTTAAATCAGCAGTGCTTCAGCCCCAAATCAAGGAGCTATTTTGCAAAATGACTTGGGAGTCGGGAGCCAAAACAAGTAGCTTCACATGGCTCCTCTACGGAGCCTGACAGAAATTGTTTTGCTAAACATTTTTAAAAGTGCTTTGGCTCTACTAGAAAAAAATATAGAAAGTTTCATATGTTTACTTGGTGAAAACACTCAAAAAGTTGTTTTTCACACGAAGCAAAGTAGTCTGGTTTGGAGCCAGTCGCCTAAATTATGTGTTCTTTTGAGCAAAACGGCTTGGACTCTAGAAAACAAAACCTTTTTTGATAAACGTGAGCTATGCGAAGAGAAGGAAGTTTGTAGCCTGAGCCCTACCAAAAAGGTGCCTAAATGATTCTCTTAGTGTAGGAGTAATCTATATGAACCACGAAAATAACGGTTAGGACGAACTCGTGTGGAGATTCGTAGAGCGAGATGTACAGAGATTAAGACAAACTCTTGGCTGGAAATCGACAAAGATGACTCGCACCACCTTAAAATGCATGTGTGTCCAGGCTAAGTATGTAATATTGCTTTGACCTGACTCCACGTTAGTGAAACAAAACAATATTGGATTGGAGATTTGAAACCTGAACTAACTTGGCAAATGTTGAGAGTAAGTAAACTAAGTTACAGTTGAGGGAGTTTTCTAAACTGTGGCCAAATTTGAAAGGAGTAAAATAGAAATATACAAATAGTTAAATATGGCTACTACGACTGCTCTTAGCAATTTTCTTATAAAAGTTGCTCTTGTTGATTTAACTTATTAAACTTTGAAATATACATGTTGTGTCACACATTATAAGATTTAACTTTATTTTTTTTATGAAGTTGACCAAACACTTATGTTGAGATGGCACGCATATTGTAAGACCAACTTCAAGAGGTTATGTTATCCTAAAATGCTGACAACATGCAAGTGAGATGCATCCTTCAGCGTTTGTACTTTGTATAGTATTGGGTTGTGACTGAACATGGTGTAAGGGCACGGAAATACGAACCTATGGACTTTAGATAATGTTTGTAAAATGGTATCTTTGTGGCCTTCGAATGATGTTTGATAAAAAATGGTAGTTTATATTATCTATAATTTTTCAATTCAGAAAATATTGGTAACAAAACTTCCGGGCCATAAAATCTAGAGATATTGATTGAATTGTACATGTACTTCTGCAAGAATTAATGCTAGAAAAAAGGAGATCTGCCTAATCATTTCGGTAGATGAAGTAGTGGCGTACTCCGTGCAGCTATGGTTGTTGATCCTGCGGAGCCTACCCAAAGGTTCAGGCCGGATTGTAGGAAGTGGGTGATACGTTTTTGTATTTCTATGAGAAGAAATACGGCACCCACGATTCCCAGTAGTAAGTCGTCGGCATATCGCGCGTAACAAATCCTTATTAATAAGGAATTGCTTTTAAAGGGGGCCAGCTTACGGGCCAGGCCTCTCTCTGACCTGATAACTAGTATCGCCTCCCCGCCAGTCATTCCACTCGCGGCACTGGGTATCAGTTATCGGAGTGATCGGGGTGATGGTGATAGTTGTTACGATCCGTAACTGGTGATGAACCGCAAAGGTTTTGGTTAGTTGACCCAGTTAACCGTAAAGAAAAGGAGAAAGATAAGTGGACTGGGCAATAAATGACTATGTCCATATTGTAATAACCGAGTAAGTATCTGAGTAAGACCAATAAGGAAAGTACACTGAGATGTATTAAAGTCAAATCCGCTTTATTGGGACAACTCGGATGGATTGGATATAGTAGCAGGCTGAATCCTTGGAGCGATTTTCTTTCTAGTTTAGTCGTATCACATGTTGATGACTTTGTGAAGTATTGATCAGTGAACCATTGTGGGCGGGCCGTTAATCGCAGTTTAAATCGCTCATCTGACAGGCTCTGTATCGCTATTTTGACTACCCTCGAAGGTGTTAGTACCTCAGAGTGAAACAGGCTTGTATTGCCTAGTAAAACAGGCCACACCCGGCTTCGAATAGGGGGGCGCTTAGCTCTGGATCCCGCCAGCTTGCAAAAATGAATGGATCAGAAAGGGGGCTGGGTTCTATTTCCGGGCGGTCGGTTAGCAGGAAGGGAGTGGCCGGGGCGCCGCTCCCTTCCGTCAATCCTGTATGCTTTACGAAAACCTAACCTTGGATTTCCTGGGTAGGGAATCGAAGGGGAGGTTTCTCAGTCACTCAGGTAGGAGGATGGCCTTGACTGAACACTTTGATATATCGGCAGTGAGTACGACCAATGCATGTTGTTTTTATGCCAATTACCTCCTTGCTTGACGTATAGGTATGCGTATGCCTGCCTTGCTTAAGGGCGACTCTCAGGAAAGCTTGTTTAAAACCTGGAGCCAAGCCTAGCCCGTCACTAGGTTCGTGATATGTCTTTTCAGAAGCCGGGGCCGTGGTAGGTACTTGCCTAAGCGCCATCCCGAGACCGGACTCGAGGGATGGTAAGACCGAGCTCCGTGAGGCAACCACCCCGGAATGAGGTTTAAGCCCGAGTGGAGGTAGTTGGTTTCAAGCACCCAGGGATAAGAGGTATGTTGTTGTTTTTGCATCATCCCGGAGGCGAGCCCGGATTCAGAGATGGATGGAGATAGATATGGTTTGGTTAGAGTTATCTAGGAAGGGTTGTTTGTTTTGAGTTAATGCTAAGGTAGGGGGATACCTGGCATGGCAAAAAGGCCGTAAAGCGCATTTTTGTTTAGAGAAATCTTCGGGAAGCATGGGTTCGTGATAGATGGTATTGCATGGGTAGCTATCGGTTGTTCTAGGACGTTTCTTTCTAGAAACATTTGATATTGATTTATCCTACGGATAAATACATGCATGGGTGTGACAAAACAACGCTAAAACCGAGTGAATGTATGTCTTTTTATCCCTTTCTTTAATCGAGACTTTCATACAGTAGCAACAATTCTCCTTTCAAGTAAGCTAGAAGGGTATGTCAGAGCAGGTTGACATGTAACCATGCTGGCAGTACTATGATTGCCTTAGAGCGCAGATGTCTCTGTCCCTAGGAACGTGATGCTTAGGTGCGAGGTAAAACACAAGCATAGCCGAGTTCACCGAAGGAGCAGAGGAGGGGAGAGGAGGAATCAGTCGCTACTGTAGTTGCTCATTTTTTTCTATCTCTGTAGGTCCAAAACGAGCGTATCGGTCCATTCCGTATTCCCGGGATTGACGGTGGGCAGCTTGCCAATACTTCCTTTTGATAATGATCCTAGCTTCGGCGGATCCGACCTTTCTATTTTAGTACCTTGCCTTGGTAGGAAACTAGAATATTCGTTGTTGGCAAACCCAACTATTCCTTGCTTGCTTTTTCCCATTTCAACCAGCTAAAGTATCGAATTACTTCCAAGCGGATGGATTTGCCGGGATATGACCTCCCCCTCTATGCCTTGCGGTAATGATTCCTCTGGCATTACGACCTTTACCACAACGGTGCCGTCCATGGATCAATTTATTTCGTGGATTGGATTTCACTTGCCTGTCTACGGTTCCCTTGCGTGTGCTCAGGATAGGTGTTTTGTATAAATGTTTCGCCGTTTCGAGGCTCGATGCTACTCTTGGGAACATTATTGATACATCGACTTTCAAGCATCTCGTAGTTGAGCGGTACTGCCATCAACAGTACCAAGATGGAAAAGGACTGCTGAACACGTATAGAACGAGAGTCGAACTCGCATGTCTCTCTTTTCCTGTTAGTTAGGAAAGAAAGCCGATATAAACAGCTCCATATTAGCGAATTGCCTCTGACTACTCTTCCCAGGCTGACCGGAAGGAACACTACTCCTTTTCCTGTTTATAAGATTTTGACCCGAGTTTTAGTTGATTGTTCGCGATTCCAGATAAATTCATGAGGAAGTGGTATCTCTTTAGGATCAACCCCAGCGTCAAGAAATTGGTTAATCGGTAAAGATACATGGATTTAGTGCCCCGCCCAAGAAAGAGACCCAAGTCCTAATAACCCCGCTAAGTGGTGATTCAACATGGATTCTACATCTTGGAACCAGGCCAATTTGGGAGCGGCTTTGTGATAATGGAACCAACCAGCAAAAAGCATTAACGATGCAAAAATCAATGCACCGATTGTGGTACAATAGAGTTGTAATTCACTAGTTATTCCAGATGCTCGCCAAATCTGAAAAAAACCAGAGGTTATTTGGATTCCTCGGAAACCCCCGCCTACATCACCATTCAATATTTCTTGCCCTACTATTGGCCAAACTACCTGAGCACTGGGTCCAATGTGAGTAGGATCACTTAGCCATGCTTCATAATTGGAAAAACGGGCACCATGGAAGTACATGCCACTCAACCAATGAAAGAAATGGCCCCAGTGCAGAAAGTTCTACCTGAGTGAAAGGATCGTTCCCATTCTATCTATGATATAGTTTATGATTCAAGAAAGCATGGTTGGAGTTCTTCTATTGACGAAGGGAAGAGGATTGCTTGTGTTATGAATGGGCTATCGAACTGGTTTTAACATATTATCATATAGAAAGAGGATTGAGAAATTGAGTTTTTAGACAGAATGAATCAACTCACTCATTTTTCCTTGGAATTCATCATCATTTTTTGATATCTATGTTCGGAAAAGGGAAGATAGCCAGCCCTGTTGAGAAATGCAAGGCTGACAGATGTCCCATTGTGCCATGACACAACGGATAGCGGACGGAAGCAAGGAAGGAGGAAGTACACCCCACCGACCGCATGTCGAAAATGCATTTTTCTTTTGAATTACTCATTGAATGGAATTTCGCACCGGAAACTTTTCTAGGAGAAGTTCGAATCCGTTCCGTTCGGATATTGATCGGTCTTGGTTTGACATGGTTTACGCGTTACTGGTTCCCGGAAGAGTCAATTTCTCCATTAGCTAAACCCTTTCTTACCCTACCTTTGGACTCGTATTTTGTTCGTACACAATCAACGGAGGTACCAACCATTCTAGTGTGGTTGGATTCTGTTCAACAGCCCAAGGACTTTCCGCACATCTTTTGTTCTTTCCACTGCTTGAAGTGATTGCGACAACTACGAAGAAACGACGAATCCCAACTACGGATATATAAGAACCAAAACTGCTCAGAGCATTCCATCCGGCGTAAGCATCTGGATAATCTGGAATGCGGACGGGCCAGTGGCCTGGTGGTACGACGCCAGGAGTGCGTCCGTGCCGGCGGGGGTTCGAGCCCCCGTCCCGCACCCGGCCATGCTGCGATGTCGCGCTGGCCTCTGGCGCCTGTGTGCGCCGCTCGCGTCAGCATGACGTGAGGGAAGGGTAAAAAAAAAAAAACTTCTGCAAGAATTAAGGTTTTCACTACAGAATTTTATTTTGTTGCACATATCCAAGTCAACAGTCTAATTAAGCCAGAATATATATCTGAGAAAGATAAAATATTTATGCTACATCATAATAACAAATTTTTTTTTAACTTGGAATCAATGAAACAAATATGACGACAACCATACAAAAATGCAAGACCAACTGCGCTAAAACAACGGGAAGAGAGGCCCCTGGTCTCTTCGCCCACCTTCTCCTCGCTACAGTAGGGAAGGCGACCGCGAAGGCGATCTCGAGTTTCCGCCGGCGAATCGCTGATTTCCTCTCGTCTCTGGTGCCCGAGCTGGTACCGGAGATGGGGGGAATCGCGATTTGGCCGTGCGGTGTACATATCCCTCCTCTCTCCCTTCTTTAGGTAGGTTAGGGGTAGGGTTGGTGTGGTCTCGCGCCGCTGCTAGCAGTGGTCGGCGCTGATGTCCTTTTGTTGCCGGCGTTCGTCGTTGTGTGCCTGTGCTGCGGTGGCTTCTTCGTCACGCTGTTGGGGTTTTGTTGCGGGTGGCGGTTCCGTCTTTTCTGTGCTTCTCCGGCGGCGTGGAGGCTTTGCTGTCGGAGCTGTGCGCGGCTCTGTACGCGAAGCTGGATGGGGTGCTGCAGACGGGCTGGTGGTGGTGCTGCTTCGCGTGCCTCGCCCCAAGGACGACGACGTTTCGGCGCTTTTTTCCGAGCGTGATGGTGAGCGGCGGCGCCATCGCGCTATGGGAAATCTTCTCCCGAGCTCCCCCGTCCTTTTCGGCGTCCTCTCTCCGACGTCGAGTTGTGCTCGTGGAGTTTCCAATAAGGGGAGATTGGCGGCGGATCTTGCGAGGTTCGCCGGCAGCCTCGTCCGGTGTGCTTCGTCGCGGAAGGCTGCTCCATCTTCGGTGGTTCGTCGGCAGGTTGCCCGGTGGTCTCCGTTTCTGGCCGATGGCCTGCGGCGGAGGAAGTTTCCGGGCGCTTCGCCGATGGATCGTCAAAGCTCCAGGGGCTTCTTCGGTTTTTTGTTTTTGTTAGGGGCTTTTCTGTAAAGTGGTGGCTGCTTTCTGTCTTTTTCTTTTAGGGCCTGTTCTGGAATACCTCTAACGCGTGGGGACACAAAGGGAGTGCGACGTCCCTCGTCGCGCATCGGGTCTTTTTGGGCCTGATGATCTCTCGATGGACGCGGTTTTCTTTTCTGGGTATAGGTGTAGGAGTGTTCGTGTGCGTGGGTGCGTTGGTGTTACCTTTTGTACACGAACAGATACTACATTTATATTCAGGATTGAGAGGTTCAAAAAAAAAAAAAACGGGAAGAGAGAGAAAAAGACCTCCCCCTGTCCGATAAAGCAGAGGGGTTGTCTACCTCCGACATTTCCCAATAAAACGCCACCGCCCACTCACCGGAGCCCGGTCGCCGGGATGCCTCAAGATTCGCGCCCAGCCGGGATGCGGCTCTTCGGCGTCACCATCGCGCCGGCGCCGGAAGCGGATCCGCTGGACCGGGATCCGAGCCCAAACCCTCCGATGGCGGCGAGGGAGGATGTGATGCGTAAGTGCAAGAGCATGGGCAACCTCGCCGCCGCCGCCGCCGCCGCCTCCATAGACGGTGGCGGAGCTGGTGATGGGTATCTCTCTGATGGCGGCTTGATGCAGTCGCCCGGGAAGCGGCGGAGGGCGCAGGACAGGAAGAAAGGTGCCGCCTTTTGCTCTTTCCGTTTGCTTAAAAATGTCTCCATTGATGCCTGGATGTGTAGAAATATGCAAAGATCTGTGATGGATAGCTCCATTTCTGTTGTCGGAATGCATATTTTGGTCGCAATGTGTTCGGATGTAGAAAGGTGCGGTATGTCTTCTTTTTTTTTTAATGCAGAAAATTCTGCTCGTCTGTATCTATGTACGCAAGGGATTGTTGTGAAGAGGATAATCTTTGTTTCGTAGCAGAGCGATTGGTTTATGTGTATTGAGCTTTAAATTTGCAGTGCGGCATGTTTGCTCATCTCAAGCTTATTTCTTGCTTGGGCTGTACCCTAGCTTGTATGTGACATACATTTCATTGTTGAAGAGGATAATCTTTGTTTCGTAGCAGAGCGATTGATTTATGTGTATTGAGCTTTAAATTTGCAGTGTGACATGTTTGCTCATCTCAAGCTTATTTCTTGCTTGGGCTGTACCTTAGCTTGTGCCTACCCCAACTTGCTTGGGACAAAACGCTATGTTGTTGTTGTTGTTGCTGTACCTTAGCTTGTATGTGACATACATTTCATTTTTCTTGGCGCATTGATTCCTGCATATGTCAGCCTCCGTTGCTTAACGTTAAGAATGTGAATATAGCTTTTCTTGTCCTCCATGTTGCTGTGTATATTTATGAATTATTTTTCCAAATGATCTGGACTCCTCAGTTTTATTTTCCGTGATAGTGTTTGATTGACAGTACATCCAGATGGATAATTTGAAACATAGAACTGATAAACCGAATCCTGTTTGTAATTTGTACTCTGTAGCAAGGTCATGAGATTCAGTTTGATTCATTCACAGTAAGGATTAGTTATGAGCTTGCTAGTTTGTAAGCTGCGATGGAAGTCGAATAAGACAGCCACCAGACGTGTGCTTCATTTGCGTTATCGTACCCCGCCAAATCAAACATGTACTGCTTGTATCCTTATATTCCCATCATCATAGCTATAAGAAAGATAAAGTTTTGATATGTTCGTTTTAGTTATGTTATGCTTTGAAAGGGTATACATGCATATAAGATGATCCGTTCTACTTATGTTCTCCACAATAAAAGCTTAGAAAAGACAAGTTCGTCTTTTATTGGGGTAGTGATGATCCGTGATGCTGAATGCTGCTATTTTTTTAGTGCCTAGTTGTCTCATATACTGTCAACCTGGCATAGTCGCCACTACTTCAATAAACTATTATAGCATTACACTGATGCATGCATGCATGCAGCCCTATTAGATGTCATATTATGTCCTTTCTCATAATGAATGGCTTACCATTCTGTAAAAAAAATTTTAGGAGGTCACTTTCTTGTGGCTGAGGCTAAATTGTGAAACCCAAGATGAAAATTGTTGGTATTCTTATTAAATTCGAGAGAAAAATCCTTATTTACCGTCAGAAGATTTCAAGTTTCCATATCTGCCATCAGATCCAAATTTCATGCCTCACGTGTCGTTGGAGTCGATTTGAATTACAGATTTTGTTAACTTGTATTACTTTCAGGAGTTAAGACTTAAGAAATTCTTTTTTTGGCATCAAATATCAGGCACGCGAAGATTTGCTTGCACCCTAGTCGGGTATCCCACTTTGATTTGGAAAGATACGAAAATCCAAAGTCATAATGAGGCTAAGCAAAAAGACATAGAAAGGTGAAAGCTGACGATCTCTAGATAGCCAAAACAATAATAATAATAATAAAAGATCTCTAGCTAGCCACCTTGGGACATTTAGTACAGCACCATCAGAGCATAGCAAAACGTAAGCTAGTAGCAGTACTACGAGGACACCAATCACCCAGCAAGCTATTATCTTGAATAATGGATACCTTAAGAACCTTCCGTCCTCCGCTGAACGCTGATGATCACTTCATTCTTCCACTTGCCAATCAGTATCATTACCACCTCGTATAGTGCCAGCAGTACACATCTCTCCTGCTTGCCGATAACTTGCACAGTGGCCTGCAACTTGAATTGAGTTCTTACTATTCCTTGTGCCAGTAGGCAGGTTGGATGATGTAGCTTTGTTTCAAGAGGTTCTGGATGGTAGGATAAAGCTAGATTCAGAATATGCTTATGTTCAGGGATGTTAGTTGGTCTAACTTCAGTGGTTCTGGTGGTTTTTTAATAGTTGTCTGATGAGATGAAGGCACATTTCTTTTGGGGGAAGAATGATGGCACATATTTTCAGAACTTAAAAAAAAAAAATCAAACCCTACATTGATGAGTTATGTACCGCATTTAGGTTTTTAAACATACTTCAGCGCATTTCTTCCCATCATTCCATGATTTATATGGTTCTTTTCGTATTCTCCTCTCATCTAGACGACATAATTTTCCCATCTCCTATTGAGCGAACTGTTTTCTTTGCCAACTCAGGATGAAGTTTTTCCATAATAAGCTGAAAAAAGGGATACTAATTTATATATCCAATTTGTAACTGCAGTTCATGAATGCATAAGCTCAACATTTTTCTATATGTGCTATTCAGTTAATATTTCTATTCTCTCTTACTTTGCAGCTGTTCCTTGGACTGAAGAAGAGCACAGGACATTTCTTGCTGGACTTGAAAAACTAGGAAAGGGAGACTGGAGGGGTATAGCGAAAAATTTCGTTACCACCAGGACACCAACTCAAGTAGCAAGTCATGCTCAGAAATATTTTCTCAGACAAACTAATCCAAACAAGAAGAAGCGCAGATCTAGTCTTTTTGATATGATGCCAGGCGATGGGGTACTTTCTACCAACCAATGGAGTAATGCACTAACATCTTAAATATTGTTCCTAACAAACGATTCGTGAATTTGTGAATTGCAGTCACAAGTGCCAAATTATCCCATATTACCACCTCCAATGGCAAAAGTGCATGATGTGGTAGCTATGACTAAACAACTCCAGAACAGTAAACTGGTATGCTCCTCACAGTTTGACTTTGATGCTGTAGTCTCAGTGCTGAACTGGAAACAATCTCACACTTTCAGGAAGCAGTCTCATCTTCAAACCCTGCTAATATATCATCTCAAGTTGGAAGGGATCTACCCCCAATTCCATCTTTTAAGCCAACAAAGATGGATTCAAGTTTCAGCAAGTTGAGCCCTATGGTAATTTACCATCTACCACTTTTTCACTTATATTATTTGTGTATCTACTTCCAACTGGGTCCTAAACGATGGCTGTGGTTTTCCTTCTATATACCTTACAATCTGTCATGTGGTGAATTGTTACGTTGAGCTTGGATATTTATCATAGTTCTTTTTTCAAAAAAAATGGTAGGTTTTTCCAATTGTCTATGGTGCCGTTAGCTACACTGTTTTTTCATATTGTGTCTATGTAACTTGTGCATGATTGGCTGACCATATGACCATATGGACTAAGGTTTTATGCCTCAAAGTTGGCCTTACGTGTGATAGGACCCTAGGACCACCTTCATCAGAATACCAAAATAATGCAGCCTTTATATATTTGCCAACAGGACATGTTGAGGTCAAAGTGAAATTGCATTTTGTGGTTTACTATCAGGTTTGATGCTTGAAGTTGTGCGAACATTAGTAGCAGATGGGCCACATTCTGTTCCTATTTGAAGACTGTCTGAATCATCTGAAAGACTTAAATTGGAAATATAAATCAATTGCAATGCAAAAAATTCCAGTTTGCATCTGAACGTGACAGTAATGAAAAGCTATTTCATTGGAAACCTATGTAGTATGTAGTAAAATATAAACAAAGAAACCCGATACTACTTAGCGAACCTTGACTCTGTTTCTAATGGTTGAAGACATCTGTTTATGTTGGACAGTAGACCATCCTACGGTACCCTTTTGTAAAGCATATTTCGATGATAATGATGGTTGCTTGTCACAGAGAGTGTTGAAGCATCAGAAAGGTGGGCTGCATTGGATATTCCTCATAAGAGTTACTCTGCAATTTATCATAATGTATTAGCCTCTGCAATCCTAGGACATTTGGAGTTAGCAGTTATAAAAGCTGATATGAAAACTTGGCTTCTCTCCGTTAGCTGCCTCTTAGAATCAATGCAGTTTTCTGTGCGATGTTTGTGTTCTAGATTTTAAATGTAATTAGCCATTTCAGTTTGTATTGATTAACTTATATGCATGCTTCATCCTTTGTCAGGAGCGATGGAGAACTCCCTTTCCATTCAGACCTATTCCTAGAGCCCCTGGTGGGAGTTCATCAGTTGCCGCTACTGCCAATATAGCTGCTATGGCATCTCAAACTAACCTGACTGCATGTACGACCACAATCTTGAGCCCGAAAAGTGATCCGTCATCACCTCCTCTCCCAAAGGCAGATCCTCCAACTACAGAAGAGAAGAAGGATTTAGAACTGACTGTTGGCCCACCCTCCCAACAAAACATGACCAACATCTCATCCCCGAATGCGGTAGGCGTGATTCAAGTCATCTGAACTATTTTTTTTTTTTTGGGAATTTACTATGTTGTTTGATAGTTGACCAAATAAACATTAGCATTCTATTAGCAATACATCAATAAAATCAGGAATTGAAGACATCATGTGTCTGTAACTTTGCATGCGTCCATCATGCGATATTTGCTGTCTTCTTTTCTGGTCACAGTTCTTGCCCTTTTGCCCCCTCTTCTCGCGGTTTTGATGTTACTTCTGTTTACGCTTTTACGATCTGCATAACATTAACTAATTATTTTTGCTGTTTTTGTATGCCGGCTGGAATCTGAATTCAGTTCATGTGCATGCATGCTTGTCTGATTAGGTCCAGCCAGAGGTAGACCAAATCATCAATGGGGAAAGTGACTGAAAAAGGGGTTGTAAAACATAATGTTTTCGAACATTTGCATACCCCGTTTCACCTCATGGTTGGCTGTTGGTAGTTGGTACTATGGTACATTACATGAACAGCTTCCTGTTTGGCTGTTTGTAACTACTGAGTGCTGGATGAAATTCCCTTTTGTGAATGGGAGGTGTACTTGAGGTGTCAGAACTCAGAAGGAAAAGGTACTTATGGCTGGTGCAAAAGTGAGAATTATGAACAAGGGAAACACTTTGTCGAAATTAGAGAAAGAGGAACATAGTTAGCCAAATGCAAGACTGTACATCTTTGACACCGAAGCCTTGGGTAACATTGGATAAAAATCTAAAGCTGATGTGGATGCGGTCGGCAGTTCGGCACAAGAAATTGGCAGTCTCACGATACTGTTAGGCTCCATTTGGAATATAACGTTCCTGCTGAATTTTTGGACCTTGTTTTTTTAACTTTGCAGCATATGAAATTCTCACAAATTCTTGAGAAGTATGTATACGTACATCAATCATTACAGGTCATTAATCTGTTTCTTATTTGGTTTCAAAGAGCACACGAAACCCATGCTTGAAGCATCTGGGTAGCTTGTAGATTGCACGCACGACCAGATAGCCTTGATCGCCTAGTGTAGTCCGTTGCACTAGTCGCATCACTCCCCTTTTCCACAATGGACTACTCATCCAAATTTAAATGTGCGTACAAAAAAAATCAGTAAATAAAAAAAAAAAGGCAAATGAGATCAAAGAGTGTCACAGACACTACAATCCTCCAGCCTTTTAGTCTGAGCCTGCATCAAACCTGCTGTCGGTTGTCGATCGAGACTTCAAAAAATAATTTCAGAAAAAAATTATAAAATCCAAAGGAAGTATAAAAAACAGTAAGTTAACTGTCGGCCAGCCATGGCCACTAGTGCATTTCAAACTCTAACAAACTCTGATGTTGGAAGGAGGAGAGAGAAATGGTAGGATATATAGAGAGAGAGAATGGAAAGGAATTGCTCATACACGTCAAGATGTGGTCTCGATGGATGCCTCATCCAATTGGTGCCTGCAGGCTTACGAAAACCACAGCGCAGAGAGCAGAATCATGACACCACACGCAGCTAGCTGTAGCCTGCTGCTACAACAGAGAGAGAACAAGTAAGAAAAAAAATGCACACTTTCCATGGAAGCGATTGCAGGCAAGCCAAAAAAAAAAGGCGTGCTTGAATCTCTGGCCGTCGGTGCACAGTGACAGGCGATGGATCGTAGCCATCAGATGCGTGTGACGCCTCAGCTAATCTGTTGCTTTGCTAAAGTCTAACTCTACCTAATGACCCACATACACTGCTGATGAGCGATGCAAAAGTGTTTTCACCGACGATAATTAGTTATATTCATTAACTCATGCATGCATGGTGCATGTTGGGAACAAAGTTATTTTGTTGCATGTTTGTGGCGTAACCGGATGGTCATGTATACAGAAAGGGCTATATATGTTTGTGAGTGTTTGTACTGTGTTTCATAAAAAGAAATAAAAGCCTATATAATGAGGAAACCCTTCATGATGCATGAACCGTCAAATATGGGGATATGTAGTCATGAGTACTCCATACCAGAAACAATTTCAATAACTAATCCCTCTGTTTTGCAATGTTTGTCCGGTCTGCATACCTAGATGTCTTAGGAACTCAAAGAATGCATACCTAGTAAGATCAAGAACAATCCGATCCCTTGAAAATTGCTTAGCTTTTGGAGTCCTTGTATGGCCGAGATAAACATTGTGAAACCGAGGTATATGTGACACGTAATTTCCATTTGTTATATGATTATAATATTTCTTGATTCGAGTCATCAAGGACTTATTTTTAAAAGACCTAATTAGATGTTCTATTCATCATTTTAGAGCCTTGATGTAAGAGGTTTGTATTTCGTCAAATTTTAATCATCTCCTTTCATTCGCAAAAAAAAAAAAAAAAAAAACTCACGGTAGTTGCTGGAATCATGTGCGACAAATAAATTGTATAGTTATTTCAGGTTATCTTACAACGAAATTAAAGGACATACTACGTGTGTGAACTAATTGATCGAGAGTGAGACACGGGTGATGCAGTGCATGCCCTTTCTTTCGTGTCGTTATCTATCTTGGACGAACGTAGTTGTCAACATGGGCCTATGCCTTGTTCATTTCGGAAAGAAGCTGTCTCTGCAAATTAATTATCATTGTTACTTGGGGTGTCCCTTTCTCTAGGCCTAATTTTAGGCCTGCTAGAATCTTGTCATTTAGGGGTATTAAATAAAGTCTAATTAAAAAATTAACTACAGAACCTTGTACTAATTCGCGAGACGAATCTAATGAGGGTAATTAAGTTGTGATTAGACGATGGTTATTGTAGCATCGCTGTAGCAAAACATAGATTAATTAGGCTCATTAGATTCGTCTCGCAAATTAGCGCACATCTGTAAAAAGGTTTTGTAATTAGACTTATTTAATACACCTAAATAATAAGATTAGTTTCGATGTGACCTTTAGGTTTAAAGAAACGAACACCACCTTGTTCTTCTTGAAGTCTGGCATGAGATTGCACTGACTATCGTGCCCACATTGTGCCCTTAACGTAGCACCAAACGACATCCGTTCGACAGGAATGTGCTGTACAAGCATTCATTACAAAAAGATCATCTCTGAACAGGGATGGACTGATTAGAAATAGATTTCATTTTTCTTCGTAGAATTAGACTACATCTAGGTACATGTAATTAACCTTCTCAAAAAAAAGGTACATGTAATTAACTAATTGTATGTATGTCATAGTCTAAACCTTATGCATGTTTATGAAAATTCCATGAACCTGAAATCAGTAAGCATTTAGGATGAAATATCTCTCTCTCTCTCTCTCTCTCTCTCTCTCTCTCTCTCTCTCTCTCTCTCTCTCTCCGCGCGCGTGTGTGCGGGGGTGGGGGGTCGGAATGTGACACGTAGGGAACATTCCGGGGTGGCCTGATGCAACAAGTCTGCCCACTTGATCTCAACGATTGACAAATTATAATGCAACTCATGCTTGGGTTCTAAGGAACCAATGCAATGCATGCATATATGCGCATATTTGTTGTACTTGTACCAGCACGACCGACCTCGTGTAACTGTTACGTACTGTCCAGTTTTTGAGGCCTTGCTCAATAATGGCGTCGATTGATATTGGTGCCGTACTCTTGATTAACATTTAAGCAAGAGTTTATCGGCACTAAGCAAGCTACACATATGCTAGCATATAGGAAGATGATCAGTGTACTATATGTTTTTTTAGATGATCAGTGTACTATATGTTGCCATTTTGTTAAGTCATCTCTCCCCAATATTGATGCAAGCTTGAGTATATATATTTGAATTGTGTATATTCGCCCCACTGGCAATGCACCATGACACACATGATGTAAATTCGAATGTTAAATTTAACCTACTAGTATAGTAATATATGAAAATTATGGAATGAGTCGTGCAGCGAATTCTTCTTCTTCTTCTTCTTCTTCTTCTTCTTCTTCTTCTTCTTCTTCTTCTTCTTCTTCTTCTCTCTCTCTCTTTCACACACACACATCTTGATGACGTAGGTGGGTCGTGGATGCAACATGCTGAAGTGGAACTGTGGAAGTGAATGTTGGTGGAATAAGTACGCCCATGCATCGAAATTCATCACGAATCCCAAGAAAGAAAAAAAAGATCATTCACCATCGATCACGTCCTGCACACAAATGACAGCTACATATACAGTTACAGAAGAAAACAACAAAGTGAGAAATAGCTGGAGATGTTTCTATCCATTGGCAGATCGACATGCATGCACGCCAACAAACTACAGAAGAAAACACACACAAGAATCCAAAGGAGAAAAGGGGCTGTGATGACTCCTCTCTTTCTTTCAATTTTCCCTGATATCATCTCTGCTTATTTTAAATTCACTTAGATACATCAATCAAATTACACTCTGATTAAGCTGCAATGCCATGCAACCACGCAGGCTTCCATGCAGATCATCTTTACAAAATCCCCCCAAACTTACATGTACACACTCTCTTCAGCTTCACTCCAAACCAAAACAAGAAAAAAGGGTTAAATCCAGATTTAAAAAATGAAAAATCCAACACAATAACTTATGCGCCTTCTTTGAAAACCTCATTATTCTTTGTATAGACAGATCAGATCGGGTGAGATCTAGTAGAGAAGGGATGAGAAGAAGATCAGATGAGTTCATGGTTTAGGAGAAAGAGAAATCATAATCATGCATGGTCATTTGGTCCCATAAAAAGAAGGGAGTGAGCACCAGTTTGCATGACTTCCAGGTTGGACGATGTTAGCTCTTGGTCATCATCCCACATCAGCAGGTGCTGTGCTGACTCATCGTCCCACTGGTCGTGCCCTAGCTGCTGCTCTTCCACCTCCTGCTGCTTCTGCCGCTCGTAGCAGCAGCCGCCGCCGCCGCCGTTCGACATTCCGGCCGCCGCTTGGCCATTGTTGCCGCCGTCGTGCTCATGGCCTCTGCTTTCCTCACCTAGGCTGCTGCAGTCCAGGGCGGCCATGCCCATGCTCATGCCGTCCACCAGGGGAGGCAGAAGCTGGAAGCTCGGCACGTCCATGGCCGCCGTCGTGAAGGTTAGGAACGGGTGCTGGAGCTGGGCCGCCGCCGGTGGCGACAGCGACGACGGCGGGCTGACGCTGGTGGTGTCGAACATGAAGAAGGGGCAGTGCGGAGGCAACGGCGCCGGCGGCGAGTCCTGGCCGCCTGTCGTCGCCAGCTTTGGCGGCGGCGCCAGGGCGAAGCTCTGGTTGATGATGGCGTCGAGCTGGTGGTGATCGGCCACGCTGAACGGTATTTGCAGCTGGTGGCCGTCCGACGCCGCCGCCGCCGCGCTGCACGGAGGGCTCACCGACGAGGTCACCGTTGTGCTCGCCGGCTTGCGGATCTTCTTCTTGATCCATGAGTTCCAGTAGTTCTTAATCTCGTTGTCGGTCCGGCCGGGCAGGTGGCTGGCAATGTGGGCCCACCTGCAGAAGAGATTCATGAAAAAGACAAGACTGTGGTCATGTACGAATCAACTATAAAGGTCTTAGTACATTACTTGGAATTAAGCCTTCGTTTTCAAGCAATCCAATCCTAGTGTGTGTCTGTTATACTGCTTGATTTTGTTATAGACGTGTTCAAGTTTAACTTGTCGAAAATGACGGCTAAATTGGCACCATCTGTGATGCGTGATGTCAGGCTGACGTTTGTACAGATCATTATATAATTGCAGGTTGGAAAACTTGGAGTAATGTTCAATAGCCAGTGGAAGTTAAATACTTTCCTAGGACACTTCAAATCACCATTAATTTTGAGGAAATTTCAAAATCACTTTTGCCGTATGATGTTACACACAGGATTGCCAAGTCAATGTCTCAAGAAACGAAAATGAAGCAAGGAGGAAATTCTAGAGAAGAGGATGAAGCGTCAACAGTAGCAACTCAGAAGCCAGCATTGAGCATGGTAATTCATGGACATGCGAAGAAATACACCAATGTGGGGGAGGAGAGATTGCATGGCTCTTGTAATGTTCGAGAAGCAGTGGGGAAACCAAAAGGAGAGAGTATAGGCCGAAGCTCTGGGTTTGGTACTAACTGAAGCACAAAACGAACTTGCAGCGCTACCTGTTGCCAACAATGGCATGGAGGCTGATGATCAGCTTCTCCTCCTCGGCCGTGAACCGCCCTCGCCTAATGTCCGGTCTGAGATAGTTGATCCACCGCAACCGACAACTCTTCCCACACCGTTGTAGACCTACAGAACCATCACATTGCTCAAACTTAATCAAGCAAATCACCCAGCAATGTTCATCAATCCAAGAACAACAGTCCAAACTAACGCTACTCTTCAATCAAATCATTGTGAGTCAATCAGCAGGCGACTTACCAGCTTTCTCGGGGACCTCGCTCCAGCATCCATACCCATGGGTGGTGATGTATCTGATGAGCTTCTCATCCTCCTCAGGAGACCACAGCCCCCTCTTCACCTTCTGCTGATTGCAGCAGGTGTGATGCCCCATGCACAACACACTGCACTCTAGAGTATTAACTTGTTATAGCTGTAAATAGCTTAGAATTGCGTGCTCTAACTATCAAGCTAGCTAGCAATAAGACATATCATGGGAGCAAATGTTTGGTTGGTGTTTAGGCCTTTTAATATGAGCTGCCACTCTCGGCTTGGCCTCTTCCTCTTCTACCTCTGGATTCTGCCTTCTTCACTCTTCTTCGTAATAAATCAATTAAATTAATTAAATCCATGATTAGTTTCGTAGCGTCTTGGGGCATCCTCATGATTAAGCAAGCATGCAAGGCCGGCCTCACCATGACACTTCCTTTCATTGCATTTCCCTGGTGCGGGCCCTACCCTTGTTCCACTTTAATTGGTGCTTTCTATCTAACCCTAAAGCGACATGGCATCAAACATACAGGCAAGGAAGAGTGGTTGCTTCACTACTGTACATAACAACCTGCATGTCTTGACTAGTATACTAGTATCGACACGCATGTGCTCTATACATGGCATCAGTATGAAGCATGATAGCACCATAACTAACTTGGAGAATCAAAAAGTTAATGACAGATACTCTTGTGGAGGGGTACGTATGCATGTATTATACAAATATGTAGCATATGATATGGCATGAAAGGTAATGTTGTTGTCAAGAGAGAAAGTGCAAATGTGCCTGGGTGCTCCTGTTGGTAGTTAGCAAGCAGATGTGGAGTTTGGTATGTAGTCGACGCAAGATTATGCGTAATCTTGATGTCAACCTACTTTTTGATGCACGTTTGAAATGAATATATTGAGATACTTCCCGATTAGGAATTCAGGATTAAGATTATGATTGCAAATTTTGATCGTCTTTTTTTCAGTAATTAGGATATGCACATTCAGTAATTATGTGTATGTTAATTTAAAAATTACTGTAGTCCAATTAAATTTGTAATTATATCTGTACGTGAATCAGACAGTAATATCTTCGAGTGGGTCACATGAAACAAATATTTTAATGTCGATATTTTTTAATATGTAAGATACCAACAACTTCTCTCACTGGTACAATATAAATACGAACATACGAGTTATAATGTAGAATTTGTATTCAATTCCAAGATCGTCAAATTACAAGATCGTAAATGCATGTAAACTAAGGTCATTCAATTGTAAAAGTCATTTTTACTTCTTCCATTTTGACAATTGAGCGGAAAAGAAATTTATGGATGGAGCATTTTCATCATTTTTTTGGAATGTCAATTGAAGAAAACTAAAATAAGACAGGCACATGTTCCAAATTTTGCTCCAAGTTAGCTATAGTATTTTTATATTTAATTCTAGACTCAGGATTATTAAGCATATGTTTTGTACATATTTCTTTCTAGCTGAAAATCCAATGGCAGAGGGATAAAAGGATGATGTCGCTTTCTCAGCAGAGCACAACATTTTGCACTCAATATTTGTATTGGCTAATAAGTTTCTTAGGGAGAAAATATATATGTTGTAAAGAAAGAAGTTCAATGCATCCCAACTCTTAGCTCAATATTCATTGACCTGGTGGCCCAAACCTCGTGGTTTGAGTTTCGACACCATGGTCCTCCTAGGGTTTTGCGGATATATATGGAAGAGACAGAAGGAACGATGCTATGCAGTGCTACATCTCCCTCTAGGCTTGTAGGAAGTTATCCCCGATGTAGCCCTCCTATGATATAGGGCGGGCCTTTAAGATTTCTTTGTACCATGACTATTCTTTTTAGCTTCCTTTCGGTTGCTGGTTGTGTTTTTGTGAGTAGTAGTTTTTTTTTTTTTTTTTTTTGCGAGGAAGTTTTAGTTTTTGTTGGAGTTTTGCCTAGCTTCGTCTCTCTCTTGGAGTGTTGCGTCACATTTACAAGCTCAATCATAGAAATAAATACAGAAATATATGTTTGTCAGCATGCATATTTACCTAAAAAGTTTATAACATTATTATGTCTTGAATAAAAAGTGTAAACTAACCATACATGTATGAAAATACAAGACACCAGGGTCCACGTATTAGAGATCGAGGCATAGTACTGCATGGCCCCGGCGCGCGCAGGCCCAGTGTGGTAGCTGCACGGAAACAAACATGTCTATGATGGGCGAGCTTGATAGTGAAATCTTATAAACGAAATTAATCAGACCATGAAATGTGACAGCAACGCTAAATGAACTGTACACAGGAGACGTCCCCTTCACATATCGGCAAACCATAAGCTTCGCATCATCTCATTACTCTCGGTTTGTTTCTTTGCAGAATCAGACTGACCTTTGGAAGTCGCAGCTAGACAAAAGCAAGATTCTGTGATGACCTCATTGAATGTTCCAGTGATCTACAAGACCATCCAATCTTTCTGCTAGATCTGAATTAATTCTTGCCTCAGCTGTTGGCACTATTTCAGAGTAGTTCACACATAATGAATAACGTGGATGTTTGCATAATCCAACTGTAGCTAATAAATATCAAAACAAATAGTTATAGAGTACTTTCTGTTTCATTGAACTATTTGAATGTATGATGCAGAACTCCTAATTTTCATAGATTCTGTATACAAATGAAGCACCAATGGATAGCAAGGCTTGATCCAGAATTTAGTGAAAACAGCTTTGTTCAAATCAGAAATCTATCCTCGAACTAACCAAAAGAAAGAAAAAATGCACCCAGTTTTAAGCAACTCCAAACAACTCTTTGTCTATCTCTGTCTGATAAGAAGCATAAGACATCTCCTAATTGCCATTTTCGGAAGCAAAACAACCCTGAAAAACTCTGAAGAAACTGAACTGCACAGACAGATTATAAGGTTGAACACAATATTCACCGTCCAATATATTGCTGATTTTAACATTGATTTTCAATACCGGCCCCAAGATTTCCAGTAATTCAGACCAGGACCCAAATGCAACAGTAGTCCAGACACTCCCACTTTCCCTGCACTTGCCAACAGCTTGGCATGAAAATCTTGATTTTAACATGCTGCAACAATCACCAACCTAGAGATGATCTGCAGGGGACCAGAAAAGCAACATCGATCGGTCCCCATTTGCTTGTGCTTTCCCATCGATTATGTACCTCCGACGTCGCCACCGTTGATCTGACCCAGATGCGCTGCGCCGCCGTCACCGTCCGGCGATGAACGATCACAAAGATCGACTGGTTCCTTGATGGACACTGTGAATGTTAGTTCAGCAGTGACGCTGATCGAATTCGTTGTACGGACGTCGCATACTATACTGAACTTTGACGCTCCTCCGCCACTTGCTGCAGAAAACACTGGAGTGTATTAATTTGCTCCATTATTCCTGCTTGCTGCATGCTGAACGTAGTTTGATGTAGATATAAGATATCCTTAACTGGTCAAGAACCAACGAGAGACAGAGAGTCCTTGAGCAATTAATTGCACTGAAGAAAAAATGGGAGTAGATACACGCATCGATAGGTAACTAACTGAATGACAGGTACATGAGCCTTACGTACATGTTCTTGACGTCTTGTACCTGTGCCCTATGGTATGTCCTTTTTTTTTTTTTTTGCAATTATGCAGTACAACTCAGACACTCACAACGCAGACACCCTCACCCCTGAACGTACATACACAAACACTACCCCTATAAGCATCTTCAAAGAAGGAGCCAGCAAATCATCGAGATTGATGAAGTCACCACTGGCGCCTCGCTGTCGATGGCCACATCGCCTCCTGCTAAAAGCACAAGTCGTTAAATCCTAGAAAATTCGTCCTGCGGGGAGTCGAACCTAGGAACTCTCAGGTGCTACGAGGCTCTTGTAACCACTAGACAGCAGGCCCTTTCACCCCTATAGTATGTCTTTGAATCTATGTGAGTTTATCCTACTTCCTCCGTCCACAAATATATTGACTTTTAGCCAACTCATTTGACCACTCGTCTTATTTAAAAAAGTTATTGTGAAAATATAAAAATAAATAAGTCATACTTAAAATATATTTGGTGATAACCAAGTCATAATAAAATAAATAATATTTGCACAATTTTTTTGAATAAGACGAGTGGTCAAACGAGTTGGCTGACAAATCCTTATATTTGTGGACGGAGGGAGTACTCTTTTTGGATGATTTAGCTGGTATGATTCTGTGTTTTCCATATCACAAGAAAATGACAAGTGTTTCAAGAGTTATATTTACTTGACGACTTTTGGATTGATGCACTAATGAATTTACGATTGAATTACTGTAATTTCTTGTGATTGGTTGGTTGCTACATGCTACCGCTCAATTATCGGGAACAAGAAATGTTGTTTTCTCAGATTGAAACAAAAATATCATTTTCGTGATGGATATCCACCATTTTAAGAATATTGTTTCATACAACCAACAAAGTTTCCTAATCAAGGCTAGTGAAGCATCAGTGCTAGGAATTGTGTTAGTTTTACTAGGTTGTTCTCTAACAAGTTGGTGAGATGAAGTACAAAGAAGGAAAATTTACAGAAGGGGGACAGAATGTTGTTTTCTTGATCGTTATTTCAGAAATAAAATTAATTATATTTTAAGAAGAATGTTGTTAGTTTGGTGAAGCATCGGTGCCAAAGAATTTTGTTTAGTTTTACTAGGTTATTCATTAACAAATTGAAACAAACAAAGCGATTCTTCGTCCATGTTTCATTTTAGACTGTGTTTGACCATATGCTTCGGTTGCCTCCTTTTTGGCTTTGTCTGTTAAGGGCCATTCTCATTGAATGTGTGGCGTCCCCAATTTCGGATAGATCTCCCTTCTGCTATTGGGATCCTAGTTTGTACTCTCTCTCTCTCTCTCTCTCTCTCTCTCTCTCTCTCTCTCTCTCTCTCTCTCTCTCTCTCTCTTTGCGAAGTAACATAATACATGCATAGACACTCACAAACATGTACGCTCACCCTACTCCTTTAATTTGAGCCTCCGAAATACTGCCGACTGGATCTTAAGATTTACACAGTCAGCATGGACGCCTCGCTGTCTACATGGACGTCGTCTCCTACTAACAGAATAATTAGCCGTAAATGCAACACATGTGTCAAATATGAGACTTTAGCCTAGATGGGTGAGTTCCACCACGATGAACCTAACCAACTAAGCTACATCCATTTGCAAATTGTAGCCACAGTTTTCACCCATTGTTTTTCTTTGGCAAGATTCTTCAGTTAAGAATTTCAGTTTCTTCCCAATGTATTTCAGAAATTGACAAGATAAAACAAAAAGCTTATTAGCAATTGATGAGATAGCCTGTGATAATTCAACATTATAAATTTGCCTGATGAGCGGTTCAATTCTGTGCTTTGTTTCTTCAGAAAAAAGGTAGGAAAAGATTAGTGGCATGAGGAGCAAGAAGAAAAAAATATATACTCATGGACGTGTGGGTTAACAGGTCACTCTCAAAAAGTACTTGGTACGTGTAATTATCATTGCTTATGTTAGTTATGATTGTGTTGTGGCGATAACGTTTTTATACAGCACAGGACCAGAGTGATGTGTGATTGGCGTGATTGAGGCATATTACTCACCGTCTGTGATGTGAGCAGCTCAAGCTTCTACATCTCTTTCCTTTATTCTATTTTTGCTTGGATGGTTAGCAATCCATGGCCGAATCAACAAGAACAACAACGTGGAGTTCTTTAATTAATATGCATCTCTGTTTCAGATTCTTGTCTGCTGTACTCCGTTTTCTTTGGAAATAGTACTGTAACCTCATTTCACGGTTGCACATTAATCTGTAACTACGTATACTGTGCAGATTACCAATGGAGGGATGCCTAGCTTAGCTTAACGGTCTAGATGGGCATTGTGCAGATAGACTATACGAACATGCAGCTCTTCGATGCCACACGAGCCTTCAAAGACACACACAATTAGTAGAGTAAACTAATTAAATGGGCATTGTGGTTAATCAGGACCATCAACAGAATTGTCTGAATTAGGCCCCGGCCACAGTAGCAACCGGAGGGGCCTTTTTTGTCAAAGCAGATGGAGACATGGTGATTAGCACATAGCTTGAGGAAGGAGCATCTTATATCTCAACAGGTACAAAGCCCTACACGGCTAGACCGCCGCTACCACTGCCCAGCAAATTAATTTATTTTTTGAACAATCTAGCAAATCGATTTAACTTGACCCTTATTATACTGCAACTTAATTATGCTCTCTCTCTCTCTCTCTCATGAGTTGGTTAGGCTAAGCCAGTCCGAGAAGGTTAAGACGTCACCCTTTCTTGTAGTGCAGTCTTGTTGATCTTGTTCTATTTTTTTTCTTCTCTCCCCTCAGTGCTGTCCCCAGATGGCCTGTCTCATGACATTCTTGGGGCAATGCGTGTGGAGCACCTCAACAGCCTGCCTATATATGCTGTGGTCTACTGGCATGTGGTACCTATAGGCCGCCGGACCCTAGGTAATAATTCAGTTCTTGAACAATCACTAATAATAATCGAGCACACGATGAACACACTTCATAATCGACCGACCTGCTTAAATCTTCGCGCGCGGGTTCACCGGGCACTAATCAAACGGCCCACACATGCGCTGTTGATCCTATGGGGACAAGTGAGAGAGCTGATCGAGTACAGCGAGCACTGTGGATGAACAGCCTGCTGATAATTCCCTGTTCTGCAAGCAAGAATCTCGCTAAGTGGGGGCTTAACAACGATCATTCACACAACCCTTTTTGGCTAGCCGCCAGCCCCAGCTCTAAATGCATGGCGAATTCTATTGTCGACTAGTACAAATGATGGTTACTCATTTACAAGGTATACTTCGTATAGCAATGCGTATATGATCGAGCGAGCTAGGGTTGCGTCAACAAGCGTGTCGTCTCCAATGCAAGGTATCTTCAGGTCATCAGGTGATAGCTCTATGAAAGGGAAAATCGATGAAAAAAGTAGTCTATACATATTTATTTGAGGAAACTGTAGTCTCTATACATTTCAATCCCTATCAATGTGGAGTGTTCCAAGAGAGAACGCAATAGGCAGCAGCATATCAGAGTGTAGTCTCTCCTTGTCCAAGGATTCACGTCCACTAGAATGCACTAGAACATATCTACCATGCATTGTTGAGAACACTAATCAGACTGCTAAATTACTAAAAACATATCCTTCACTAGAAAATTTCATAAAAGAAAAATCATTTCAAGATGGAAAAGGAAAGAGTCCTTTAAGATGCAAATCGTAAAGTTTCATTTAGATTTATTATCAGAATCACTTTAAGATTAATTTATATATTTATCTATTTGGACAAATATTTATAGATATATAAGACGAATGATCTAAGTAACAAAAAAGACAACAGTTTCATACATTTAAACTGAATGAGTAAACTTTATACCACAGTCCCAAGAGGTTCCTTTTGGAGGGAGAAAAATCTAGGTACCGATAGGATGTTGAAATGATATTTTCTTGGGAATATTATGTTTCTACCTCTGGTTTGTCTCTCGATTGTGATTTTATCCCTCCTTTTCAACTTTACAATTTTATGCCTGGTTTTTCAAACTAAATCAAGAGTCTAAATCAGAGGGAAATCGCAACCAGCGTATTTTTTTGCTTTATTTTGAAAAACCCGAGATAAAATTGTAAAGTTGAAAAAGAAATTAATCACAATCGAGAGGAAAACCAGGGGTAGAAATGCAAATGCCTAATCTTTTTTTTTCAAGAAAATGTAACAGATTTTTTTTAAGGGAAGAAAATGTTTTTTTTGTTTTTTTTAGAACAAGGGGAAGAAAATGTAAGAAATAATGCCACAGGTAAGCTCGGCCCATCTTCAAGCGTGCCAGTTTCCACTCCATGTAGGCCCATGCGAATAGACAGCCCAATTCGAGCAGCCACTTCAATCTGGACCCTTGGCTCCGTCGGTGCGAATCTCAACGCGACCGTCCCCTCCCCCCGCCGCCATAGCTTCGGAAGGCACAGAGAAACAAAACCCTTGTCCGCCTCCGGTCTCCTCCGTCCAACATCCTCAGAAATCCAGCTAGGGTTTGGCCTCCCCGCCCGCCGCGAGCGCGCTTCCAGAACCTTCTAGACACTCCGAGGAGGAGAAGCTTCCACCGCCGCCGCAGCCATGGCGTCCACCAAGGTCCAGCGTATCATGACCCAGCCCATCGTACGCTCCCTCTCCCCCAATCTTCTCTCTTCTGCTCTTTCTAGTGTCTTATACTATTCCTAATCGATTTGCTTTCACTTTGCTGTGGTGGTTGGTGAATCCCTGGTGCGCGTGCACGGCGGCAGAACCTCATCTTCCGGTTCCTCCAGAGCGTAAGTGGACTGGAAAAAACTTTCCCTCTGATTCGACCTAAGGTTTTGTTGCTTTACTGTGCTTCGGTAAGGGTTTGATTTTGAATTGATGTGTTCTTGTAATTTGACTTGTGCAGAAAGCGCGCATCCAGATCTGGCTGTTCGAGCAGAAGGACCTCCGGATTGAGGGTCGCATCATTGTAAGTTTCTTTCCCAATTTATTGGTAGAAACAGCAAAAAACAAAATAGTGGTACAGTAACTGTTTGTTTCCATATAGATGGTGTATTGGTAGTGTAGCTGCGTCAAATATTATGAATTATAAGGAACAGTTCTTGTAATTGTAGCCTGTAGAGAAGAACCATCATAAAGCCCCTTAACAAATGAACATAGAACTTTTAATAAGAGTAGGCCATTTGCATTTACCCCTATGATAAGTTTGCATACAACATTTGGTAGAGCCTTCTAAAATCATTGTCGCCTTAGCCAAATACTCTACAGCGAGCCAGTGACCAATTGTTCATGTGGTAGCATGCTCTAATCATTAAACCGACTCTTGATTCTTGAAGTGTCTTGGCTTTAAAGCTAATTGGGCAGTTACAAACAAGTTAATTGTTGATTTGAACTAAGGCCTAAGGAAGGATGTCTTGAAAGGCTTATGGCCAAGTTAGAATTGTGGGTTTGAAAAGTGATTTTGTTTGGGTGAAAACAAAGATAGGCTGGTTGGTGCACATGTGATTGCTTTGCCCGAAACAATCTCCATCTTGACTATAAAGGCGATTAAAATGTGATGCGTCCAACGTTGAGCGTTTCGTTTCAATAAATCATAATCCTGAGAAACTGGATAATAATTCAATCCGGGAAATTAAATTATTTTGTTGTATGAACTACAAATCTGTAAATAGCCGTTTGACTTCTGTTTGCGTTCTGATGAAAAGTTGAAAGCAATACCTATTTGTCCAATCAGAAAATCCTGTCAAACGACTAGGTTATATGAGCAACAATACCTGTAGATAGCTATTGAGTTCTGTTGCATTCTTATGAAAACATTAAGGGCCTGTTTGGTTGCAACCCTGAGAAGAAATTGCCTGGGTGAAAGGCTGCCTGAGACTTGCCTGTACGGTGTTTAGTTGGAGACCTGGCTCCCTGCCTGGCACAGGCAGCTCGTCCAGGCCCAGGCAGACAAAATAGGTCGCCTGGCTCCACTCGCTGCTGCCTGGATTTCTAATTGGGTGCTAATGGTCCTGTCAGCTGTCGCATGTTGGCTCGAACCACATATAGCAGGTATTTGCAGCCATCGTCATCCGCAACCCAACTTCCCCGCCGCTGCCAACAGTGCACGCCGGCACAGCAAGAGCACAGCCACCGCCTTGCACTGGTCGCAGCCGCGGAATGCTCCAGCACCATGCGCCTCATCTCCCATGCCATTGTCTTCCATCTCGATGCCATCGTCGTCGTTTCTGGAGAAGCAGGACTCAGCATCTGCGACAGCCGCCTCGGCCTGTGCCTGAGTCCTCCGCGTTGGCCACGAGACTGAGGAGAGGTTGCTGCTACTAGCATCAAGGAATCCTTTCTTTATCTCTTTGTTTTCTACCTGAGATTGATTCTCTTTCTCCTTTTGTTTTCCATTCTATTTTCCCCCTTCGTTATGTGCTTTGATTCCTTTAGCTTTGCGGTTCTCTTACGATACAAATGGAGATGCGTCCCCTAATTAGGCCACTTCCAAGCCTGTACAGCACCTAGAATATTTTTTCTTTGCAGTTATCATTAGTACTTGAGAACTGCTACAGGTCCGACTGGAAAGATCATGTGATTCAAAGGTGATTCATTAGCCAAATCATGCGCTGGCAGCTGTAGATAATTTGTAGTCGTACCAACAGTCGAATACATGGGTTGGCCCTATAGCATTTTCATTAGTACCAATACATTATGCGAGGGATACACGATTATCAAAAGTTCTCAGTCCAGGCTTCCTGACCAGGCAAAAAGTAACATGTTTGCAGGCAAGTTCCAGGCAGCATTTTTTTGCCAGGCAAGTTGTCCAGGCCTTTAACCAAACAAGCCTTAAATACTTGTCCAATCAGAACATAACTATATGTTTAATCAGATTACGCAAGAGTATTTCTTAAAGATGCATTTTAGAATTTGTAAATTTAGGGATCTTTGATTTCATTTGTATATTCTGTGATTTGCTTGTTGTGGCTCATGAGACTGGGAAAAAGGATTTTTGTTACGAGTAAAAATTCAGAAATCACTTATGTTCTTGTTAGTATAGTATCTCTTGTGGTTCCTAGATAAACGTTTGCTTGGGTCGGTGTATTCCCTTTGCTAGAATATGCTATTTGTACTTTATATCAACTCAGTAAACCGTTTGTGTTGTCCTGTACGTGTACACACACCTAATAGATATATTGACAACCATTGCGCTATCATAAGTGCAGTACCCACCCCTTCTAACTTAGGCATTACTCCCTTAATATTTTTTTCTGTGTTATTGTCTTATCTGGATAGTGATGAATGTATGGTTCCGTGATTAGACTGCTGGGCTTGTATATGGATGTCTTGTTGCCTTTTGCTATTACTGACTGGGACATGTTTATGTCATCATTCATCAATGGCGTGCTGATGACCAATTAGAGCTTTGGGGACTTTCAAAGTGTTGAATTCATTTCAAAACATGGGGCAAAAATTGAGGTTGCTCCGTAATGCTTAGGCTCTAAACTCATGTTATCTATTTTGTTTCTGGATAACTCTTGACTCTAAGGGCCATGTGGCCATCCATACTTGTCCCATTATGTTGCTCTTGAATGTTGCGAAGTTAATTTTAGTTACATGATCAAAAACAGTATTCTCTAAGATAAGTTAACTATCTGTGCAATTTTTGCTCAGTTGAAGCCCCAACCATTACTAGAGTTCATGTGCGTTCCGAAGTGTGGTGTTCTTACACGCTGGTTTGTAAATATGCAGGGCTTTGATGAGTATATGAATTTGGTGCTCGATGACGCTGAGGAAATCAACGTTAAGAAGAACACTAGGAAAACACTGGGTTAGTAAATTTGCATCCCGTGTAATCTGTTCTTTGACGTGAATAGAGTTTATGCACTAACATGTTTGGATTAAAATGATTTGCAGGTAGGATACTCCTGAAAGGTGATAACATAACTTTGATGATGAACAGGTAAGTGAACAATCCAGACCTTTTGTTATTATTGTTCTGAAACCTGTATAGGCAAGACTTCTAAAATTTCTCATTTACAATTTTTGCAGTGGGAAGTGATGATTCTTCCAGCAGGATGTTGGTGCTTATGTTGATTATCTCGGTGACACATTGTACTCCATCCAACCGAATTATTGCATGCCATTGTGGTTTAGTGCGAGATGTATTGGCTGTGTGGGCTGAGTGAACCCCATCCACCTGAGTGGACTCTTGTGTGGGCTGTATGCAAGATGTTGAGATAATGAGCTGTTCACTTGTGCTGTTAAAATTAACACAACTAGACTGCCATCGTGTTCATGTTGATATCTTTTTTTTTGCTTTCATCTTCGTCGTCAGGTTTAGCAATGCTTCATTCCTTCGTACCTTTTGGTTACCTCCAGCACTTCCTGATGTTTCAGAAGATGTGAACTGACGCTCTTTAATTGGATGTGTACACGCTGGCTATAGCACATATCCATTGGAAAATTGTAGGCGACATATTTGCAAGTTGCTGGACTTGTTTGTAGTTATCATTTGGTACATCTCGGGGGTATTATTATGTTTCGTTTAGCAAAGAAATGCATTGCAAGTTTATCAGTATCTTCTTTCTACTATCCGGAAAGGTCTTATCAATATCGGGAGTATGTTGAACAGAATCAGGAAGAATTTCAGATGCAGATTTTTACATTGGATGGGAGCGGGATAAGTGTAGGATCATCAGAAGAACCACTTGTTCTTGGACTTGCTCTTGGCCATCTCCTTCCTCTTCCTCGCCATCTCCAATTCCAGTCTCTCCTCATCGTCGCTGTCATCGCTACTGACGCTGCTCTTCTCATCCTTGGCCTCTTCGTCCTCTTCCTCGGCCCGCTTCGCCTTGTCTCCTGCCCCGGCGCCCGCCGTGGCCACGTCGAGCCGCGCGGCGTCCAGTGCCCACCGCATCAGCTTGTCAACCTCCTCCTCCTCGTCCTCCGACGACTCCCCGCCCAGATCCTCCAGCTTCACCCTCGTCTCCTTCTCCGGCCCCGCCGCCCCCTTCAGCGCCGCGAACCGCGCCTCCAGCTCCTCCATCCGGCCACTCCCGGCTCCAGCTACGGTTCCGGCCGGATTCGGTGCCGGCGCCGGAGCGCGGGACTTGAGCGCGTCGAAGCGGCGGGCGAGGTCGCCGTCCAGGGGATCCGGCCCCGCCGCGGGGTTGAGCGAAGGAGCTGTCGGGGCGGCGGAGGTGGAGGAGACGAGGTGGGAGTTGGCCTGCATCTTCAGCAGCACGGCGTCCTGTGCCGCCCGGAGCAGCGCCTCCACTTCCGCATCCTCGCCACCGGGAACCGCCGCCTTCCGGCCGCTCATCGTGGTGGTGGATTCGATTCCTTCGTTGCTCTGCTGCTCCCTGTCGAGCAGTCGAGCTGCCAGCGCTCAAATACTAATGGCCTGGTTAGATTGGCCCAGTTAGCCAGTTGCGGCCCATCTCAGCCTAGGCCTAAGCCCACCATTAATTAATCAGCTAGTTAATCATCAACTTCTAATCGTCTGTTTCCCCTCAGCTAAAAAAGCCGTCTCCTCCTAATAGCCTTCCCATGGCGGAAACCTAACTAAGCTAATCCCACGCTTCCTTCCCCTCGCCACCACGCGCATGGACCACCAACCGCCGCCGTCGCCCGACGACCCGGGATCCCTCTGCCTCGAGGTCCGACTCTTCTACGTGCGCCTCTCCCCGCACGGCGGCGCAGCCCCGCCGCCGCGCCTGGCGCTCGCGCTCAGCCCGGCCGGCGTGGAGGCCCCGCCCGCCCTCCATCTCCGGCTCGATCGCCACGACGCCGCTTCCGGGGAGGCCACCTACGTCTCCACAGCTTCCGCTCGCCTGGCCCCACCCGCCGCGGCCTTCGAGGTCGCCGACCACACCGGCGCCGCGTTCCTCCGCGGCTCGCTGCGGCGGTGCCCCGACGCGAAGGCCGATTCCCCTGCCTGGGAAATCGACTGCGTCCCCGCCGCTGGGGCGGCCGCCTCGTTCTCGGCGTTCGAGGTGTACGTCGCCGGATGCTGCGCCGGCGAGCCCGCCGTGCTTACGCGCGCCTTGCGGCTCGCCACATCCGAGGAAGGTGCCGGCGGCTTGGTTCGTCGCCAACCGGGGGCATTGACGGTGAGTGTTGACCAAATGTGAAGAACATTAGTTGCTTGATTTTAGTGGCTGATATGATTTCTGGAGGAATATCTGTTACGAGAAGACTTAGGTACCAACAGAATGTTCAGTATATAGTGAGTAGCAACCAAATTCCGGGCCAATGTTATTTGCTTGTGATTACTATTGATTGGCGAACTATGACTAGTGAAGAGTTGAATGTCATTGAAATGGATAAATTTTGGGCGTGTTTGCTTGCTGCCCTGTCAGGCAGCACGCCGGCCAGGCAGCGCGCTCACCGCAGGCGTCCGAAATCGGTTTCTCAGGTCTCAAAACAAACACGCCCTTTAGGAGGAGTCAGGCACGTTTCTCAGGTCTCAAAACAAACACGCCCTTTATGTTTCAATTCTTGTAGAAGTCGTGTGCGCCTTTGTCCCTACAATCAGTGTCAGGTGCTCATATTGGTGCTTTTGAAATCCAGATCTTGGTACAAATCTGTGTTCTGACTGTGACTGTTTTGTTCGCATATTGTGTTTGTGCCTTTGTGGTTCCATGGACATCCCTCGCAAAAAAAAAAGTGGTTCCATGGACATGGTATATTGTTGTCAATCGTACTCATCACTTGCTAAGATATTTTCATGTCGGTGTGTACATGGTCATTTAGACATTGTTGTTGCTTTCTGTGACAATGATGATTTGGTGGGTCATAATGCCTTTAGCCGGAGTCTTGGATTTAATTGTTTGTATGCATCTCCAAAGGTGCTGTTTGTACTGCTGGATAATTCACCTCCAGGATCCTTTTCAGGACTCAGGACATGTGTTACTGCCATTTACAAAATTATACATTGATTTGCTTTCTGGAATTATTGATGTCTGGTCCTAACTTGCTAGACACTGTAATTTTGCTGTCAGGACTCAGGACAGGAAATTTTATGACCAATCCATTATTTTATTTTATTTTTTTTGTTTTGTCTAGTGCCTCTGCCTCCAGCTGAAACTACATTGTTGGTGAACTCAAGTTCTTTTCACCGATATTGTGAGCATCGACCCATAAATATCTCTGTTGAACAATTTGAACTTCTTTGGCAGGCTACAGGTGATGAAGCTGACCTTGACATGAACACTGGTAGCATGCAGTACCCTGAAGGTTGGTACTCTGATGATGATGACGGCCAACTCTCATGGTTCAACGCGGGTGTTAGAGTTGGCGTGGGGATTGGATTGGGAGTATGTGTCGGTGTTGGCATAGGTGTCGGGCTCCTCATGCGCTCTTACCAAGCAACAACCAGAAACTTGAAGAGGCGGTTCTTCTGACAGTGCAACTCATGGCCACTAGAGTTCTTCTGCCATTTACATTCCAGAGAGCAAATCAATGTATAGTTCATACATGTGTTACTGTGTAGGATGTGTTGTGGTTGCATAGTTTTGTGTACATCGCTCTCACTGCTGCATGTGTAAATTGTGAAGGCCCCAGACATGTGAAGAGTTCGACTTTCAACCAACTTGTGCTCCTAGAAATTGTCCATGCGATGTACATACAGCAAATGCTAAAGTCTAAGCAAACGTTGTTGAAGGCAGGATTCCTCGTTTCCACTACTGAAAACTATTGGAGGTATCTATGAACAAATTAAATATTTTTTCTTTCACCTCTTTAATGCCTTAGGTTGATCTTCACTTTCTCAAAACTTCATTGCAAAAGTCAAAACAATTGGTCTTCGATATGAATTAGCGGGTTGGCAGAGTCATCTTGGGCGACTCCCCTAGCTTTTAATTTGAGCAAAATTTGTAGTACATATGAAGCGGCGGCTTGCTAAGCTGTGGCAATGGTATTTTTTGTTTAGCTTAAATGCTCTCTTAATAAATTTATAATAATTTAGTTATCTTTCCTGGAAATACAATCGAGTAATGAAATAACAAAGTAGTGAAACAAAATGGAAAATCGTGAAAATGTAGCCTTGCTTATAAGGTATTTAAAAGGTAATACACTTTTACAACCAAATTGGGCTTCTTTGACGTTTGCTGTCCTGATTTTCCATTGTCCTTTCTTTGCCCTTGTTCCTCTGCCTATAGATGAAACTAATTATTGGCAAACTAAGTCGTTTCAGCAGGTGCTATGGCCCCCGACGTGTAGAGCTGTTATGCTCATCACGTTTCACTTTCAAAGAATAAATTGTCATAGTTCGTCGTTCATGTGTTTATATCTGGCCATGTGGACCAGGCTAATTGGACCGAAGCCAGGCACGGAACATTAGGCGGCATGGGCATACATGATTAGCCTCGACCCATTAGGCACGGTGCGCGGCCCACATAGCCCACTGTGCTAGGTATGGCCTGGTGACGAGCATATATAAGCCGCCCCTCGCACCCTCTCCAAACCCTAGCCCCCATTTGTCTCCCTCCTCATAGCGCCGCGCCGCACTTCTCTCTCTCTCTCTCTCTCTGCGCCGCTCTCCTCTCTCCCAGCTCCCAGCTCTCTCTCTCTCTCTCTCTCTCTCTCTCTCTCTCTCTCTCTCTCTCTCTCTCTCTCTCTCTCTCTCTCTCTCTCTCTCTCTCTCTCGCTCCTCTGCCTCTCTCTCTCTCTCTCTCTCTCTCTCTCTCTCTTAGCGCCGTGCCGCTCTCCTCTCTCCCAACGCCGTGCCTCTCTCTCTCCCTCTCTCTCTCTCTCTCTGGTGGCAGGTTAATTGAGGAACATCGACGAAGCCTAACACCTGAACATGTTGAGATGTTGTTGCTGATAAAAGATTGGGAGCAAGGGGACGCTGGACAGCAGCACAACATGATCAACAGGGAGCTAGTGGAGAAGATGGCCAACAAGTACCTAGATATGGGGCTGGACCTGATGCTGCTGCTACTGCCTGGAGGATGAGTTGGACCTGTTGCTGGAGGAGGATAAGGCACTGGACAAACTGGTGCTTGAGATCACTAAAAGAACTGAGGTTGTACTCTTTTTCCCTTTAGGGTTTTATCCTCATGTAGTTGAAATGAGGTTTTACCTAAAGGTTTGTAACATTAATCAGCTCTTTATAAAGCATTTTGATCTCCATATTGTGACATGAACGTACACATGAACTCTATGTCTCTATGTGAAGTTGTGAGCTGAACTTGTCCGTGATTTGTGAGCTTGGGAACTCATCAAATATTTGTCTTCTGTTCTTCATGACTTCATGTGACAATAAATTATGTGTGCAAGTCTTTGTGAACTGAACTTGTGATGTGAGCTTCTATTCTGTTCATGTGAAAATACATTTCTCTAACTTTAGTACATGTGGAAATATGGCCAAGTGAGTGACTTACATGCTAAGCAGTTCAAAATTTAACATGTTTCATGTTCAACGAGACAAAATATCAAACAAAATGATGGTGATTTTGTCTGCTTGGAATTGACATGCCTTAGGCCTGGGTACTGTATAGCCTGCAAGGGCGAAAGAGTAGCAAGCCGTGCTTGGGTCGAGGGGGACGGCCCACGTGCTGGCACGACACAACCCTATGTCTTCCACGTGTCGTGTTGTGCCGTTCTTCTTCTTTGAAGACCCAAGCCCGGCAGGCTTGAGCCGTGCCGATTCAGCACGACCCGTTGGCCAAATATAGAAGGCACGGCTAAGATGGATTGAGGCTGGTCATGCACTTGTCGTGCCAGCCCGGCACGGTCCGATTGTCAGCTATATATGTGTTGATCCTTGATAAGATATTCTTTTTGCAATTACCTCACCTAAAACAAGAGTTGTTATATATCTTTGGTTTTTCTAGCCATATATTGGACAGTCATTGTGACTGCATATATTGTTTTGGAACAAGTAGGTTGTATTTCAACTACGTTACAAGTTACTATAATCGCAAAGTTTCTACACAAGAAAATTAAGAATTACCTCTTTAGCTCTACCCCAAAATATGCTTCTCTTTGTCAATTACTCCTACTTGTGCGGGCAGCCCACTATTTTGTGCTTTAGAGCAAGTCTAACGTTTTCTTCGCATCGCCGATACACTTAAGAAATTTTCGAAACGGAGGAAAGAGAAAGCAGGAGACAGAAGGTGCTTGGACGACTCCAAGCGCAACACAAGCTTCAAGGCGGTAATGGGACCCATTGCTGTCTTTTTCATGTGGACCTGGTTGTTACCTTGACATTCGTGAAAGAGACATGCATGGTTTTTCAAAGACCAGAAGAGACGAATGGTTATGCCTCTAAGGGTGTAACTTGACTCAATCGTGATGTGGCCTGACTTTACAACAACAGCCACGTTGGCGTTGCTTTTACCATCACAGAGAGGAGGTAATAAATAGAGAATTCCCCAAAAGAATAATCAGGGACGAAATCCTATCAAGTTGAAGCATAATTTAACAATAGGCGATACAAGTTAGTGCAGTGCTTTCTAAGCAGGCTGAATAAAACACGCCTGCCCGAAATGCCCATGCGGCTACACGTGGCAGTGTGGCCTGCCCTTGTTGGCAAGCCGAAGAAGCTCCCGGCGCCGTCAGTAACCTCCGCCACAATGGAGGTCCTGGAGGAGGTGCTCTTGCCATTGAAGTTGAACCCCGTGACATTGGAAGGCTCCACGACGTCGGACCTTGCGACGCAGATCTCCAGCGATGCCGACGACCACCGAGCCGCCAGCTCCGACGCGCGCCTCCGGAGCCGCTCCCAGTCTCCCTCTCCGTCCGCCATGTGTTCCCGCGCTCGGCACCCAAGGAGAATATTGTTCGCATATTGTGTTTGCAGTTTCGTGGACACATGGTATATTAATTGTTGTCAATCGAACTCATCACTTGTTGAGACATTTTCATGTCGGTGTAAACATGGTCATCTAGACGTCGTTGTTATTTTCTGTGACAATGATGGATTGATGGGTAATAGTGCCTTTATCCAGAGTCATGGATTGATATGTTTGTATGAGTGTACTGGTGGATAATTCGCCTCCAGAGTCCAGAATCATTTTTAGCTCTCTTTAAAATAAATTAAGTTGTTGAAAGTTATAGTATATATACCATTACCATCGATGATTTCTATCAAGGAATTGGGAGGGACAAAATCTCGTGAAAAAGATATTAATAATGAGAATTAGGAATTATTGATGTCTGGTTCTAAAGTTCTAACTTGCCAGACTGCAATTTTGCATATAAGGTGTCAGGACAGAAAATTTTATGACTGGGAGTTCACCATATTTCTTTATTCTAGTGCCTCTGTCTCCAGCTGAAACTACATTATTGGTGAACTCAAGTTCTTTTCACCGGTATATTGTGACCGTCGAACCCATAAATATCTTTGATGAACATTTGAACTTCTTTGGCATGCTACAGGTGATGAAGCTGACATTGAGATGAACACTGGTAGCATGCAGTACCCTGAAGGTTGGTACTCTGATGATGACGACGGCCAACTCTCATGGTTCAACGCGCGCGGGTGTTAGAGTTGGCGTGAAGATCTGATCGGCTCCTCATGCGCTCCTAACAAGCAACAACCAGAAACATAAGAGGCGGTTCTTCTGACAGTGCCTCTGATGGGCGGTAGAGTTTTTCTGCCATTTACGTTCTGGAGAGCAAATCGATGTATAATTCATACATGTGATTCAATTCTGTGTAGGATGTGTTGTGTTATGTTTTGGTTGTACAGTTTTGCACTCATGTACATCGGTCTCACTGCTGCATGTGTAACGGCGTAAGCTGTGAAGGTCCGTCCTTGACTTGTGAAGAGAAGGATTTCAGCTTTCAAAGAAATTCTGCTCCTAGATTTTGTCCATACGATGTTTATATAACAAATGTTGTTGAAGGCACGATTCCTTGTATCCACTACTGAACTGTTTGTAGTATGAACAGATCAGTTTTTTTTTTCTTTTCACATCTGTGATACCTAAGGTTAGTCTTAGCTTGATCAAAACCTCCTTGTTAGAGTGAAAAAAATGACAATTGTCTTCTTTATGAATCAGCGGCCGATTGGCAGAGACATCTTGTGCGACTTCCCTAGCTTTTAGTTCTAGCAATGCATTTGAGGCCGCTTTCTAAAATATGGCAAAGGTAGTTTTTGTTTAATCTTCCACTGGGTGAAACGCTTTCTTAATGAATTTGTAAGAATTCTAGGTATCTTTCCCGGAAATCCAATCTACTAGTAGCAAAACAAAAAATTAATTAGTAAACAAAAAGGGAAATCGTGAAAATGTAACCTTGCTTATAAGTTAGTAAAAGGATAGTCGACTTTAATTATAGCCAAAAGGGACGTCTTTGACATTTGCTTTCCTCCAAGAAAAGGCTCAAGCAATATACAACCACTTCAGCAGAGTATTTGGGGAACCAGCACAAAGGGAGCAGACAGTAGATTGGGAGAGAATTAGCCTGAGAAGACAAGATCTACAGCATTCGGAAGAGCCTTTTACTGAAGAGGAAGTGCAGCAGGTCATTAGGGCAATGCCACCTGAAAAAAGCTTCGGGACCAGATGGATATATTGGAGTATTCTTCAAGACAAGCTGAAACATTATTAAGCACGACATATTGGCTGCGATCAACCTATTTTTCAACCAACAGAAGCCATCAGCTAAACCTCCTTAATTCAGGACACATTGTGTTAATCCCCAAGCATGCTGAAGCAAAGGTGATCGGAATATAGGCCTATAAGTCTCACACACAGTATAGTTAATAAGATAATCTCAAAGCTGATGGCAAATAGACTTGTGTTTATAAAGAAGAGAAGCATATATGACAATTTTCTCCTCACACAAAACTTGATCAAAGAGCAACACCGAGCCAAAAAAACCGACCCTTTTCCTCAAGCTGGACATAGCTAAAGCACTTGATTTGGTAAGATGGGATTACCTGCTAGAGGTCTTGCAACAAATGGGTTTCGGTGTAAAGTGGAGAGAATGGGTATCAGCAATACTAGCATCAGCAAACTCCTCTGTTATTTTATTAAATAGGACAAGGGGAAAAGGTTTTAGGCACAGAACAGGGTTAAGGCAGGGGGACCCGTTGTCCCCAATGCTCTTTATCATCGCGTTTGATCCACTGCAGAGGCTCTTACAATTAGCAACACAAGATTCAATGCTTCAGCCTATACAGCATGAGGCAGCAAGGTTTAGCATGTATGCGGACGATGCCGCTTTATTCCTCAACCCAACAAGACAGGAAGTGAGGGCGGTTAAAGAAAAACTAACTGCGTTTGGAGCAGCGTCAGGCTTAATTACAAACTTGAGCAAATGTGCAGTACACCCCGATAAGATGTGAAGGACTGAACATGGAAGATATAATGCAGCCCTTCCCCTGCGCAGTGCAAACATTCCCATGTCAATATCTGGGACTGCCACTCAGCACGAAGAGACTAACAAAAAACAGAGATTGAGCCACTGATCAAAAAGATCGCTAACAAGTTGCCAGCGTGGAAAGGAAAGCTACTCACGAAGGCAGGGCGCCTCAGCCTTAGTCAATATGGCGTTGTCGTCGATTCCGACATACAACATGACGGTGCTCGCGCTAAAAAAATATGGGCAATAAAGAAGATAGACAGGATCAGGAGAAACTTCTTGTGGAGAGGAGCCGATCGAGAGGAAGCGAATGGAGGCCACTTGTATAGTGAACTGGAAGAAGGTACGGCGACCAAAGAAGCATGGAGGACTGGGATTATTGGACCTTGATATGTTAGGAAGGGCCCTTCGATTGAGATGGCTGGGTAGGAACGGTGCTCCCCTGTGACGCAACGGACAGACAATTGTTCAGAGCTAGCACCAATGCACCATTGTCACGGTTGGAAATGGGAAGCAAGCACAATCTTGGCTCAACGGGCAAAGCTCCCATGGACATAGCAGCTAGGCTCTATAAGCTTGCATGGAGAAAAAACAGGACAGTGTATGAAGAACTCCAAAATGATAATTGGATGAGGGGCCTATGGAGAATGTAGGATGCAGACACGATTGCAGAATTCTTGAAGCTTTTGTGGCCTAGTGTTACAGGTGCTGTTGGCGGACCAACAAGACACAATAACCTGGAAGTGGATAGCTAGCGGACAGCACACCGCGAAATCAGCATACATGATTCAGTGCCAAGGGATCGAACTCGCCTCTTCCCCCGCGTCGCCCCTCACGGGCGACACGGGCGGAACCCTAGCCCGGCGGCGCCCTCCCCTCCTCCCCCCTCTCCCCAGCCGCGCCGCCGCCAGAGTGCTCCGCCGCCAATGCGTGCAGGCACAAGGACGGCGGCGGCGAGGCCAATTCCTTCTCCAAGAAGCACCAGCTGCGTTCTTGGGGGGCGTTCTTGGGGGGCGGCGTCGACGACGTTTGCCGGCGGTTCCAGCACCAAGGCGGCCGGATCTGAGGCTGCCACCGCCGGATCTTTAGTCCGCGTGGCCCGATCCGGTCGTCAGGCAAGGCGAAAGGAAGTCTAGTTGTTCGGCGCGGCGGTCGGCGCGGCAACCGCTCGCGCACAGCGGAAGGAGGCGGCGCGGCTGTCAGGCGCGGCAGCCACGCGCGCACGGCGGAAGGAGGTGGCGCGGCGGCCAGGCGCGGCAGCCACGCGCGCATGGCGGAAGGAGGCGGCGCGGCGGTCAAGGAGATGTGCGGTGCCGCCCGCTTTGACGGTCGGCGGCGCGGTGCCGCGCGTGCTGCTGACCACCTTGCGCGTGGGAAGAAGGCGTCGCGGTGTGCACGCCTGTGCATGGTGAAGGCGGCGCGCGGACGGCGTTGTGCAGCTTCGGCAACGCGTTGGGGCAGCGGAGCTAGCCAGATCTGGCTTCGACGGCAGCAAGTGGTGGTCGTGGGTTACGGCAGGCGGCGGCGGCGGGGAGTCTGTTGACCGTGGACAGTCGCCGGTTAGAGGTCTGGATCCGGGCCGCGTAGGCCGGATCTAGCTGGTGGTGGGAGTTGTGTTGGCGGCTGGTGGTGGGAGTTGTGTTGGCGGCGCAAGGTTCTTTGCGGTGCTGCGGCTTGTTGGTGAGGGTGGTATGATGTGGCTCGGTGTGGTGCTTGCCATGGTGGCTGGTGGCCGGTGTGGGGTGGCGCAAGAGCTCCGGGGGTAACCTTGCCCGGCTGTATGCCGGTGCCGACAATGACGACGCTTTCGAGCATCGTTTCTCCTTGCTGAAGGCTTTGTCGAGGTGCCATGCTTCCCCATGCTGAAGATTTGCTCTGGGAGAAATCCTAGGTCCGGCGTAGTCGGATCGGGTGGCGATTGGCGTCTTTGACGTCATCTCCTTCTTGAAGGCGTCACCTTAGAGCTGCTCTTCGCTGCTGACCTACCATTGGCTATGAGTTTGGGTGCAATGATGACTCCGTTTATCGAAGTTGGAGCATCCTTAGGACGGCATCAAGATCGACGCCACAGGACGAGGCCCCTGCCTTGTGATGTCTCCTTTCACGGCAGACCTCTTTGGATGATTGTGCTTAGGGAAGTCGGAGCTGCTCGATCGTGTGTGCGATGAGCTTGGCAACGATGACACTAGGTGCCTTTATTCAGGTGGATTCTTGCTTGTGATTTGGAGCATGATCGAGGTAGAGGCTGATGTTCTTGGAGTTGCTTTGCAAGACGCTCTCACGATGGTGTTGCTGGGATGAAGTTGAAGTTGTTGTGTCGTGGGTGTACGACACGTGTTGAGGCCCTTGCTGTGGAGTCGTAGCTGCTTGTTGCTTGATGGTTGTTGCCGGAGTCGAAGCTGCTTGTTGCTTGTTGGTGCTGGTGGTTTTTGTTTTCTTTCTTTGTTTACTTAGGACTGTACTGTTTGGCCTCGTTTCCCTTAATATGAGGCGCCTTCTTCTTATATTAATATATGCCGGAACACTTAGTTTCCGGATCTTTCGAAAAAAAAAAAAATTCAGTGCCAAGGATCATTCAGCACATTCGATACAAAAACAATTTGGAAGGCTAGGCTCCAGTTGAAGGGAAGCATAAACTTTTTGCATGGTTAGCTATTCAGAGCATGGTGCTGACAGCCGATAAACATGTGGCACTTTGCAAGGCGCCATGCTCTGAATTTTTCCATTCGATATAAGCACAACAACTATATGTTCTTTAAAAATGTATAAGCACTCTGTTCATGTAGTAACGAGAGAGAGAGGAACCGCCAGGTTTCACGTTGTTGGGCCGGTTGGGCTGTTTTCGGCCTGCGTACAGACGACGTGACGAGAGAGGAAGCGCGCTGATCCGTTTGTTGCGACATCTACGGCTACGGTAGCCCTGCCCTCGAATCCAAAATATGACCGTTGAGTTTTTCCGCCGCCTCTCCGCTCCCCCGTTTAATAAATACGACGATCTCAGATCCGATCGAATTGGATCGACACCGGAGCGGAGCCAAGGCGAAGACGAAGAGGTGAGCCTCGCATCCCCGGAGGCCCGCCGCGGCCGCGGCCACGGCCGCCGGCAGTGGGGGTGGGTACGACGACGGCGACGCCGTCCCGGCTTGGGGTGCGGCACGTGAAGCGAGCGCCGACCACAGGAGCGCACGGCGAGCCACGGAGAGGGGACCGGGCCCGCGACGACATCATCGACGCGTCACCTGCCGCTAACCGGCCGGACGGGCGGCCTGCACGGCTGCACCACGACAAGCGACCGGCGGCCCGGCGACCGCGACGGACACGGCGTCCCGCACGAACGACGCGACCGGCGGCGCCTCACGAGGGGACGGACGGCGGCGCGCGGCGTTTTGCGGACGTCGCGAAGGGACCGGCCGCTCGGCAACCGCGACCGCGACAAGAGACACCGCGATGGCGTGGCAGGGGAAAGGCCCGGATCTCGCGCAGGATGGGATGCATCTCCTCGATGGCGGCGCGGCGCAGCGCGCACCACAGGGTGCGACCACAGGGAGGCAAGTCGCTCGACCGGTGGCTACCACCTTCGTCGTCCCACCGTCACTCCGCAGTCCGCGGCGGCTCCAAACTCTCCCGCTTCTGCAGGTTTATCTTCGTTGTTGCTGTATTCCTAACCGTTCCGCTTCAATTGCAGGAAAGGTGAGCTCATTTTTATTTTGCTTCTGCTTATGCATCGTGCTGCCTTTTCCATTAAATTCAGATCAGAAAAACGCAATTATTGCTTTAGTTCCTGAATGAAATCTTCTATTTGGTCCATGAATTCGTCTAACGATGATAATTTCCTGCTCTTTATACATTATGTTCTTGAGATTCAGTTTTATCACATCATGTTGTTCTACAGACTGAATTAGATTGGCGAAAACATCTTGATAAGGAACTGATGAATTGTCCAATTTGTTTTCTTACCCGTTCCTGTTGTTATTATCTTAGGTGTATTTTCTGTTGCTTCTTAATTTGAAATTAGATTGATATGCAAGCTGTAATTGAAGCACTGCGCTGACCCAGATGTATTCGTAATTTTCAGGAGAAATCTATTGACAATGCAATCCATGGCCAGCGCCAAGTCCCAAGTGCGACGTCTAGTACAACCGGATGCCATAATCCGAGACGGCGTACCAGATAATCTCATTTTTCACACTATCCGAGACTACTGCAAAAGTGTTCCGGTTGTCGGGTCTTTTCATCAGCTCGGCGAACCAGTCCCGGTTCCCGGCTCTCCACCTCGGCAGGTGTATAACCTTCTAGCAGATGCTGGACAGTGGGTCACAAGAGATATGCTATTGATCGAGAAGGACCTGTTTGATCATAATCTTTGCCTGGCACAGATCAGCTCAGATACATTTGTTGTTGACGCTTCATCTAAGACCATCTACTTGTCCACAAGAGCATACAGGGAGGATATAGTGCCTTTGAAGCACAACAAACAGGAGCAGCAAATCGACGACAACATGAATTGGTTATCGGATTTAATTGTTACTGATGTAATTGGAAGCAATCCGATACCAATCGAAGTTGCACAAGGTCTTATCCCCCTAAGGCTTCGTTTGGCAACTGGGGGTAGTTATACACGTGTGAAGCTGTCCATGGGGGGATCGGGTTGATCCCCTCCCACCACCCAATCCCCTCCCGCCACCATGGGGATTAGTCCCTTGCTTTTTTGTGCATTTGGCAATTCTTTGAACTGACGAGGATTTAGATGGGACGCGGGTGCCCTGTGCCCAATGGTCAAGATGTTCTTTTGCCCGACAGTTTGACATGGCACAATACAGAAAAATATAAACAAATCAAACAACAATATTATGCACACCTAATCAAGTAATGTCAGCCATCCAAAACACCTGACATCTGGACCTCGACAAAAAAAAAATCAAAAGAAGAAATATCAAGCAGTTGTCTCTCACAGCATTGACAATAGCTCTGTAGCTTAATGAATATTAAGCATTACAATATCTCCCAGCATGGACAATACCACTCTCTAGCGCACTGAATATTAAGCATTAGAGTTATAGCTCTGAAAGAGCAAATGCTAAATAAAATGTGATCTGAACTCAAATAAACTCTCAATCACTACACTAAATAGGACACCTTCCCAACAGAGTGCTGAACAGAATTAGCTTAGTCGAAGCAGAGCTGACACTTGCACTTCCACACCTCAAAACTCGAAACTGTCAAAGAAGTTCAATGATCATTTGCTGCAATCACAACAAATTGAAACATTATGCAGTTAATTGAAACTGACAAGGAAAAGAGTTAAGTGCACACATGCTTAGCTGCTTCTCTTGATCAAAATATAGTTACAGCCGTGCTACAACATTAAGCATCAGATTTGCAATCTACAACTTGTAGTTAAGGTTGATATTTCAGTATTGGCAATCTACAACTATAGCTAAGGAATCATTTCACTACATTGTTCAGAGTATCACAAGAATGGATTCTTAAGGAAAAATGATATAAAAGCACAGCAACAAACCTTGTTCCCTGGACGTCGTCGTCTAATAACTTGAGTTGATTAGCCTCTGCAGCAAAATGAAATGGAGTAAACAGATGCTATTACAAATTATTGGAATAAGAGCTAGACATTTTAACACACCATGTTATCATTAGGCAATATTTTACTCTGGCAAATTATTTCCTGACCAGTGTAAGAGCAAGAACAGTTTCCACATATCCAAAAGATATTTTTATTTGCACATAAAACAAGCCCATAAAAACTAGCACTGATGTAATAACGTTGTGAGTGGTTTCCACTGTCAAAACTACACTTAGTTCACAAAAAGGTTCCAGGTCAAAAATAGAGCAGTATGATAATGTGAATCAAATCCATGCATTCAGCAGGAACATGTAAAGAAAAGTAGCTTACACTTACCATTTTTCTCCTTAGCCATATCAAGCGTGAAGACGGATCAGCAGTCATGAAAATCTCTCTATTCTGAGCATCCTTAAAAACATCATATGCATCTGGTCTATCTTCAACTGAGATTTCCTCCATTGTAGTCAACAATGCATTGCAATTCTTGATGGAATATTGAGCAGCTTCAGCAGCTTCGCCCTCTACTTGTTTTGTCTTCACTTCAACGTACTTCCCCATCATCTCAGCAACATCATCAACTGTTTTCCGCTTCTGTACGGCTTTACCCTCTTGAGCCTTAGAGCCAGCACCTTTGTCCCTTGAGGTAGATGACACACATCATCTCTTTGAGTAGCAGTCCCTTTCTCCCTTGTAGTAGATGTAGTCCCTTTAGCTCCTGAGGCAGAAGGCTCTTCATCTCTATCAGCAGCTCTTTTGTCCCTTTTTGAGGATGTAGCTGCACATCTTTGATTTAGCTGCACTACCCTCACATCATCATCGTCACTATCATCAGTGTAACCAGATAGAAAAGACAAGCTACCCACAGCTCCATCACGTGTAACCTTCTCCATTGGTGGTTGCACAATCCTCACATCATCATCTTCTTTTTGCTTAAGAGAGATAAAAGCAAAGTTTCCCTTTGCAGTTTTTCCTGCACAAAAGATTTAAGCTACATGAGTATGATGTTTCACCAGATGCAAAATGCACTATTGCTATGTTGGTATGAAAGTAAGAGTTACCATTATATAGTTTCTCCAACTCATCATAAAGAGGGAAACCTTTTCTCTGAAATTTACTAGCTTTAGGATACGACTGCAACATACAAGAATGGATTCAGAATATCGAAAAGGATAGCATTGAGATATAGCAAGAAAAACAGGAGTACCTCAATGATATTTTTCCAAATTGGTGGTTCAGCACATATCATGCAAAGTTTCTCATCCCAATGAACCCCGCTTTGTTTTCTGGCCTCTTTGAGCACACTAAAATCTCTCTTCAATTCCTTCTCCTTGTCTTGAATCTGATCCTTGGTAAGTTGCACATATGGGAATTGTTCATGAAACTTTCGCACCATAAGGTTCCAGGCCTCCGATGACCAACCATTCTGGCCCCTATAGCTATCACTGTCGTGATCCTGAAGTATCTGAACCAAACCCTTTTCCAACCCAGGATTCCAATTCGCTCGAGAACCAACCCCTAAATACATCAATTTGAGAAAGCTTATACATCATCGGCTACAATAAAATGTTGTAGTTTAGAAAGGAAATTCACTTGCTACTTTCTAGTTATTCATATGTAAACTTACTGAACCAGCACAACAGTCAGTGAGCCATGTCGTGAATAAAAGGAAAAAAGATCCAGTTGATACCAGGATTTAAAAGGAAAAAATAGAACCAGTACCTTTTGGTGACCTCTTCTTTCGTTTACCACCATTCCTCGGTGATGACTTTCTTTGCATGGTTGCAGCTTGCAATAAGTTGAACTTTGGTGACCCTTTTCCAAACATTACTGTTGCGCTAAGCATTCACATAAAAAGAAAATAAGCATAAGTGTACAAAGTAACTTAGTAAGGTTAGTATAGCAGTCAACCCTGTTTTACAGCAGGGACATTTACTTTTAGTCGATCCATATACAACCAACCTATATTCTGTTTAAATATGCCTCTATGGCTTGTATAATTATTTTGCAGACAAGAATGATAAACTGAACAATTCAAATTTCAATTATGCAAGTCATACAACATATATATATATATTCAATGTTGTGGCTCACTCTTCATATTATGTTGCAGGCACCATTTGGCTACTTAGAAAACTCAAAATTCAGCTAGTCGAAACAACAATGGTATTAACCCACAAACACTTCAGCTAGGCTAATCAACAATGGTATTAAATATGCAAGAGTTTGACTCAGATTGTAAACCTGAAGATATGTTCTACCAGTGGACAAACATTTAGGAAACAACCACTGGAGAAGAGCTGGTTACAGTCGGTGACGAACAAAATCAAAAGATTTTTCTTACTAGTTATCAGTCAAGAAAGTTCATCCAGTTATATCTAGTGCGAGATGACTCGATATACGCTAGTAAACCAAATGAAGCCAGCACTACTGCATACATACTGCACAACTCTGTTATATCTAGTGCGACAATTCTGCTCTAATATCTGAGGAGGAGGTGGGCTCTGGTTTCCTCCTTGGAATGGACAATAATAAACGTGTTGTTCATTTATGCAACTAACCATTGTTTCTGTTTGCAAACCAAACAATAATTAATCAACCTCAATGACCGATTCAAGCTAGTAAGTAGTAGCACTGAAGCTAATGAACCAAGTAACTCTCGCATGCATGAACTGCAGGTTATCAGTCATGATAGTTCATCCAGTGGTGATGAGGATGAAGAAAGACACTCAAGTTCAAACCAGTAGGAGAAGAAAAAAACAAGGGCAGCACCTAGACGGGAGGGTGATGATGAGGAACAACTTCTTGGTGGCGACGCTTGTGAATCACTCCGCCTGTGAGGTGCTCGCCGCGGATCTATCACAAAAAGAAAAGGATTCGTCAATCAAACCCTAGGGAAAGGGGAAAGAGGGGATGGGAGGAGGCGACTTGAGCGGAGGGGAGGAGCAGAGGGGGCGGGAGCAGGAGGGGAGGGCAGGAGGAGGAGGAGGAGGAAGGATCGCACCGTCGCTTTCGCCGTGGTTGCTGCGGTGAGAAGGAGCCGTCGCCCGTGTTGTCGCCTGGAGAGAACGAGAGCGAGAGAGACGATCCCGGCCTCCGATAGAGTTGGAGAAGTTGCAGTTCACCCGCCCAGACCTCGGGCGTCTCCTCTATACTGTTTTCCCATTATTTCTTCACAGTCTTATGGTCGGCCTTCATTTTATTAAGAAGAGTTGAGTTACAACAATAACAACAACAAAATAATGGCCACCAGGACCAGTAAACCAATAAGAGGTGGGAACAACCTCCCAAAAAAAAGAAACTAGTAAGAAAAAGCAAAAAGAACGCTAAGATTGTCTTGGGTGGAAGAGCTGCCGCAGCTTGGAGAACCCTGCAGCCGCCTAAAGGTGGACATCGTCGATGATCTCTTGCGCCAACGCTACTGGTTGGAGGGCTAAGAATTCAAAGACCCTATTATTCCGTTCCTTCTAGAGCCTCCATGCGACCAAGATTAACAAGGTATCGTAACCAGGGCGTAACAACTTAGGAACCCTTTTACGCGACCTTAGCCACCAATCGACAAAGGGGAGTTCACCCACAGATGGGTAGATATGTTGAAGTGCCAGCCTGCTTAGAATCCTAACCCAAGTTTCACGACTGTAGACACAATGCAGAAGCAGATGGTCAAGGGTCTCAGACTCTTGTACTCTTGTGCGCACAGGGCACAAGTATCATCGTCTTGTAACCCGTGTCAGAGCAACCGATTGGAGGTCCAATGGCGACCCAGCAGGACCAGCCAAAAGAAGAAGCGACATTTATTTGGAGTTCTTGTTTTCTGTAGCAGACGGGCCCCTAAGATCTCCAACTGGGCTATGAAGAAGGCATCAAAAGCACTGACGGAGGAAAAGCGGCTGTCAACCGTCCACTTCCAGCGAAAAATGGTCCGGGTTATCTATGAAGGCAACCACTTTTATGCGACCCGAGCTACCAATCGACAAAAGCGACTAGGTTAAGTGAAACAGGTTGGAAACCCGAACCAGGTTCTTTGTAAGTCACGGCTTCGGGTGGGAAGAATCCTCAACGGAGACCCCTTGATCACCCCAACCACTCGTTACTTAGAACAACAATGATTAGGGGAGTCCATTGCTAGCATAGCGACAAAGAACAGTGGGGAGAGAAGGGAGAAGGGAGGCGAGCCAAGCACGCTGATTCAGCCAGCGGAGCGATGCTCTGGGCATCACGACCAAGAGGGGAGCGACGACGACCACGACGGCCACGAGTTTCGGGTTTCGCGTCCAGACGACGGCGACCACGACCACGACCAAGCGACGACGACCACGACGGCCACGAGTTTCGCATTTCGCGTCCAGGCGACGGCGACGACGACCACGAGTTTCGTGTCCAGGCGACGACGACCACGACCACGACTGTTGGCGATTCATACGCAAAGAGATTTAATTTAAATTTCCGTAAGCGCACGAAACACCATGTAGCATTTCACCCGGGAGTATTCCAAGGTTATCGTATTTATATTTTTCCATAGGGAAGCAGGGCTAAGAATATCATGAGTTAACAAAGAAACATCTGTTATTTATAATTACAAAACTAGACCAAAGCAGGGTACAAATAAGTGATATGTGTGGCACTCTGGAGAACATCCATAGATGTAGATAGCAAGGAATTAGCAATTAGTTTGGGAGAACAACGAGAAGAAGGTATCAGTCAGCCTAGGGGTTAGCATTTAGTTTCATGATAGTCTACAATTATTTACTTAGGCTTAAAGATACATTCAGGTGCATCAGGGCACGGCCGCCGCCAAGACACGCAACCCGATAACTAGGTTCAACGTATCCGGTCAACAGACCGCGTCTAGGCCCTACACATTCAATCTGAACGTGGTGGACTACAGAGACCGGTGCATCTATCACATGCACTCGCGGCTACCACACGCCGTGAGGTTGAGGGCAAACTCACGCTAGAATTAGTTCTAAGCACCTTACTTATAATTATCCTAGTAGCTTACTCCGGACGATAGAGTAAACCATCCATGAACAATAAATCTGAATAAATTATGTGGGACACGTGACAATAAGGCAATTATGTCCCTACTGCCAGTCATCAAGCAAACAACTCATTCGTATCTACCATACACAAACGTGGATCCAACACAAGAATTTCTCTATAATAATTACTTAAATAAATAAATATAAATTAAAAGAAAACTAAATTGAATAAATAAGAAAAAAAATATATTAAAGAAAATATAATAAAAGAAAAGATACAAGAGAACTTTACCCAAACTTCGAAGAGAACTCCGGAACTCCGAGCGAAGCTCTCACTTCTACTCTAACTCCCATAACTAAAATACTAATCCTAATCTAAACTACTGTTGGCGGCCGTTAAACCATGTTTTGACCGCCACCCTACCGGTAAATAAATACATAACACCAAGATTTTGTGCATAGTAGATAGGAATAATGCTACTCCACAAGTTTTGGTGGATATTTGGATGCAGGAGTGAATAATGGAGAAAAGTGGGCCTAGTCAGGGAAATTCCCTGGCCGGCCGGCCCCACCCTAGGCCGGCTGGCCCCACCTGGTGGCCACAGGCCCCAGGCTTTCTCCAGTGGGCTGGAAAATAATCCTCAACGTGCAATTCAAGCCCAGCTCGGCAGGATTCCACCGACGTTCTAGAAGGTGGGCTATTTGGGCCTTTACTTGGCCCTCAATCCAATTCTGCCGACCCCACGAAGTAGCCGACCTTCGGACCGCCATCAGGAGTGGATCTGGAGCGTTCAGGCAAAAGACGGTGGCCAACCGACCGAAGGGACGGCCGGCCGGCCACCCCCCTAGGCCGGCCGGCCGACTTTGTCGGCGCCGCCTCTCCAAAGTCGGCCAGGGTGCTTCCACCGCCTTCACAAGCTATAAAAGGGACCCCTCGGCCTCCGAAGCAATTAGCACCATCACACTTCATCCAAGTGTTCATTAGTTTAGTTGAGTAGTAGCTTTGGGAGTTAAGAGTAGAGTAGAGTAGAGTGAGAGCTCTCTCGGGCTTCCGGAGTATTCTCGGAGTTCGGTATAGTTCTTTGTATCTTACTCTTGAGATATTATTTTATTTATTGTATAATTAGTTTTATCTTTATTTATTTCTTTTAGTAATTCTTTTCTATTTAGTTTATTTATTCGTTAAGTAAGTGCTCGTAGAAGTCTTGTTGTGGGATTCGTGATTGTTGGAATAGCGAGTACGAGAGAGTGCCGTCGTCGGAGATGACGTCGTGTGAAATCTGTGCTTGTTCATTCTTAGATAGGACTGCTCCGTTGATCAAGAGTAGCTCCTCTAGGCGGGTTGTAAGCGTGGCGCTTAGATCTTGGCCTATGCACGTTTGGCACCCAACCCCACGGAGGATGGTAGCCGCGAGTGTATGTGACAGCTGCACCGGTCTCTGTAATCCACCACGTCCGGGTTGGACTCAGCAGGGTCTTAATTATAGCGGATGGATCCCCAGGGTGAACTAGCAGCATCGGTTGCCCTGGCACTTCCGTGCCCCGAAACGACATGACTTGTATGTGTATGAGCTTAGCTAGAGTAAATAACCTTTGTAGACTTGACTGCTAGAAAAGTAAATAATAGATAAACATACAGGTAGCCTTAACTCTATCTCGTTACTCTCCCAAATGTATACTATGATTTATTTTATTACCTTGGATTTGAGGATGTGTGTGCCACCCATATATATCATGCCTATCTTACCCCCGTCTCAAGTATAGTTGATACATTATTTCTTTCTCCAAATTATCCAATGCATAGCTATTATTCAGCTTTCTTTTGCTCTACTTCCCTGCGGAAATATAAATACGATAACCCTGGAATACTCCAAGGTGAAATGCTACAATGGTGATCCGTGCGCTTGCGGAATTAATGAATTTAATTTTATCGCATAAGAACCGCCAACAAGCATTTCTGGCGCCGTTGCCGGGGAAGTAGCAGCTAGGAACTGAATAAATGCATTGAAGTTTGTGAGAAGGATAATTATCACTTACTTTTCCGGGCTTACCCTTGTCCTGGTTTTTCTTCTTGTGAACATTTGAAACAGGACTGTGCATGACTGGTTTCGACCTACCAGAAAACTTCCACTCAGATCCAGAACAGTTCTTAAGGAAAGTTCGAGCCAAACTCACCAAACAGATCCGCAAGTACGCTCTGGCTCTCGAATCGTCTCCTCCACCGGTTGTCAGGGCCTCCTCAACGAACAGTACCATGGCCGACCCCGTTGTTGAGAAGACGATCAATGACTTCTCCGCGCCAACTACGGAGAACATCCGCGTGGGACCCAACCCGCGCGTCACCAAAAAGGACTACGAGCTCAAGCCAGCCTTGATCAACATGATCTTGGCCAGTCCTTTCTGTGGGAAGCCGTCGGAGGATGCAAATGCTCACCTCCAAAGGTTCCTGATGACGTGCAACACTTTCGTCATAAAGGATGCACCTCAGGACGCTATCCGACTACAGCTATTCCCTTTCTCTCTGTTGGGGAAGGCTCTCCAGTGGTTCTACGCGAACCAAGAGTCCCTCGACACGTGGACGGCATGCTCCAATGCCTTCCTCGCCAAGTTCTTCCCGCCGGGCAAGACGACTGCCCTGCGGAACAAGATATCGGGCTTCCAACAGCTCGCAGATGAGTCGACCGCGGAAGCTTGGGACAGGATGCAGGAGTACGTTCTCTCATGCCCACACCATGGCATGGAAGAATGGCTCCTCATACAGAGTTTCTACCACGGTTTGAGGCCGTCCGCTCGAGAGCACCTCGACGCCGCAGCAGGCGGCTCCTTCTTCTCCCTTAGCGTGAAGAACGCTAAGAAGTTGATTGAGAAGGTGGCGGCCAACCAGACTCATGGTGAACGCCAAGCGGCGAGCACCAAGACCCGTGGAGTGCACCAAGTGGAGACGATGGACATGCTCGCCATCAAGCTCGATCAGCTACTCCGCAAGGTGGAGTCTCCGCAGGACCTGCAAGTTGCGGATTCCCGCATGACATGTGAGGAATGCGGCAGCGTTGGGCATATGGGCATCAATTGCCCAAATACGAGAGAGGAATGCAATTTCCTCAACAATGGCAATGGGTTCCGCTCCCAGAACAACTACGGCTGGAATTCCAGGCCCGACCTCTCCTTCAACAAAAATCAGGGAGGTAACAATGGTAATCTTTCCCGTTATGAGCCCTCTATCAAGGATCTAGTTCTCGGCCAGGTCAAGATTAATGACAGCATTAGTAAGAAGTTTCTTACTACCGACAAGGCTTTAGAGAGCATAGATGCCAAGTTAGAGTCATTCAGCACTGCTCTGCAGAGTCAGCTAAGCCATAACAAGATGCTAGAAACGCAAATAGCGCAAATAGCTTCAGCTGTGCAAGCTCCTCATACGAAGGAGAGTGTTAGTGCTATCACCACCAGGGGAGGAAGAGGTACTGTGGACCCACCATACCCCAAGGGTGCAGAGAGAAAGACACCAAATGCAGCCCCCAAGGAGAAGGCCGGTAAAAGAGTTCCAGAAAAGAAGGTCCCTGAAGAGGAAGACGCCGAGAAGGAGAGCTCCGAGGAGGAACCAACGACAGATCCTCCCGTTGAGCAAGCTCCACCTAAGGCAGCACCTCATGAGTATTTTGACACTACAGGCTTGCCTTACCCCGACCGCAGGAAGAAGCTCACTGTGGACGAGCGCTTTGATAAATTTGTTGAGGCTATCCGACATATATATGTGCATATTCCGCTGCTTGATGCCATGCAGGTACCTACTTACACTAGGTATTTTCGGGACATCCTCAACAACAAGCGCCCCATTCCAGCAATGGAGGTAGTGAAGCTTACAGAAGAGTGCAGCGCAGCCATTCTGAACACTCTTCCGGAAAAGAAGAAGGATCCAGGATGCCCTACTATCCCGTGTTCGATTGGCAGCCAGCATTTCTCTCAAGCGCTTTGTGACTTGGGTGCAAGCGTGAGCGTTATGCCCAAGGCGGTATATGACAGGTTAAATTGTCCATTATCGCCTACGGCTATGTGCTTGCAGCTCGCAGATCAGTCCGTTCGTCATCCTGCTGGTATTGCCGAAGACGTCCCCGTACAGATCAGAAACTTCTTCGTCCCCGTCGACTTTGTTGTGCTTGACATGGAAGTGGATGTCAAGACCCCTCTCATCCTTGGGAGGCCGTTCTTGAGCACCACCAACGCCAACATCGACGTGGGGGCAGGAGAGATCCACTTGGACTTCAACGGCAGGGAAGAAACGTTCAGCTTCAAGCCTAAGGTTGAGCAATGCAAGCAAGTACGGGTCATATATGGAAAGGACCCAAGGAGAGTGGAGAAGATTGAGATTACTCCACCCATGCCACAGCCAGACAAGCTCATTGCATATATGAGAGACTATCTGGAAAGAGAGAATGCAAGAAGGCTACCAAAATATTGGAGGACTCCAAGGAGGATGCCTCAGCCGCCTAACACATCTCAAGCCCCCCTTACTCCTCCACAAGGAGGAGTAGGCGAGTCACAATCGCCCAAGAAGAGGAGAGCGAGGCGCTCAAGAAAGAAGAAGGCAGCTACGGCATCAACCGATGAGAGTACAACAAAGACGCCTATCAAAGAAAAGGTCGCCGCCACCAACACAAAGAAGACAACCAAGGTGTGGCGGAAGAAAGAAGGAACCTCTACCTCGCAAGATTCTCCAGCGAGCGAGGTCCAAACAAGTTGAAAAGACATGGAGAACGTCTAGCTCAAAGACGTAAAAATGAGAGCCCTCCGATTGGGAGGCCATCCCAATCGTTATCCTAGCTAGGCCTAGCACTTGTTTTTCTTTTCATAAATCATAAAAACAAAATAAAAATTTAAAAAAAAAATTTTAATAGGATTCCCGGTGATGCCCATTAGGGGCTAGCCACTTGTATCATCCTCACTCTTTTTTGCAGATCAAGAAGGAGGAGGAAGAGCCTGAATCAAGCTTAAGTCTTACAAAGACTCAAGCTTGGGGAGGGCACCCCCAGGTAAGAAGGAGTTCAATACAAGCTCGAGTCTTGCAAAGACTCAAGCTTGGGGAGGACCCCCAGGTAAGTATTCCTAACTTTCTTAATAAATAAATGAACTCCCTGTTTCGAATAAATGCTAGAATCTTGGTGTTATGCTACGCTCAAGGGAAATGATGATCGAATTACAAATTAGCTTCCCATGTGTCGCATAGATGCAACCTCTACTCCTGACATATGTGTTATTTTTACTTGAGCATGATCACATCATGAGTCTTGCTTATTTCCGTGGGTTGCATTTGTTACACCAAGTCTGAGCATTGTGGATTGTGATATGGCATGATTAGGACTTGTTGCAATTTCTTAGTATGGTTTCATCCAGAGATGTTTTTCTTGAATTGCTGCAAGTACCTAAAACCCTTCTGTTTCGGCACACTTCTCTTAGTGTGAGGATTTATTTACCTACCAGAGCCATATCATAATATTCGAAACAGCCCCACTCATAGCCATTTGTTTATGCATTGAGTTTTGTTAAGGTTTGATGTACTCTTGAAACTAAGCACTCCTAATTTTGGTCATAATTCCTTCGCGTGTGTTTTCGAAAATTTCTCTCCACCAAATAAAAAGGGGAATGTTTGGATAAATCAACCAAACATTTTTTTTCAGAGTTTGCAAAACTTTTGGTCCATCCAAAATGCTCAAGAATATTTCAAAATGTTTCATTGAACCATTCAAAATTTATGGCCCCTTGCACCATGGAGTAGTTTAAAAAAAAAAAAAAACTCCATGGTTGCATGACAAAAGTCAATGGCTAGATGGTTCTTATCATAAACATCTTGAGCAAAATAGAGGACCAATGTTTTTCAAAACCCCCTTCCATAAGCGTGAGTTCATTTTCTCCCCCTCCATCACATCATTTCCTATGACCAAAATAAATGGAGTTGCTATGTTGATTGAGACTTATTCCTTAGCTTTACAATATATGCATGACATTTGTGCATTCCTTACCAAGCTCCACATACAAAGCCTCATTTGATAGAAGGTAGGATGAGTGAAGCTTGTAGGAATAGAACTCACATAGGTGTGGTAAGAGAAGTGCCACCCAAAACGAAGGAGAATTTTTGCACCTTGCAGCACATAAAAACTCTGAATGCATACCTGCTAGAATTGCGTACTTGTCCGAAAATGCCGTTCTAGTCTTCAATGCTGCATGACAAGGTGTGACATATAAGCCCCACGATTTTTTTGCAACATTCATGAATATTTTATGCTCTCGTAAACTTACCACTATTTAGGGAGTATGTTGTTGCATCTTTATTACCCATGGGGCGCTTCTTTGTAACTCCTGATCCGCCGGTACCCTGAGTTGAGTTTGCTCGGGACGAGCAAAGTTTAAGCTTGGGGAGGTTGTTGGCGGTCGTTAAACCATGTTTTGACCGCCACCCTACCGGTAAATAAATACATAACACCAAGATTTTGTGCATAGTAGATAGGAATAATGCTACTCCACAAGTTTTGGTGGATATTTGGATGCAGGAGTGAATAATGGAGAAAAGTGGGCCCAGTCAGGGAAATTCTCTGGCCGGCCGGCCCCACCCTAGGCCGGCCGGCCCCACCTGGTGGCCACAGGCCCCAGGCTTTCTCCAGTGGGCTGGAAAATAATCCTCAACGTGCAATTCAAGCCCAGCTCGGCAGGATTCCACCGACGTTCTAGAAGGTGGGCTATTTGGGCCTTTACTTGGCCCTCAATCCAATTCTGCCAACCCCACGAAGTAGCCGACCTTCGGACCGCCATCAGGAGAGGATCTGGAGCGTTCAGGCAAAAGACGGTGGCCAACCGACCGAAGGGACGGCCGGCCGGCCACCCCCCTAGGCCGGCCGGCCGACTTTGTCGGCGCCGCCTCTCCAAAGTCGGCCAGGGTGCTTCCACCGCCTTCACAAGCTATAAAAGGGACCCCTCGGCCTCCGAATCAATTAGCACCATCACACTTCATCCAAGTGTTCATTAGTTTAGTTGAGTAGTAGCTTTGGGAGTTAAGAGTAGAGTAGAGTAGAGTGAGAGCTCTCTCGGGCTTCCGGAGTATTCTCGGAGTTCGGTATAGTTCTTTGTATCTTACTCTTGAGATATTATTTTATTTATTGTATAATTAGTTTTATCTTTATTTATTTCTTTTAGTAATTCTTTTCTATTTAGTTTATTTATTCGTTAAGTAAGTGCTCGTAGAAGTCTTGTTGTGGGATTCGTGATTGTTGGAATAGCGAGTACGAGAGAGTGCCGTCGTCGGAGATGACGTCGTGTGAAATCTGTGCTTGTTCATTCTTAGATAGGACTGCTCCGTTGATCAAGAGTAGCTCCTCTAGGCGGGTTGTAAGCGTGGCGCTTAGATCTTGGCCTATGCACGTTTGGCACCCAACCCCACGGAGGATGGTAGCCGCGAGTGTATGTGACAGCTGCACCGGTCTCTGTAATCCACCACGTCCGGGTTGGACTCAGCAGGGTCTTAATTATAGCGGATGGATCCCCAGGGTGAACTAGCAGCATCGGTTGCCCTGGCACTTCCGTGCCCCGAAACGACATGACTTGTATGTGTATGAGCTTAGCTAGAGTAAATAACCTTTGTAGACTTGACTGCTAGAAAAGTAAATAATAGATAAACATACAGGTAGCCTTAACTCTATCTCGTTACTCTCCCAAATGTATACTATGATTTATTTTATTACCTTGGATTTGAGGATGTGTGTGCCACCCATATATATCATGCCTATCTTACCCCCGTCTCAAGTATAGTTGATACATTATTTCTTTCTCCAAATTATCCAATGCATAGCTATTATTCAGCTTTCTTTTGCTCTACTTCCCTGCGGAAATATAAATACGATAACCCTGGAATACTCCAAGGTGAAATGCTACAATGGTGATCCGTGCGCTTGCGGAATTAATGAATTTAATTTTATCGCATAAGAACCGCCAACAACTACACAAGTGGAATGATCTTCCATGAGGTACACTTAGAACTGGCGGGGAGAGGGGGGTATTTATAGCCTTCTCAGGTGGATTTTATACCGAAAGATTGAGTGGCGGGGCCACCAAGTCAGGCCGGCCGGCCGGCCGTGGATTGTCCCAGATGGCCACCGTCTTTGACGTGGACGCTCTAGATCGCCCCCTGGTGTCGGTTCTGAGGTCGGTGGACTGTTGGAGGCGGTTACTGTTGAGTAACCGTCAAGTTTAGGCCCAAAAAGCCCACTTTGCGAAGTCGGTTGGTCTTCCACCATGACGAGCACTTAGGCTTGGTGTTTCGTGGTGTGTGTAGCCCACTGGAGGAAGATCGGGACCAACAGAGACAAAAGTGGGCCGGCCGGCCTAGGGTTTGGGCTGGCCGGCCAACTATTTTCAGCGTTTCTCTCGATCTTTGAACTGGCGCAACTTCTGCTCCCGAACTCCGAATTGGGTGATTCAAAAGTCTATCTTGACTATCTCGGCGAGGGCTTTGACATGGAGGGATCAAATTTATGATTTGAATTATTTTTCTTTGATGTCCAAGTCATTTCTTATTTCTTGTGTCGAATGTCGTTGAGATGTCGGAGCACGCCTCTTGTTTATCATGTGCTTTTGGATATTTGCTATTTCTCCATGATTGTAAGCACATTTGCTCCAATGTTCCTATGTACCTTGCAAAACAAGATTACATCCAAAACTTGTGGAACTTTATTAGTTTAATGTATAAAACATTGGTGCATACCTTTTATTCGCCGATAAGTTGACGGTCATTTTATGATTTAACGACCGTCAACACCTCCCCAAGCTTAAACTTTGCTCGTCCCGAGCAAACTCAAAACTTAAGTATCGGTGGATCAAGAGTTGCTTCAATCTTAGTACCTTATGGCTATCAAATGGGCAACAACATACTCCAGAAATTCAGATGTAAGAGTAAACTAGCACAAACTATTCACCATGCATTGCATAAATCAGCGGGGCTATATGCTTTACCTTGTCATAGAGCATTGAAAATTAGAACAGCTAATCTAGACTTTGTTAAGCAATTCCTGCAGGTGTCAAGTCCAGAGCTTTTGTTTGCTGCATGAAAAAGGTAAAATCTTCTTTATGTCTTCACTTCTCTTTTTTGTCTCTCTTTTGATGAGGCTATTCCCTACAAGATGTCACTCAAGACCTATTGCTACACAAGAGGAATGTTCTGGTGGAGCTTAGTCGGGCTGTGCATATCTTTCATACATATATTGTAAAGTTGAAAGATGATCTAGAGAAACTTAGCAACTCCTCAGGTTCAGTCATATGGAAATGTTATTTAGGGGAGAGGGAGAAAATTGACTCACACCATGGACAGGAAAAAAAAAACATTTGGTGTCCTTATTTTGTTCAAGACATTTTTGATAAGAACCGAAAAGCCTTTTATTGTGATGCAATCATGGAAGCTCTTCTTTCTTTTTTTTTTTCATTTTTCATATTTTTCAATCTCTCTCTCTTTTTTTCATAAATATATTTTTCTCCCTTTTTTTTGTGGCTCCCATGATGCATGAGGCAATATTTTGATGGTTCAAAAACATTGTAAGATTTTTCTTGAGCTTTAAGGAGAAGACCAAAATTTTAAATAGGTTCAAATCAACGCGAAGGATGGGATTTGCCTCATAGTGGGTGTTTGAAAAATTTTCAAAAATATGGTGGTGAGAAGGGATTTTCAAAGGCTCGCGCGAAGGAAAATGACTGAACTGAGGAGTGTATTGTTTCAATAGATCAAAGTTTAACCAAACTCAATATATAGAAGATAGTTATGAGTGGAGCTATTTCCGAATTTGACATAATATGGCTCAGGTAGGTAAATAAGTCCTTACAAGGGAAGTGTAAAACATAAAGGGTTTTTGTTGCAGCAATTTAAAATTGAAAACATCTCTAGATTATTACCGTAAGGAAATTGTAAGCTTAGTCCAAAACAGCCATATCATAATTGTCAATACCTAGACTTGATGTACATTTGCAACTCACATGAATAAAGCAAGACTAGTGATATGATCATGCCAGTCTACTAATACCAACCATTTTTAAGGAGTAGAAGTTGCATACTTGAGACCAAAAGGAGCTGACAGAGCAACTATTCATCATTTCTTTAAAGATTGGCAAACACCAAGTTCTAGCATTTTATTCGAAAAAGGGAAAAATTCAAAAAAAATTATAAGTTTTTTTTGAAATTTATTAAAAGGGAAAGGGCACAATTCGAGAAGGGTGTATCATAGAAGCACTTACCTGGCGGTCCTTCCTTAAGCTTAGATCTTGCAATCACGTGCAAGTCTAAGCAATTAAATCTTTCATTTGAAGTGTTGGTTCCGCTCTGTTGATTTCTCCTTTTTGAATTGTGTGCCTTTCATGTTGCTTGATGGACTTGGTTTGCTCTCACTCAAATCCTGAATTAGCAAGGGGTATGGTCAAAAAGATGCAGCATATTTTCATTAGAGAGCAACTCAAAGTACTTTGCATTGATAAAGCAAAGAACCATCCAGACACAATACCTAACATGTGAGCCAGCGGAGTGCTTCATAGTGTGCCACGTGGCACTGTACGCGGACGCAAGAAATTAGTACGAAAATTGTTTGACCGCGGGCCTTGGAATACCTGACATGTGGGCCCGTTCCCTCTAACTAGGACGCCACATAGGCAAGATACGCATGTGGGGTGGCGTTTAGTGATGAAAAATGCCCTGACGTGTGACGAATCAGCCTCTCAAATCAGTACAGTATACGGATTTTCGTTACTAAATCATGAAGGTATACAATTTTTCGTCATAAAAATGGCTTTTTAGTGACGAAACACGAAAAAACATCATAAAGTTGCCCGACAACAGAAAAACGTCATAAAAGCGTCTTGTTAGTGACAGATGAACAGTAATTTCGTCATAAATCAGCAGATCTGTACTAGTGTATACTGATAGTACTTTTATCTTGTACTTAAAAAGACAGTGTACTATAATTGTGGATATGCGAAACAAAAGTGATAGTACAAATTTTTCAATATTATATTTTAAGTATATACTTGGAAATCAATAGTATAGTACAAAAAATCTATGTGCATTTTTTTATTATTGTACAAAAACGATAGAGAAATAGAATAAAATCGATGTTACATTTTTTTATTGTACTTTCATTGTAGGAAGTACAAATATTTAACGTGTGAAAATAATTTTTTTGTACTATACTAATCATGTGGAACAAAATCACAATAACTGTTTTATTGATAGTATAGTACAAAACATCAATGTGTATTTTTTTAGTTATTATATTAAAATGCTAGATAAGTGGAATAAAATCAATATTACATTTTTTATTGCACTTTCATTGTAGGAAATACAAAAATTCGACGTGTGAGAACAAATTTTTGTACTGTCTAGAATTCTAAACATGTGGAACCAAATCGACAATACAATTTTATTTGATAGTATAGTAAAAAAATGAATTACAATATTTTGTTGTTCTTTCATTGTGAGAAAGCAATAATATGTCAAACAACAAAAAAATATTGTACTAAAATGCTGTATATGTGAGAAAATTTGATTGTAATTTATTATTGTATTTTCATTCTGCCAAGTACAAAAATCATGTTTTCATAGATTGGTCTTATTGGGAGAGATATGGAAAAGTACTGAAAAAGGAAGAGACCGGACTTGGTGCATAGTGTCAGGCGGCTAAATATGCCCGTATGTGTTCTTAGTAAAAATCCCTTCAGTCTGTCAAAGCTGATACAATACAAAACACGACCATTTACTCAAGTAGGAATACATACCAATAATATTTCACTCAGAATCACTAAGTTAAACTAAATACATAGAACTCAACTATTCAGCATAAGTGCCCAGACCATGCCAACGAGTATAACATTTGTCTGTCATATGTTATAGCCGTGCCCATACAGTAGCTCGAAGAAGCTTGCAATCACTATCACCAAAAAAAAAAAAGAATGAGAGAATGCACCACAAATTCGTAATATCATACTGGAGTAATAGAATTATTTTTAGAACTGTCTTTTATAAAAATGATACAGTTGTTTTTCTAGTGCAACAGAAATATGTACACAGGGCACGGCCTCCCAAATTTGAGGTAGCTGAAAGCACAAATCGGTATACTTAGATTTGAGAAACAAATTTGTGGTGTTATATGGGCATGGCCTGAGAACTAGACTCCTCGCAAAAAAGAAAAAAAAAAGAACTAGACCAAAAAATTGTCCATTGAAAAGTACATCAGCATTTAGTGGTTCTTAATTCACTATTGAAGTAAAAGTGTAAAACTAAGGAAAAACACATAAAAACATAAACTGTAAACATGCATTTTATTTCTCTCGTCAAAACAAGCACAAGAAAAAGGGAGTGAGATCCAACAGTTTTGTGTCATGGAACTGAATAAGTGAGAGTTCCATTGGGGGGGGGGGGGGGGGGGGGGGGGGGAGATTATTACTAAAAATCTGGAATCGAAACATGCAAGTATTGTACCTTGTTGAAGAAGGATTGAAGAAGAAAACTGCCGTCAATCTGGTAAGTTGCACCAACAAAAAACCAGTGTATTTATTAATTCACCGGAGCTTGAATCGTTCTGCATAATCAAAGCTGATTGTAGTATACAAGAAAGGCAACATATCAGGTGAAAACCAACCTCTCCGTGGAAACTATTGAAAGTTCAATCTGAGCCACACGATGTTGATCCAAGGGGCCGCTCAGGGAAGGTGGGAGGGCAGATCAACATTAAAGTTTCCAAGGGGCTGCTCAGGCCCAGATTGAAGTTTCTATAGTCTTTACGGAGAGGTTGGTTTCGCTACGATACGTTGCCGATAGAAAAAGGGGTGTGCAACATATGCAAACTTAGTAATTAGGATTACATTTAGAAATGGATCAGAGGGATCTACGGTTTGTTTGTTGTAAGCAACAGAAAAATCAGTGATTCAAGAAATTGGATCTGTTTCATCAAGAAAAAATTGGAAAGATCTGCAGTTATAGAGAGAGAGAGAGAGAGAGCGCAAAAGGTTGTGGAAGAGGAGCAGGCAAAGTCTGCGGCGCCGGAGTTGGGGATGGAGAGGGGGGCACTGGGTTGAGAGGAGAGAAGAGAGAGACTGAATGCATTTTTTCAGTAGTCACGTGAACCTGAACACTCCTGCCTCAATCCTGCCTCGCAAAAGCTCATTCCTCTCCTGAGGCCATCCATTGTTGTGTAACTACTACGCTTTACCATCACAGAGAGGAGGTAATAATAAATCGAGAGAATTCCTGAAATAATCATTATCAAGTTGAAGCATTGACGACGTACAGAGGGATATCTTAAACATACAGATTATTAAGCAGGCTGAATAAAGGACGCATGTCCAAAATGGCCTTGCGGCCACACGTGACAGTTGTTTGCAAGCTGAAGCAGGCCGTCGTCAGTCAGCTCTGCCACAGTGAAGGAGGTGCCCTTGCTCGCGAACCGCGTGACCTCGGAGGGCTCCACGATGACGGACCTGGCGACGCAGATCCTGCCGTTGCCGAGGTACGCCAGGCTGACCGTCTCCCCAGGCGCGACGTCCCGTGGGCGCGCCGCCGGGATCCGCCAGACGCGGCGCACCGCTGGGGGCCGCCCGCCCTCGCCGACGTCGAGCGCGCACACCTGGCAGCTCAACTGCTCGGGGTTGCCGCAGTCGATGCCGGCGGCACCGGCGCCGGCGACGCCGATGACCACCGAGCCGCCGCCGCCGCCGAGCTCCGGCGCGAAGAAGGCGCGCTCCTGGAGCGGGAGCTCCCAGTCTCCCTCCTTCCGCCACGGCGCCCCCGCGCGCTCGGCGGCGGTGTCCAGGGAGAAGGTCCCCCTTCCGTACACCGAGATCCACACGCGCGCCCCGATGGCGAAGTACGACGTGATGCCAACGCAGCCGCCGCCGTAGTAGTCTTCATCCATGCCGTCCTCGTCTTCTTCTTCTTCGTCGTCGTGGACCGGTGGGTCCGGGAGCGGGTCGGCGCGCCAGCCGCCGTCGGGCAGGCGGCGGAGCGCCTCGAAGCCGCGGGCGCCGAGCGTGTCCATCACCACCACCGTGCATTCCCCCACGGGGAGCATGGCGGGGCAGCGCTTGGATCCGAGCAGCCGCGGGCCCGGCGCCGCCTGATCCCCGCCGCCGGCGTCGTGGACGACCGTGTCCCGGGATCTGTCGACGGTGGCCAAGATTGTGCTCCCGGACACGGCCAAGGCGCCCACACTCTGCTCCCCGCCGGGCCACCGGGCCACGGGATGCGGCGACAGGCGGATCTGCGGCGGCGCCGCGTCCGCGCTGCTCTCGAGGTGGGTGCTGTAGACGAGGGCTCCGGTGAGTCCAAGGTTCCAGTCGCGCTCCACCAACAGCGGCATGTTATTCGCCGCCATGCTCGCTCGCGCGATAAGCTTCGGATTTTGTGGAATGAGGCAGGCAGGGGTCTCGCTCTCGGCTCGCAACTTTATATAATGAACACGAACAGACGCGGTGGCGCCTCGCGTCCTGGACTCCTAGTCGGAACTGACCGACCCGTCTGATGTTCACGCGTTCGACTCAGGGTGTGTTTGGTAGGGCTGTGAAAACAGCTTATCCAGTGGCTTATATGTGAAAACTGCTTTTCTAGCTCATTTTAGCTTATCTGTGAAAACAGCTTATCCTGCCAAACTGTTTGGCAAAACAGCTTATCCTGTTTTTTCTGAAAACAGCTTATCCTGTCAAAATGACCCTAGTGCCCCTGTTTATTTGAGAAATGGCTATGCACATGTAACATATGTGGAATGAAAGAAATAATGTTGAAAAATAAATTAAACCGAGCTAATAATTTATATTGACAACTAATATAATAGAGTACAGTGATGGTTTCAAAAGACAACTAATATAATAGAGTACAATAATATTTTCAAAAGTTCATCATGACCATAGAGCACGGTTATGTTTATATGTGAAGTTACTGTCGTTGGCATCTCGATTAGCCAAATCATTCCATTTCTTAAAAGAGAAAGCAAGCACAAGAAAGCATGTCACTCGGTTGTTTTGGTTGCAACACTTGCCTGAGACAGAAACGTTAGCACGTAAATACGTTTTCTTACCTGAATCACGTAACCAAACCCATGTGCTTCCCCTGATTCGTTCCAAGCACATCAGGAACCAGCCGCCTCAAACAAGATCGATCACCGGCGGCCACGTTAAGTCGGAGAGGTGTCGGTGACAAGCAAAACGGATTCGTGCGGGAGTATAGAAGAGATTGATGTGATCAATTTGATTGAATTCAAGGTGAATATTATGAATTTCATATATTTGGTGCTAGGGATGAAAAGAGGAAAAAACGAGGAAGAAGAAGCAGCTCGATCCTCGACTGAGCAGCGCCCCTACGCCGACGTGCTTGGTCCTGGACGAGCGAGAATAGGAGCTTCGCGGCGACGGGTTACCGGACAAGCAGTGTAGAGCTCCGTCCATGGCGAGCTCAAGCATGAAGCATCTGCTTGCGGGGGCACGTCAGATAGAGGCGGCGCGGGTCGTGACGACGGGCGGCGATGCAGGACGCGCTAACAGCGGCGGCGCGGACGCGCTAGGCCGCGGCGACGTGCGGGCACGCTGGGCAGCGGCGGCGCGAGGGCGACCGGGCAGCACGCGAGGGGCGAATGGGGATTGCGCAGGCCTGGGCAAGAAATAAGCCGAATGAGCCACTTTTTTAGGCTTCTCATTCTAGTTCATTTTCCAGACCGGCTTCTTCTGACAATGCACCATAAGCTGTTTCAGACCTGAGGTGTTTGGCAGGGCTTTTCCTTCTTTTCTCCATAAGCCATTCAATAAGCCAGTCCAAAAGCCTTCTCAATACGTGTCATCGATTTTACTTCCGAAAGTAGAAATCCAAGGTTTTGGTGACATATGCCAGCCACTCCAGCTTGACATGGGGTTGGATTCTCCAGGCTTTTTCCCTAAAAAAATTATGCACTGGCGTTAAATCCAAGGAGCTGGCCCATCTGTAAGACTATCTCCAACGGCTACCCCATTTTGGATTTTATGTTGCAAATAGGTCCTCAAATCAGAAAAACACATCTCCAACGGGCGACCTAAACACCGCACCTATTTTGCGAACCGCTCCCCCGCGACTCAGGAATGAGTTCCCTCGCTCGGCGACGCAATCCTCGAACCGTTATTTTCCTCCTCTCTCTCCACGAACAGAGCCGCTCCAGCCGCGCGTGAGCTCGAGCGCCCGCCTCAGCGCGCGTCGCCCCCGAGCTCGAGCGCCGCCGAGGTAAAAACGCTGGTCGGGCCGCAAAAGCCGCGCCCATTTTCCTTCCATCTTTTCTTTTCCCTTTCTTTCCCCCCTCTTTCCCGTTCGGTCGGTGGTGCCTTGCTTTGCTTCCCCCCAATCCGGCCGCGGGGAGGAGGAGGAGGAGGAGGAGGAGGACAAGGATCTGCCGCAGCAGCCGCTGGAGGGAGGCACGAATAATCTTCTTGCGTTGCCATTACCGCGGTTTCGAATCGCCATCCCATTCCCCTCCCCTCCGCGAAGTTTCCACCGGTTGGCAGCCATGGCGACTCCCGGCGCCGCCCTCCTCTTCACCCTGTCCGCCGCGCTGCTTCTGCTGCATTCCGCCGCGGGCGACGCGGCCACCGGCGTCTTCCAGGTGCGCCGCAAGTTCGCCTCCGGCGGGGGAGGCGGTGGCGCCAACATTAGCCACCTCCGCGCCCACGACAGCGGCCTCGAGCTCGGGGGCGACGCGGGCCAGGGCGCGGCGCTGGTGCGACGGCGGCACGGAGCGGGGGAGCGGTGGGAGCTGGAGGAGGAAGAAGGTCTCGGGTGTTTCGGTGCTCCGTTGGAGATCGGCAAGTTTGGCAGGTACCCTTTCACCCTCACCACCACCCATTCAGGTGTTTTGGTCTCCAATTTTGGGTTTCCTCGTTGGAGATAGTCTAACTTCCCTATTTTTGCACCGCCAGGCCCGCGAAAGGTGAAAGGGCTCGCGCATGTTTCGATAAAGACCAGCAACTCTCTTTATTTTTTTCTTCTAAAAAAAAGCAACTCTCTTTATGGAGGAAAAGACCTTTTTTCTTAAGGTTGTCATCCACTGCACATTACTTCCTCCGTTTTTAATTATATAATGCTGTTGACTTTTTTTGTTGAGCTTTGACCAACAATAGATTTAAATAATTACTTTCCGAATGTGAAACGAATATCATTTGATTCATCATCAAAAGCACTTTAATGTTAACTTATACACTTAGCTATTTACATAAATATTTTGAATAAGACGAACGGTCAAACGTAACGAAAAAAGTCAACGGTGTCATATATTAAAAAACGGAGAGAGTACTAATTAGCTGCTGCCACGAAGAATTTAGCGGACATAGCATGAAACTAAAGATGAGAGAGAGAGAGAGCGCGCAAAGTTGCATCAAAACAGAAATGGTCCTCACAAAAAACAAGAATATTTCGTGAAGTCGCTAAATACTATGTTTAAAACAAAAAAACAGGCTTTCTTTAGAATGAAAGGAAAAAAATCTTGAATCCTGACCTTTTTTTTCTGTGAAACCGAACTATTTTTCTGGAAAATTCCTATATGATTTCTATAAAACTCTTGCATTTCCAAGAACGCCTAAAATCCAAATCTAGATTCACGCATGAGTTTACACCTTGGTACTTGTGCTAGATACAACTTTGGCATGTTTTATGGAGATGCTGTATTTTAGTTGCATGAACAACTCTGGCATTTCTCTGTCTATGAATAACCACTACGTGATATAAAAAAAATACTTATTGCAATATATAAATTAACTATTGCATTTAAGGAAACGCAACATATGAACTATTTACTAAAACATACTGTAGTAAACAACAAATGAAGAACCGACTGCAACGCATGTATATTGTTTTTACTGTAAAAAATGTTGCAGCTGTTTCGTGAAGCCATAGCAAGATTGGAAGACAAGAAAACGATGTTTCCACTGATATAAAACCAATGTTTGCAAAACCGGTCAAAACCGTACTAACTGGTTCGGTCGGCTCGTCGGTTTTCAGATGAAAAATTCAAAATTTCAAAAATCACAAAAATCGGCCGGTAAACCGAAAAAACCAATAAAACTGATAGGAAACCCAAAACCAATGGAAAACTAGGAAAACTGATCGATAAACCTGAAAACTGCTTGATTTACTTTCAAATTTTGTCCAACTTTCAGACCGGTTTTCTCGAAAACCAGAAAACGTTCAGTCCGGTTTCCGCTATTGGACCGGTATGTGAAACCTTTAGTTAACGAAATGTAGAAAATGTGATATTTTTTATTAGGCGTGGCAAAGGAGGAATCATGCGGAGGTGTTTGCGAAGTATGGTTGCCAGTCGAACTTGCCCAACTCATCAATTTTTAGTTAGCCAAGTTATTTTGTTTACATTCACTTCTAAAAAAAAACTTGTTTACATTCAAAACTTGATAAAAGAAGAGATAAAGAAAACCTGGAATTTTGTTCTGATGGGTGATGGGCTTCACTTCCTAAATGTGTTTTCCCCCCTCCATACAATACATTAGGTTGGTCTTCACTTCCGTAAGTTCCTTGTGAGAAAAAATTTTGAAGACTAGAAAAAAGTAACAACTGCTCCTTCCTTTTTTTTATGAATAAGAGGAGGCTGAGAAATCTCGAGCTTTAAGTTCATAAAAAAACTCAACATATGAAACCGCTTCTTGTTTACATAGGGCCATGCTAGTTTATGTTAAAATCTTCTCAAACGTTTTCTTAATTAATCATTTATAGGAATTTAATATCTTGCCTGGAAATACAAAAAAAAAGGAAATCGTGAAATAGTGACAAGTGTACAGAAAAAAAAACTGTCCCGCCACGAAATCTCTGTGTTTTGAAAACCCGCGAACTCGCGCCGTCGCGCGAAATGAAAGGGGGAAAAGCTCTCCGTTTCCCTCCCCAAAAACCGACCAGAAGAAGACGAGGGGCCAGCAGCGTACCCCCCGAATGCCGGCGCCGCCATGACCTCAGCCGCCGCCGCCGCCGCCGCCGCCGCATGGCCGGTCTGCACCATCTGCTACGAGGACCTCCGCCCGCTCTCCGACCAGCACCTCTACTGCCTCCCCTCCTGCGGCCACGTTTTCCACGCCCTCTGGTCTGGCTCCGTTCCCCTCTTCAAATCCCTTTTCTCTTCTCTTCTTGTCCCAATCTTGCAATGGATTCATGATTCTTGAAGCGCGCAGCCTGGAGCAATGGCTGGAGTACTGCCCGGGCGGCAAGAAGAAGGGCACCTGCCCCATCTGCAAGCATCCATGCGGCGCCACGCACCCCCCGACCCGCCTCTTCTTCCAGTCCACCGGCGCGTGCCCGACCCAGGTCTGCCCCTCCTCGCAGGACGACTCCGAGGGCGCCGATCCGGAGGCGCTCACCGCCGAGGTCGCCCGGCTGGAGCAGAAGGCGGCGTCCCTCGGCAGGGCGCTCGAGGAGCAGCGCGACGGCATCAAGAAGCTCATCGCCGAGGCGAGCGCTGATTGCTTCTTCAGATCTGTGAGCTGGTTCGTCTTTCCCGCGGGTTGCTGATGGATTATTGGTGGTTCTGGGTCAGGTTGCCCGGTGGAGGGAGCAGGCGACCGCAGCGGAGGCAATGCGGGAAGCCGCAAGGAAGGAGAAAGAGTGCGTTCAGATGCTGCTCAATGTGAAAACAGAGGTAACTTGATGGATCTGCTGGCCAGATTTGATGCTCCTGACTATTCACCCAACCATGGATTAATGAATTGCATTATTTCCTTCATTGTAGGAGTTATCAAGGAAGACAGCGGAGTGTGGAAGATTGCAGGAGAAGAGCCTTGCCCTGGCGAAGGAGCTTGCTGCCCTGAAGCTGTATGCTTGTCTGACCTGAAATATGCAACTATTAGATCCTTTAATTAATATGGGAAAGTTTCTTTGTTCTGATCCCCTGTTCATTAGGTCGTCAGATATGAATCTCCAGGAGGAAGAGATCCTTAAGTTGGCTTCACTTGGTAACCATGGAAATCTGGAGAATGCGGTTGATGTCCTAAAGAGGTCTCTTGCTATAAGGAACAAGTAATGCTCTTGATTTGGCTATCTGGAAACAGTTTATTCTTTCTTACTTTTTAGTGTGCATACCGCAGATGTTTTATGAAATGAATTATGTGGCCTGCTATTTCACTGTACTACTTGTTACAGTAGAATCAGCTAGATCTGGGATCATACAACGCACTTTAATCCGTCATTTACTTTAGGTTTTATCTGCCAATGTCTAGCTGTTAAGTGCTTCATTTTTGCTCAGTCAGTATGCTGTAAATTGCTAAGTCTAGCCCAAATTGATGTGTCATCTCAAAGTAAAATCGACTTCCAAAATGGACTTGTAAGGGTGTACTGTTGATCTGGACCATCAGTCATAGGTGTAGCATTAAATATTTGAAATATCTAGTTATTAAATTTCATAGTCAATGCACAATTGTCTTACAATTTAATCTATGGTGAAGAGCCAAGAACATATTCAATTTCCATAGCTTGTTAGTAAACCATGGTTTCGGCGTAAAGTAGACTCATTGATCACGATCATCGCTGAGAATTTCACGGAACAAAGTGATGCCAGACTAAAGAACTAGAACAGTAAACTTTTTTTTTTCATTTTACATTTAGTAGCAGAAATTGCTAGGTTGGAGTGCTTCAGATCTTCACTAATGCATTCTTCCTCTAGGAGTTACAAAGAATTGATGGTTCAATGCAATGTTCTGGGAAGATCAGAGACTCGCATGCAGCAGAAGCTGGAAAAGGCCAAAGAACTTGTTAAAAAGCTGAAGGTAAGCTCAGGCTCATATATAACCTTTCTTTTAATTTACATAGTTTGCGAATGACCTTTATCAATGTGAACATGAATAGGCAAGGGTACAGGAACTCGAGAAGGAATTAGAGGAAAAGGAAAATAGTTTGATAAGGGATTTGAGGTCTTCAAAGAAATTCAAAACTGACCAAACAAAATCATGGAATATCACAGCTAATTCTGGTTTCCCTAATCCAAGTTCTGGATGTGGAAGTGAAGCAATCAAGCTTGATGAAGTAATGGAAGATCCTTGCAGTGGCAAGCCCCTCTCAGACCTTGTAATGCCTGAAGGTAAGAGTGATTTTCTGAATGCAGAAGGCAACCTGGGCAAAAAGGATGCAGATGTCATAGACCTAGATGCGGATGATTCTGTTTTCAGAAATGGACACAAGACAGAATTTTCTGCCAAGCTGTTTCGTCCTTGTGGTAATACTTCGGATTCCCAAAACAAGTCTGGTCCTTACCAAAATGATAACAGACAGTCGACAACATTTGAATCCAATACCACATACACAGCAAAAGAAACATCCTTTTTCACACACACAGACGCAGTTGGAAAATCCAGCTTTCAGGAGAGCCTTACAGCCAAACTGCATGTTCTTCAAGAGAACTCTATTTTGAGAACCACAAAAGTGACCGATTCAACATGTGAGAAAGAAACACTGACAATTGGTGGCATCTCAAAACAAGCAAGTCGGTTGACTTCGGGCACTGGACCTCAGCATATTCACAACTTCAATTCTCTTTGTGGTGAGTTATAATAACTTATGCATTCAATTTGCGTAAACTGGGCCTAGGATTTTGTAGATAGTACCTTCATTCTACTAGCTCAAAATAGGAGGCCTTCCTTTCTCTAAATTTTTCAAAACATGGAAACGGTATAATTCAATCTGTTTTTACCTGTTCCCGCATACTTGACATACTTATGAAAAACCGCGTCATCAACTTTTCAGATGACGATTTCCAAGCACCTAAAATTCTTGGTATGGATGGATCAAGAAAAAGCATTGGCAAATGGTGCAAGAGCTCAACAGCACCTGGATCTGCAAGCACAGACACAAACAGGGGCAATCTGATTTCTGTGGGGCATGACGGTCGTGGAGGGAAGGTCAAAATTCTGAGAGACCTTGGCCGATTCCAAGTCAGTTCAACAAGCTTTTCTCACCTTATTGTTGGAAACAAAAGCAACTCAATGTGTTACGATTATCAATCTATTTTTTTTCCTGCAGGATAGCAAGACTCAAGTGCTCTGGCCAAAGGCACAGAAGGTTGGAGGCAAAGGTGGCCAATCTCAGATAGATCACTTCTTTGGCAAGAGATGACCCTTATTACTGATGCTGTGATCTGTTTAAGCGGATATCATCTACATTTCCTTTCACCTCTACTTCTGTAGGTTCCACTACAGTTACCATGATAACTGAATCCAAGTTTTGCAATCAAAGAATTGACCCTGAGGTTAACCTGTATATAACCTTTTGGTACCAGAAATTGAGAAGCCTGAAGTTATCTCGATCTCAGGTGTACCATGTCAGTATGTACTGTGTATTGTTGAATTTGAAATTGTAGCAGTCTTTCATCGGAAATGCATCTGTCCTCCGCGCGGCCATGCCGCTGGATCTCTTCTTTCATCTCTCGCTTATCCCAACTTGTTTGGGGGTAAAAAGGCTTTGTTGTTGTTGCTGCTGCATGCTTCAGCTTATCTACATGTGTACATTGACCTTGACCTGTGGCTCAGTCTGGTTTTATCATCACACAAAAAATGGACTTGGTAAGACAAGGAGTCCTGGGAACAAGGTTGAAATAGTTTGATGGTAGGTACTAGAAGGTGGTCTGTCTGGACTTGGGATCTCCTAGAGAAGCTTCATCAGGGTCCAATCATGACAAGACACCAAACATGATCTCTCTAGTTTGTCCGTATTGTAGCTGCAAATGTTCAGCTTCTGGAGGCCCTGAAAAGGATGTTTAGTGGAAGGCTACACCAGCTGCTGTCTTTTTCAGTTTTTCTTCAGAGGTATGCACCAAATTTTCTTTCTCAGTCATCACCGGGATACCACTGTTGGTACCAGGTAGTTTCGTCAAAATTTTGAGCTCGTTAACAGCTTTACAACTGAGCCTCAATACTAAAATATGCGACACGCAATTAAATTAAATCTGGGGGCACGATTTGAAAATCCTACTTTTAAAGAGGGAATAAATAAAAAGGAAATAAGTCAAGGGGATTACAAGTACAGACAGCCTCCCTCCGTCCTTCTTCCCCACTACTCCGCCGCCTCGTCGTCCCTTGGCCTCTCGCAGCGGCCACCGACTCTCCACCTCTCCCAAATCGCACCAAAACCCCTCGCATTTAAAATATTCTCTAATCCAACCCCATCTGCTCCTCTTCTATAAGCGCGCCGCCGGGGAGGGAGAGCGCCGATGACTTCAGGTTCCCCGCATCCGCCCTCATTCAAGCTTCTCCGGTAATTGCACTCGAGTACCTCTGACACTCGTCGGTTTCTTGGAGGTGGCCGCAGCTCTCCGGCGAAAGGCGGCGGAGATGGCTTCCGCGGCGGCGACGGCGCAGTGCTACAGCTACTCTTCGTCACCGGCCGCGTGGGCCCTGCGGCAGCGCGGCGGCGCCGGCGTGGTTCGGCTCTCCCCAGGCCGGAGGTTCTCGGTCGCCGCGACGGGCGGCGGGTTCGACAACGAGAACCGCGAGTGGGTGCCCTTGCTCTCTTGATCCGAGTCCCCGCCCTGTTCTTGTGCTGCGCAAAAAGTTTGCAGCTTTTGGGTCTGAAGAGAGTGGAGCAAGCGGATTGATTCGGTAAATGAAATGCTTACCCGTTGGTTGTGGGTTGCAGGTACGTGATCGTCGGCGGAGGGAATGCTGCGGGGTACGCGGCCAGGACCTTCGTCGAGCACGGCATGGCTGATGGCCGGCTCTGCATCGTCTCAAAGGAGGTGGGCTAATTTGCTTCTGTGGATGCACTTTGCTCTGTTAAATTGCAGACATGGCCGAGCTGATTTATTCACTGTGTCATTGGCGTTGTCGGTTCGGCACTGCTTTGCTTCCATGTAAATATGCAATCTAGAATCTATAGTAGACAAATACTGGATGGTGTCTAATTTCTAGTGCTTGCAATGCAGCCGGTTCCACCGTATGAGCGGCCAGCCTTGACCAAAGGCTATCTGTTTCCTCCAGAGAAGAAGCCAGCGCGCTTGCCTGTAAGTATGCTGACAAATTTACAATGACCAGTAAGGCAGCACTAAGTCATGATATGAAAATTTCGGATTCCCGAACAGCTTGGTTCTTATGTATCGTGCATCACATGAGGTTTCTTTATGGTAACCCGGTTGGACATAAATGGGATCTACTTCAGCACGCCAGCATTGCTTTTCCGTCATTTCTTACAGTATTTTAATTGAAGTAGGCATTCTTTGAGGCCACGAGTTTATAGTGCATAGAACACTTAAATCTTGAAGATTAAAGCCACAAATAGATTCAAAACCTTCACCTTTCAATTGTTGCAGGGTTTCCATACCTGTGTTGGATCTGGTGGACAAAGACAGACTGCTGAATGGTATAAGGAGAATGGTATAGAGGTACTGATGATGTGACTATTCATATTTTTTCTTATTGTGTTTAAAAAATGCCAGGTCACCATTTTAATATGAGTATTTATTTTGGTAGGTGTTGTATGAGGACCCAGTTGTAGCATTTGATGGCAAAACACAGACCTTGAAAACCTCATCAGGAAAAATTCTTAAGTATGGATCACTTATTATTTCTACTGGCTGTGAAGCTTCAAGGTAAATAATAATGCCTATATGAATGACGTGCTTCTAAATGTTTGGAGAACCAGATTATGTAACCCTTATCATTATCACCAGTTCCATAACATTACACTCCAAGATGTCAGACAAACTTCTATGATGATCAAACATAAATTCAATTAGTTGTACATACGAACTGGACACAAAATCTCTGTACGTTTCACGTGGTTATGATAATCTCAGCATTGCGTTTTACTGATTGTAACTGTTTTATGTCTTCAGATTGCCTGCTAAGATAGGAGGAAACTTACCTGGAGTTCACTACATACGTAACGTTGCGGATGCTGATTCTCTAGTATCTTCATTGGTATGTTCAGGAAAAAACTTTGTAGTCCTTTTTCGTCGAACAGAACTGATTCTCTAATTTGACATGGTGGCAGTGTTCTGAATTTATGGATTGGATTTTCTCTCTCGGTAGCATTTACTGATGATTTTATTCTTTTTCATATAGGGGAAAGCAAAGAAAATTGTTGTTATTGGTGGGGGCTATATTGGCATGGAGGTAGCAGCAGCAGCTTGTGGCTGGAATCTTGACACAACTGTAAGGATGCATATTCCATTGTTCTCTTTGATGTATCTTGAGCTTGTATCTTGTCCCTTGATGCTAAAAATGACACCTCATTAAATGAACTCGCTATATGTATAGATTATATTCCCAGAGGACCACATCATGCCAAGGTTATTTACGCCTTCTCTAGCTAAGAAGTATGAGGAATTGTATCAACAAAATGGTGTAAAATTCATAAAGGTGACTTTTTCATCCATTATTCAGGTTCATTTTGTCTAATATCAGCCTATCTGAATGCGTATATGATTTTTGGTAACCAGGGAGCTCTTATTGAGAAACTTGAAGCTGGCTCTGATGGAAAGGTGTCTTCTGCTGTACTTAAGGATGGATCTATTGTTGAAGCTGATACAGTTATGCTCCTTATTTCCTTATAATGCATTCATTCTACAGTACTGTATGATTGAAGCTTTTTTTTGGTGCTACTGATGAATTTCAACGTCACATTTATCGTCTCAAGAGTAGGGAGAATCAAAGTAGTTCTTTGTAGGCATGAAAAGAGATAGTATTTGTACAACCTGTTGGACAGATTTTTTTTTTCCCTCAATTGTCTTGGTTCAGTTGATGTATTAATTGTATTAATTATGCATTGCATTTTATAGAACATGAAGAATGAAAGAAAAAAGGAGTAATATTAACAGATGGTTTAGTGTTATATCTTTATTGTTTTAACGTGATACTATAAATGCAGGTAATTGTTGGTATAGGAGCAAAACCAGCTGTCAGCCCCTTCGAAGCTGTTGGAGTCAACTCTCAAGTTGGTGGAATAGAGGTTTGTTTTGATGTGTTAATGAATCTAATACTAATTCCCCTTTTGTTTCACCAGGAGAGATACTGATTGTTACAATTCACATTAGCAAACAATAATGCACGCACGATCATTCAGTTTGATAGAATTTCTCAGATACCATGCCAATTGCTGATATCAACTGTCATTATTACTTATTATTGTGTTCCTATTCTCTTGCTGGATATATGCTTGCATCTGTACATCGGTATGGGAGATGTTAACCTTGTTTGTCACTTGCTCAAATGTTGGTCGTCTTATTCTGATAGTTAATTGCTGTCTTCTTGTAGGTTGATTCCTTGTTTAGAACAAGTGTACCTGGCATCTTTGCTATCGGAGATGTAGCAGCTTTTCCCCTCAAGGTGTGTACAAATTACTTTTTTTTTGTCTTATCGGAAATAAAAGTTAAATCTGATAATATAATTTTTCTGGTAAAATACTTTCACAGATGTACAACAGAATAGCAAGAGTGGAGCATGTGGATCATGCTCGGAAGTCTGCGCACCACTGTGTTGAGACGCTCCTAACATCACAGACAAAAGCGTGAGTTCATGGTTATTGGGTTGTCTACTCCATTTGTTTAGCTCCTGGTCCTTTGATTGACACTGTCTGATGTAGGTATGACTACCTTCCATATTTCTACTCGAGAGTTTTTGAGTATGAAGGAAGTCCGAGGAAAGTTTGGTGGCAATTTTACGGTGACAATGGTACAATACCCCAGTAGCCAATTTCTACCTAATATTGTTGAACATGAAAAATCACAATATTTATTTCCTCTCTTGTTGTCTGAGCAGTTGGTGAAACAGTTGAAGTAGGGAACTTCGATCCAAAGATTGCTACCTTTTGGATTGACTCTGGTAACTAGTTGTTTGTCTTATAATAATTTTCATTTATCTCAGTTGGACACCATATGAACGTTTTTCCGTCATGAAACTGCAGACAGTCGAGTGAAGGGTGTTTTCCTTGAGAGTGGAAGCTCAGAGGTAACAACGTACTGGCATGACTATGTCTTCCATACCTGGAGCATTTATTTTGTTTTGACTGCACTAAGGAACTACACAATGTTTGAAGCCATTTAAGAATGAGCATATGTGACTATGCCATGACTAAGGAACTTACTATTTCAGTTCTGGATTTGATTTGTCAGAAACAACCTGAACCATACTGATTTTTCTGCCTTTTTCAGGAATTTGCACTTCTTCCACAACTCGCAAAATCGCAACCCATTGTTGACAAAGCTAAGCTCAAGGCCGCAGCTTCTGTCGAAGATGCATTAGATATTGCAAGAAGTTCTCTTTAATATGCTGCTTCTGTTGAGTCCTCGACATCTAGGCGCTGCCGCTGCTTCTGAACCCTCATGACCTCAACAACAATAATGCGCAATTCCATATCATTCATTTCCTCGGGATTGTAATACTCTTAGACGTACTTATGATCACCATTTGTAGCTTGAAATAAACTCTTGACCACCCTTTGAGGGGTTGATGAAGATAGAAATGAAACATTTATCCCACTTCTATTGATCATCGATATGTATGTTGGCACCTTGTGTTTGTGGCCGTTGTTGAAGCGCGATTTATTAAATAAATTGCAGCCCATTTCAATATTCCATGTTTGAGGTTTGAGGGAGCTTGCACGTGAAGGGGAGTGTTAGTATCAGTGAATTGCCCATCTTTCCTTATCAGCTTAGGCTTTTGCGTGAGTTGGTTGGTGCATGCAACTCAATAGCTCCAAGTGATCCTTCATGTTGCAAGTTAAAAAAAAAAACACTAGATTAGCAAATGTCACGAGCTTACGTTTCTTAGAGAGTTAAGAGGGGCAAGAGGGACAACCTCTAAGAAAACCCAGATAGTCAATGGAGCCTGGTGTTTGATTTTTAAATTGGCTGGAGTAAAGCAAGCTTGTTTTCTTTCTTTTTTGAGCCCCCAACAGCTGTTGTTGACCATGAGCTGTGGATCTAACTGCACACTTTCCTTCGGCTAGGCATCCCTTTGCGCTCTCTCCATTTCCTGTACCATTCAGAGATGAAGCGTGCACTGGTGCCGTTTGATGTTTAGAGATATGAAGTCAAGGCGATCGATATCCATGGTATGTTCTATCTTACCTTGAAAAAACCTGACGTAATTCCATGGCTTACTCTTCCGCATTAGGTTCAATTAGCGTTCATAAATCATAATGACTCATAGCTATTCCCCATTATGGACATACAATCAAACGAGGGTTCAGTTAGCTTTCATAAATCACACGAGGGTGCTGGTGTCGGGGGGACGGAGCGTGGTGGCGGGATGAGGCATGGATTGGAGGCGAGGGTGAAAGAAGCGATTGTGAAGGAGACGGACTTTTCTCCCCTAATAATCTGATTGCATGACTCATCTCTTAACTTGCTCTCACCTTCAGGGAAGGAGTGTTCAATCTCTGTTGATGTTTAGATGTTCCTGAACTCAGGGTCAAGGAGAGATCTTTGGTATCTTACATCAAAATGGAGATTGCTTGACTTGTCAGCTCCGTCTACTTTCTGCAACTAGTTTCACTTGATGTTTGAGATGTGGCAACTCCCCTGTATGCAGCTTCTCTTCTGTATGGTTCAATCAGTGTTGGAATGTACTGATATCTCTCTTCAACCTGCCATCCTTTTTAGATATTAGATTTGAGCCGCCCCACTAATTTTGTGGATGCTAAATGTTTCTGGGCAATCATAAAATCGTAGCATGACTACGTGCAAATTTGTGATCCTGCTGCAAAATTATGTTTGAACAAGGCATCCAACTCCGTGTAATAAAAGCACCGACTAGCACCTTATTGCAGTCGGCAGTGGATATGTCCCATTCTGTTCAATAGCAGTTACAACATCTAGCAACTAGCCATTCATATTAGGCAACGTATCCTATGATTCCTGACCATGGTTACTCTGTTTTTGCATCTATGTTATCAAATGAAACATCAGACGTGATTTTACATATATGATTCCTGACCATGGTTACTGAATGCATTATGCCACAAAGTAACCGTAAATAATTTTGTGCCACTTCATGGATATTTTTTTTCTTTTTAACTTTGTAGCAGCCAGATTGCCGGACGCTCACACACTATGGCCGGGGTGCTCTTATCAAGCTTTGCAACCTCGGTTCTTGAGAAAGCAGCATCCTTGGGTGCTGATTGGGCTGTTAATGAGATCAGATCAGCCTGGAACGCCAAGAAAGAAGTAGGGAAGCTGGAGAGGTCTCTAAGATCCATCTGTGCCGTTCTTAGAGATGCCGAGAGAAAGCAGTATATATACTTCTCATCAATCTCATGCACTTACAGAATGGCTAGACAATCTCAAAGATGCAGTCTACAACATCGATGATGTCTTGGATCATGTAGCCACAGAATCTCTGGAGCAAAAAGTGCATAAAGGTTTATTCATTCGACCAAGATATCTATTTTCTTCCCCCTTTAAGTTGAGCAATAATGTGAAAAAGGTTCGTGAAAAACTTGATGAGATAGCTGCCAACAGAGCACAGTTTGGATTGACCGAGCAACCAATTGATAGCCAAGCAGCCAGCAGAAGCAACAGGGAAACTTACTCCTTCATCAATGAGAGAGACATTATTGGAAGAGATGGTGCCAAAAATGAGATTATTGCAAGGATTCTTACAGCTGCAGGATCCTCAAGCCCTTTGTCTGTGCTTCCTATTGTTGGTTTAGGAGGATTAGGGAAAACTGCATTGGCAAAGTTGATTTACAATGATGTGCATATTGCTGACAAGTTCAAAATAAAGTTATGGGTATGTGTCTCTGATGTTTTTGACCTCAGAAAGATCTTGGAGGACATAATACAATCAGGTCATGGTCAGACCTACAAAGATCTCAATCTGGAGATGCTACAACAGAAGCTACGTGGCCTTTTACAGGAAAGGAGATATTTTCTTGTTCTAGATGATATGTGGAATGACAAGGTTAGTGATTGGGAAGAGTTGAAAAGCCTTTTATCCATAGGTGGAAATGGAAGTGTGATTTTAGTAACCACACGTAATTTGAACGTTGCATCCTTAGTGAAGACAGTGGAACCCTATGATATCAGAAAACTACCCCAGGATGAATGCATGCAGGTTTTTGTTCGACATGTGTTCAGACCTGAGGAAAAATACGATCCTGAGTTGTTAGAAATTGGAGAGTCCATTGTGAAGAAATGTTCTGGTGTCCCTCTGGCAGCAAAGACATTGGGTTCCCTGTTGTATAATAGTCGAGATGCAAAAGTGTGGAAACAAATTAAGGAAGATGAATTGTGGAATGTCGATAAAGGGAATGATGGTATCTTAACAGCACTGAAGCTAAGTTATGAAGCACTTCCACCTCATCTACGATCATGTCTTGCTTCCTTATCCACTTTCCCAAAAGGCTACCAGTATTTTCGTATTTCAAAAAAAAAAAAAAACTTGACCTGCTGGGGGAAGACCGTCCCCGACGGCATTTTGCTAAGGAGAAGAACCTCTCACGCAGGCCGAGAAAATCCTCGAACCTCCTCCCTAATCCTACACAGGGACTCAGCTGGCCGTTGTGAGCTCCGGCGCGAGTCTTTACCATGTGCTTTGACTAGGGAGAACGAGGGGATTTTTTTCTGCACTGTGCGCTGCACAGTACCAAGCTGTAGCGACCCGCGTTTTCGTGATCATCAAAAATCACTAAAAATTTGAACTTTTAAAAAAAAATTTCAATTAAAATTAATTTGCTAGCTTAATTAGTAGCAAAATCAAAAGCTTTTGAATTTTAAAACATGCATAAACAGCACCATGAGCATTTTTGAGTTTTCTTTGTTTTATTCGAGTGCTAGTTTTAAATCTTTCCTTTTGAATGAATTCGAAATTCATTCAAATTCAAACCCAGCAAAAGATCAAATCTTTCTTTCCTTATCGGGCCGCGCTTCTCTTTTTCTTCTAGCCGGCCCAATCTCTTTTCCTTTCTTTTTCCCTTTTCCTTCCCGCGTGGGCCGCCCCGCTCCCGGCCCAGCACCGCATGCACCAGCCCAGCGTCGCGCGTCCTTTTTCTTTTTCGTCGAGTCGCCGACAAGTGGGGCCCGCGACCCCATCTTCCACCTCGCGCCGCCGGCGGAAATCACGCCGTCGCCCATACCGGCCGGTTCCCCGCCGCCCTTGTCACTTCCCAGCCACAGTGAGCTCCACGTGAAGTTCGTGCACGCGTCGAGCCGTTTCTCCGTCAAATCCCGTCGCACAGGGATGAGCCATCCCTCCTCCTTGACGCTCGCGTCGAACCGCTTCGGAAGTCCGGCGAACTCCACTCCGCGAACGTCATCTACAGCACCGTTTCTCTCGCTTTGTCCCATCCGCGCCACTGCACAAGCACCGCGCCGCCGTCATCCCCGTCCTCGACGAGCGCGAACCGCCATCGCACGTCAATCGGGCATTAACTCCGACGAAGGAAATATCGCCGGAACCGCCTTCGCGCACTGCTCCGCACCGCCATTGGCGGCTATATAGCTAGGGGCAGACCTTCTCCTTCCTTCTCTCATGTCATTCTCCACCCAAATCCACTCCCGAGCTCTCTCTCTCTCATTTTTTCCCCATCTCTCTCCCAACTCCGGCAAACCCTCCGCCGAGCTCTCCCTTCTTCTCCGGTGAGTCTCGACGCTCGTTTCTCGTCGAGTTCGTTAGCCCTTCACTTGCTTGACACGCTAATTCTCTCCTTTGGCGCAGCCGTGACCTACAGGTGGAGATCATCGGAACCCTAACCCCGTCGTCCGCCGTCACCGTCGCCGGCACCCCTCCGCTCATTCCCTCGCTTATTCGAGGGCACGGTGAGCACCCTCTAGCTCTCTTCTTCCTCCAGCGCATGATCTCGTCCACCCTCTCCTAGCACGCGACCCCTCTCCTCGAGCGCCGGCCCTGCCGCCGCCTTTTCCTCTCGCCGCCGGCCGCCGTGAGTCCCCTCCGGCCCGGCCGAGTCCACTGGACACTCCGCCATACCCCCGCGCACGGCCCCTATAGCACACACTCGTGCATAATCACGCGCATGTCCCTTTTCTCCTTTCCTCGCCGATGCGCCGCCAACTCCGGCGACGTCGCGCCGCCGCGTCCGTCGTCTCCGTCGACGACGTCTCCCACCGTTGCACTCGCCGTCGCGCGTAGACCTCGTAGGTATGCTTCGCGCCCCCTCCCGTCGCTTGTGGACGCCGCCGGCGACGTTTCCGGCGAGGCCGCCGCCGCGCGCCGTCGCGCTTTGACCGCGTCGCGCCAGCGTCCGACGTGGCGCGCCACATCGGCGCATGGGCCCGCAGCGACCGAGTCGCCTGCTCACGTGGCGAACTCGGCGCATCATAGACCCGCCATTTTGCACAGCCCGGTCCACCGTTCTGTGGATCCGGTGCACCAAACAGTAGCGAGCGGACCCCGTTGGGCCCTTTGGCCCACGGGTCAGTGAGATAATCCCACTGGAAAACGCTATGCGCACCCAACTTTTGTACACAAAAATCCAGTTCGACACATTTCCAATAACAGAAAAATTCCAGAAAATTCTTAAAAATACTTTATCACCTCCTAATCATTGTACAACCCTTGGTTACTCCAAATTAATTAGGATTATGGCTATAACCAATTACTTAGCTTAATCCTGATCAATTTCCTTTCTTTTACTTCAAAAATCAATATCTCCATCGTTCTAACTCCGATTTTGGCGAATCTTGCGCCAAAAATTCATCTAAAATCCTATTCTATCCAGTGCCACCAAAATCAACTCCCCTCTGGTTTTATTTGAGTTTTATTTGGATTTATTGCCCTGTTAATTTGATTGTTAAACGGTAGATTTATCTTTTGTTAAAATCGTTAGATAATCAAGACGAAGAGGCTGAGGACCCTGATTACGAGGATTTAGAGGAAGAAGAGCTTGGTGAAGGCAAGTCTAACTTCCTTTGATCATATTGATCCCATGTTTGCAAATATCCTAAATAGAGCTGTTTATAAATAAATTGCATGGAATTTAAATGAATTTAAATGCTAGAAAAGTCCTATGCAATAATTGATTGCCTGCCTTGACTTGATTATATCCTGTATCCTTGTTAGCCCTAGGAATCAACATCATTAATTAAACTAATGAGTGGTTGATATGCTCGCTGCTTAGGACTTTCACCATGTGTTTAATTAATATTGCTCACATGATTTTCGTGTAAATGCGTGTGTTTTGGTGGTGTGTGTAAATGTGAAATTGGGTGGGTAATAATAAGTGCAACCCAAGTGAGGGATGTTTTTAGCGGGATCAGGCGAGGTAGTCCTCAGTGGGGAGGCTATCTATGGGACGCCATCCACTTGTGGATCGGCTATTGAAGATGCCTGCTTCGGTCGTATAAGGGCCGGTTCTTGTGCCGCCTTTGCCTAGCACCTTACGCGCAGCCACAAGCCGTATATGGGTACGGGATTGAAACCACACCCTACTAGTACTCACCCGGTACCCCCCGGAGGCAGGAGATTGCAACGGAGTCCCAGGAGAAGACTCGTTCGTTGGTGGGTGTTCGAGATCCGGCATTTATGACTGGCCATATTATTATGATTGTGAAGCCCCTGGTGATGTCCGTGGGGGATGCCGTGGTGGTACGAAGTAGGTACGGAACCTTTAGTGGGACAGTCCAAACTATGACGATAGGGAGGACTGGACCACCTTGTGGGGAAATTTGTGCACCCTTGGCCAAGGTTAAGAAACTTTCCGGAAAGCCGTGTTCCACGGAATTGGACAACGCGAAAGCATCGGCCACACTATGATTAGATTTTCTGCGTGAGTTCCCTTGGTGTGTTTTTGGAAAACGCCGGTTTGGAGCCGTGTGCTGGTTGTCGGCCAGCGATAAAATTGAGGAACTGGCGGGATGGATTGCATCTCCCCCAGGGCCGCCCAACCCCACTTAATCTCTACAGATATTTGATTAGAATTGCGAAATGCTTTGTTTTCAAAACAACCCTGCATAAACTTGGCTTTCTCGCCTTGTCAATAACCACAAGCCTAATCCTTTGATAATCCCCTGCATAATCATACCCCTCGTGTTAGGCTTGCTGAGTACCTTAAGTACTCATCCTTGCTTAAATCATTCAGAAGATGAACCCGAGTATGACTTCCAAGCTGATGGTGATGAAGAGTAAAGTTCGGCCTTCGCTCAAGCGGTGCCTGTAGGAGTGAAGCCCAGTCGTCTTCCGCTAGTTTAAGTGTTAGCCTGGCTGCTGTGTCAGTCTTTGAGCGTGATGTCTGTGAGTGTTGAGGCTGCTTGCCTCTTTTGTATCAAAGACCTTTGCGTAATAAAAGGCTTGTATGAGACTCGGTATTAAAAATAAAGTATTTGCTGTGAGGCATTCTGTGAAAGTGTCGTATCAGCTACTGATCCAGGGACTGATACGGTGAACACTAAGTACTTCAGAAATGGAGTACGACACAAGCCGCAGCAACAGTGCCGTGCACGCTACAGTACCGCGCTGCAGCAACAGTGCCGCGTGCGGGATGGGGGGTCGAACCCCCGACCGGTCGGCTGCCACTCGGGCGTCTGACCACTGGGCTAGAAGCCCATCCGCTATTTTCGTATTTCTCTTATAATGTTTTGGATGGCATTGGGGTTCTTGCCTAGAACTAAGGAAAGTACAGAAGCAATAACCTATGGAGAAAAGTACTTTTATGACCTTTCGGGGAGATCTCTTTTTCAGGACCAAGATTTGGTGTACGATAACAACATTGGCAGGTGTAAAATACATGATCTTATACATGATCTTACAATATCAGTTTCACAGATCCTCGCAAAAAAAAAAATATCAGTTTCACAGAAAGAGCTCGCTGTTGTTAGTTGTGGAAAGGTTGATGTCACTGAGAGAGTTAGGCACCTAGTGTGGGACCGCATGAACTTTACAGAATCAGTCCAGTTTCCTAGGCCACTAAAAAGGGCACACAAAATCTGAGATTTGCTTGTGCGCTCTCGACCCTTCTTCTCTACTGTAGCGCAAGGGCGACTCGAGGGCGACCACCTCTCCGGCGGCGAATCCGTCGGCTCCCCCTCGTCTCCGGCGACCAGAGCGGCGCTGGAGGTGGGTGGGAGTGGCGGATTCGTCGTGCGGTGTATATTCCTCCCTTCCCTCCTTTCTTTAGGTTAGGTAGGTTAGGGTTAGGTTTAGTTTTTCCCGCGCCGGTGAGCTTCCCGGCGGCGTGGATCTTTTGGGCCGGCGCTGATCTAGCTGGAGGTGGCCGAGGCTGCTCCTGGTGCGTGGCGGCGCAGCGGCGTCTTCTCTTGGTCCTCGGAGCCGGCTCCTTATTGGGGTCGACGGAGGGGGCCGAGATCTACTTCCTCTGCTGCTGCTTCCCGTGCAGGCGTCGGCGGGGGTGGGCCGAGGGCGGATCCAGCGTGTGGTTGGATCTCTCTCATTCCTCATCGCCGGCGAGTCCTCTTCTTCGTTCCGATTCTTCACCGGCATCGGCGACGACTTCTACTGGGAAGCTGCCATGAGGTTCTTTTGCTTCGTCTCTTGCGTGAAAGGGATGAAGATTTTGCTACCCCTTTGGTGGGTTTGCGTTTCCCCCGCCGGCGTTGGTTCTGGCGGCGGTGGATGGTGTTGCTTCTTCTGCAATCGATGGTTCCTCTCTCGTCGAGTTGCAGGTGGAGCTCGAATGGGGACTCGGCACGGCTCTGCTGTGTTCGAAGCCTCTGAAGTTTCCTCGAGCGTTTGGTGATGCGGTGGCGCCGGCGCTTAGTTGGAATAAGTTTCCCGAGCCTCCTCCGTGCTGATGGCGTCGTCCTCCCCGGCGGCGTTGGTGGGCTCGTGGATTTTAATCACGGGAGGTCGTCCAGGGTTACAGAAGATTTGCTGGTGTTCAAGCTTCGGCTGTCTGCGGCGTGCCGGCCACGTTGGAGCTGTGTCAGTCGGGCGGCGTTTGTCAAGCGACGGTACGGAGTCTGCGGCGCGTTGCGCGACGGCGGCTTCGGCTTGTTTGGAAGTGCGCCTTGCGGCGTCGGAGCTGGGGGGCTCTTTCGGGTCTCTTTCTTTAATGCCTTCTTTCTTTTGTAATCTGTTAGGACTTTGTTTCTCTAGTACCTCTCTCCGCGTGGTGACAGTCGTGCTTCAATCTCTCGAGGGACGCGTTTGTTTTTTCTGGGTATAGGTGTAGGCGAGTTCGTGTGGGTGCGTTGATGTCTTCTCTTTTGTACACGAACAGATACTACTCTTATATTCAGGAATGAGAGGTTCAAAAAAAAAAAAAAAAAAAGGGCACACAAGGCAAGATCATTTTCAAGCAGATACAACTATGGTACTGCGAGCAAAGCCTTTCTTGATGATCTTTTCTCGACTTTCAAACTTCTTCGCGTCTTGGTTTTTTCTGAAACCATGTTCGAAGAACTACCGAGTTCGATTGGAAATTTGAGGCACCTAAGATACCTAGATTTGCAATGGAACAGGAAACTCAAATGGCTACCAAATTCTTTGTGTAAGCTGGTGAATCTACAAACGCTTCATCTCGGTCGGTGCGAGCAACTGGTGGAGCTACCAAGAGATGTGCACAAACTTGTCAACCTTACATGGTTAAACCTGGCATCAAAGCAACAATATTTGTTCAGAAATGAATTTCGTTGTTGGTCGTCATTAGCATTGCTTTGCCTTTCTCAGTGTCCTGAGCTAATATATATCTTTAACAGAGGAACTAGGCAATCTCGTTGCCCTCCAAGACCTAAAAATCTTCGATTGTCCGAAGCTGGTTTCTCTCCCGTCCACCATGAGGCAGCTCTCCATGCTCCAGAGGTTGATTATTAATAATTGCGCAGAGCTGGATCTGATGGAACCAGAGGAAGCCTTGAGCGGACTGAGGAGTCTTCACTCGCTCAGTCTCGTTGGGCTTCCAAAGTTGGTGGGTTTTCCAGAGAGCTTCAGATCGGCCGCATCCTCTCTTCAGTATGTTTTGATTGAAGATTGTGAAGGGTTAGAGAGGCTTCCAGGTTTTCTGCAGGATTTCACTTGTCTTAAGAAGATTGTGATTTATAACTGTCCTGCGTTGAGCACGAGATGCGCAGTGGGGTCCGGTGACGATTATCCTCTCATCTGCCACGTCCATGAGATATGGATTGATAAGACGAGCTTCGTAAGGTATTGCTCCTGATCGAGACTATACCCCGAGCTTTATTATCTCACTCATTTGTTACTGTACACACAGGCGGAATGCTTGAACTGGTTTTGCGCAACGCGTGACAATCTAATTATGTGTGCCATAGGCACTCTCCGCTGAGCACATACAAGTTGGAAAGAAATAGTAATAAGCAGGAGGATGTTGGATGCAGTTCAAAGACCGAGCTTACGAGCTGCAATGAGAGCGAAGGAGGAAGTCAACTGCTACGGTGCCCGGCGTACCTGTTCTGTTTTTTCTTTGTATCCTTTTTTTTTTGCCCCATTGTTGGGCCAGAATTGTGAAACTCTGCCATCGTTGCATTTGTATGTCAGATCAACCTATGTGCGCCTCCGAAAGCATGGCTTGCTGATGCTGCGCCACCATCGACAACTGTGAAACGTTTTGCAGAGTAACCTGCCGCGAGCAGAATTTTACAGAAATGTTACAACCAACTGTATCTGTTGGTGGTCGTCAAACGTTAGGCGTGTTGTAGAGTAGAGAGCCAGTAACCACAAGCAAAATGTCCGTGGTGATGCTATCAGAGGCACGAAAAAAGTTGGATAAATCGCACGAATAAAAATGGAACAGAAGATACTTGACTCTGCCGCAACGAACCGACCATCTTAGCTGGGTCTTTAGGATGAACCTGTTGTAAAACTCTTATTGGGCCAGGCCCACCTTCTAGAAGAAGGAGTCCTGACCCATGTGGGCGACTTTATCGAATCTAGGCCCAACACGCAGTTAGGGTTTCCCTCTTATAAATAGTTGGAGACTCCCCTGTAATCTGACACCAGAATTTCGCAATAAAGAATTTCATCTCCTCTATTCCAGTTTTACTTTTTGTTATCTGTCGTGATCTACGTGCCGTCGTTCCGCCGATAACTTAACACGTTATCAGCACGCTCTAATCGAGGGAATCGTTCTGCAGATCGGTGAGCTACGGTACATTTTTGTTTTTCATTTGATTCTTGTTTATCTTGACTCGTTGCAGCCAAGAGCTGTCCCATATCTATTCAGAGGGCGTGCCTCGTGCTGCCCGGATAGATTGATAGATCTTTCAAGAAAACAAGAAGGTGAAAAACAGATCCAATGTCTATTCAGAGGGCGAGCCTCGTGCCGCCCGGATAGATCAAGCGAATACTGAGAAAAATATTGAAGACAGATCGCGCGCAATGTCGCCGGGTCGAAGCCTCCGGTGCAACATCACCGGAGCGCCGAGATCTGTAGATCTAATAGGGGGTGTGGTTCACGCAGAACCCTAACCCTAACCGGCACGAAGTCCGGTGGCGCCGAGTTCGAATCAAAGAAAAACAAGGGTCGTTCATGCAGAACTCTAACCCTACCCGGCACGAAGTCCGGTACAAAGCAAGAAACCAAGGCGCAACATCGCCGCGTTTACAGATCTGCATCGCAAAAGCAACTAAAAAGGGGTTAGGGTTTCTAACCCTAACCCTAGATCTACAACGAGGTCGGACATATCTCGATCCAAAGAAAGGGGAACGGGATTAAACCATAACCCTAGTCCTCAGATCGACATGCAAACGGGGTTAGGGTTCCTAACCCTAACCCTAGATCTCGAACAAGCAAGCAAGAAAACAAAGAAAAATCAATGAAGCCGCCGTCGACATGATGCGCGGGCCACCGAGCCCAGCCGCGGGAACACGCGGGTCACCGCGCAAGCCACCCTGGCCCACCACGCCGGCGCGCGAACCGCGCCTCGCCCGGGGACCGCGGTGCCGCGTCGCCAGGCCGCCGAGCCCCGCGGGCCGGCGCACCGCGTCGCGCGGGCTGGCACACCAGGCTGCCGCGCCGCTGGGCCGCCGTGGGGCCGGGCCGCCACGCCGAAGCAGCGCTACGCGAGCCGGGCCGCGCCACCACCAGGCCCCTACGCCGCGGGAGCCACCGGCGGGCAGGCGCGCGAGCTGTGCCTCGCCGCGGGGATAGGACACCACGCCGTCGCGCCTCACCGCAAGGGTCGTGGTGCCGCCTCATCGCGCCTCGTCGTGGGTGCTGCCGGCCCGAGCCCTTACCCCCCACCCCGATCTAGATCTGGAGTAGATGAAGCAAGAGCTGGCCGGATCTGAGAGAAGGTGGAGGAGGGAAGAGAAGAAAGAAGAAAGAAGTGGACGAGTGGCGGCCGGCTGAGGAGAAAGTGAAGAGAGAGTGGAGAGACTAGGGTTTTGGCCCTTTTATATACTCCATCACGTTTTACGAAAACATCCTCCAAATATTCAGGAATTACGAAAGAGCCCTCGGCCAGTTCTGAATATTACGAAAAATCCTCGGAAAGATTTCAAAATTATGAAGAAGTCCTCGGGCGTTTCTGAAAATTCAGAAAACCACGAAGTAGTCCTCGGCATACCAGAAAATTACGAAAATATACTATGGACCTCTGGAAATTACCAGAAAGTCCTCGGAATCTCTGGAAATTACGAAAATATCCTCTGGACCTCTGGAAATTACCAGAATATCCCTGGAATCTCTGAATATTACTAGAAAATCCCTGTTAATTACGAAAATTGACTTGGATACTCAGAAAATTGCCCGAAAAATAGAAAAATTGCTGGATTGTGTTATTTTTGCATATAACACCCCAGATTTTGGTGATTTTACGCAAAACACCAATAATATAACTTAAACACGCAGTTTTTGTTATATTTATGCTCCCTATTACTTGGATATATGAAATAATCCTTGCACCATGATATCTTGCAGATGTCTGACCTCGTGAAGAGAGAATTTGAAGTATTGACTCCTCATGGAAGCAACTATCTGTCATGGGCACTCGATGCTGAGATTCTCCTAAGTGGTAAAGGCCTCTTGAAGACGGTCCTACCCAAGAAGGGAGATACTGCTGCAACAGATGTGGAGATGGCTCAGGCTTTGCACTTCCTGCGCCACCACTTAAGTGCTACTTTGAAGAATGAATACATGACGGAACGTGATCCTAAAGTCTTGTGGGACTCATTGCGTGTACGCTTTGAGCAGATTGAAACTGTCTTACTCCCCAAGGTTGAGCGTGAATGGCAAAACCTACGCTACCAAGACTACAAGACCGTAGAGGATTACAACACCGCACTCTATGGGATTGTCACACGCATGAAGCTATGTGGCAAAGTGCTTGAGCAAAATGATCTTATTAACAAGACCCTCTCCACCTTTCACCCGAAGTTCACTCATGTGAGCCGCCAGTACAAGAAGGAGAACTATGAAACCTATGCCGCCCTGAGTAATGCATTGCAGCAAGATCAGGGGGAGGACGAATTGATCATGGAGAATCATAAGAATCGTCCTACTGGCTCATTGGCACCGCATGAAGCGAATGCCATATCCTTCAACAAGAAGAAGAAGAATAAGGGTAAGGGTGCTCCCAAAGCGTCATCAAGCGCACCTCCGAAGGCTCAACCCTAATACTTTCAAGAAGAATAAGAAAGGGAAGTCAAAGAAGAAACCTTCTGGGGGAGAGTACGGTGAACAGAATCAGGATTGCTACAAGTGTGGTCAGCATGGCCATTGGTCCAAAATATGTCGCACACCACAGAAGTATGTCGACATGTACCAAGACCTCAAAAAGAAGCTCGCTCAGCATGAGGCTAATTTTGTTGAAGGCACGAAGTCAACAACAAAAGCACCAATGGGCCAACCATCACTAAGCAAATCTGCTGATCTGGAGTTGGACAATGACCTCATGAATAAGGACATTGATGATGAGGAAGATGTGCATGGAGATTCTGCGTAGTCAAGAGACTATTATGAATCAATTAGTTATCTATTTGTAATAGGAGTGCAATAAAATTCCTCGAAGGAATTAGTTCGTTTATGTAATCTCTGGAAGAGAAGACATTTGCTTTGAATAAATCAGCTTGTGGAATTATTTTATCATTTACATTTCTTATGTATCAATTACAGAATTGGGAAGTAAAATGGCTATGGATGAGGACCTCTGTCTCGTAGACAGTTGCACCAACGCTACTATTCTAAGGGGCACTTGCTATTTCCAGACACTTCGAAAGTACACTGGAGATATTCTTACTATTATTGGCAATAATAATAAGATTGTTGGCCAAGGAAGAGCCACATTTGTCCTACCGAATGGTACGCTATTAACAATCCAAGAAGCATTACTTTATCCGGATTCAACCCGGACATTGTTAAGCTTTAAGGACATCCGTAGAAATGGGTTTCACGTAGAAACCAATGACGATGAAGGTGAAGAACGTCTTATCATGACCAAGAAAGAAGGAAAAAGGAAGACTATCATTGAAAGCTTTCCATCGATCAAAGACGGCTTGTACTACACGTACATTAAGCCAAACAAAGAATTTGCTTCATTCAAGACCATCTTTACCAATCAAGAAGAATATAGACTATGGCATGACCGTCTTGGTCATCCTGGCCTTAACATGATGCAGAGAATTACGAAGAATGCAACAGGGCATAACTTGAAAACAAAAGATTTCCCGAATCAAGCAGATTTCTTGTGCATATGCGCAAAAGGGAAGCTTATTACTCGACCCTCGCAGCTTAAGATTCAAGCAGAATCTATGCCATTCCTTGAACGAATTCAAGGCGATATGCGGACCAATTAGTCCTATATCAGGACCTTTCCGCTATTTCATGGTATTAATAGATGCTTCCTCGAAGTGGAGCCATGTATGTCTATTGTCTACTAGAAACCATGCATTTGCACGATTGACTGCCCAGATCATACAATTGAAGACACACTTTCTGGACCATAGAATTAAATCCATCAGAATGGACAATACCGGAGAATTTACCTCGAAGGTATTTGATGATTACTGTATGAGTATGGGCATCAAAGTGGAACACTCTGTACCACACGTGCATACACAAAATGATCTCGCAGAATCATTAATTAAGAGAATCAAATTGATTGCTCGACCATTGTTACAGAATTGCTTATTGCCTACCTCTTGTTGGGCATGCGGTGCTGCATGCAGCAGCACTTATCCAATTACGACCATCTGCTACACATGAAGAATCACCATTAGCATTGGTGCGTGGTAGAATACCAAATATTTCCCATCTACGGAGATTTGGATGTGCTGTGTACATTCCAATCCCTCCACCTCAGCGAACAGCAATGGGCGCACAACGGAAACTCGCAGTTTACGTTGGTTATGAAAGTCCGTCCATAATCAAGTACTTAGAGCCCTCCACTGGAGATATGCATACGGCTCGGTTTGCTGATTGTATTTTTAATGAAGATCATTTCCCGGCATTAGGGGGAGGAAAGTATCTCTCTAGAGATGAATGCCGGCAAATAGATTGGGATGCTAAAGGAATCCTAGGAATGGATCCTCGCACTAGAGAAGCTGAACTTGAAGTTCAAAATATACTCCACTTGCAGAGAGTTGCTAATGAATTGCCAGAAGCTTTCACCAATACAAGAGACATTGTGAAGTCTCATATACCGGCTGCAAATGCTCCTGAAAGAATAGAAATCCCATTTGAAGGGAATGAATATATGGAATTCCAGCCTTCTTCCATAAAAGCAACGAATGCTAGGAAGAGGGGGAGTGAACCGGTTACAAGAAAATCCAAGAAGCCTAGAGTACAAGCTCAAGCTAAAACTCCTAGGAGACGTCCTGTGGAGAAGAAGCCTAAGCAAAATACTCAAAAGAAAACTAAAGAAGGTGAAAGTGATCCACACGAAGTGGTGAGACATGAAGAAACAAACCCAAGTGAGAATGTGCATGAAACTCATGAGGGGATACCGGAAATTCCTGACCTTAATATATCTATCGATAATGAGGATCAAGGAAATAAAGTCTCAATGAATTATGTTGAGACGGGAGTGGTATACAATAGAAAGACAATGGAAGTCGATACATACTTTGCTGAAATGATTGCAACACAAATTTATTTGGAATCTGAACCAAAATCAATAAAGGAATGCAAGAAGAGTCCTGATTGGCCAAAGTGGAAAGAAGCAATCTGTGCAGAGTTAAACTCGCTAAAGAAAAGAGAAGTGTTTGGTAATGTAAACCTTACACCAACTGGCATTAAGCAAGTGGGTCACAAATGCGTGTTTGTCAGGAAGAGAAACGCTCAAAATGAAGTGACTAGATATAAGGCGAGACTCGTAGCTCAAGGTTTCACGCAGAGACCTGGCATTGACTACGAAGAAACCTACTCTCCCGTAATGGATGGAATTACTTTCCGGTATTTGATCTCAACGGCGGTGAATATGAATTTGCAGATGCGACTTATGGATGTGGTCACAGCATATCTATATGGAACATTAGATACAGAAATCTATATGAAAGTTCCAGAAGGTATCAAAGTCCCGAATGAAGATGAACGCAAATTATATAGTGTCAAATTACAGAAGTCACTATATGGTTTGAAACAATTAGGAAGAATGTGGTACAAAAAGTTGAGTACATTCCTATTGGAGAAGGGATTTGTGAAGAATGAAGATTGTCCTTGTGTATTCATAAAGAAATCAGAGAAAGGCTTTTGCATTATCTCTGTTTATGTTGATGACTTGAACATCATTGGTACTACAAATGAAATTGAAGAGACTTGCTCATACTTGAAGACTGAATTTGAAATGAAAGATCTGGGGAAGACTACATATTGTTTAGGTTTGCAACTTGAACATACCCCCAAGGGGTACTCTTGCATCAATCGAACTGTACTAAGAAGGTATTAGAGAGATTTAATATGCACGAAGCATATCCACTCAGATCACCTATGGTGGTGAGATCACTTGATATAGATGAAGATCCATTTAGACCAAAGCAGGAAGATGAGGAATTATTGCGACCTCAATATCCATACCTCAGTGCCATTGGAGCCTTGATGTACCTTGCAAATGGTACGCGACCCGATATAGTTTGCTGTTAATCTACTTGCAAGATATAGCTCAGCACCAACTCGGAGGCATTGGAATGGCATCAAGCAAATCCTTCGATATTTGAGAGGAACTGAAGATCTTGGATTATTTTTCACGAAGAATGGAGAATTAACCCTTGTGGGTTATGTTGATGCTGGATATTTATCTGATCCACATAATCAATATCTCAAATGGGATATGTTTTTATATGGTGGAACTGCAATTTCTTGGAAGTCAACGAAGCAAACATTGGTTGCAACATCGACAAATTATTCGGAGATCATCGCATTGTTTGAAGCTGCAAAGGAATGCGCCTGGTTTAGGAGGATGACAAGCCACATAATAAATACTTGTGGAGTGGCGTATACTCCATCCCCTACAATTATCTATGAAGATAATAAAGCTTGTATTGCACAAATACAATCGGGATACGTAAAGTCAAATAGGACAAAGCATATGTTGCCTAAATTCTTCCACACGCATGAAATGCAAGAGCAGGGAGAGATTTTGGTAATGTCCGATCTTGTGACAATCTTGCAGATATGTTCACAAAGACATTACCTTCCCGCACTCTCGAAAAGTGTCGGCGTGGTATTGGCATGAGAAGACTTAGAGAAGTGCTTGGAAACAGGGGAGAACTTCCCGAAGTACATCACATTCCCGAATTACATGAGTTATCTCGAAGATAATTCATATCAGTCATGCAGATTGATAAACATTAATCATGAAGATTAAAACATTGTACTCTTTTTCTCTTATGAGTTTTTGACATGAAGTTTTCTCAATAAGGTTTTTAACGAGGCAATGTGTGCAATATGAGTGGTGGTAATATATGCTCTTTTCTCCATTTTTCCCACTGGGTTTTTAGGAGTTTTTATGAGGCATACTTATCACGATAAAGAGCCCAAGGGAGAGTGTTGTAAAACTCTTATTGGGCCAGGCCCACCTTCTAGAAGAAGGAGTCCTGACCCATGTGAGCGACTTTATCGAATCTGGGTCCAACACGCAGTTAGGGTTTCCCCCTTATAAATAGTTGAGGAGACCCCCCCTGTAATCTGACACCAGAATTTCGCAATAAAGAATTTCGTCTCCTCTATTTCAGTTTTACTTTTTGTTATCTGTCGTGATCTACGTGCCGTCGTTCCGCCGATAACTTAACAGAACCAACAAACTTCACTTTTCTGAAGATCAATCAAACCGCACAGCTCAAAGAACAGTACATCATACACTTTATATGGTTAAGATAAATTGAGCGAAACATGTTGGAGAACTCCATTAGAAGATTCAGTAACATACAGAACAGAACAAAGTCAGGGCAATTTTCTGCACTATGTGCTGATGATTAGTTACATTGCTCGTATCGCTTCGATCTTTAGGAGAACAAGTCGGGCATTTTTTTAGGAAAACGCCCACATGTTATCCATTGATCTTTGGAAGGCAAATTAAGATGGGCTAAGAGCACAGGGCACATTCTTGTCGTCTTGGCGTTTCACAACTTCATGTGCCAAAAATTCCTGGGAATATGCACAAGAATTATGTTGGCATCGTCACATCTGGTCGATCTCTGGCTGGACCAAGGCCAAACGACAAGCACAACATTCACTGACTCAGCAGTTGTCTCTTGTTGATTGGCACCAGAAAAAAACCTTCTACTCCAGCTCTCACCAGATATTCCTGGTTATATTCCCCTAGGCACACCGTACTTTCAATGCATCAAAAAGAGAAAAGATAATCCCCTAGGAAATGGAGTCATGGACACAAGCGATCCTATATATACTCCTGTTTCATAACGTGCAAGAGATCACTCAAAACATGTGTACATAGCTCACAGGGAAGAGGTTATGATACACCTACGTAGCTGGTTGATAATAAATCATAATTGTACATGTGTAAAAGTAATTTAGGACATCTGTATAGCAGAGAGATCTAGCTAGAGTGTAGGTGAGCAGAGGAAAATATGGCAGACCACATGAGTGGTGAAAATCATCAGAGGCAGGTGGCGATCAGCATGTGCCCGACGCCTGTCAGCGATCGGAGCTTCGCTGGCGTTTCGACCCCAAGATCGACCGCCGGCGCCAAGCTTGTATTGCTCGAGTCCCTGGATGCGGCGATGCGCAATTCCAAGGATCAAGATGATCCAGACCAGAAGGAGCATGCCCCAGAGGTGCCACTCATCAAGAAGGTAATTAGCAGTAAATATGCATGTACACATGGCGTCAGTTGATTCCCTCCAAATTTTAAGTCGCCATGTCCAAACATTCTTTGATGAATTAACTTGTGTGTCTGTCAACCAATCATCGGCCAATCAGCTCAGCTAAAAGCCAAACTTATAATTGATAAGGAATGAGTCAATGCACCGTGTACGTACAGGTGGCCGCGGAGTTCATCGGCACGTTCATCCTGATGTTCACGGTGCTGTCCACCATCGTGATGGACGCGCAGCACGGCGGCGCGGAGAACCTCCTGGGCGTCGCCGCCTCGGCAGGGCTCGCGGTGGTCGCCGTGGTGCTCGCCGTCGTGCACATCTCCGGCTCGCACCTGAACCCGGCGGTGAGCCTCGCCATGGGCGCGTTCGGACACCTCCCGCGCGCCCACGTGCTCCCCTACGCCGCCGCGCAGACGCTGGCGTCCGCCGCCGCCGCGTTCCTGGCCAAGGCCGTGTACCGCCCGGCGCGGCCGGAGGTGATGGCGACGGTGCCGCGCGTCGGCGCCGCCGAGGCCTTCTTCCTCGAGCTGCTGCTCACCTTCGTCCTCATGTTCGTCATCACCGCCGTCGCCACCGACCCGACATCGGCAAGTGCTGCGCCATGATTTGTTGAAACAAATGTTTGCCATGAATTAGAACCTTGAAAGCTTAATTGCGACGGTTAATTTGGTGAAGAAATCAAAATGTGTTCATTTCCTTGCAGAGCAAAGAGCTGGTGGCAATCTCGATCGCGGCGGCGATAATGATGAACGCGCTCGTCGGAGGGTAAGTGCTGCATGCTACTGACCGATCAATCGACTGATATAAGTATGAAACGTGTGCACTTGCTTTCATGTTGTGTGCAAGCTTGCTGCAGGCCGTCGACGGGGCCGTCGATGAACCCGGCGCGAACGCTCGGGGCGGCGCTGGCGACGGGGAAGTACACGGGCATCTGGGTGTACCTGGTGGCGCCGCCGCTGGGCGCCATTGCCGGAGCTGGCACCTACACCCTCATCAAGCCGTGATCGACCTCAAAATGCCATGCAACCAAGTGAACACAAGCAGGGTACAAGGAAGGGACGACTCAACATATCGGAGCCAACAATAGCTGGATCAATTACATGCACATCAGTCTCGCATACAAAAGCATTAATTTTTGCAGAAAACAACTGAACTCCCACATGTACTTCTCCAGTATGAAGTGGAGAAAATTCTCACATTTGAGACAGCTGGGTCTCAACTCTCAACGAATGTTTTCTTATTTCATCTTAGCTAGTTGATGTTCTTGTAGAAGTGAAACAGGGTCTGAACAAATGTTTTCTATGGCTGTTCTGTTAAAAAAAAAGAATCCCTATGGATTTGTATAAAAATAGGATCCATGCATCATTCATCATGAATAATCACTTCCGGTTAACCTTGTTCACCGAGTGATTTCAACATGCTCACATCAAAATTTACAATGATCATTTCAATCTGATTCAAGATTACAACTTCCCCTGAAAATAGCTTAACCAAGCATTCATCACTTGATTGCAACGTACGCGCCAGTGCCAGCAATGGCACCAAGCGTAGGAGCAACCATGTAGATCCAAATCTTGGTGTACGTCCCCGTTGCGATGGCCGGGCCCAGCGTTCTCGCCGGATTCATCGATGCTCCTGTGGACATCCTGCTCGTTTAGGGTAAATAAAAAACTTTACTCAATTAGGAAATGAAGCAAACTCATCGGTTTGCATAAGAACAACTGATGAATCAACAACATACGCGGAGATTAAAGCATTCATCGTCACTGCCGCCCCGGCTCCCACAGCAATCAACTCTTTCACCTGTGCAGATTGGTTGAGCACGATCGACATCAGCATTCTCATGACAGTGATCAAGTGAGAAATTCAAGAACTATTTGGAATGCTAGACTTTTATAGAAAATGTTTGAGAGTCTGCAGAAGGACCCAAGTACTTACTGCATTAGGATCAGTGGCAAGGGCGGTGATGACGAAGAGGAGGACGAAAGTTGTGATGAACTCGACGAAGAACGCCTCCGCAACACCAATCGACGGCACGGTGGCGATGGTGGTGCCGGCGTTCGCTGGATGGTAGATGGCCTTGGCCACGAATGAGGCACCGATGGATCCGAGAAATTGTGCAGCCATGTAAGGCACAAGGTGAGCTGGGGGCAAGTAGCCAAACACAGCCATTGCGATGCTGACCGCCGGGTTCAGGTGGCTCCTGGACACGTGGACGATGGACGCAACAATTACTACCACGGCGAGCCCTGCTGCCGCCGCCACACCGAGCAGGCCCAGCGCACCACCGTGCATCTCGTTCATGATGAGTGCTGACAGCAGAGTGAAGATGAGGAGGAATGTCCCCAAGAACTCTGCCACCACCTGCAACATACACAGAGTGTTACGGATATGCTATTTCATTATTGAGTACTAGTAATGTGGCAAACATAATTCACATTCCAATCATCCAGAAGATGATTCATAGAAGGTTTCGTGTGGAAATTTAATTAGGACGTGCTTCCATAATCTTACACATCAAGTTTGGTACTACAAGTTGTAATATTTCTCAATTAAGTCAATTTTTTGGGATGCTATTTTCTTAGTTTAGAGATGTTTAGCAACTTTAAATCACTTCATATTTTTTAGACAGCCTGGATGGTAGACTCCTACCTCAAATTTTTCAATTTTTTAGGGTAACCTCACAATTTTCATTAGATACACCGATAACTATTTAGGACGAAGCGCGGAGGAAAGCACAAGTATTATGCCTCATACATACCTTCTTGATGAGAGTAACCTCTGCCCGCTTGGTGTTGGTAGAAGCTGGATGAGATGCCTCATTGTACAACCCTAAGGGCATGATCTTGTTGAAAGGAGACTGTGGGAGGACAGGAGTATTCTTCGGGATGATGATTGCTATCTTATCATCACTCATGCTGTCAATGGAAGCTCTAGCAGGGATGCTCAGTGATAGATCCATAGAGACACTCCTACTATGATCCATTCTTTCAAACTACAACAGCTAGGAATTTATACGGTTGAGATGAATAGTAAGCTAATTAATTGGATCAAGTGATGCTTAAGGCGGTGCTCTTGTACCTGGATGAGGATAATACTGGTGCAATGGAGGGGTGTAGATATAGAGCACATTGTCTGATTGATATTGCTAGCCTGGCTTGCTTTTGGTGGGCACGGCATAATGTGAACGACTTGTTCAAACAAACAGAAACAGTTAGGACCAAATTCATTGCTGATGACTCAATGATTGTTCAGTACCTGTTTGAGATAATCCAAACTAGCCTAGTTATTTTCACTGTCCAGTGTGAACTGATTATTTTACTACTTCTGTTCTTGTCACCTCGTTGGCCCCATTTTACTTGGTCAATGTTTTACTTAGAAAAATTAATTCCTTACTGTGTATATAGGCCGTTTCTGCCTTTTTTGTTGGTCACAGCTCTTGATGAGCAAGACGAATAGCATGTTCAATAAGTTGGTGCCTTGGAGCTAATATCCAATGATATATAAGTAAATGCATGTCAGCTAGCTCAAATTGCTTAAATTATCACATCAACATGATGCCAGAATTAAGCTAATTTAGAGGTTGCACATAGTCCTTCCTGAGCATCTTTATTCACTCTGACTGTAGGATGCTTTGCTTTCAGTGAATGTGTTGCTTTTGGAAGAAGTTTACAATGTTTTTTTTAAAGGTCGACAGAGGGGAGAGCATCCCCACCTGATATCATTGATAAAAAGGGGTCGGGCACATGGCCCGTCCATCAATGGTTACAAAATTCAGTTTTACATGTCTGACAATGGTTTTTTTGATTTGGTTTGGAGTAAAAACAGAACAAACGTAAACCAAGTTAATCTGGGAACACCGGGACAGGTGGAGTAAGAGTAAAGCATTGTTCGATCCATTCGCAAAAAAAAGAAAGAAAAAAGTAAAGCATTGTGGGGTTGCAACATGAATAGAGGGAATAAATTGGTGATCACACAAGTTTATACATGAACTTCGGATAAGCACAAATTAAGAAGAATACCAATCGAATTACCAACAAAATCATCATAGAGTTGGTCGTAACTTCAGCACTTTCGAAATTAACCTGATATTTGAAGGTTGCTCTGCAGGACAACCAGTGAGATCACCTGACTTTTTTTACCACTAATTGTGAGAGCTACGACTTAGAATTTATTCAATATCTGCATATGTTAGGTAGTAACAAAAATTCAGGTGTTTGAGACACCAACATCTGTTTCTTAATCAAAGCTATCACTGCTTGAAAATTAGATGGAAAAAAATACCGTACTTCCCCGTTTTTCTTTTGATGTCAATTAGGACAAAGCATGCTAGTTTAAATTTGAACTGATTGGTTTGTCCTAACGACGAGAAAACTGAAGGGAGTACATGAAGATAATCCAACTGCAAACTCCAGTAAAAAACTAAGCAGGAGATTAACTTTCGAAAGATAAATTTAAGTTAGACTAAAGTACTAGTAAATCACATAGTTACTGTATTCTTTAAAAAAAAAAATCCTACTATAACAAATGTGCACAGCCCTGAAATTCGCCCACACTCATTAGGCCAATCTCACGTGCTGGCCCAACTAATCCCAACAACCCTCAGCCCATCTTTCATCATAGATCTACAGACAGGTCAGACGCACAATGAATTCGGTTGAGGAGGCGGGCTAAAATGTCCGAGCGGCCTTTAGCAACTGTTTATGAAAATGTCATGGAACCATGCCAGGGCTTCGGCCCAACGGGTCAAGAAGAGAGAGACCTAGTCTTCTTCTTTTTTTCTTGCCTACATTCTACTGTACCTTTCTACCATCTTTATAAAATACCTAGGAACCTAACCCTAGACACCGCTATTGTAGCAGGCTGCTACAGTGCATCGCCGGTCCATAAGACTCAGCTGGCTGCCCATAACAGAAACTGAATCAAGAAGGATTTTTTATATATATTTACATTCACATAGTATTTATATGACAGGAGGATCTTTACAGTATTTAATCATGTTGAGTCTCATATGACAGCATGCCCTGGAAACCATAGGCGACAAACCACCTTGTTTTGAATTGGTGAATATCCTAGCAGAGTATGTATGACTTCATTATTTTAATCCATATAAGCCACTTAATTGACGCATGTCATTGCTGCGATCTCTGATAAACTAGACAACCAGAATGCCACGGATGATGACAATGATGGGGATAAATAAAAGAGGCCATAGGTCAAACTGAAAGGATGAATTGCTTCAACGAAATGGTCATAGTTTGATCTCCTTGGTTTTCAAATGATGTGTTGGTGCGTTGTGTTGCTGGTACAAACAAAGCTACAACTTCAAATTTGCAGTGGCAGAGGTGTGCGCGGGACCAGCGTCCTGGCTGGTTTTTGGGTAAGGCAGTAATGCCGACGTCAACCACCCCATTTAGACCTTCCCGAGAAGTTGCTACCGTCGCCTAACGACAAGGCGCAACTAATAATTTAGTCTGCGTCACCCCTCTACTCCTGTTTTGGTATGGATAACATCTAACTAACATCAGGCTCCAACAGATTTTTCTGGGAAAGAAAAATCTCACAAGAGAATTAACACGTTTTTCCATATGAACAGCGCATTAAACAAGAGGTCAACATAGCTATGGACAGAATATGCCAACCTGAACAAGATATCAGACATGACGACACCAAGTAACTGCATAAATAAACACAAGTGCTAACAGTTCTTATTTGACAAATGAATGCTACTCCCCAAGAGGGAGTTGACATTTTTATTATACTTACATTGCTCCTTTCCCGTGGTATTCTGATCCCGCCTTCTACAAAACCCATGAACTCGGCACCTCCGCAGCAGCAAATTTCGGTGCTGTTGGTTTCGAGTTTTGACGACAGCAGCCGCGGCACACTTTGGCGCTCATAAAAATCAAGTTAAACCAGAGGCCTATATGGCTATATATACCTCTCCGCTTCACTGCCATGCTCCATATCACATCCAAGCATCAAAAAACAGCATTGCTTGTCCTAAGAAGAACAAAGCAGCAGAGTTAAGCTGGGGAGGTTTTGCTAGGCAGGTTTGGTTCCATTTGTTTGAAAGAGTGGGTTTGTCTCTGCTGGCACCACAAGCTGGGGATTGCTCATTTGAAGAATGGTGGGTGCGAACTGACAAGCTAGCTCCATCAGTTTTCAAAAAGGGAATTAACTCGCTCATAATTCTGGGCGCTTGGATGATTTGGAAGCAACGGAATGATGGAGTCTTCAATGGAACCTCGCCCAATGTGCAGAGGACAATGTCACTCATTGAGGAGGAGATGTGCCTTTGGGGTTTGGCTGGCGCTCGGGAGCTTGCACGGCTCCCTGCAGCAGCGGCAATAGGACTGTAGGTCTTCGTCGTCGGGTGTATGGTCGTTCAAAATCAGCCTGTGGCGCGTATGTAATTTAAAAGCGAGTGGCGTGTGGTGTGTGTTGTACTTTACAACTCTCTCTTCTTAATGAAATGATGCGCAGCTCTCCTGCGTATTCGAGAAAAAAAAAAAAGCAGCAGAGTTAAGCACCACCATCCAGATTACTCCATTAACTAGTAAAGCTTAGTTGCTTGCCTTTGAGACTTGAGAGGATCAGAAAAGGACCATGGAAGGACATGGAAGCTGCCACAGTTGCTGTCCCTCCCATGAAGACAAGTGAGAGCAACAAGATTTCTATCATCATCTCCCCAACGGCTGCAGGCTCCAAGATTACGCCATTTGGGTTGGCCAATGCTGGCAGTGTCAGCTCAAAATCACACGCTAATCCTGCAGAGTCCTCAAATGATCATGCAACACATCATCATCGTTGGAATCAAGGGTTCCCAGAGATAAAGCCAGTTCCTCTCATCAAGAAGGTAAAATGACAAAAACTTGCAGCTCAACAGCATTTATATATCTTTCGCTTCTCGTCAAAGATACCTTGACATGGATAAATTATTGCTGTTGCAGGTGATTGCAGAGTTCCTTGGCACGTTCATATTGATCTTCACCGTGTTGTCCACCATCATCATGAATGAGCAGCATGATGGCGTTGAGAGCCTACTTGGCATTGCAACGTCTGCAGGTTTAGCGGTCACAGTTCTCGTGCTATCCCTCATCCATATATCCGGCTGCCATCTGAACCCGGCCGTTAGTATCTCCATGGCTGTCTTCGGGCACCTTCCACTTGCTCATGTTCTTCCTTACATGACTGCACTTGGCTCCATTGTCGCTTCATTCACCGTAAAGGGCATCTATCATCCGGTGAATCCTGGGATCGCCACCGTACCAAAGGTTGGCACTGTTGAAGCATTCTTCCTTGAATTCATCACCACATTTGTGCTTCCGTTCATCATCACTGCTCTTGCCACTGATCCCCATGCAGTAAGTTTTGTGTTTCTTTTGATCTTTCAGCTTTGTTTTCCCGTCCTTCCATTGTATAAAGTTAACAATCATCTCATAACAATCTGCAGGTGAAAGAGTTGATAGCAGTGGCAGTTGGGGCAACCATCATGATGAATGCTCTTGTTTCAGGGTATGTCCATTTAAAATGATTCAAAAATACAATCATCTCGTAAAATATTTCTTGGGGACTTCAACTTACGTAAACATGTGTTTTAACTTTGTTTGTTGTCTTATGAGCAGACCATCAACAGGAGCATCAATGAACCCTGCACGCACAATTGGTCCTGCAATTGCCACCGGGAGGTACACCCAGATTTGGGTCTACATGGTGGCTACTCCACTGGGTGGTATAGCTGGAACTGGGGCTTACGTTGCAGTGAAGCTGTAGTTACCACACAAGGTAACAAAACTTAAGAAATATCTATTTCAGGATACTATTCTATTTGTTGTAGAGGTCTAATTAAGAAACAACACCATTTTTGCAGGGAACATGTGGCTCCCGGATTAACCTGACACTAGCTGAATGTAAATGCATAAACAAATTCGGATTCCATGGTCATGTGGAGAAGTGTAGATGCAGAATAGAATTCTTATTTTCCTCATTTTCTTCCATTGCCTGTACATTTTTTTTCCTCTCTTCTTTATGATTTCTTCGAAATGTACATATATATGTGTAGTATTCTTCATCTCTAATTTTATTCTTTATAATGAATTCCTGTCTACCTCACTAGCGTGAGTCTAAGTCCCATTAATTTTGTGGTACAGAGGCCACTGTTTGATAGTGGCAAAAAAAAATAATTACGCGGTAAAATTTTAATAGATTCCTGGTATTTTGGCTTTCTTACCTGCAAAACAAGCAGTGGGTAGGTAATAAATGTTGCTGTCTTTGCAAATAGTTCGGTATCATGGTAAAAGTTTGGAACCTCTACAAACTGGTTTATTGATGAATCCTGCGTACAAAACAAATTCGTATTTGAGTTCAGTTTTACTAAAAGTACTCATGCACGTAGGCGTCGCAAGCATTAGTTCACTAATACCCAAAAGGACAAGAGAATCCTAAGTCCTAACCTAATCACACATTACACAAGCAAGGAGAAACTGCGAGAATATTCAATCAACCTGGACATATATATATAGAGAGAGGGTTTGTATGTGCGCACCTGCTGGAACTGACGGAGATTCGCCGGCCGGATGGGAAAGGACATTCTCCATGACTGGAAGGCGGTCCTCTTCAACTCCCACGGAGTTAATTCCTGCACCCAAAAAAAAAAAAACTCCCACGGGGTTGCAGGTCAATCCGCGGCAGCGAGAAGGAAATGATCGCGGCCGTGGTCGGATGGCATGCTGCCTACTGGAGCGCCGACCGCCAGGGTGGTCGGAGAAGGGAATGCGCGACGGCAAGGCGGCGACGGAGGCGGAGGGACCAAGGCAGTCCCGGAGCTGGGCCGTCAGCTATGGAAACTGGCCGTTGTATATGGGCCCCTGAAATTGGTCAGGCGAGAACATTTCCAGTGGCCTGTTCATGTAGGTACTCCTTGATCCTGGGCCTATCCAAGGCAGAAAAGGTGATGCAGCTTTGTTCCCGCTCAGAAAAGATTGCACACTTCGCTCAAAAAAAAAAAGGAAAAGAAAAGAAAAGATTGCACACAACATGGATCAACTGTGATGCAGCTTTCAAGAAAGAAAATTTGGATGGAGGCTGGGGTTGTATAATTAATCAGGGACAGTGACGGTGATGTTGTGGCTGCTGGTAGAGGACGATTGGAGTACCTAATTGATAATTTCCAGGCAGAAGTTATACTAGCATGTTTGCATGGTGTTCAGGCGGCCATTGACCTAGGTGTAGGCAGAGTGATTCTTGAGTGATGCCCTGTTAATTAAGCAAGCATTCGATTCTGATAGATGGCTTCGCTGGATCAGTTGTGGGTGGCCTGATTACTGAATTGAAAGAGTTGGTCGTACTCAATGTGCTTAGTTTCACGGCTAATCATGTCCCTAGAGATTGTAATAAAGTAGCACATGCTTAAAGCTTTAGCTGCACTCCAACTTATGTCATCCGGAGGAGTCCAGATGTTGGATATCCTCCCTTTTTGTATTCGTGATTTGGTTGCCAGCAATTTAGCGGCACATGATTAATGGAACTTTGTTCCTGCTCAAAGAAAAAAAGGGAAAAAAAAACAAAAATGGCTTGCAGGAAATTCATTGCTTCCTTAAAAACTATTACCACTTACCACATAGTTTGCAGCATATCCCGCCAGCATAACACGTACAAAGCGTTGAATAAACACCAAGGACAATAGAAGAGACATCAACAAAAGTTTGCATGACAAAGACATCATTAAACACTAATCCTACTGCTACTGTCACCATAATGCCTTAAATTCGCCACCTTGTCTCAAAGTTCTAAGCTGCAAATTAAGGGACGCAAAGGTCTCGGACAGATCACGCGTGCGTACAACGGAACCAGCAGGAAGCCAAATCAACAAGCACGCTATTACGCCTCGCGCGACGGATGAATTTGCAAGCCACTGACCTCAGGTTGCAAGGTCGTTCACCATGTCGTCGCCGTGGAATACTCCAGGCCATCCGCTGCGCTGGAAATGCACACACGCCGGACGACTTGCTAGTCTCGTCGTCTTCTTTTTCCTCGGATGCTGCCATCATGGGTGAGCTTATTCTGATATACATACAGATCATAGGCTAAGCAATGAAAGAGCCAACAGAAAGCCCGTGAACAGCTTTAAAAAGCAGCTCTGGATGATGAACTTGTGCTCAATGAAATGAACAGAAGTTTACATGTTCCAGTGAAACAGCACCAACGCTGACAAAGATTGACCACTTCTTTTCCCCTCGGGAAAGGGAGATGGAGCATCCACACTGTCGCCAGCAAGCCGTCAAGGATGAAAATACTTGGGCTCACTGCACTGAAGCGGAGTAAGAATCGTCAGCGATCAAGGATAACATGGATGAAGACTATATGTTGCTTCATCCCAATAGAGAAAGCAACAGAGTAAAGCCGCCTTCATCCCATGGCTCTGCTTCAATTAAGATGAATACTACGTGCTGACCATGCTGCAGTATTCATATGGCCGATCCTTGTTGACATGATCACTGTTGAACATATCCTACAAAATTCCAGATAAGCTACAGGCCTGTTGGACCAATATTAATAGATCTGACCTTTATCAGACTTGATGCGATAGTCTCGACATAGACCCAATTGTTGCACAATTTCAAGGTACCATCAGGCAATTTTCATTTCGATATCCGGGTCTACCACAACACAGGCTGGCTGCGATGAGATGATGAACAAGATATGCTCATTAGGGTGAAAATAGGTGAGACTTTACGTTCAAAAAATAAAAATAAAAATAGGTGAGCCTAAGGGTACCCCACCAGCCATATTTAGTCATTTTCTGCAAAATTTCAGATAAGCTACAGGCCTGATGGTCAATATTAATAAGAATCTAACCTCTATCTGATCTGATGCGACAGTTAGACATTGACCCAACTGTTCCACTGGTTCTAGGTACCATCAGCCAATTTCTTTGTGGATATCTGGGTCTACCGACTACCGCTACTAGGCCAGCTGCAACAAGCTGATTAGGGCCAAAATGGGTGAGCCTTAGGGTACCCTCAAACCCTCTTTAGTAAGCAAATGAACTAGTTTTGTTAAGGAGGGTTTACTTATACCTTTAGGGTACCACTTTTACCCCTAACACTTATGGACAAGATCGGTGCAAGCTAAAAAGAAAAGATTACTGAGCCACATAACCCTAGTCAGCAAACCTTTATGACTTTATCTTTGAACTCAACCTACCAAATCACAGCTTTTCCACAAAGGACATGTACAATGCATGGTGCTTAAAGCCAAAAAATAAAAATAAAATAAAAATAATAAACATATATATATAAGCACACATACAAAAAATAATTCCAACAACGCAAAGGGTTCTTAAATAGGTCTAACCACCTTGCTAAACCCCTTAAGCACCCTGCCAAGAATAACCAGTTTTTTACTTAAGGGGGGGGGGCAGAGGAGGCTTAAGGTGTAAACTGTTTTGTGATTCGGAAATGTACTTGTCAACCAAATAAACTTGGAGGGAAAGGGATTTTGGAACCGGCAAATTTCAGCCATAGCTGTGGTTCTGATGTAAACATCCGAACAAGCCTTAGCTGTGGTCCATGAGTTTTCTTTCAACCATCAACCTTTATAAACTGTTCGGAAACGCGAACTGACTTCACAACACCAAGGAGATACCTTCCCACAAGAGAAAATCCAACTATTGCTGCACGTACCTGCCAGAAACCATGGCGTCTGTGTATTTATGCCTGCTTCTCTTTGCAATCTTGCAAGCATCTTCTTCCTCGCTTCGCAGCGAGTCCGGTGACCGAGAATCATTGCTGACATTCAAGGGGGGCCTGTTCGACACCTCAGGATCTCTGAGCTCTTGGAACAGCACAAACACCAACTTTTGTCAGTGGGCCGGTGTGACATGTAGCATTCGGCATCCCGGCAGGGTGGTGTCTCTGTTTCTTCCTTCGAGAGGCCTTGCTGGCTCTATATCTCCTGTTGTCGGCAACCTCACTTTTCTTCGAACACTCGAACTGCGATCCAATATGCTTTCTGGAGAGGTACCACGTACCATAGGACGTCTGCATCGCTTGCGCCAACTTGTTCTACAGAATAATTCCCTTCATGGTGAGATTCCTCAAGAGTTAGGTAACTGCTCTAACCTTGTGGACATGAGTTTGGCTGCAAACCAACTGCAGGGGAGAATTCCTGATGTTCTTGGGTCAGTCTCTCGATTGCAATATTTGTATCTTACCTACAACAACTTAGTCGGAGGTATCCCAGCATCAATTGGTAACCTCTCCTCGCTTGTGCTCCTATCTTTCTATCAAAACAATCTGGAGGGGACAATCCCTGAGGTCCTTTCCCACTTGGTCCATCTCCAGATCATCCAAGTGGCTAGGAACAATCTTTCGGGTACAATTCCACCTCTCTTCTTCAACATATCATCTCTTCAAATTCTCGGTTTCGGATCAAACAAGTTGCAAGGCAGCTTACCACCAGACGCAGGCGCCAACCTACCAGTTCTCAAAGAGCTCCATTTGGGCAACAACCACCTGTCTGGAATGGTCCCAAGTTCATTGGCTAATGCCACTAAGATTGAATTGCTCAGTCTTGCCCGGAACAGTTTTCAAGGAAGGGTGCCTCCTGAGATAGGGACACTATGCCCACTTCGTGTTGAGTTGGGTGGCAACAGGCTGGAAGCCAAGGATGATGAGGATTGGGAGTTCCTGAGATCTTTCACAAACTGCACCCGTCTCCAGTTACTAGATCTCAATGTTAACATCCTTGGGGGTGTGCTCCCAGGATATGTAGCTAACTTCTCAAAGCAGATTGAATGGCTAAGCATGGCCGGTAACCAGATCTCGGGTGTAATACCTCCAGGCATTGGAAAGCTTGTCAACCTTGTCGACCTAGAATTTGCGGGGAACAATCTGCAGGGTGTTATTCCTGATGACATTGGAAGACTTCAAAACCTAGAAGTATTGTTGCTGCAAGAAAATCGCTTATCAGGACAAATACCGTCCTCCTTCGGCAACTTCACAAGAATGCTCACTCTTGCATTGTCGTACAATCAGCTTGATGGATCTATTCCTAGAAGCCTTGGGAATTTGGAAAGGCTAACCTCTCTGAACTTGTCCTCCAATAGGCTTACTGGAGTGATCCCTGGTGAAATCTTCACTCTTTCGTCACTGACTGATTTCCTGTCGCTATCTGGTAACTACCTATCTGGTGTTCTTCCTCCACAAGTTGGTAGCCTCAAACATGTAGCTTGTCTGGATATATCGAGAAATAACTTATCAGGCAACATACCAGAAGCAATTGGCAACTGTGAAAGCTTAGTGTACTTAACTTTGGACAGTAACTTCTTAACAGGGAGCATCCCTAAATCACTTGGTAATTTGAGAGCTCTAAGCATCCTGAATCTCACAAGGAATGCTTTTTCCAGCAGCATCCCACGAGAGGTAAGCAAGATCACCGGCTTGCAGCAGCTATATCTAGCACATAACAACCTGTCTGGGAGCATTCCACTAATGCTTGGGAACTTAAGTGCTTTGGTAGAACTAGACATCTCCTATAACCACCTGGATGGTGAGGTGCCATCGTTGGGTGTGTTCACTAACTTGACTGGACTATCACTACTTGGAAATGATGAGCTTTGTGGTGGCATCCCAGAGTTGAGATTGCCTCCATGTCAGGTCAAGCCACATAGCAAGCAGAGACAACAGCTGCTACTTAAGATTCTGCTTCCAGTTGCTATTATTGTTATATGCTTATCTTTGTTATTGTCTCTCTTCTTGGTGTTCAAGGGGAAAACAAAAGTGAGAAGGAAAAAAGTTGCTAGCCTCCGTATGTTTGATAACAAGTATCCCAGAGTTTCATACAATGAACTATTTCAGGCCACGGATGGCTTTGCACCTGCCAACCTGATAGGTGTTGGAAAATATGGTTCCGTGTATAAAGGAAATTTATCTCTACCTGTTTCCGGGAATGCTGCTACAGTAGCTGTAAAAGTGTTCAGTTTCCACCAAGCTTGTTCTTCTAGAAGTTTCATAGCAGAATGTGAAGTCCTCAGAAGAGTGAAACACAGTAACTTGATAAATATTATCACCTGCTGCTCAAGCATTGACTCCAAGGGCAATGACTTCCGTGCTCTTGTGTTTGAGTTTATGCCTAACTACAGCCTTGACACATGGTTGCACTTAGGGGCTGGTGAGCAGTGGCACAAGTTGAGTCTTGTCCAACTGTTCAACATAGCAGTTCAAGTCGCAGACGCGCTAGATTATCTTCACAATTATAGTCAGCCATCTGTCATCCATTGTGATCTGAAGCCTAGCAATGTCCTCCTTGATAGCGATTGGACTGCTTATGTCGCCGACTTTGGGCTCTCAAAGCTAGTTGATGAATCCATGGACCAAACCAGGTTGAATTCTGATAGTTCTGTTGGGATAAGAGGGACTATTGGCTATGTTGCTCCAGGTAGTTTCATTTTTGTTTTCTTAATCAACTGACCGGCCCTAATTTTTGTCCTCCTTATGTATCTTAGGACACTATCATCATGTTTTCAATCTTGCAGAATATGGAGAAGGTGGGCAAGTATCGGCCGCTGGTGACTCTTACAGCTTTGGGATTACTCTGTTAGAGATGTTCACAGGGAGGGCGCCTACTGATGATATGTTCAGAGAAGGCTTGAGTCTGCACTTGTTTGCTGAAATGGCCTTTCCTGACAAGATATCTGAAATCATAGACCCAACTCTGTTACAGGCGCAACCGTTCAACAAAGATGCAAGGTTGGACATCGCATTGGCTTGCATAACTTCTGCTATAAGTGTAGGCATCTCATGCTCAAAGCAGGACCCACTGGAAAGAATGAGCATGAAAAATGCTGCTGCTGAGCTGCACAGAACAAGAGATTTAGTATTGGAATACTTTATCTAGTACAGTTTAATGAAATAAACCCTACAGTACCCTTTTTTTCAGTTATTTTCTTCGAACACTTCTGTTGCAATATACATACCAAAAGCAATGGAAGTTCCCAATGAGAAAATATAGTACAGTTTCACCATGGCAGTCTGAGAGCCATATATCATCCTGAATCTGTCACGTAGTATGATCACCGTCAGGCATGTAAAGCTAGGAAATTTGCATTCAGATGTAAAAGGAAAAAACTTAGTCATGTGTGTAGATAACAATCTGGTACACATGGCATTACTCTAACTCCCCTAAAACAATGAAAATATGATAAATAAACTCAATGACGTTATAGAAATGATGTCCTGAACAAAGCCTCTTTAGAAGTTAAAACCTAGAGTATGGGCCAGCCAAATGGCTCAACATCAAATGAAATAAAATCTGTGGAACGATCTCTAAATATCTCCAAAGTACGTGAAATATCATGAAACATATTTTTTGGTTTGATATCACGAGCAGCTATATCAACAGGAGCATCAATGAATCCTGCACGGCAGTTGGTCCTGCAATTGCCACTGAAGGTGTCTAGTCCACAGGGTGCTATAGACCTAGAGCTGGAACTGGGGTGTTCCTTGAACATGTGGCTCTCAGAGCAAGCTGATACTACGTGAATGTCAATGAATCAAAAAGAAACAAAATATGTAAATGAATAAAAAAGAAACAAAAATCTGGATCAGTGGTCAAGTGAAAAGTGTAGATGCATAATATATTTTTCATTTTCCTCACTTCCTCATTGTTCGTACAGTTTTCCTTGTCACTCCTTTCTTTACAGTTTCTATGAAATATGCTTATGTATAGCATTCTTCAGCCCTTATTTCATCTATCTACAAGAGGTGCTGTATATCTCATTATATCGCAAGCCCAAGTCCAAATCCAATGATCTACTGCTTCCTATGTGCCCAGTTGTTTTCCATTTTTACACAGTAATTTGGTCTATCCTTCATATTTTGGTTTGCAGGCACCTAATAATCTTGCCAATATCAGGGCCTTTTCTTTGGCAAGATTAGTTCAGTATCAATGTAAAGAATGGACACTCTACGAATCAGTTTATTTAACCGAATTTGTGAAGTACAATTGAGTGGTGTGCCTCTTCAAATCTACAGTGGCAAATTGGATGCCATGAACATGACGTCGTACAAAAGAAATTACATTCATGTTTTTTAATTAGGCACTCGTAAAAGCAGGTGCGGTTGTGCAGCAAGCATTAATTTATCACCACCCAAAAGGGGAAACGAAACTTACCTAATAATATAGCTCGAGAAAAGAGACGCTGAAGAGAATACTCAATCAATCTGATAGTAGCATAAAATGGATGGATTAACATCTAAACAATGTAGTAGTAAATAAGAAAGATAATCAGATGTATGCACCAGCTGGACCGCACGGAGTTTCGCCGGCCGGACGGGGAATGGCGTGACCGGACGGACCTCCACAACGCCCAAAGCGGGTGCTGCAGGTCGATTCAAGGCAGAAATTAGCCGATGTGGGGCCACGCGCTAGAGTCCAGGCTGGTCCTGGCCGTGGTCAGGGGCAGGAGCGCCGACGAGCAGGAGCAGGGTGGTCGGAGAAGGACGGCGGCGGCGGCGGAGGCGGAGACTCTCTCCAAGAGCCAGGACGGCCTATTACCACAAATGGGCTGTCCGTTACGTAAGCTGATCGGCATGGGCCTCACTAACGCCCGTAGCAAATTTGGACGTCTTACACATGGGCCTGTGTCCCGCATTAGATTTGGGCTACGTCTTGTCTTACACAGCGAGCAGGCCGAAGGCAAAAGGACAGAGCTAAAAAAAAAACTACGACTTTTTTCTTTGACTGGAAAAAACCTACGACTTGCATTGCTCAATCAAGGATTACAAGCCCCTCCTGACATAACTGAAGTGTCCAAATGCTGCCTGTCGAGTTGCTGTCAATATACAAACCACCAGGCACAAAGCCAAATCATACATCTTCGACTAGTACTAGCTTATCAAGAAGATGAGCCAGCGTTCAGATCATGATGCCTGTGCTTGCTTTCAGTCCAAATGCATCTCAACTAGCTGGGAGAGGTAGGGGCCTGAACTCGACGCCCTCAACAATGAGGCCGCGCTTGGGGTACAAGTACAACCCGAGCACCTCGAAGCTGGCCACCACCACCTCCTCCTCCTCCTCGCCGCCGGTCGCCGTGCGCAGCCGCCCCATCTCCATCTCCCACCACCCGTCCTCCCGCGCCCTCGGCCGCCGCACCTCGCCGCCTCCCGCAGCCGCGCCGCCGGCCTTGAAAAACTTGCGCGCCTCGGCGTCGTCGGGGCAGAGGCAGACGGCGTGGCGCGCCACCTCGCGGCCGCCCACGGTGACCGCCGTCTCCTGGTCAGGGTAGCTCAGGCCGCGGCTGCCCTCCTCCTCCGCCGTGCCGTACACCAGGTACGCCGCGTAGGGCGTCGCCGGCGTGAGCGCTGCCGCCGGGAGCCGCGCGTAGATGTCGAGGCACGTGCAGTACAGCAGCTCCGCCACCTCCCCGAACCTGCAGCTCGTTGACATACAGCAGCGCTTGTCTAATAAGCTTTCTGTAATTGTAACGCAGAACACATTGCTTTTTTTAAATAATGAAACGCAGATCATGTGTTGGAAGAATATATGATCCAGACCTGATCGAAGGAAACTCAGAAGTCGGCAAATTAATCCATTAGGTGCCTGACCAATTGTGCGAGGATAAGATTGCAGCAGATTATACGGTCTATATATTGTTCTTAAATGGCTCGTATGATCCACGCAGATCGATGGCACAAGCATCGTTGTCGATGCTGTCACGATCGATGGGCAATGAGAATATGATTGATTGAATATTGAGCGCCTTTTGCCAGTTGATGAACAACGACATGTGCAAGAAAAAACCAAGCCCGAAAAGCACTGGATTAACCAAGCTAGGGTCGTCCAAGATGTTGACTCGTGCTTCTAGGCTGTGATGATCAAGTGTGGCTGGCTGTCTGCCACTTGTTCAGCTAAAAGCAGGAAAAATGTGTTTCAAAAAATACAAAGTAGGAAAATGTGGTGACTGCTGTGTGCCGGCATGTACCCGGCGTTGCATGGCGTAGTAATTCCGTCGACTTTTTTGCTTTTTTGAGGGAAATTTCGTCGGCTTCTAGTTAAAAGCTTGCTGGTACTTTTTTGGTCAGAAAAATTAAACTTGAATGACATGTGCAAATTTGGAATTAGCGATATGAGACAGGGACTAACGGTACACGCGGTACGTTCACCGTACAGGGATGGATCTCCGTCGTAGACAACACGTGCCGCAAGAACCGCTTGCGCGAGCCACATGTGCCGATGAATTAGTAATTTGGTATCCACAGAAGGACCAAGGATTGAATCCCCGGCTGGGGCGGGATGAGTTTTTACGGCATGCGAAGAAAATAATTAAGATATATCATGCGCAGCAAAAGAATTGACCCAGGCAGGTTTGGACGGGAGGAGGAGGGAGAAGGATCCGGACCTGGAACCCGGGCGCGTGGTCCACCTCCAGCTGAACTCGCCGTCGTCCCACGGCAAGCTCAGCCGCCTCGCCGACAGCGCGTAGCACTTGGCGCCGCTCGCCCGCTCCAGCCACACCAGGCACCGGCTGTTGTCGTCGCCGTCGACGGGGACGCCGCCGTTGCAGAGGCCGAGGTAGGCCTCCTTGTTGCCGCCGCCGCCGCTGCTCGTCCTAGCCGCCGGGCAGCGCAGGTCCGCGGGGATGAAGCGGCGCCAGACGTGGTCGGAGTCGGCGGCGGCGCGGAAGGCCGGGGAGACAGCGGCGCAGCGGCAGGCGTCGCGCGGGGAGGTGAGCGCGATTGCGTACGCCAGGCACTCCTCCGGCAGGTCGGCCACCCGCGTCGTCGTCTCCGGCTGATGAGACTCCGCCGCCATATCCTCGGTCCGGCAACCAAATGAATCCTCAACAGGATGCTTGTTGCGATGAAATATGAATTAACGGCCGGCGGTTGGATGATCTGTGCTGGTGGCTTCTGCGGCCAGCTCGCTCCGCAGGCTGCAGCACGCTACTATCTAGCTTCAGCGTCCAACACCTTTTGTATATGTTACTCTGGTGCGATGCGATCGGTGGACAATTGTATATTGTAACAGCGGCTGGCTGCACGAGCCCGTTCTTGACGGGTCAACCAATTAGGCGCGCACGTACCACTTGTTTGTCGTCGTAGATCGAGCAGCGCAAATAGTAGCAGCGCCGGACCGGCAGCAGGGAAGAAAAGTCAACGCACGGACTGTTCCGTTCTGTCGGGTGCAGCTAGCGGTGGTGCTTCATAATGGGGATTTAGACATGAGGATAACACCACATGACAAGTTTAACGATGATTATATCTAATTTAAATAGACCTGAATCACATTGCGGGACAAGTTTAAGGACGTGTTTATGCAATTTGCAAGTTCATGGATCTAGATAATATTATGGGGACAAATTCAAAGATAGCTAGTGTATGTTACTCAAAATTAAATTTTAGCGACACAATTAGAGAGAGAAATGATATACTGACCGTACGTTGATATATATAATCAAGAGCAGTTTGGCGCTTATTCATGTCTATCTCTTGATTTTACTTCGTATTTGTGGTGTCTAGTCAGTATAAACTTCCTCAGATCATATGGCAGTCGGATTTGGGAGATGGGTACCACTCATCTTGTATCTTATATTCTTTTACTATTTTTTCAGACTACAACATACTCGGGCATGGAGCATTGATTGATTTTTTTCGATCGGTCAGTGGATCGGCAGATATTATGCGCCCCGTTTTGAGCCCCCTGCTCACAGGTGTGGCCAAGCCAAGCCACATCGAGAGTGAGTAAGGGCAGCGCACAGAGGAGGAAGACGATCGATGAAGAGGGAGTCGTCGGTGCCGCGCGAACAGTGAGTGGTGGCGGGCGCGCCAGGCAGAGCGGAGCAGACTATGCATGCATGCGCGCCGCGTGACCGTGGCGTAGACAAACAGGGCGATCGATCGATGGAAGCAAGCGAGGGAGAAAACCGGGCGGCGGAGGCGGAACGGCATTGGCTGTCGCTTACTCGCTACGTACGTACTCGGCACTAATTAATCAGACACCGCATCGATCGATCGATCGCCGTTGACCGCGACGCGACGCGACTGTTTCGTGACGCAACGGATACCATTGCATACGCCACATGTACACGGAACAAGATTCATTCCACACTTAATTAGTGATTAGAATAAGAACCACACAAGGAAAAGAAAAGAATATGATCGATTACCGTACGTAAGCAAGACATATAATATATAGATATATAATGCAATCAGAAACAAGAAAGAGAATTCAACCCTGAACCCTGATCGCGTGCGATGCGCGTCCAGCTGCAGGCAGGGGTCACCGCACCGGCCGCACAGTCGGTCGGTGCTCGCAAATGCATGTCACCTCAGCTCTTCCTCTAGCTAGGTCCGTTGACTAGTACAAACAACACGACGGTGCATAATCGAACAGCGCGCGGTCAGCTAGCGCGCCTCTCGCAAGCTGCAAAACGGACCTTCACCTCGATCGGCGCCGGAGAAATGGCCGGGAGGGTAAACAATGGCAACTGCTGCCATCGCGCCAACGAGCACATCACGTGCGCTCCAACCCCAACGATCCATTGGCGGCCTATATATAAGCGATGCGATTTTTCGCGCCCTCAGAACGCGACGGATACCAAAACAACCGCACCAAAGATTCAGTTCACACTTGAACGTGGCGCGGTCGATCCGCGTCGCGTCTACCAGCGGGGGGAGGGTGGAGCCAGTACGTGCCACCCGTTCGGCAGGTGTTAGTTAATTGCTGAATCGAGAGGTCAGCGCCTTGCAAGTTGCAAACCAATCCAACCGATCGAGCAAAAACATTATATCTTGAAATTTGCAACTAAAAAATAAAATCCTACAAGGTTTTTCATATACCAACCCGCAAATACTTTTCTGCCAGACTCTCCCTATATGCAGATCAAGTGTTGAGAATGAAAGGATTTTCACCAGCCTGGTGCTCTTGGATTAAACAAGTAGGTATTAAAGTAAATGATGATGTTGGTCACTATTTCAATCTAGAAAAGGAGTACGACAGAGAGATCCTTTATCAGCTATCCTTTTCAATATAGTGGTGGACATGTTAGCAATTCTAATAGCGAGAGCTAAAGATAACGGTCAGATTAGAGGTGTAGTACAACATTTAGTTGAGGATCGATGGTCTCTCGGTTTTACAGTATGCAGATGATACTATTATCTTTATGGAAAATGATCTTGAAGAGGCTAAGAATATGAAGCTCCTGTTGTGTCCTTTCGAACAATTATCTGGTCTCAAGATTAATTTTCATAAAAGTGAAATGTTTTGCTATGGGGCTGCCAAAGAGTTGGAGGGGAGTATTCTCAAATCTTCGGATGCGATATGGGTACATTCCCTTTTAGATACCTTGGCATGCATCATAGAAAGTTTAGAAATATAGATTGGAAAGAAGTAGAAGAAAGATTTTAGAAGAAGCTAAGTGGATGGAAAGAAAAAATGTATCAGTAGGCGGTCGTTTGGTTTTTATTAACTCAATTTTGAGTAGCCTTTCCATGTTTATGCTATCTTTCTTTGAAGTGCCACGAGGAGTCTTTAAAAAAATAGACTATTATAGATCTAGATTGTTTTTGGCAAGGAGATGGACACAAAAAGAAATATAGATTAATAAAATGGGGAATTCTATGTACACCAAAGGACCAAGGAGGTTTGGGAATTCTAAACCTTGACTTACAGAATAGGTGTTTACTAAGTAAATCATTATTTAGGTTAATAAATGAAGATGGGATATGGCAAAATCTTCTCAGAAATAAATATTTGAGGTATAAAACTATTACACAAGTTGAACAATAGGCCTGATGATTCTCATTTTTGGTCTGGCTTTATGAAGGTTAAAGAACAATTTTTGAGAATGGGCCATTTCAACTTAGGTAATGGCAATCAAATTCGTTTTTGGGAGGATAAGTGGTTGGGGAATTTTTCCTTCAAAGACCGCTTTCCTAGTCTTTATAATATTGTTAGAAAGAAAAGTGCAACGATTGCGTCGGTTATGAGTTCAGATCCTTTGAATGTTTCTTTTAAAAGATCTTTAGTTGGCAATAACCTGAGAGCTTGGCAAGAGATTGTAGCTCTTGTTGTTCATGTCCAACTATTAGATCAAAAAGATACTTTTATTTGGTCTTTACATCAAAATCGAAAATTCACGGTTCGCTCTATGTATAGAGCGTTAGCTGCTCCTAATATTATGCCACGCAATCATATGATTTGGAAACTTAAATTGGCGCTAAAGGTTAGATCTTTATATGGTACTTGATAAAGGAATAGTTCAAACAAAGGATAATTTGGCAAGGAGACAATGGAAAGAGAGTTTAAAATGTTGTTACTGTAATCTAGATGAATCTATTCAACATCTTTTCTTCAATTATCATACTGATAAATCGATTTGGAGAGTTGTACAAGTTTCTTTTATTCTAACCCCTCCTTTGAGTATGGATCATATTTTTGATGATTGGTTACATGGGGTAGATAGGAAGCTGCAATATAAAATTTTTGTTGGAACTTGTACCATATTATGGGCAATTTGGCTAAGCCGAAATGACATGGTTTTTAACAATGCACAAGATGTTACTTCTATGCAGGTGATATTCAGATGGACATATTGGATTCGCTTCTGGGCACTGTTGCAAAAGGAGGAGGAAAGACCTCAAATTCAATAGGGGTGTCATGTGCTTGAAACAACTATCATAGAGGTCTTTGCCACTCACGGTTGGCAGTTTAGCAACTGACTTCAGTTTTAGTTATCTTACAACAATGGCGAGTTCCTTTTGTGTTTATTCGTTCGTGATTGTGTTTGAGTTGAACCGCGTGTTTGTAATAATAAACAACCACATGCATTGGTCGATGCAGAGGCTGGAATGTTGAAATATATTCCCTTTTCTAAAAACAAAAATCTAAGATTAGCAAGCTGTAGATCGACCCAATAGTCTAATAAATCTGAACAGCCCAACGCTATTTAGACGTCAACATATGATACCAAAGAGTTAACAGTTCTGTAAATCTATTTTAACCGGTTTTTTTCTCCCCCTCCCACCCGCTCCAATCAGGCCGTGACACGTGGCACACTCTTAGCCTTCCCTTCCTCTACCCATCCAGATCTGAATCGTTGCACGAATCTCAAACACTTATCTGTAGGTTGACTCTTATTTTTTTTTTAGCAACGATAGGTTGACACTCCTGTTTTCATATATACGATCCCTTAAACAGTGGCGGAGCCAGGCCCAACCGTACGGTGGGCCGAATGGTACATGGGCTGTCTTGGATGGGCCACAAAAGGGGGAAAAGCAAAAAAAGAAAAAGCAAAACACTGATGTAGCAACCTAGCGAACTAGTAGTGTTTGGTTGCTCGAATCGACTCGATCCTGCATGGGACGGTTCAGCGAATGGGATGATCCTGTATGAGATGGTTCAAGTGGGTGTTTGGTTAGTTGTATGGAACGGTTCATATTTTTGTTTGGTTGACTGAACAAAATGGTACAGGATGATACAAGATTCTGTTTGGATGAATGAATGAGTGCTGATATGATAACCTCCTCCCACTAGTGGTGACTTTACCTCCATATACCATATGCAGCTACCTCAGCTGTGCGTGAACATTTGTTAACATGTATTAAAAAAAAGTTGTCCGCATATATCATGCAAAATAGTCAAGTATCACAACATAATGATTCAGTTCACACAACAGACCATATATAAACCACTAGTTTCAGTTTTGTGGTTACCAAAATATACACCCAGCTAACAAGTACCAGCACCATTAGTTCTTACATACCATAAACCACCAGAATTCTAGTTTTTCCGGTCAGCAAAATATTGACACCCAGCTAGCAAGTACCAGCACAGTCAGTGCTTACATGCCATAAACCACCATAGTTCTAGTTTTTGTGGCTAGCAAAATATACAACACATTTCATACTACCTACAGATCAACATTCGAAAGGTGCTCCTTGATGTACTTTGCGACCCAGATCATTTTGCTTGATAGGCGCAGATTGTAGAATGACCTTGCTTGTTGAGGATGTTCACACAAATGGGCATAGTAGTGTTCAAGATGCGCCTCTTCAAATCCTGGGATGCTCATCATGGCTTCATAAAGTCCCGGAGGAATGGCATCATCTGAAGTAACAACCTCCGCCAACTTTACTACTGCTGTTGCAAGGTTTCCAAGATTCTCACTCATCATAGTCACCAAGGCAAGGTTTGGGTCTTCAACAGGAACCACCTTAGGCTTCCCCAATAGCGGCTAACTGTTTCCCCAGACCTACTGAAATTTGTACCAACTAGTCTATTCCTTAGGTTGTGTCCAACTGTATTGAGAAACATAGCAAACTGTATTGAGAAACATAGCAACCTAACATTGAGCGATGGACTGGATTTGGAGTGGGATGCGTCCTGTCCACCCACTTGCTCCGCCATTGTCCTGATATCTGTTTCGTGCGCTGTACTTCCCCGTATCTTGTCGACAGGCTATGCTAAAGCCCACCTGACTTGTAACGGCAGGACCAGCAATTCGTTCTGCTATGTTCACGAGAAGCTCCTAGGCACTGTCCCCGTTGCCGGATTGGGCGCGGCGGATACATGATCCATTAGTGAACTACCAACAAACATCCCATCCATCCTTTCCATTCATTTCGAGATTTCTCATCCCATGAAACCAACACTTCTCTTTATCATCTAAAAAGAAAACACTTCTCTTTATACATTCATTCATCTCTGAATACATTAGCCACATGAAAGATATATAGTTTGGGGAGAAAAATAGAACCATTTCATTGGATTTTGTTTTCGACATGTCATCTTTATTTGCGAAAAGAAAATTTCATTGATATTAAAACATATTACATCCCCGGATTACAAGAACATCCGAAACAATTCCAACTCCACTGATAGGAGACGAGAAATCTTGAAACAGCCATAAATTTCACCATCTAGGATCATCATCCCAAATGGATATGCCACGGAAGAGAACTCCGATCTAAACGAACACGGCCATCTCACCATCTGTCACCGCCATCCTCATCTCCGACGGGGGAAAACTGAAATCCATCCCTTTCGCAAAAAAAAAGGATAGCCTGCTAAACTTCCACACATAAATACAATGAATTTGTCGTCGTCGAGCCTGTCGTTGAACTCATCGTCGCCTTGTTCATCAGATTCCCGTGGGAAAACGTAAATTCAAGAAATATCCAGATAGATGTCACCAGAAACAAAAATCTCACTAGCCCACAGCCATTGTCAAAATGAACCACCGAAAAACAAAGGAGGGGCCAGAGTACCTTATTCTCCATCAATGATGACGCCTTCGTCTCGCCACCACTGTTGAGACATCTCATCCTTCGCCGCTCACCGATGAATTTGCCGACGTCGCATGCCGCCGCCGCCTCCCTCGACGGACCATTGGAGGAACCCTAACACTAACAATCATCACGGCCGCCGCCAAAAGCAACCACCGCGAGAAAACCTAACTACCTAAAACTATGAGCAGATAAGACGCCTCGATGCCGGGCCTCCCTCTTCCGCCGACGGCAAGGCCGCCGGAGGCGAGGGGGCCGGCCAATAAGCCTCCAGTGAGAAGTCGCCGCGCCGCCCCTTTTTTCTTTCTTGTGTGAGCCGCGCGAGTCGGCTGGCTGGGCAGACGCTCTGCTAAGCCCCGGGGTTTGTTTTCGACATGTCATTGGACACTAATACATAACTAGGTATTAAACACCTATGTTTTGTTTATTTCGGTGCCAGGTACATGATTTGTAAAACTACCAACAAACATCTCCAGCTATGATGGATCAGCTGCAATCTAAGCAGTTAATCAGCCCCTGACCCGATCCAGGATGATCGATCTATCAAACGCAGGTAGAGGTCATGGCAGCCTAGCTCGATCGGATCAGCAGGTGACGCCCTTCTTGCAGGGGCAGTTGGGCATGCACACCTGCAGCGACGGCCAGCACTCATGGTCCTTGTCGCAGCAGAAGATGGAGTCGAGGTCGTGCGAGTTCCTGTTGTAGCTGCAGCCGCCGTAGGAGGCGAGCACGGTGGCAGCGCCGCTCTCCCCAGCTGCTGCCGTCGTCGTCTCGGCGAGGACGTCGCTCCTGATCTTGGCGTCGATGCTTCGACCTGAAAAATCCATAAGAGATGGTTATACAACAAGTAAAATGTGAAAGCTTAGGATCGTGGAAACGACATAAGAATGAACACGCGACCGGAAATGAAACGGCTAGATTTGTTCCGAGCGTTACCGTTTACGAGTGCATGGATGGTAGAGCATGCCAGAAGAACCATGGCGAGCAGCAAGAGCCCTTGGCTTGTAGGTTTCTTCATGTACTTGGCCACAGTAGCGACTAAAGAACTAGCTAGCTAGGTTGTGCTATTCGCCTAGTAGTTGTATTAATGGAGATGATTGTTCCGAGTGTTGTCAAGCCGTTCTCCATGGTTCAGTATATATAGTACAATTCTTATACGAAAGATTAATGCTTGACAGGCTGGCGGCATATCCCTTCGCCTCAACCTTACGTAACATATGGCTAAAAAGGTCTGGCGCATTCCGATCACTGTCAACCTAAGCTGATCTTCCCTTGTTATAATATAGTACACACTGTTTAGCTTTTCATGGTAAGGGCAATGATAGAGTATCCTGGTATTATCTCCTGTTTAATACCGCTACAGTTACTACTGAGCACAAAGATTTACTCAGATGATATCAATGCTAGACAGTTTTTGCGATGAATATCACTGCTAAACATTGCGAAGTTACTACTATCTGCGTACTGCATTCAATTACTACTTCCTATCACAACGTCTCATATTTGATGCCGAAAAACTGACCGTTTGTTTGATATGGTAATAGTATCTGTCACCTTATATCATTTCAGTTTTTTTTTTCAATTTTTGAGAAAAGAATCAAAATATTTCAAACATTTTGGCCTAGCCGAGGAAAATTACAAACTCAGAATGGAACGAACTGAAAATCTCTGGCAGGTGGGCTAGGGCCAGGGTCATCTTTTTTTTTTTTGAGATTAAGGCCAGGGTCATCTAAAAATATATATTTCTCTATTTTCGCTTCCGTTACCTTCGGATTTTGTAGGTGGCAAAGCTTTTTTTTCTTTTCTTCAGATTTTCTTTTATCATGCTGCTTGATGGGCTCGTCCATGGGCCACACTACTCTGCAGGTACAAGTTCTTTCATGCCCACTTGTCTGCCCCACTCAGAGAATAATGGTACCCAATGGTTCGAGCTCAAGCCCAAGAGGACCTGGCCGGCTTTGCTAAAAAAAAAAATAAAAAAAAAAGAGGAAGGAAAAAAAGAAAAGAAAAGAAAAGAAAAGAAAAGAAAAGAAAAGAGGACCTGGCCGCCGGCGTGAGGGGCGCGAGCGTTGCGGTGGTCTGCGCCTGCGGGGCCATGGCGAGCTCAACGACAATCCCCATGTAGCGCTGGGCGCCGTGCCGTCCAATTTCGGTACGATGTCAAAGCCATTCTGCATCCAGTTTTCGAAACATCCCGGACCATGTTTGCGTTTCAACTTCAACACCCGATCGTGTTGGAGATATTTGCTATTTTAACCGCCCTAGCTCGACCTGCCGCGCGCGCGCCGCCCCAGCTCAACCAGCCGCCATCGTGTTGGTCTTCCCCTACTTGTTCCAGCTCAACAATGGACAAGCGCCGTGCATTTGATTGATTCCTTTGAGTAGCATCTAACTTGACCCATAAACAACTCTATCTATTATTGTTTATTTACTCTCAGTTGCTCAGTAGTACAGATGATGATCTCTAATAGAAACACGCAGCACTTCTTTTATAAAAGAAAAATTAGTGAATGTGGGGTATCTGATTCGCTGATTACCGCTTATGAGCAGAGGAATGACAGAGCAGTCCAGAAGAAACCAAGGAAAGCAGCAAGAGTCCTTGGACGGCGCACCTCGCCATCGTGATCGGTGTCAGTTCCACTGAGTGTCATTCCTGGCGGCAAAAAGATGGCGACTTTATCCTAGTGCGCAAATTTGACACTCACACAGCTTGGTTAAACACCTCTGTTTTTCATTATTTCGGTGCCAGGTACATGATTGGTAAACTACCGACAAACATCTCTAGCTATGACGGATCAGCTGCAATCTAAGCAGCTAATCGCCCCCTATCCCAATCTAGGATCAGTTGATCGATCTATCAACCCTGCACCGCAGATAGAGGTCGTGGCAGCCTAGCTAGCCCGGATCAGCAGGTGACGCCCTTCTTGCAGGGGCAGTTGGGCATGCAAATCTGCAGCGACGGCCAGCACTGCTGGTCCTTGTCGCAGCAGAAGAGGGAGTCGAGGTCGTGAGGGTTCGTGTTGTAGCTGCAGCCGCCGTGGGACTCGAGCACGGTGGCGGCGCCGGTCTCCCCTGCCGCCGTCGTCGTCGTTTCCGCGACGACGTCGGTGCCTCCGATCTTGGTGTCGATGCTTCGGCCTGAAAAATCACGAGAAATGCATACATCGGCCGGTGTTCAACGTATGAATACACGAGTGAATTGTGAAAGCTAATAAGGATTGCTATTGAAACGACATGAGAAATGAACAGATCGACGACCGGAAATGAAATAGCTAGATTTGTTCTGAGAGTTACCGTTTACGCGTGCAGGGATGGCAGAGGACGCTAGAAGAACAATGAAGAGCAGGAGCCCTTGGCTAGAGTGCTTCATGTAATTCGCCATAGTAGCTACTGACTAAAGAACTAGCTAGCTGGGGTTGTGCAGATGATTGTGTCGCTGACGATTGTTTTCAGTGTTCTCTGCCCGTTCGCCAGGCTTCAGTATATATAGCACATACTCCCTCCGTCCCAAAATAGTTGTCACTGGACATCATGTTTGACTCTTCGTCTTATTCAAAAAAATTATTTAAATATAAAAACAAATATGGCATGATTAAAATATGTTCAATGATAAAACAAATTGTAAAAAAATAAATAAAATTTACGCAAAAAATTTGAATAAGACGAGCAGTCAAAAAAGTCAACAGTGACAACTATTTTGGGACAGAGGGAGTACTCTCCTATGAAAGTTTAATGCTTGACAGGCTGGCGGCATATACTTTTCCTTAGTCTGAATAGATTGCTAAAAACAAATGGTGCATTCCGATCACTGTCAATCTGAACTGATCTTATGGTATGCTGCTTACCTTTTTAATGGAAAGTGCATTCCAGGTCTTATCTCTTGTTTAATGCCACAAATATTCGATGCTATAATGGACTACCGAGCACAAAGATTTGATGCTTTGGATGATAGCATTGCTAAGCAAAAAAAAAAAAAAAAAAAAAATTTGGCCACGAATATCACTCCTGAACATTCCAAAGTACTACTATGATACTATCTGCGTATGGAACTCATCATCAATGACTACTTTAAAATAGTCTGTCACAAAGTCTCATACATAATACCAAAAATTGACCGTTTGAATAATATGGTAATAATATCTGTCGTATAATATCTCTTTTTAGAGTTTTCAGTTTTGAGGAAACTTCACAAATATTTCTAGAGGTTCGAACATTTTGGCCAAGTCGAGGAAAAGTTTATACTCGAGATGGCATTATATTTTTTTTGCTGGGCTCAGTCAATTGGCCGGAACTGGCGCACTGCCCTGCATTTGTCTGGGCCATAGAAAATAATAGTTCGGGCCCAAACCCTAGCGTCGCCGATCGACCATGGCGATCGACCTCATCGACAGTTCGACACCCCTTCGACGGGCGATGTGTCGTTGTCGTTCCATTCCTGTTCGACATCAAAATCCACTCTCCGCGCCCCATTTTCCAAAGCATGTCGGACCGTTGTATTTCCCTAGCTATCTTAAATATCCACGTTGTTAATCTTTCCCCGGAATCGTTGTGTCAGATAAAAAATTACAACGCACAAGCTGTATGCATTTGATTTGAATCTTGTGAGTAGTAGCATCTACCATGACCCATTCCAGAAAAATAACCTCTATTATAATTTATTCCCGGTTGCTATGAAATACAGATGATGATCTCTATTGTAAAGCACAATGGCTGATGGATCTTCAGGTAAGCGCGCCGCAGTGGGACTGGCAGTCCGGCAACGACCGATAGCATTGGTCCGTTCTCCAGCAGCAGAATTCATGCTGTTTGTCAGGAGGGGGCGGGGTCGCAAAACATTCTCTTGCTTTATTCGCGTTGTTGACCATGCCGTCAGCTGTACTTTCACCTGAAGATCGATCACAGGAGGCAGACAGATATACATATATATCTTTTTAGAATCAAAAGAAAATCGCAACACTTCTTTTCTAAGAAAAAAATAAAATTAATGAAAGCGGAGCTTTGCTGATCAAATGACATATTCACCGCAAAAATGATTAATTGATTCATCAATTACCGCTTATGCTTGCTGACATGGCAGAGAAGGCCAGGAGAACCAACGAAAGCAGCAAGAGTCCTTGGATGGTGCACCACGCCATCGTGATCGGTGAGTTGATTCGTCCTAGCTAATACTCCTACATGGTCTCAGTTTATATGCACTGAGTGTCATGCTTGGCAGCAAAGGGATGGCGACTTATTCTGGAGTACTATGAAAAATTTATTGCCACTACTAAACATGGCGTGCCCTCAGAAGGCCTGGCACTTAATGCCATAAATTAGTTGTTTCTTTCTTTAGTCACGAATAATCTATTCCGTTTTTCTTTGACAGATTTATGTTCCCCCTCAGAGCAGATCTGACTGCATTCATTACATGGGAGGACATCCTCCTAGGAGGAGAAAAACTATGTCCTGGTACAACTTCGAACTCCATTTGCATTTTGGTGCAAAAAGAATTTGCTGAAAACCCAAATACTCATGCAGATATCATTGTGTCCTTGATTGTTTAGTCTACACATACGTGCAAAACTATTTCCTCAGAAAAAGAAAGTGCAAAACTACAACATGTCCGAGCAGGTTTGCGCTTTCTTTGAACCATTTCCCTCTTTCTTTCGGAGCTTTAGAGACTTTGAGCAATCGTTTGGATCCGCGTTCCTGTTCAAATAACATTACATTATACCAGTATCGTGAATAGCATACAGTATATGATTTGGTCCAACACTTATTATTTATTCTCAGTAGCTGAGTACACGATGATCTTTGCAAGCAATCTACATCTAGCGAGGTATAGTGGATGGTGGATCAACACCGCATTCGGACTGGCACCCCCTTACGTCCCATTTCGAATGCAGGAATTTCACATGAAACAGTTCAATTCCCGCAAAAATGGGGAAGAAATCCTCTATTCCAAATGAGAAAGCAGACATCAATCTTATTGCAGCAGAATATCTTCGGTTTGGAAAGAATCTGCTGGAAAGTCCATGGCCTCTATTGGCCTCCATCATGGTCAATTTCTTGTGTCGTCTGTTCTTTGACATGAATACCACAAGACACTGAAAGTCAAATCCAAATCAAACAGCATATAATATGCACAAATAAAGACAACATTAAATTTCTCTTGAAAATTTTATATTAAAAGTAAAATGTAAGGAAAATATAATTCTGGTTCTTTGTTACCACTTGTGAGTGCAGGAGTAACAGAGCACGCCACAAGAACCAATGAAAGAGGGAAGACTCCTTGGATGCTACCCCTTGCTATTGTGATCACACTCAGGTTGATTTTTCTGTTCGTCAAAATGTGACTGCCAAGCGGAGGAGTATCTACGCCTGCTACATGCTTACTTATATGGAACAACTACAATTAATATCACAGTTAATTAGTACAAAAAATTGGGCATGGAATCAGGGGTGGATGACTATCCTAGGGTCGGATTCTAACGCCACTGCTGAATACTAGATCAAAAAAAAAGTCTGTCTTTTCACAACGCCTCCCGTTCAAATGCCAGAAACTCAACATTTGATTTGATGGCTACTTGTGTCATAAATAATCTCTCTCGATCCCATTTTCGTTTCATTAAAATATATTTCTGTATTTTTTAAGTTAGTGCTCAACACTCTGTTGGTCTATCATATCGCTGTCAACCATGGTTGTTTTTTTTAAAAAAAAAACGAAAATAGTTTCCAACCTCTGCCTGCCCGCACATTTCCTTGTTCTTTTAAGCATTTCAGTTGTCTAGCTAATTGAGATAAAAGGAACACAACAAAAACATTTCAAGATAAACAAAATCTATTGTTTAATTTTCATCCGTGATCGGTGAACAAAGACCATATTCTCTCCAAAGACAAGCTCGTCTTCCATATTCTCTCCTTTTATCTTCCCATGCTGCAACAAAGACCAGAATCGCAACCACTATATATGTCCCCCCTGTAAAGGATGAATATCTGACATTGTCAAAGATCAAATCCTATCGACATCACCCAATCACCCAACAAAGGGTTGTTGCCCTACTAGAATATTTTCTCTCTTTTAACTCAATCCTTGAGAGCCAATTTCCTAACATATGAGAAACTGATCTAGGCAGATCATAAACAGTGGCTATATTTATTATCCTCCAATTGTTTTCGCACATGACAATACGAGAGAAGGCGTTTGATGGTTAAAACCATGCTGGTAGATGGTTTTATTCAAATGGCTTCTTTTGATACCATTTTAGAGTAAATGTTATGTGTTGCAAAACGTTTTAGTGGCGGTGTCGCGGTTGCACGTGGAACACGTGTTTATGTAACTGGCTGGCTGGACACGGACGACAGAGGACGCATGTGGGATGTGCATACATAGGATCGACCAGCGGCAGTTGCAGCCGTATGGTCGGCGTAACAGGCTGCTCTAGCTAGTATCTGCGTCACATACAAATTTTATAAAGATTTAAAGCCTAGTATCGAAATAACTGTACTACAGTATCCAGTAGCAGAGCAAAACACATCCGACCGTCATATGTCGCTAACCAAAATTCCATTTTCTTCCGGGAGCTCCATACAAAAATAAATAAACAACACATGACTCTTTGTTGTGACGAACAGGCAGCTAACGGGACGGGAGCTCTCTATAAAAACCGGCAGCTAGCCGTACCTACTACTGGTCTCTCTCGATCGGACCACAATAATCTCGTTTACACACGCACGCACAAGTTCGTCCTCGATCGCTCTACCTACCAGGGTTAAGTGGGGAATAAATAATCAAAATCCGAGATGAGCTCCGTTGTGGATGACGCGAGTGGCGGATCCACCGCCGGCGAGAAGACGTCGTGGCCGGAGGTGGTGAGCCTGCCCGCGGAGGAGGCGGATAAGGTCATCAAGAAGGACATGCCCGAGGCCAACGTCGTCGTCCTGGCGTCCGGCTCGCCGGTGACGTACGATTTCCAGTCAGATCGCGTCCGCGTCTTCGTCGACACCGTCGCCCGGACCCCGCAGGTTATTAACTTATTATTGGCTCATCGACAAGTTTCTTTTTAGCTACTCCTTGATGAAATTATAACCAAGTGCCTTCGTGTGTGCGTGCTCTGCTCTGCAGGCAGAGCTGCTGCTGCTTGAGCCCTCCGGCGACCGGAAGAGCTCGTGGCCGGAGGTGGTGGGGATGAGCGTCGAGGAGGCCAAGGCGGTGATCCTTAAGGACAGGCCCGACGCCTTCATCGAGGTGCTCACGACCGGCCAGGGGGCGACCAAGGACTTGCAGCACAACCGCGTCCCCGTCTTCGTCGACACCGTCGCCGTGACGCCATTCGTGGAAAGCGAGATCATCCGGCACCTGACAGTGCCGGATGATCTCGCTTTCCAAGTCGCTTACGCCGACAAGGCGAGGCTTCTGTCTGCACAACAGCAGCCCATCCTTTTGCTTGTCTGGATTGACGACGAGGACTTGCTCGCAGCAGGGCACGAGTTCAGTAGAAGGATAATCTGCCGGTCCAAGAATGCCAAGGCGTGCAGCAAGGTCGTGCGTGGTGAGGATCTTGTCCTGGAATCTTCGGAGATGGCGCGAGGGCCACCACCACTTGAGCTTGAACAACAGACCTTCCCATGAACAGTGGCGGCGGCGGCGGAGGAAATCGATCCAGTCCTCGATGTCGTAGGCGAGCTCACAAACGTCTCTGGTCCAAACCCGGACCCGATTGCTTTTTACAGCTCCGCGGGCAGAGAACCGAAGAAGATGGCGGGTGAGGCCTGGTGCATTCCGATCACTGTCAATCTAAGCTGATCTTCCCTTGTTATAATATAGTACACTGTTTAGCTTTTCATGGTAAGTGCAATGATAGAGTATCCTGGTATTATCTCCTGTTTAATGCCACTACACTTACTACTGAGCACAAAGATTTACTCGGATGATATCAATGCTAGACAATTTTTGCTATGAATATCACTGCTAAACATTGCAAAGTTACTACTATCTGCGTACTGAATTCAATGACTACTTCCTATCACAAAGTCCCATAATTGATGCCAAAAAACCGACCTTTTGTTTGATATGGTAGTAGTATCTGTCACCTTACGTCTTTTCAGATTTTTTTTAATTCTGAGAAATATTTCAAACATTTTGGCCTAGCCGAGGAAAATTACAAACTCGAGAATGGAACGAACTGAAAACCTTTGGCAGGTGGGCCAGGGCCAGGGTCATCAACGATATATTTCTCTATTTGCACTTCCGTTACCTTCGGATTTTGTAGGTGGCAAAGCATTTTTTTTCTTTTCTTCAGATTTTTTTTTCATGCTGTTTGATGGGCTCGTCCATGGGCCACACTACTCTGCCTCACTCAGAGAATGCAACCCAATGGTCCGAGCTCAAGCCCAAGAGGACCTGGTCTGCGGGGCCATGGCGACCTAATCAAACGCTGGTTTTTTTTTTGGGTACAATGTCAAAGCCATTCTGCATCCAGTTTTCGAAACTTCTCGGACCATGTTTGCGTTTCCTTAACTTCAAAACCCAATCATGTTGGAGATATTTGCTATTTTAACTGTCATTTGAGGTGGTTTCGTCCAAATTACCTCGATACGATAGGCTTCTTTAAAATGACCACAAAACGATTACCTCTCTTCTAAAATAACCATCTCTCATTGCTCTCGCGAAATTGCCCTTCTTCTTCCATGCCACTGAGTTCTTCCGCCGACGAGCTCTTCTCTGTGGAGCTCCGCCATGCTAGGGTCGCCGCACCGCGCGGCCTTTGCCGTCGAGGTGTCACGGGTGAGGTGTGCGGGTTGTGGCGGCGCGCGTGGCAAGCGGACTGAGGCGGCGCGTGCTACAACAAAAAACCATCTTTAGAGACATTGTGTTAGAGACAATTTTCTAATTTGCCTCTAAATATGCAATTGTAGAGGCATATTTTTCTGGCAATTTCAAATACGTCTCAAATGTAAAGAAAGAATATGTAAAAATTCTGAAAACGAATGTGTCACAATGGATGGTAGAGGCATTCAGGCATTTTGTAAAGTGTCAACACATAAACAATGTAGAGATATTTTTTTGTGACACCTAAAAATGACTATATCCTGTAGTGCATTTGTGGAGACATCTTTTGAGACTCTAGTGACACTTTTTTATTAGTTTTTGGTATCTTATAAACTACTCTTAAGAATAACAATGCGAACCATGAAACATTGTGATGCTTGGGTGAGTTGGTTATCGAGGGTCAACAAGTCATGAGGTCATGAGTTCGAGGTCCAAGGGCAGCAATATTTTTAACAATTTAAACATTATATAAAAATGCATCTATGTTTATTAAGGCATTATATTATGCCTCTATAAAATTGTATAAAGACATTTGACAAAGTACCACTATAAAAATAGTATAAAATTGTATAAAGACAATTTAAAAATGCATCTACTCTATAAAATAGTGCGACGCGCTTGAGCAAGTCTGCGAGGCGGACAGAACGACGGGCTGGGGTGGCGCGCCAGGCTCCGGGAGCGGGGACGTGAGGGCTTGAGGAGAGTGGGGGCGGCCAGCGCACGCAGGGAGGTGGACGGCGAGAGGAAGAAGAAAGGCAATTTCGTTCGAGAAATAAGAGATGGTCATTCTAAAGGAGAGGCAACTGTTTTGTGATCACTTTAGAAATGCCCACCGTATGGAGGTTATTTGGTCTCACATCGTGTTGGTCTTCCCCCTACTTGTTCCAGCTCAGATATAACAATGGACAAACGCCATGCATTTGATTGATTCATTTGGGTAGCATGTAACTTGACCCATAAACAACTCTATCTATCTATTATATATATAATTGACTACGAAAAAAAGCTTCCACGTTTGCTCTCAAAGCCTAGAAATTACCATGTTAATTCTAAAATGCTAGAAATTCCCACGTTAATCCGAGAAAATAAGAAGAGAAAATTATCCACCACTGCCATTATGAAACAATTAGTCAGAAAACCCCCTAAAAATATTTATAAAATAGCTAAATTCGAAATAATAAAATAGCCAAAAGTACCCCTCACACATATTTCTAAATTACCCACCATGCCATTATGAGTCAAAAATAGCTAAATTCGGAATAATAAAAAACTAACAAAAAATATCCTTCACACCTATTTCTAAATTACCCTCCGTGCGCTTACACGTAAAAAAAACTAAATTGGATTATAAAAAATAGCTAAAAATATCCCTAATTCTTATTTTTTTAATTTACCAACCATACAATTATGAGCAAATAGCTAAATTTTGGTATAATAAAAATATCGAATAAACACATAATCCCGATTTTTAAATACACTGTTATAAAAATACACCGTAATATATGTCTAGCTGGAATGGCACATTATCTTATTTTTAGCATGACACATTTCCTTTGAAAGATTTACTTGTAGCACGACACATTCTTTTTTGTCCTACCATGAGATATGTTAGTTGTTTAGCATGCCATGTTTGTAGCAACCTCACTTCTAAAATAAAATCAAATATATTGCTAGATAAATAATGACTCATCTCACACTCAGTGAGGGACGGTGAGAAATTATACAATCTATTTTCTACCATTTTATAAATATAGATTATAAAATAGGTAATAACAATAAACTATGTTAAACTTCTATAATAATATTAAAATATTTTAAATAGTATAGTATGCATGTCTAGCCGCGCATTTGCGCAGACAACCATATTAGTTATTGTTTATTTACTGTCAGTTGCTCAGTAGTACAGATGTTGATCTCAAATATGTAAAGCGAAATTAATAAAAAATAATAGAAATACGCAGCACTTCTTTTCTAAAAGAAAAAATAATGAATGTGGGGTATCTGATTCGTTGATTACCGCTTATGAGCAGAGGAATGACAGAGCAGGCCAGAAGAAACCAAGGAAAAAGCAGCAAGAGTCCTTGGACGGCGCACCTCGCTATCGTGATCGGTGAGTTCATTCTTCATCCTACCTACATGGTCTCAGTTTCAATGAGTGTCGACATTCCTGGCGGCAAAAAGATGGCGACTTTATCCTAGTGCGCAAATTTGACACTCATACACAGCTTGGTTAAACACCTGTGTTTTTCATTATTTTGGTGCCAGGTACATGATTGGTAATTAAACTACCGACAAACATCTCTAGCTATGACGGATCAGCTGCAATCTAAGCAGTTGATCGTCCCCTAACCCTGGACCACTGATAGAGGTCGTGGCAGCCTAGCTAGCTCGGATCAGCAGGTGACGCCCTTCTTGCAGGGGCAGTTAGGCATGCAAATCTGCAGCGACGGCCAGCACTGCTGGTCCTTGTCGCAGCAGAAGAGGGAGTCGAGGTCGTGAGGGTTCGTGTTGTAGCTGCAGCCGCCGTGGGACTCGAGCACGGTGGCGCCGCCGCTCTCCCCTGCCGCCGTCGTCGCCGTCGTTTCCGCGACGACGTCGTTTCCTCTGATCTTGGCGTCGTTGCTTCGGCCTGAAAAAATCACGAGAAATGTATACATCAGCCAGTGTTCAACATATGAATATACAAGTGAATTGTGAAAGCTAATAAGGATTGTTATTGAAACGACATGAGAAATGAACAGACAACCGGAAATGAAATAGCTAGATTTGTTCCGAGAGTTACCGTTTACGCGTGCAGGGATGGTAGAGCACGACAGAAGAAGAATGCAGAGCAGCAAGAGCCCTTGGCTGGAGTGCTTCATGTCCTTCGCCATAGTAGTGACTAAACAACTAGCTAGCTGGGTTGTGCAGGTGATTGTGTCGCTGACGATTGTTTTCAGTGTTCTCTGCCCGTTCGCCAGGCTTGAGTATATATAGCACAAACTCTCCTATGAAAGATTAATGCTTGACAGGCTGGCAGCATATACTTTTCCTTAGCTAGTCTGAATAGATTGCTAAAAACAAAATGGTGCATTCCGATCACTGTCAATCTGAACTGATCTTATGGTATGCTGCTTAGCTTTTTAATGGAAAGTGCATTCCAGGTCTTATCTCTTGTTTAATGCCACAAATATTCGATGCTATAATGGACTCCTGAGCACAAAGATTTGATGCTTTGAATGATATCATTGCTAAACAATTTTTTTCTTGGCGACGAATATCTCTCCTGAACATTCCGAAGTACTAGTATCTGCGTATGGAACGACGCCTGTCACAAAGTCTCATATTTAATCGTCTAAAAAAAAGGTCTCATATTTAATGCCAAAAATTAACCGTTCTCAGGAAAAAATAATGATGCTACCTAATTCACACTTTTTTTTTGCATCACAATTTACTTTAGTTTCTGTCTGCTGGAGAGGCGAGCATGTCGCTGCTGTGGTGTCCGCACTCTAAAACCTGATCATAGCAGCCATGTCTAAAGCGTCTCTAGCTTCCCAATCATTGCCATCTGGATGACATGTGTTTAGCTCATCGACAGTTTGAAGGTGTTATATGTTGCTTTCAATAAAATAAAACTACCATTTTTTTTATTACTTATCATGATCGAGATCACCACTGCATATTCTTTTTTTACCAAAAGACGAACAGGTCCAACAATGCATACTATTGCATTGTAATGCCGAGTTATCTTATTTTTCTTTCAATTACTGAAATTTGTTTGCGTTGTACGATTTCTGAATGGGTTTTGTAGAAGTTAACAACTGCAAGGTGGCACATGGTAGATTTCTCAATGCTGCTTCTGTCATATCCCTGGCGCATGAACAAGCTCCTGGAGAACTACAAGCGGCAGATCTGACGAGACGGTCATCAGTCATATGGTTCCAGATAGATGATGCATTCCGATCAGAAATGTGCCATGGCTAACTGCTATTTCATGGCTGCCTTCATGACATCAGCAAAAGGGAGCTGCACTGATATGGCATGATCAAATAGCAGAATAAATCCACCTATATATCATCCACAAGATATGCAATCAGATCAAAGGGATAAAGAAAATTAAAATCATGAGTTCTAATGGTGAGCAGATATTTGTTTAACCCATCTCATCTTTAATAGCTCGTGTAAACTAAAATTGCATTCCGTTTCCATGCAAGTTTTGTACCTGAAGACACTATATTTTACAAAGTATTTTGTTGGTCACTATTGTAACATTGATTGGAGGCTTCACAATGTTTGTTTCCATGTTCAATACTACAACATTTTAGAGTTGCACAATCATCCACATGTCAAATTTATTTTTTTGCTCTGATTCACCATTACCTCGGTTGATTCGCTTATTATGGACTTTTGATGGAAGAAACGGTTTGTCTTCCTGAGATTCTTAATTAATTGCACTACAGTTTTGACTCATGTTGGTTCAATATATTTTTTCCTAATTAATTAAATTTTAAATAATAAAAGAACATGTAGTCAAGCTACATATAATTCTCATCATAGTCTTGCCAAGTGATGCAATTTTTAAACACGTGCGTGGCGCACATGCATTGGTACTAGTATATATAGCGCAAACTCTCCTATGAAAGATTAATGCTTGACAGGCTGGCAGCATATACTTTTCCTTAGCTAGTCTGAATAGATTGCTAAAAACAAAATGGTGCATTCCGATCACTGTCAATCTGAACTGATCTTACGGTATGCTGCTTAGCTTTTTAATGGAAAGTGCATTCCAGGTCTTATCTCTTGTTTAATGCCACAAATATTCGATGCTATAATGGACTACTGAGCACAAAGATTTGATGCTTTGAATGATATCATTGCTAAACAATTTTTTTCTTGGCGACGAATATCTCTCCTGAACATTCCAAAGTACTAGTATCTGCGTATGGAACGACGCCTGTCACAAAGTCTCATATTTAATCGTCTAAAAAAAAGGTCTCATATTTAATGCCAAAAATTAACCGTTTGTATAATATGGTAATAGTATCTGTCGTATCATATGTTTTTAGAATTTTAAGTTTTGAGGAAACTTCGGGCTCAAATATTTTGGCCAAGTCGAGGAAAAAGTTTAAACTGATGGCATTTTTTTAGATACATAATGCTATTTGCTGGCTATTTAATGGCCAAAATGTTCGGTTCCATTCCCTACCATGCGTGCTTTAAGATATGTGTTGAGTGGAAATGAAGGACTGTGGTTTTCTCGGGCGGGATGAGGGGATGGGCCGCGCGGGAGTGACATGGCAGCTTCTAAGTGGACTCACGGCGTTCAATCGAAATTCAAAACTTCAAATGGATTTTCTGTTAAAACGTTGCCCCGTTGTTTTCGAATCCCATGTTTTTCTTAGTTGATTTTTTTTTAAATTCAACTTTTGAATATATCATTCCAACAATTTTCTTGTATCTTACAAAATGTTAATTGTTTTTTAAAATTTTTATTTTTACTTGATAAATGTTGAATATTGTTTTTAAAAATCTTGAGGGTAGGGGGCCACGGGAGTGACATGGCAGCTTCTGAGTGGACTTGGGGAGTTCAATTGAGATTCAAAACTTCAAATGGTTTTTCTCTTAAAACGTTGCCCCGTTGTTTTCGAATCCCATGTATTTTTCTTATTTGATTTTTAAAAATTCAACTTTTGAATATATTATTCCAACATTTTTTGTATATCTTACAAAATGTTAAGTGTTTTTTAAATTTTTTTATTTTCACTTCAATAAATGTTGAATATTGTTGGGCCTTAAGAGCAGGAGTAGCGTGTGCTACATATAGGAGGAACCTGAACTGGCGGCGGCAGTGCGTCGAGCGCCGCCGACCATGGTGATCGAGATCAAAAGCCACTCTCTACACCCGATTTTCCAAACACGTCGGACCATCTGTGTTTCCCTAACTTCAATATCCATGTTGTGAATATTTCCCCCGACTCGTTCTGTCAGATGTAAAATTAAACAGACAAGCACCATGCATGCATTTGATTTGAGTCTTGTAAGTAGTAGCATGTACCATGACCCATTCCAGAAAAATAACCTCTATTATAATTTATTCTCGGTTGCTATGAAATACAGATGATCTCTACTGTAAAGCACAATGGCTGATTGATCTTCAGGTAAGCGCGCCGCAGTGGGACTGGCAGTCTGGCAACGACCGATAGCATTGGTCCGTTCTCCAGCAGCAGAACTCATGCGGTTTGTCAGGAGGGGGAGGGGTCGCAAAACATACTCTTGCTTTATTCGGGTTGTTGACCATGCCGTTGCTTGCCCCCATCGTCGTCTCCCTCTTCCTGCCGTCAGCTGTGCTTTCACCTGAAGATCGATCACAGGAGGCAGACAGATATACATATATATCTTCTTAGAATCAAAAGAAAATTGCAACACTTCTGTTCTAAGAAAAATAAAATTAATGAAACCGAAGCGCCGCCAATCAAAATGACATATTAACCGCAAAAATGACTAACTGATTCATCAATTACCGCTTATGTTTGCTGGAATGGCAGAGAAGGCCAAAAGAACCAAGGAAAGCAGCAAGAGTCCTTGGATGGTGCACCTCGCCATCGTGATCGGTGAGTTGATTCGTCCTAGCTAATATGGTCTCAGTTTATATGCACTGAGTGTCATGCTTGGCAGCAAAGGGATGGCGACTTATTATGGAGTAATATGAAAATTTATTGCCACTACTAAACATGGCGTGCCATCACAAGGCCTGGCACTTAATGCCATAAATTAGTTGTTTCTTCCTTTAGTCACAAATAATCTCTTCCGTTTTTCTTTGACAGATTTATGTTCCCCCTCAGAGCAGATCTGAGCATTCATTACATCGGAGGACATTCTCCTAGGAGGAGAAAAACTATGTCCTGGTACAACTTCAAACTCCATTTGCTTTTTAGTGCAAAATGAATTTGCTGAAAACCCAAATACGCATGCAGATATCATTGTGTCTTTGATTGTTTAGTCTACACATACGTGCAAAACTATTTCCTCAAAAAAAAAGTGCAAAACTACAACATGTCCAAGCAGGTTTGCGCTTTCTTTGAACCATTTCCCTCTTTCTTTCGGAGCTTTAGAGACTTTGAGCAATCGTTGGATCCGCGTTCCTGTTCAAATAATCTTATATTATACCAGTATCGTGAATAGCATACAGTATATGATTTGGTCCAACACTTATTATTTATTCTCAGTAGCTGAGTACACGATGATCTTTGCAAGCAATCTACATCTAGCGAGGTACAGTGGATGGTGGATCAACACCGCATTCAGATTGGCACCCCCTTAGGTCCCGCTCCGAATGCAGGAATTTCATATGAAACAGTTCAATTCCCGCAAAAATGGGGAAGAAATCCTCTATTCCAAATGAGAAAGCAGACATCAATCTTACTGCAGCAGAATATCTTCGGTTTGGAAAGAATCCGCTGGAAAGTCCATGGCCTCTGTTGGCCTCCATCATGGTCAATTTCTTGTGTCGTCTGTTCTTTGACATGAATACCACAAGACACTGAAAGTCAAATCCAAATCAAACAGCATATAATATGCACAAATAAAGACAACATTAAATTTCTCTTAAAAATTCTATATTAAAAGTAAAATGTAAGGAAAATATAATTTTGGTTCTTTGTTACCACTTATGAGTGCAGGAGTAACAGAGCACGCCACAAGAACCAATGAAAGAAGCAAGACTCCTTGGATGCTACCCCTTGCTATTGTGATCACACTCAGGTTGATTTTTCTGTTCGTCAAAATGTGACTGACAAGCGGAGGAGTATCTACGCCTGCTACATGCTTACTCCCTCCGTACTCGGAATAGAAGTCGTTCTGGGGTGGAGACTGAGTTGCAGAAAAGAAGTCTGGGTTTTTTGCTCCTAGGTAACACCCCTGGCAACTATGCGCAGTTAAAGCCTCATATCTTCGTCTACCGTGCGTGATTAACTCTGCGCGTTTAACTGAGGCCTGATCCAACATTAAAACCGAGGACGCTCGTGCACATCTCCTCTCCCATGCTGCCCCGCTTCATCTCCCAATCACCATTTTTTGAGAGTAAATATCTCTCAAAGATTGTTTTTCTCGGTTGAGTAGCACGTCAGGATGAGTCTTGTGGCGTTTAAACAAATGGTCGTCAGCTCGTGATGAGAGAGGCAGCGAAACGACCCGTCTCCAATGCTATAGCACACGATGCAAAAAAAAAAAATGATCTTTCAACTTTTTTTTTTTTTGCCCGCAAAGAAAAACTTGACGAACGCATGAAGTCCACCAGCCATGCGCACAAAAAAAAAATTGTCCCTGTGCAGCATCGAACTCGAGAGCTCACGCCTTAGTTTAAAGGCACCAACCAGTCGGACAACAATAGGGTGTTGAATGGGATGGAAGACAGGGAAACTTACCTGTTCATTAATGACGTCTTGGTATGCTAAATCATGTCCTAAACGACCTCTAATATGAGTATGGAGGGAGTACTTATATAGAACAACTACAATTAATATCACAGTTAATTAGTACAAAAAATTAGGCATGGAATCAGGGGTGGATGACTACCCTAGGGTCGGATTCTAACACCACTGCTGAATACTAGATCAAAAAAAAAGTCTGTCTTTTCACAACGCCTCCCGTTCAAATGCCAAAAACTCAACATTTGATTTGATGGCTACTTGTGTCATAAATAATCTCTCTCGATCCCATTTTCGTTTCATTAAAATATATTTCTGTATTCTTTAAGTTAGTGCTCAACACTCTGTTGGTTTATCATATCGCGGTCAACCATGATTGAATTTTTTTTTAGAAAATGAAAATAGTTTCCAACCTCTGCCTGCCCGCACATATCCTTATTCTTTTAAGCATTTCAGTTGTCTAACTAATTGAGATAAAAAGAACACAACAAAAACATTTCAAGATAAAAAATCTATTATTTAATTTTCATCCGTGATCGGTGAACAAAGACCATATTCTCTCCAAAGACAATATCGTCTTCCATATTCTCTCCTTTTATCTTCCCATGTTGCAACAAAGACCAGAACCGCAATCACTATGTCCCCCCTGTAATAATTATACTTTCTTCGTCTCCAAATATAAGAATATTGACTTTCAGCCAACTCGTTTGACCCTTCATTTTATTTAAAAAGTTATAAAAATATAAAAATAAATAAGTCATAATTAAAGTATATTTGGTGATAACTAGTCATAACAAAATAAATAATATTTATATAATTTTTTTAAATAAGACGGGTGGTCAAACGAGTTAGCTGAAAGTCAACAAATTTTCATATTTATGAATGGAGGAAGTACTACAATACTGCCAGTAGGAGTAGCTAGCAGAGCACACACATCCGACCATCATAGTAGTATGTCGGTAACAAAAAATCAATTTTCGCCCACTCGAGCTGCACACAAAAATAAATAAGCACCAAGTGAAGTACATGGCCGGTCCCTAAACTTGTCCCGCTATGTCACTTGGGTCCCCGTACTTTCAAAATGCAGACTAATGGTCCCTAAACTTGTCCTCTTGTGTCACTTTGGTCTATGTACTTTCGAAAGCAGGCTAATGGTCCCTAAACTTGTCTCGTCAATGTCATTTTGGTCCCTACTTGCTCTGAACGCTGACATGGCAAACCAACGGGGATCCGACATGGAAATGCAGGACCTTGGCCAAACCTTTGCCGCCTCCTCATTTCAGCCAACCATACTACCGTCAATTTTATCGTCAATTTCCGCTACTACTGCGAGAAGAAGTCCAATTATATTCAAATTCCCTCTTCTGGCTATCCCTAACATCAACAAACACCATGTCTAGCTCTATCATCGCAAGGTTAAGCTCGCATGTCACTCTCGGGTCGCTTCCATGCCATTTTCTTCATGCATGGCGATGCCGAAGTTGCACGGTTGGCCCGTCGTGTCCGTGCACGCACGGCAGGAAGCTAGCTGTGAGATTATAGAACAGACTCTCCAAGCTAACTTAATTTTAAGTGTGAGTTTACATTGTCAAGCCATGCTTTTGTTTAGTACGAGACTTATGACATTGCCATATCGTTCGTAGAGGTCCAAGAACCAATTGGACCAAAGTGACACATCGGGTAGATAGGTTCAAGACCTGATTGGACCAAAATGACACGGCGGGACAAGTTTAGAGACCATTAGTCTGCAATTCGAAAGTACATGGACCAAAGTGACACAACATGACAAGTTTAAGGACCATTAGTCTGTATTTTGAAAGTATAGGGACCCAAATGACACAGCGAGACAAGTTTAGGGACCGGCCACGCACTTCACTCTAAACACCACATGACTCTTTGTTGTGATGAACAGGCAGCTAATGGGACGGGAGCTCTCTATAAAAGCTGGCAGCTAGCCGTACTTACTGGTCTCTATCGGACCACAATAATCTCGTTTACACACACAAGTTCGTCCTCGCTCTACCTACCTACCAGGGTTTAGGGAATAATCAATCCGAGATGAGCTCCGTCGTGGATGATGCGAGTGGCGGATCCACCGCCGGCGAGAAGACGACGTCGTGGCCGGAGGTGGTGGGCCTGCCCGCGGAGGAGGCGGAGAAGGTCATCAAGAAGGACATGCCCGAGGCCAACGTCGTCGTCCTGGCTTCCGGCTCGCCGGTGACGTACGATTTCCAGTCAGATCGCGTCCGCGTCTTCGTCGACACCGTGGCCAGGACCCCGCAGGTTATTAACTTATTATTGGCTCATCGACAAGTTTCTAGTCGCTAGCTTCTTCCTTGATCAGATTGTAATCAAACAAGTGTCTTTGTGCGTGCTCTGCTCTGCAGGCAGAGCTGCTGCTGCTTGAGCCCGCCGGCGACCGGAAGAGCTCGTGGCCGGAGGTGGTGGGGATGAGCGTGGAGGAGGCCAAGGCTGTTATCCTTAAGGACAGGCCCGACGCCTTCATCGAGGTGCTCACGACCGGCCAGGGGGCGACCAAGGACTTGCAGCACAACCGCGTCCGCCTCTTCATCGATACCGTAGCCCAGACGCCATTTGTGGCTTAGCCTGCTCGATCTCGCTCAAAAGTCAAATTAAGCATGAATTATTGGCTCAGATCACGGTGGGTATCACAGCTGGCATCTTCTCTATGTATCGTGTTGCTCGAGTAGTGCTCTTCGACTATCATGTGTACGTGTACCACACCTTGTTGTACTGTTTTTTTCCCCCACCAATAAGCAGCTGGCTATAAGGCACGGCATAGCAGCATATGCATGCAGTGTCATCAACCGTTTGTGCATCTGTGCACGTGTCTACATATGTATGTCAGATGCTAATAACATTAATTTAAGGTAACTGGTGTTTCATGTTCATGAACGGCGACTACACGGCGCACTCCTAATCAACTTATTCCACATGATGACCGGCTCATGGCCGCTGTCGGTGTCAAAAGCCATCGCTGCAGGGCAGGTAGAGGATCCCAGTCCTGCCAGGTGGTGAACCCTCAGTATTTTCTGTTATTTGACTTTCCCTATAAATAATCGTTAAAATTCCAGTGGACGGTGGAATGTACGTATTAATTAAAGTGCATTGCTTGAATTCTGAAGTTCTTGCCATCCACAACAAAACCTGTATTACAAAATTACTGAAACCAGAAAGGAAGTACTGATGAAAAGCTGAAAATGAAATAAGCCGGGAAGGAAGTACACAGCGTTTGGCTGTGTAACTGAGGGTTAATTTCATCTTCAAAGGCCCGTTTTTTTTCCATCTTTGCAAGTTGGGGCTGTACGTCTTCTCTGCTCAGTTCCAGTACGGGACTGTTGGGGATTTGAGACCCCTGCTGCCTGATGGCAGCCTCAGCAGCTTCCACATCCAAACTTGTAGCGCGCCAACAATTGATGGTGACGTGGACTCTTGCAACGTGATAGAGGTGCTGGATGCCGAAACTGAAGTTGTCGTAATGAGACTTTGTTTGCTCTAGTCCAAAGCTAATCTGAAGGCTTTGAAGCTGCGGCATGGCTCCAGGTTCAAACCGCAGACCCATCCCGCAATGGCGACAGTTGTAACCGAAAATCTTCAGGTTCTGAAAGACGTCTCTGGTGACAGGCACACCTTTTCGAGGTTCCAGATTCTGAGATGAGCTTAAGAAGGGCGAGGTTTTGAAGATTCCCAAGGGTATGGAGGCATTCTGCTTCTAGTTCATATACCTTGACGTGCAAGTGCGTGAGGCATGCAAGGGAAGCAATCTTCTGTTGGAATTTTGAGAGGTGTCCATCAATTCTAAGGTCTAATTTCCGAAGGAGGTTTGGCTTTGTGGAGGACCAACAATCCACCAATAAGTCAACCAAGTTACAGGGGTAGTCATGAAGAATAAGGGACTGGACGCTAGATTTTGCAACCTCGTCGAGGAAGTGCATCACTCCTTCCTGTCTGTATGTTTTAGTGCCACAACATAATAGACCATCAAATCTGACAGCAAGCATCCTGAGCTGCTTTGACTTACTGACAAGCTGTGTTACATAATCTAAAGAGTCTGAACCATGGACTCGGATTCTGGATGGATTGTCAGTTGAGATTATGGAATTGACCACGACCGTCGATAGTTCCTTCCAAGTACTGCATGTCCCCTATTCCTCTCTTCAATTGCAAACGATCAGCAAGCAGGGACACCAGCTTCACACTTCTAAATGTTGGCAGATGTGTCACATTGGTTCTCCTTAAATCCAAGGCATCCAAGTGCTTTAACATCATAATTTGTTAAGGCAGCTTGGAGACAGCAGTTCCTCGGAGTCCCAAGTATCTCAGTAGAGACAAACTCCCAATACTTTTCAGTTCTTGATACCCCAAAATCTCAACATCTTCAAGATCCAACACCCGTACAAGCTTGAAGGAAGAAAAATCAGGCATCCGTTTCTTAGCATTTCCAAAATTTATGAGGGATCGCATGCTAGACAGGTGGACAGTGGTCGAGGCCAATGCATCAGTGTCAACTGACAATCTTCGAACAGTATGACATGGATACGATCCAGACTTGATTTCTGCACCCGATGTAACAAAGTTTTCTTCGCTCGACAGGATCATGATAAAATCATGAATCGCGTCGTCGACAGTACAACCAATCGGGTGCTCATCATTTTCGTCGAAGACCAGCTGAATCAGCCTCCTAGTCGCAAGCTCGTTTTTTTTTTTTTTTTTTTTTTTTGAGATGGTCGCAAGCTCGTTAAAGCAGCTCTCCCCTGTTTCCCACAAACTTTCTTCATTTCTTGTGGGAAATAAACCCTTCAGCTATCCATCTCCATATCAGATGATCTTTACTGATTGTATGATGTCTAGGGAAAGCGCTCAAGTACAGAAAGCAAGACTTGACAGGCAAAGGTAAATCAGCATAACTCAGACGCAGTACCTTTCTGACACCTCGTCAAGGTCGGCATATCTAGTGCAATTTAAGGGTTCTTACAGCCCCTTTGACATATGCGAACTGTGGAAGGCGAGAGCGGAACCGAACGTCCTCATGTTCGCGTGGCTATCCATGCATGAAAAGATGCTAACAGCTGACAATTTGGACAAGAGAGGATGGGACAACGGCATTGTCTGTCCTTTGTGCCTGAGCGATGCAGAGACGCCATTACATTTGCTAATAACCTGCGGCTTTGCGAAACAAGTTGCTAATAAGATATGTAGATGGTTTTCCATGCAGGAGGCGCTGCCAACAGAAGATAATTATGATGAAGTTGCAAAATGGTTAAAAAAGACTACAAAGAATATGCTAAAGAAAGAAAAGAGGACGCAAACAGGGGTCATCTTCTACATATGGTGGAATTTGTGGAAAGAAAGAAACAGACGTATATTTCAAGGAGTGGAAATGAACGAGCTGCAGGTGGCGTACCTAACAAAAGAAGAGATCGATCAGTTCCACAGAGCGATGGGATACCGGCTACCGTCCGTAGTTATATCTGATTTTGAGTAAACGAATCGCTTTCTTTTCGGCGTTTTTTCCCCCTCTCGTTTGTTGTTCTTGGGCCTCTAATTTGTTTAGGACAGGACCCTCCCCTGTCATCCTTAGGCTTTTGAGGCATATCCTTTTACTTTCTAGTTGTCAGGCAGCTTAAGCTGCTGATTTGGGACCATGCGAACTTTTGTTTTTCCTATGTTTTCTCCTGCTATAATGAAGCGGCAGAGCACCTGCCTTTATTCGTCAAAAAAAAAACACCTGGTAAGAGACAGTCTTGATTCATCATTGACATAGCCCTCTCAAGCATCCCAGATTTTGACAATTCTGCACCATTATTCGCTGCCAACAGACAAGTTGTGACACCTAAAGCCAGTGGATTGCCACTACATATTTTGAGCAGATTTTGGAGAATCTCCGAATCAAGCATACAATCCTCCTCTGCAAGAGGTGTCAAACTACGCATCGAAGTCCTTGATTCAGCATGGTTCAGAGGCTTCAGCAAATGCACCGAGTCAATCGGCTTTATGCAGCATTACTTGGCCACATCTTTTAGCCGAGTGGTTGCCAGTATCCTACTTCCAAGATCATTATCCGGCAAAGCACAAGTGATACCGGTCCAATCGATGACTCTCCAGATGTCATCAATCAAGATCAGATACCTGGAAAAATTAAAGTTGTCAGACAATGCAAGCTTTTTTTTTTGACGGAAAGAGGCAGGTGTTCTGCCGTTTCATTAAAGGAGAAGAAAAAACAGAGCAAATACAAAAAGTTCTTACAGGTGTCGCTGGCAGCTTAGACTACCACACTGAAGGAAATAGATAGATTAAAGGATAACAAAAGGAAGGACAGCCCAAGTTGTGCTGAAACAGAAATCAAAACGATTACAAGATTACTCAACTTCGCTAATAGTGGCCAACGACACGTGATCTCCCATTGCTCTACTAATTTGGGCAACATAATATGGTCTCTTCTAGTACTATCGAAGAGAATAGATAAAGAGTACTCCCTCCGTTTTTAATTATATGACGCCGTTGATTTTTTCGTTGAACTTTGACCAACAATATAGATTTAAATAATTACTTTTTGAATGTGAAATGAATATCATTGGATTCATCATCAAAAGCACTTTAAGATTAACTTGTACAATTAGCTATTTATACAAATATTTTGAAACAGACGAACGGTCAAACGTAACGAAAAAAAATCAACAGCGTTATATATTAAAAAATGAAGAGAGTACCTCTTTGTGCGAAGGAACTCGTACAGTCTGGTGGCGATCTGTTTGTCATCACAGGGCGGTAGTAGATCCCTGGGCATCACCTGACGGGCGATATCCAATAGATTGGCATCCACGGATGGCATGAGGCCAACGTCGACATGAGCAATGCAGTCGAACTGGCTCTGCTGCATCCGCAACACTCGTGGCAAGCGTGGTCTTGCCAAGGCCTTCCGCCCCAAGAACAGCCACCACCTTCAGCTCTCGCTCATCGTCCGTCAGGTGCCGGATGATCTTGCTTTCCAAGTCGCTCACGCCGACAAGGCGAGGTTGTTTCTGTCTGCACAAAAACAGACCATCCTTTTGCTTGTCTGGATTGACGAGGACTTGCTCGCAGCAGGGCACGAGTTTAGTGGAAGGATAATCTGCTGGTCCAAGAATGCCAAGGCGTGCAGCAAGGTCGTGCGTGGCAAGGATCTTGTCCTGGAGTCTTCGGAGATGGCACGAGGGCCACCACCACTTGGGCCTGAACAACCGACCTCTCCATGAACAGCGGCGGCGGCGGCGGAGGCGGAGGCCATCGATCCAGTCCTCAATGTCGTAAGCGATCTCACAAACGTCTCTAGTCCAGACCCGGACCCGATTGCTTTTTACAGCTCCGCGGGCAGAGAATCGAAGAAGATGGCGGGTGAGGCCATGGAGAGCATGCCTCAGGTCGGTGAACTCCAGTTCGGCGGGAAGCTTGTCGAAGAGGGAGTTTATCGGCCCTAGCGAAGAGCTCACCATTGCCGCCCTAGCACCGCTCTCTCCCCCTCGCTTTATTGATTGATTAACGATTATCCTGCGACCACGACAATGATGCATTTTTCCCTGCTCGACGGTAGGGGTGAAAACTAGCGACTCTTAGGGTCACCTCCGACCCTCTTTAGTTGAAACAAATATAGTTTATTTGTTTCAACTAAAGAGGGTCGGAGGTTACCCGGGGCACCTATTTACACCCCTACTCGACGGTAATGATGCAAGTGCCTTGCTAATAAAACAAAGACCTTTTCGGTTTCGTTATCAACTGATCGACTCCTAGTACAATTTATTCTCGATCTGTTTCCCATCTCGAACAACTTAAATCCGGTCCACACCCAAAAGTATAAATAATCTGAAATTAGCACGTCTGACCTATAAGTATGGAGATTTTTGCGAAATTTTAAGTATGGAGATTGTACTCCCAAATTTTAGAAGTTTTGTAAGAACACTATGTGCTACTCCAAACGAATGAAAACGGATTTAATTTGTTAACATATGCGACTGAGATGGTTTTTGCAAGAAAGCCTAGTAGTTGGCTGCTTATTTGCAACAAAATGACTTATGTGTGAATCTTAAATTCCAAGTGACTTATGAGATGGTTTATACTATCTCATGAATTAATGTCTAGTATATATCAAAATAATTGTACTATACTAGCAGAGATAAACATACTCATCGGATCTCTTGGGCGGCCTCATCAAGATCTCTTCAGCGGTGCGACGGGATCCAAAGTGGGTCTAGATGCCCGCTGAAGACATTTTTTAAAAACTTTTTATTCGATTGGTAGCAGTGGGCGACATTACTGCTTGCCACCACAGTTGCCTTTACAGCGACGGTGTGGGAAGCCTGCTGTTGAAAATGTCTTTCGTAGCTTCGGAAGCTTAGCAGCGGTGCGGGAAGCCCGCTGCTACATTTTTTTTGCCTGCCGTAATAGTACGTGATTGTGATAATGGATATATATAAGTCCATGTTTTCAGTTAGTCCCACTTTTCCCATTTTGTTGATGTTAGGACCAACCGGGGAGCTGGGGGGGGGGGGGGGGGGGGGGGGGGGGGGGGGGCTGCATGGGCCCCCCTAACTTCTGAAATTTCTGAGAGGACTGGCTCTTCGCAAGTCTGTTTCTAGCTCAAGTTACAAGCCCATCAGCATTGGTTCCAACAACTAACAGCCCAAGAAAACAGTAGCAGTCGAACCGCCATGAGCGAATTAGGATATGTGTCGACGTCGTCTCAGCTGCTCCAGCGAGAGATGGGAGACGATGGACGAAAGCTCCAGGTTGCCGTCTATCTGCAAGGTGAGCTCCAGCAGCTCTTTCGCTGTCCTTGTCGTCTCTCATTCGAATAGGAATTTCTCTCAGTGAGCGCCTGCTAGCTGTTCGACAAAATGCCGTGCCGAAGCTCTGTGTCTGTTCGTCATCTGTCTGCTTTGTTTCAGTCTGCTATTTCTGTAACTTTGATAGCTCTAGCAGAGCGAGTTTATCTTGGATGAGTGCGTAACCAAGTCAGAGCTCTGGTTTGTTTGGCTTGCCCTGTTCTTTGGTTTAAGGCTGATAGTTAGAGTTCACCATGGACTAAATGTAGATGTCTGCCAATATGTTCCTTGACTGCTTGGACTTCACCTTGGACAATGTTGCTATAGGAAATATCTCATTCTTTTTGCTACCTTTTATCGCAGTTAAGTTCAGTAATTTTGCGTGGACCTTTTTCCTCTGAAGAAGTAATCAATCGTTAGTCGATCTGTTGTGTTTTTCTAGAAATCATTCTTTGCTTCAGGAATACATATCTAATTCATTCTAGCTCTGATTAGTACGGATCTGGTTCTATCATGCTCCTAATTCAATCACTTCCTGTTATAATATCAGAAGATCCTTCGGTAGATTTTCTTATCGCTATTTTAAATACGAATTCATATCCGGCGTGTTTGCGCGTATCTCATATGTTGCAAATTGGCAAATTTTTTTTGCAAAATAAACATTCATTATTCTTGTCCGATGGACGACCAGCTCCTTCTTGGATTTTTCATCTAGCTCCGCCACTGGTTAGGTCATTGATTTTAGCACAAATTTGTGCCAACTTAATTACGTGGCCTAACATCAACACTAACAAAACGGATGGAGTTATGATGTTGGAGCAACGTTCTTACAATTTTTTTCAGTTAGAAAGTGATCCTAACGTCATCAAAAGGTCCGAAGGACTTAGTTTACTTCCAATGAAACAGACAAAAATAAACTTGACCCGAGGCCTCAGGCAACAGCCACAAACCAACCCAAGACCTCTAGAAGCCCTTAATTTTTTGCTCCCGCGGTGCACTATGTGTGAGCTCAGGGTCGATTTCTTAGGGGTTGATTTCTAGTAGGGGTATGCTTGGTTGGTTTGGCGCCGCTACTCGCCACACGCCCAGCATTGAAGGTGGTTCGGCAGGGAATCACCACATTGAAGGGGTCAAAGCCTGACTGCTGACTGGATGTACGAAAGATGGTTTATTCCCCTGCATCCTGCAGAGGTATCCTCCATTTTATTTTATTGCTGCTTTGCACAAATCTCAAATAGATTTACACTTGCTACTTTATTATCTTTGAGATACTTTTTGGCACTTTTCTATTTTGAGACATGCAACAGCGTATAGGTTTCCCAAACTTGACACCGCGGGGCCAATCATCCTTGGTCCGACATCAGCTTAGAGTCGTGACTCTCACGGATGGTATTTAGCAGCAGTGGCTCAAACACAAACAAGTGGCCAACTCGAGGAGTCTGTCAGAGTCAACGTCAAAACGGCGTCAGGGCTCCACAGCTCCTGCAACTGCAGGAAGTCACATTATTCAGTGGTCCATGCAATGAACAGCAGTAAGCTGCACCACATGAAGATGCAATATTTTGTAGACATGCAATTAGCTTGGTAAATTTAGAACCCATTAAAACATGTGTAATTATATATTCTTTTTTTTTCTCATTGCAAACATCAAAACAACAATCAACACTTCAAGTTAAATGTCCAGACTCCTTTAGTGCTGATAAGAACCTAATAATGTTTCATGTGGCATGATCCATATCTTCCTCAAACCTACACAAAAAACCACCCATATGATATATTAGGAAGTTGGGTCGCTCCACCACGCCCATTTGTTTTGAAATAACCTGGGGTCTAAGTGAATACAACAGTGTAAAAGATGAACATGTCAGTAGTTTTTGTTCACGAACATAATTTTCTATACTTCGAAGGGGTTTTTCATATTTTTTTGGTTCCTGCCGTAAGAAAAAAAAAGGAAATTCAAGGTTTATGTAAAAGAAATTAATTCTTCCCTCTCTTTTTGGCCCATGGCCCTTGCTTGACAAACCACCCCCACCCCTCCCCCCTCCTTCTTCCTTGCTATATAAGGGCAGTGTATTAGGGTTTCAGCTCTAACATTCCTCCCTACCGATCGCCGCCATAGTCTTTGTTCCTCCCACACCCTATTTCTCCCCTCAATCTCCCATCATTTTCTTTTTCCCCCATACAGTGATCTCAAATCTACCTAGCCCTCCGCTGCAACGCCGACGCCCTCAGCCTCGCCGCGCCTATGCCATCAAGGTGAGTCTTTCAGAATTGCTTCCTCCGCTAAGTTTCGCCGCTATCAGTCCCCCCTGCCCAAGTGAGTTGAACTTCTCATCACGCTAGCCATAGATCTCACGTCGCGCCTGCCTAATTCATCACCCATGTCGCAGCCTCGGACGACAGCTCTCAGCAGCCATAGCTGCTGCTGCCCCGGCAGCCTTAGCCCTAAACCATTGATTATTGCAATATGCCTTTAATTTGTTCAATAAATCACAATCACAATGCTGATTGTACACCTATTCATTCGTTCACGCGTAATGTATTGTCTGTTTTAGGCTCACTATTATGTCTTACTTGTAAAGGCACTACCATGCCAACATTTCACGTGAAATAAACAAATGCGCAATGTCATCTCCTATATTTTGGATCCATATGTTAGATTTCTGCTAAAACATAAAATGTTGAATTTTGTGGCCTGGTAGGCTGGTACACACATAGTACCCGGGGTTTTATGAGACTTGGACCATAAAACCAGGGATCTTTGAATTAACTCTCTTATTTATTTATATTTATCCTGTACAGACCATTCTTTTAGTTTATTTTCTGTCCCGTGGCATCTCAATCCACAAAGGCTCGGCATGGAGCCTCAGGTAGCATTGCAGGTTGCGGAGTTCAAGTGCAAGGTGTGTTTCTGGTGCTGTCCCTCTTTTTAGGTTTTAGCTAATTGCTATTGTGGTCGATGCTGCAATGTCTTGCGAGTCACTGCATGGTGGTGTTGATTTGGGTGCGTGTTGCAGCTGATGGAGGAGGAGCTGAAGAAGCTGAGCCTTAAGGTCAACCACCATGAGGGGAACATCCAGTTCCTCAAATCTGAGCTCAATGCCATCGAAGAGACGTGTATCAACCTTACAAGTAAGATATTAATGCCTTTGCCCTCTCGATTTATGAACTTCAAGTTCACAAAGTTCTTGTTACACAAATACTGCCTGTTTTGTACACTTCTAACATAATGTACATCATTTGTTTCCAGCAAATCAGAGAGGGGGGGGGGGGGGGGTCGGATCCCCACCATATATATGTCATTAGTATAACGACCTGCCAATAATATATATCTGACTGATAGACATCCATTCTTTCGTAATTTTTTTGTTAATGCCTCTACAATTATACTGAACCTGGAGCTTATCGCAGCTAAACTTGGGAATTACCATTCATCAGTGGCTGCCAGTGCAAATACCGATACTTCTTCTCTAGGGGCCGAACAGCATACTATCCTACGTATTCTTGATCAGGACAAAACTGCAGCTGGGATTCTATGCCAGCTGAAGGTCTGTCATTATGAAGCAGCATCAAAGATGCCACTGATGAATAATATTATTGGTTTTGTGGCTACCTTGGGAACAGTAAATGATGATAATCTCAGCAGGTCAATTTTTCTTCTTGTTTAGCGACTTAATATATAGATGCAATGTGAGTCAATGGGATTATTTTCTTACTTTTGAGGGTATCTGTTTCGTTATGAATTTCTTGTAGGTTGCTCTCGGAGTACTTAGGAATGGATAATATGCTTGCTCTGGTTTGCAAGACTTTTGACGGAGTTCAGGGTCTTGAAAAGTATGATAAGGATGGCAGCATTGATAAGAACAGTGGGGTTCATGAACTAGGTCGTAAAGTTGGAAAATTTCTGGATGGAAGGTTCACTGTCTTTTGTCTTGAAAACTTGAGGTACCCTTTTTAATGTATTGTAAAATACTAAAATATACCTTATTCTCTTCAAGGATCACCTGGATGAGCACTTTTACATTACACATTACTAAATATATTGCAGGCCATTCTCGGGAATTGTTAACATGGATGATCCACAGAGAAAGCTTATTTTGGAAAAACCAAGATTGCCCGGCGGGGAGTCTCCTCCTGGTTTTCTAGACTTTGCTGTAAATATGGTTCATTTAGACCGGGAACATTTGAGTTGCTTCACAGCTAGCGGCAACGGTCTTAGGGAAACTTTGTTTTACAGTTTGTTTTCTCATTTACAAGTTTATAAGACCAGAGCTGACATTCAGCGTGCTCTTCCTTTGATAAACGACGGTGCCATTTCCCTTGATGGTGGTATATTGAGGCCCAATGGCTCATTCTACCTTGGCGATAGGTATGCGATTATTGTGCTTCTTTTCACAGTCCTTTTCTTTTCCTGTGTTCTCAACTAATCTAATCAAGCCAAATTCCATGACTTTTGTTAATGCCTTCCGCAGCAAAAATCTTGAAGTGAAATTTGCTATAAGCCTTGGTGTTTCAAGTTTACCCATAGATATCAGTGATATGGAAGAGCAAGTCAAACTTAAGAAATGGGAGAAAGAGAGGCTTCTTGAGGATATGAAAAGAGAAGAAGATTTGCTGACACAAGTTAAGGAACTATACAACAAGCAGAAGAAAGAGCTCAAGGACTATCTCACTAAACCGACAGTGGCACAGGTACACCAACAGTGCCATTTTATTGCTTAGCAAAACAACAGAATATCTACGCATATACTAGCACAGCTTTCCCCATTCCTTGTTACTCAGTAGCAGTAGCCTTTCTTTGGATCTAGTTATCACATTTGATGACGCAAGCTAACATTTCTGTTATTATCCATATGCTCCTGACCCCTCGATTTGTTGTCTTGTCTCCCCCAGCAGAAGGCACATGATTCACCTACTGCTTATTCCGGCAACTCCAGGAAGTAATCCGTTTGGAGCCAATTCCTCCCGTATGTGCTGACATTTGGTGGTGCCATCATTATTCCATTGGGAGTTTCGAATGCTCATGCTTCATGCCTGCAGAACCAACCAGCTGCCTTTTGCAAAAGTTTTAATTAATTTTAGTTTCGTTGAGGGAATGACAGGAAGTCTTAATGTTAGTTTTGATGTTATCTTTGGATGCTCAGGCTTATTCATGCCTTTTGCAAAAGTTTAATGTTTGGATCGTCGAATAAACTTGTGCCCGTGTTAGTTTCTTTCATGCAGATAGTGTGTGCTAGAGCTCGGGACTTGTTCGAGTCTTGCGCGTGGCCCTAAACCCTAGTGCGCCAGTGTGCGTTGTGGTCCGATTCATGTGGATCATGGCGCACATTTAGGGCCCTTACGGCCAAGTAAGGTAGCTTTTATATCCCTGCAATATACAACGAAAAAGCTGCTCAGTTCTTCGCACCACAAAACTGCTTGTCTCTCTGTCCAATGTGTTCGCGTGCGTCAAGTGTTCTTGAGCTCCCTGCGTCCATCGCTGGAGTTGGAGCCAATATGGGTGCTCAGGCTTCATGCCTGCAGAAACAACATAACTAGCGTCTCTGACCTTGAAGTTGAAGGCAGGGGCCGGTGATAAATTGTCCGATAGATGATTTGGGCAGCAGTTTATTTTTCGACTAGCTCATTGTGTCTTCTATTGAGTCGAAGGGAAAAGATGTTGGTAGAAAAGAGGACTTTTCTGACGTTCTCGGTCCATGACGGCACCGTCGAGTTCTTGGCGTTCTCAGTTACGTCCTCCGCTGTTCTTGTGCCCCGCCTATGACGACACATCAGGCTTGCCGTGGTGCACCGGCCATTGCGCCGCCTATGTCTGCGTGCTCGCGCACCGTGGCGAAATTGTCACGGCACCCGTGCAGTGACAGGCGCGTAGACGCCGAGGCGATCGCGAGCTAGCCCTTCCGAGAAAACACACCAGAGCTCTGCCGCTGTTGGCTACCTCTGCGAGCCTCATGATATGCTCTGTCATTGCTGCTGTCTGGTACGATAATCCCATCTCCTGCATAATCCATTGCGACGATCGACAATGCTGCCATTTCCCGGCGCCCAACAAACAAACGACCGGCGGGGTCGCCGTCGACCAGACGACCACCCCAGGTTTTTCGCTCGCGAGGGCGCCAACTCTGCTTCGGAGTTTTGAACGTCTCTCTCGCTCCCATCCCGTGAACCTCCGCATCTATCGCAACCAGTGATGGAGCTTGACTGAGATTGTAGCAGGGGCCAAAAATAACAAAGCGAATTCAGAAAAATGCAAGTGCTCAGTGCTCGCCAATAACATGAAGCGTTCTCACTTCTCAGGTCTAGCTATGCATACTTGAAGGATGAAGAGTAACAGAGTATGTAATTATCAATCAAAACGTAGATTGTTTTGTGTCTACAGGCCTGGCAAAGTGTTTTTTCTGACAAAACAGCGAGGTATCAGCAATTGCAGTGTTAAATTCTCTTCTTCTTTTTTTTGGCAAAAAAGCTGACAGGGCCACAGCCCACTTTAGCCCTAAGTAAGCTTCGTCAGTGATCGCAACGCCTTCGTCGTTCTCGTGCTTTGCCTCAGCCAGTGCACCAGGCTTGCCTCACGCGCAGTGCGGAGGCGCTCGCACTCGAGCTCTTCCGAGACCCACACGCAGATGCCAAAGTTTCAGGCACTCCAACCCGTCAGCAAAATCCAAAAAATCATTATGAATGTTTTTTCTGTGGGCAAGCCGTCACCAAATAACTCACAGTGATAGATCGACGGTAAAATGATCTTTCTTACTGTTTCCCGACAAAGATATATATTTCCTGACGGATTTTTCTGACAGGTAGTCCACATAAAAATGTTTCTGGCCAGATTTTTAGACACCATCATAATTTCTGACGGGCGCCCAGAGATTGCCATCACAAAAAGAATTCTTTGCAGACAAATTGTTGGCCAGGATAACAATTTTGATATCAGAAAAATGCACACTAAAAGATCAACTATATATTTGCATCAACATACATAGAATATACATGAGCAAAAATAGCCGCATAGATCTAGTTAGTCATGTCGCAACGGTCTCAACTTAAAGGCTTGCACTTTAACATCCAATTTTTGTTAGTGGGAGATTTGGACAAGTTTGGGTTTCGACACAAAATTGGCCACCCCAAACATAAGCTTATTTCAGTATCGATAAGATTGATTTCCTTAGTGGAAAAATACCTCTAAAGTCCTTAGCAGCTCTTACTTTATTTTCATCTAACAAAGCTTCCTCAATGATATCATGCATGCACCAAGATAGCAAGATCATCTGACAAGAGAACAAATATCTCTAGAAGTACATTTGCTAGTTTCAATTTTATGCCTCGTGGTGGTGGGGCTGGGGAGAGGGCATGTGCTCCTCGCAACAAGGAAATAAGATAGTGAGTTGGTGGCCTAAGGTACCATTGTCAGGTTAATACAAAGTAGTTAATATGATTACTTCAATATAATCCTGACCGGGTCCTGAAATGTTTCCTTCCGCACTCAAACACCCATCCATCTCGCTGCAAGGAAAAGACGACCGGGCCGGCGCTCACGATGCAGTGGCGCCGTCTTCCATGGAGATGAGCATGAAAATCTCACTGGCGAGGAGGGCGAGGAGAAAACACCGACGCCCAGGCTACCATGACACCACGACGCCCTTCTTAATGTTGAAGGTTGGGAGATCAATGTGAAGACAAGCACCTCCTCAGGCTGTGGTACCACACCACACAGAAGAAACAGACATTTGAAGAGCAAGATAAGGGATGAGCGTCGCCACGGCATAGGAACGGCTGGCAGATGCATTATTCATGACTCATCAGTGCCTACACCCACCATGCCGACAAATCGCCATTTCCGAGATCACGGTCTGTGATCCACTTATCCATCTATCTAAAAAAGTGTATATTCATGGATTTCCCGTCATCTATCTATCTTCTATTAACTTAACATTTTGCCAAATAAAAACCACCACGTTCACTCTCGAAAGCTTGCAATCACCATATTAAATAGAGAAAAAAATTAACTTAATATTCGGTCAAGAAAATGAGTTTGCTCTTAAAGACTAGAAATTACCATGTCAATCGAAGAGAGAAAAAGCACCACTGGCATTACCAAAACACTTACCCAAAATACCCATGTACATTCCCGTAAAAAACACAGAACCTCCTTTTACGACGAACCTCCTTTTAAATTTTTTGGAGATTTGGTCTTCAATCTCCAATATGCCAGGACAGGAAATATTGAAGTACTTTGGATGTAGCAGGAATTTGAAATGTGTCCAATATGCCAGGACAGGAAATATTGAAGTACTATGGATTTCCCGTCATTCAATTACAATGGACATATTGCAGAAAATAATGATTTTTTTAATTCTAAGCAGAAAATAATGTCATCCGATAATTAAGAAGGAACGATATATTTATTTTTTTTCATAAAAAATGAGAACCGATGTTGGATCAATAAACGACTCTCAAATCCGAATAAATAAACACACGGAACCGTGTCAGCACTGATGCATCAAGAGCAAGGATAATCGGACGGCTTCAGTTGTTTACGGTTAAGGAGAGTTTTCGCTATTCCATATCACCTTTTACCTGTAGCTGGTCAAAACCTTTTCGTTATTCACAGCGGTAACTTGGCTAGCCTGCGTGCAATATAAGCCGCCGCTGCATCTGTAATGGGCATCGATTGAAACCCTAGCTACTTTACTCTTCTCCAGTTCATCTTAATACAAGCTACCTTATCAGTTCGTCGATATTTATCTCTTGTTGTTCCAATTCTGTTATCTGTATCCTGTCTGGATTTGCTTGATCCTGACAATTGGTATTCAGAGCAATCGATTCCTGGCCTCGAAATTTTTTCCCCCACCCTCCCTCCGGTGGATCTTGGTTGACTGAGGTTGGAGAAGCACGCTGCTTTTCTTGTAAAATCCCTCATGTTCTTCCAGATCCCACCCTCAGTTTCAAACTCAGCGACCAATTCATGCGCAGCTCGGGTTGCAGGACAAGTACCTATGTAAAATTCCCTCAAACTGCAAGTGTTTAGGCTCGCGGTGGCGATGGTGGTGATTGAGATTCAGGCTCGGGTTGCCGGACAAGTTCTTGCATAAAATCTCCAAGGCCGATCTCTCAATCAAGGCGGCGGTAGATCTCGTGAAGTGTTACCAGGGAGGATCTTGGATCTGAACTGGACTTTAGAGATGGGAAAGAAGCCGGAAGACAAGGATGAGCAGGGCACGTCCACGAACGAGGTGGCTGCACTGAACACTCAGTTTACTGAGATGAAGGCGGTGGTCGACTCTCAAGCACAACTAATTCAATCGGAGCTGAAGGAAGCTAGAGCTCAACTCAAATCTGACATGAAAGAACAGATGGATGAGTTCTTTGCAAAGATGGCGAAGCTACAGTTTCTGACCACTCCAGTCAAGGATAACCCTCATGCTGACTCAATGGCAAGCCACATTGGCTTCAGAATTGAAGATCTTTCAAACCAAGGTGAGAACACACCAGGATCTGCACAATCAGTAACCCTGCTGAACCAAGTTACAGCAGGGAAATCACTGACCTTTAGACCACCTAACCCCCCACCACCACCACCCAAAGGCTTCAAAACACCACCACACCACCCATCATCTGGTGTTGGTACACCCAGGATACCACCAGCAAATCCATCCACTGAACAACCACGATTTGGTATGCTCACAACACTCTGGCCACCAACATCAAACCCCACACCAGCTACATTCAGTTTCCACATCCAAGCTCAACCTGTCCAGTCACATATGGCAGGACACATACTAGTACCTACTCCTAATACCAACCATGCCTATCCACCTTACTACCCATACCCATATTATGGATACTACCCACCTCCATTTCAGCCAATGCATCAATGGCCAGCCCAAGCTCATTCCACATCACAACCAGCCTATACTCCATTTTCACAACCAATGCTCACAAACACACCCACTACACTCCACACCCAACCAAACACCAGCACAGCCTTTATATAGCCACCTATACAACAACACTACAGTGGACACCTTGGTCACAACGAGCACAACAATTTTGCTCACTCATTCAGTAAAGGGTTGAAACTGGAGTTTCCACGTTTTGACGGTGAAAACCCAGTGGGATGGCTACGCCAAGCTGATTAGTGTTTCTCACTAGCTGAAGTGCCACAGGACAAACGAGATTATCTTACGGATAATCTTGTCCCTCTCAGACTCTCAATTGATCCCGGACAAGGCTCCTCCAAGATCAAGTGGATTAAGAGGTATTCGCTCGTTCTTTCTTAGCGCTGGGCTCGCCGCCGTTCGATCTGGTGCTCCGCCTTGGGTGACAGAGTAGACTTGCGGCGGCACACCGGCCATTGTGTCATCGCTGGATGGTGTTCCTTGCTGTCTGCTGCGAGCTCGCAACGGGCACTGGTCTTCCGATGCGCACAGAGGCCACTGCACTGCTAGCCCTCGTGGATCATTTGACGTCAGATACGTACATCACTCGGACATCGATATCGTTTCCGCCGGAGACTGGGCGCTGCATGCGATGGACAGCGATGTTCGTGGATAGGGCGTGCCGGCGACGACGAGGCGGGCACGTTGCAAGGTAGGAGGACCCGATCGAGGACACAGCCCCTGTGCCTTATAACAATGACCAACAACCGGTCAACAGGGTTCACAAAACTGGAACACTAGCACTTTTCAATGTCGAGAAAAAAAACTGTTCGGAAAATCGAGTAGAAACCGACTTTGCTACAGTAACTAGGTTCAAAATACCCGTGCTAATCGAGCCATGCCGATTTTGTCGAGACGATCGGTTTTCTAAAGAACCATGCCGGTCAAGGCTCCCAATTATTTCATCAATCATCTTTGAACGTGTTTGAATCTTGAATGTTTGAAAATTGTTAGCTATGGTCTCAAATGTTCACCGGCTACTTGTCTGAAATTTTCCAGAAAGCTACCAGAGAATATGAACGTTTGAACTTTTGTGACATAACGCCTTCAAACATTTAGAGAAGATAAGTACATACGTTATTTAATTTGATTGTGAAAATAAATACCAAGGAATATTTTAGAACTTGGTTAAGATTATATTGAGTACTCATACTAACTGCTATTTTATTAACTTCACAGTGGTACCTTATGGCACCAACTCACCATCTTATTGTCCTGTTGCGAGGGACACATGCCCCCTCTCCAACCCTACCACCCCTACCCTGGAGTTCTTCGCTGAATGGACTTGTAGGGATATTTGTGCTCTTGTTCGATGACACATAGCTTTGTATGACAACAAAGTGAGATTGGGTATTCCAAGGTCAAGCTAGTTAGGTTTCCACTAATAATCCATATTCCTTGCCATGGAGTTCTTCACTGGACATGGATAAAAAATTCATAATAGACTTTGTCTATAATGCTTTTTGTTCCTTTGAATTCAGCCATGAAGCTGAAACTCTGTAATACACACAAAGGCAAAACTATTTATATTTTCTTACAAAATCAATCCTTGCTAATACTGAAATGGCAAATTTGTCTGAAGCACACTACGAATTTATGGCGATTGTCTATGGCACACTTTGACAGTTTAACAATTATTTTCAACTTTTTTTATCTCAATACATAGAACACGTTAAAACTTAAAACTTGGCATAAATATACATTGTTGCATTCTCTATTAATAAAAAATGGAGCTAGATTTTTTTTGATTGTTTACTTAGTTTAATCGACAAATTAAATATTAAAACAATGAGCTAACGATATCACAATCGAAAAAAATCTAGCTCTATTTTTTTTCAAGTGAGCTCCAGACAAATTTGTCTACTGAAATACGTCATACAATTTTATAAGCGTATATCGTGTATGGGGTGGCTAATTTTGTAGCGAAACCCAAGAGTTGTGGTTGTCTTCTCCTTTGGTACCAAAGATCCTAATGCGTTCCGCACTGAATTCTTGGCCCCACTCAATATATGTAATTAAAAGAGAAAAATGCATCACAGGTCCCTAAACTATTCTGAGGTTCTTATCTTGATTCATGAACTCTTAAAATGAACATTTAGATCCTTAAACTATTTCAAAGTTTTTATTTAGGTCCATAAATTATCAAAATGAAGATTTAAATCCTTAATCTTGTTTAGTACCTACTAAGTAGCTGTCCAAATGAGGATTGCGCCCGAAACATGATGACATGACGTGCCAACTTCTTGACTGCGTAGGTATGAATGAAGATTACGGCCTAGTGGTGGTGACTGCGTAGGTATGAATGAAGATTACGGCCTAGTGGTGGTGGCTAATGGCAACCAAGTAGCAGTAGACACGACGGCCGACAACTAAATCTAAGAACAACCGGTGAAGAAGCATCTTGGCGGCAGCGGCTGGTGGCTGCCCTATGGTAGCAAGAGGTATCGGAGACGACATTGAACACCAACCAAAAATCTTCTTTTCGAAAGTTTATGAACCTAGATGAGAAATCCCAAATTGTTTGTGGACCAAAATATTTTTGTTTTCGGAGTTTATAGACCTAGATGAGAACTCTGAAATAGTTTAAAGACCCACATCTTTATTTTGAGTGTTTATAAACACAAATAAGAATCCTGAAATAGTTTAGAGAAACCTTGGATGCACTTAATTTACTCTAATTAAAATTGTACACATATAGAGCATCATTGTGGCCAACAGTGGCCATGACATCCTTCCGTGTTAGGAACTTTACTTAACATAATAGTATTTTTTAACAAAAAAATATACTAACAACAAATCATTTTTTATTTCTTAGGACGCGCAGCTCCTTCCAGACCCCTTTGTTCTTGGCTCCTCGACCGGGGTGTCCGAGGTGCGCACGAGCACGGCATGGCGAGAAAGGACGAGCGCATGGACGCTGGGGAGATCTCGGCGTTGTACACGGAGGTGAGTACGATGGAGAAGCCCGAGCCAACGCTGGTGACGAAGCGCGCGGCCATGAGCGCTGCCGCCGAGCGACAGGGCCGTCCCGGAAAATTCCGAGGCCCTGTGCGAAATTCTAAAGTAGGCCCTAAACTAGTGTTGTTGATTTTTAGTTACAAGCATTAAAAGACATCATAATTGGCCACTTAGATATTTCTGTTGTCAACAAGAACTTCTACGGCAATGTTTTCTGCCTTGTCTCAGCATCATTAGTGGTTTTACCTGGTATGACAAATAACGCCTTGATGCTTGGCTAATAGACAATGGCTTATGCCTAATGAATGATCCATTGCCGCCACTGCATGCCAACACCACCACACCCCTCTTGATTTGAAGACAATGGGAGTAAGAGGGCGGGATTTGGGCGGCTGGCAGGAAGTCGAACCTTGGAGTTTGAACGCACTGCAGTTTAGTTGTCGAGTTTTTCTACTTTCAGATGTATGCGTAACTCAGTCATGAAATCCATTTTCGCCCCAAAATAACACACTTTCAGCTCGATTTGGTACAGCAGACAACAACCCAAACATACGTATACAAGGGAAGCTCGGCACAGCTTGGGGGCCCCTGGATTTTGGGGGCCCTGTGCGGTCGCACAGCCCGCACGTGCCCAGGGACGGCCCTGCCGAGCGACATGGTGAGTGCGCCGGCCATGAGGGCCTGACGACCACTACAGCCTGCCGCGGCGGCCGGGTTGGTCGGCCGCCCAGCCGGCGCGCGGCGAGGATCCACACGAGCATATAAGAACACGTTGATGGACCCAGCGAGGACCTCGATCTGCGCGTCGGACAGGCCCAGGTCATCCCTGATGAACACCCGTCCGTCAGCTACAGATCCATCGATGCACGGTCGCATGTATAGACATACTAGTTGGAGATGACAGAGTTTGGTAACGTATTGTAGCCCATGAAGATGGTTGCCATGAAGGCGAACATGGCGTAGAAGAGAGCATAGTACATGTTCCGCCGCAGCTAACCGGCGGAGGAGTCGAGCAGCGGCACGGCGGCACCGTTCGAGTGCCATGGTCAGGGCCGGCCCTGGAGGGGGGCAAGCGGGGCGGCCGCCCAGGGCCCCCGACTCCAAGGGGCCCCATCTTGTTACATGTCTGTATATAGATCTCCGTCCAGAAATAACAAAACTTCACCCAATTAGGCCCTTATTAGCAGGCTGTAAGCGCAGGCAACAAGTCCAGCAAAATACTTCATCCGAGGGCCTGCACCTTGCCTTCGTGATCCAAGTAGAACAAGCTCAATACCGGCAATGGCAATGACGAGCTTCCGCACATCACAACGGCTGCCAACTAAAATTCTTTGCAGCGGCCGCACTCACGTCGCGAGTTGGCGCAGTTGCTGGTCGTTGATTGCCGCTGCCCGCGCTGCTGTAGACCTTCAGCCGACCAAGAAGATTGTGGCACTAAATTTGCAAGAAAAATCATCTTTGACTCATGTAATGTACACTTAAATAATCTAATGTCTAAGTTAAAGGTTATATTTGCAACAAAGACAATGTCGTGCTATCAGTTGAAACAAGCTTTTCAGAGTTGAAATTGTTAAAGAAATATTTAAGGCCCATCATGTCTCAAGAACGGTTGAACTATTTGGCCACTTTACGTGTGTTTAAAATAAATTGCCAAATGAGATTGATATCTATACCATCATTAGTTACTTTATATCTAGAAACGCTAGAAGAAATGCTTACAGTGATTTGCACAAATCATTTCATAAGAATAAATTTAATATACTACTTTACATTATATAAATATATATATTTAAAAAAAATGAACATAGAGGGGCCCCGACGTTCCGATTCGCCCCGGGCCACTAAAATCTCAGGACCGGCCCTGGCCATGGTGACCAAGTTCGCCTTCTCTGTGGCCCGCGGCAAGGGCTCCTCCAAGTGCTAGAGCTCCTTGTAAGATACTAATATGACCACTCGATGTGATGAAAAGTTATGGACTGTCCGTTTGCTTTTACCACCCAGATCAGAGCGAAGAGAATGAAACGATCATCTGCATATATTAAGCTTTTTCTTTTTCTTTTTTTGCTCCAGGGATATGCATATATTAAGCTTTCTTTTTGCGAGGGACCTGCATATATTAAGCGACAAAAGGGGGATTACCCCGTCTTATATTGAGAGCAACAAGTCACAAGTCCAACTGGACCCATTTCACACACACACACACACACACACACACACACACACACACACACACACATAAGAGTCCAACTGTACCCAAAAGACAACCGCACGCAGGCGGCCTACCCACGAAACACACATCAAGTTTCAAAAGCCAACTACAGCAGAACTACTGGACAAACTACCTTCCCTACTTTTTATTCAGTGGCCCAAACACACACAATGCGCGCCACAGATCCTTCAGTTGCAGGAAGTCAAATTATTCAGTGGTCCATGCACAAAACAGCAGTAGGCTGCACCACATCATACGACATTTTATAGACATATGCAATTAGCTTGGTAAGTTTAGGAACCCATTAAAACATACTCTTTTTTCATGTTGCAAACGTCACAACAACTATCCACGCTTATTGTCAAATGTCTAGACTCTACTGTTGATAAGAACTCAATGTTACATGTGGCATGATCCATGTCTTCCTAAAACCAGCCAAAAAACCATGCCATATGATAAATTACGAAGGTTGGGTCGCTCCGCCATGCCCATTCTGTTTTGAAATAACCTGGGGTTTAAGTGAAAACAGCAATGTAAAAAAAAACATGGCACACACAATTGTCTAGCCTTTGGAAACGCGGGGCTGGGGGGGGGGGGGGGGTGTAACATCCCAAATTTCAAACCAAAATCAAAATGGAATAAAAATCACTCAAAATTTAAACTTTTATCTAAATCTTATCTTGCCATGAATTTTCAAAATAAAATTCATTAAAATAACTCAAACTTGGTTGAATCTGAAAATTTCAAAATATAAAATTTGTGCTCTAGTGATTGCTCCATTTAAAATCCACTAAAATTTGAACTTTTTGAATTTACAACAAATAAAAATGGTTACATGTTAAATCCTAGCAAATTCACCTTGAATTTTGAGAATTTGGAATTTAAAACCTGCATAAAATATCACCATATGCATTTTTGGGTTCGCTGGTTTTATTTGGAGTATTTGTTGAAGTTGATCCCCTTTTCAAATTTGAATCCTATTCAAATTTGAAGTCCCTCAAGTTCTAGAAAAGAATAAACCAATTTCTCTTTCTCTTCTTCCTCTGGGCCGAATCCTCTTTTTCTGGCCCAGCCGCTTCTCTCCTTTTCTCTTACCAGCCCAACCCAATCCTTCTTTTCTTTTTCCTTTCTCCCGCCGCGGGCCGCTTCTCTCTTTCTTTCTCCTTCCGGCCCAGCCTGGCCTGGCCCGGCCCATGCCGCGTCACCCCCAACCTCCAGCTCATCTCTCTCCATCCCACGTCGCCGCCGACGCGTCGCCGCCGCCGCATTCCACGCCGGCGCCCTCTCCAGCTCACCCCTGCGCGCTACTGTGGCCATGCCGCCCCGACGTCACCCCTGCCAAGCTCCGCGCCCCGAGGCCACAGTATTGCGGGCGCCGAAATCTTGGACAAGTCGCCGCCGCAATCGACGACCTCGCCGTGGATAAGAAGCAACGCCGCAATCTTTGACCGGATAAGCTTCGCGGCGAAGGCGTCATCTCTCTCCGCCTATAAAAGGGGTCCAAGCCCCTCCACCGTGACCCTCTTCTCCCTTTTCCTCCAAACCCTAATCTCCCCGGCCGCCGTCGATCTTCGCCGTCCGGCCGTCTCCGACCAAGTCAAGCTGCCGGTAAGCATCCTTGTGCTTCTCTCTCTCTCTCTCTCCCCGTCCTCCTTTTTCCCTCTCCTTCACTCCAATCGCTTCCCCACCGAGCCAACATGGCCGCCGCCGCACCACCTCGTCGCCGACCGCCTTCACGGCTGCGTCCGGCTCGCCCAAGGCACACACTAACTTCGCCAGGCCCTCGCGCATCTCCCCTACCCCCAAAACCTGCTCGAGCGTGCGTGCGTGCGCGATTCCGTCGAGCGCCACCGCCGCTCTCCTCTCCGGCGACCCCTCGCCGCCGTCCCATTGCTTGCCGTCGACGACAAGCTCCACCCACCGCTCCGCCATCCCACGCTGATCCTCGGCACCATGACCTCGTCGACCTTCCGCCAGCCCAGCCGCCGGCGGCGAGCTTCCCGGCGAGCTGCCGCCGCGCCGGGCTCTGTTCCAGCGACCCCAGTCCACCGTGGACCGGTGGACCGCGGCCACCAGCCGGTCCACGAACCCTGTGGACCCAGTCCACCACTTTTTCAATACGAAAATAAATCCAAAAGTCCCAGAAATTCCCAGCCCCTGTACATTTTACAGATAAGCCCCTCTAGTTTATTCTATTTCTGTTTAGCTCCTGTTTTTTTACAGAAACACCCTTATACTTTCCCATAATTACCTTTTAGTCCCTACCTTTTTACACCAAGGTCCCTAAACTTTTCCATTATTACAGATAGGTCCCTAGAACTATTCTGTTCTTACAGATGAGTCCCTAGAATCTTTCTGTAATTACAAACAAGCCCCTAGAATCTTTAAACGACTATATCTCTTCCATCCTAGCTCTGTTTTGAGTGATTCTTGCGCTCACGCATTCGTAAGCACCTCATGGTATTGTTGTTGAAGCCACAGAAGGTATATACAAACCATCAATGCCCAGATTCCTCTTTTTTTCGATGAATATTTATCCCGGCCAATCATTCGCCGCTAATCTCGCATAACACAAATGTTCTTTCGCTTTATGGTGTTGAACCTAGTCAACCTCGCCGTATCGTTCCACATCGTTCAATCAAACCTAATCCCATATTGCCATCAGCTGCCACCTAACTTTATTGACTTAACGATCTTCTTGTTATGCAATCTCTCATTGGATCTTATTGTTGCTCATTGCTATTTCAATTGCCACCATGCATTCATATCATGCATGCATGCCTAGATTATGTACGCATCTGCATCTGCACATCCTTTTCCCGAACCACCCATGTTCTTTAATGGAAATAACTTAAGTTTTATATAATAGATATGCACGCAATCACCATTAATACAGCATATGCATCTCATCATCCTCACTCTAAGGTTTCAGTAAATAAAGTTTCATGCCAAACCCTGCACCTTTCCTCTTTTAAGAGAACTTAGATAATTAATAATTTGTCTAGGTGAATATGGCCCTTATAAGGCCATGAATATAACTTGTAATAAATAATCTTTCATAAATAATATGCATTGCATAAACATAGCCATTTCTCTTGGAGTTTTATCGATTCTTATTGGAGTTAATTGGATTTTATTGGCTCTTTTCGATCTCTATTTCTTTTGCGATAGTTATTTATACGTAATGTTTCTATGCGCTAGCTTACGCAAGACTCGAGGAAGAGCCAGAAGAATTCAAGGGAGATTTAGAAGATCCAAGCTTCGAGGATGAGTTGAAGAATCCAAGCCCGAGGACGAGTCAGAAGATACAAGCTTAAGAGGAGGACTCGAAGATCAACTTCGACAGAAGATCTGAGGTCCAAGAATCGGAAGATTAGGATAGCGTTTTCAGGCAAGCTCTACTTCTCCTTGATCATGATTGAACCTACTGTTTTCGCAATGCACCTATATGGCCTGTTCTCGTACTATGCATTACTTGTTATTTTACTGATTGTGTAGTTATTGCCCTACTTGCTTAACCGATATTGATGCTACCTACTAAAGCACTAATATCTGGATCCTTGTTTACCTTTGATATACCTATCACCTTGATAACCCTAGGATAGTTCCATCATTTCTATGATGGCACGTTCACCTTACTTCTAGAACTGCTTAGGACCCCGCAATGTTTCTACATTGCCACACCATACTCATATACTATGCTTTATAAATGTGTTAAATGAGTTTGGTGGTGTGCGTAATATTGGGGTTGGGAGTAGCACAACTGTGTTAGGTGATGATGTTGGTGACGGTGATGGGATGGGTTGGACTGCGGGCAAGGCCATTAGTGAATTGTGATGTTGTGATAGGCCCCTAGTGTGGGACATGGTGCTTGCCCGGCCACATAAGGACCGGTTCATTCAACCTTTAACAAGATGATTCTCGTACAACCACGGAACCTGTATGGGAAGGACTCACCCTACCTTCTTGGTGCCTACCACTTTGATCCACCTGGAGGGCAGTAGCGCAAACGAGCAACCAGGAGAAGACTCCGGAGTTTGTAGTGCTTAGGAGCTCCGGCCCGAGATCCCCACATTAAATGTGCTGTGGTTCCACATGATGACTATTGTAGTCACATGAAAAGCCCCTGGGTTGGTTCGTAGGTGGCATTGTGTGTGGTACTCGGAGAAGATGGATTGAGCGTTATGTTACTCTCCGTACAAGAGTGCATAGCCCGTAGGAAAAGATGTACAACCTCTGCAGAGTGTAAAATTCATCCGGATGGACGTTGTCACGGCATATGACGCATCTTTGTTGAGCTCGATATGATTAGCCACCTCTCATTCCTTGGAGTGTGAGTGAGCAGTAGTCTGCTCGTGTTTTGGAAGTGATGGCAAGTATGCCGGGTCGGTATGACCACTGAGGTCGGAAGGCCCAACTAAAACTTGGGAACTGGCGGGAATGCTTCATACTCCTCCAGGGCCAACCAACTAAAATATTAACAGTTACTTCTCTGTTTTATCTAAGAATTCCTTCACATGCTTTAGTAAACCTTGCATAAAAGTTGCTTGCTGCAAATGAACCATACAACCTGTCCTTGCTAAGACCAAATATGTATGTATATATACCTTTGTGTAGTTTAGAGCTTGCTGAGTACCTTATGTACTCACGTGTTTGCAATCGTTGGTTTAGTAGGTGAAGACTTCGTAGATGACGACAACGATTGGGTTTTCGGTTCTGCTTCTCAAGTTTGCTTGTGACGTTGGGCCATGGTTTCCGCTGTCTGCTTCACCTCTAGTAGGTCGGATGGACTTGGATAGTTTTGAATCCTTGTCGTACCGCCACTAAGGGTCTTATATCAGGTATCTTACTTATTTATCTATTCGAAGTATGCTTTTGATTATCATATCTGTGTTCTTGTGCGTATCAGCTACTGATCTAGGGACTGATACAGGATGCACAGTAGATTCCAGAAATGAGGTCAGAAAGGGGGGGTAAAACGACACATCGAAAATCAAACTGACACCCCCCGTGCTGCTTTCCTCATCGAGATCTCCCTTCTCCCTGAGATTGCTAACATCTAAATTCACGTACGTGGATTTAGAGGTTTCTCTCGATCTTTTTTCTGCATTATTTTCGTTATCAATGGAGGCAGCTTTCTCCCCCCCAGATGCGAAATTGTGTTTTCCTCCCCTCGATGCGGCTGAGCTGATGTTCTGCTTCCACTTTGTGCAGATTCGGCAGTTCGTGTTTTTGGATCTTGTGAAGGCTGTGTTTGGGAGAGCTTCTATTGATCTGGCGTGCTTGGTGCTCTCGAGTTAGCTGCAGGAATGCTGTAGACTTCGGTTGCTTTGTCGCAATGTTTTGTGCAGCGCGCATCACCTGTTCGACTGAATTCCCCCGATCAACTGTCCAATAAAAGACGCGGTCTAGGATGGACACGGCCGGCGGCAAGAGCTCCAAGGCTATGGTTTTCGTGGGAGACAGAATCAGCGGCCTCCCTGACGAGCTGCTTCACCATGCCATGTCCTTCTTGCCAGCAACGGACGCAGTGCGCACGTGCGTGCTGTCATCGAGGTGGCGCCTCCTCTCGGCTACCGCACGATGCATCAATATTGATGCCAAGAACTTCACCACAGAGAAGGAGTTTATCGATTTTGTGACTACCTTTCTGCTTCGTCGCGGATGTACGCCATTGGAATCATTCCAGCTCAGCGCTGACGGGCCTGTCATCTTTCTTAAGAGGTTCCAGGACACTACCAACTTGTGGATCAGTCATGTCCTGTATTGTAAGGTTCAGACACTGAGTATTATCAACCACGATGACGACAGAGAGCCTATAACCTTGAAACTTCACCGACATCTTTTCACCTTGTCATACTTGAAAAGATTGCATCTCTGCTATGTTCGACTCGGCAGGCGTTTCCTAAGGAAACTCCTGTCTGACTGCTCAGCATTGGAAGACCTAGAGATGTTAAACTGTGAGATATTTGCCACCGAATTTTCCTCTGCCACATTGAAGAACCTGAGCATTGACTATGTTAATTTCCCAGAGCTGGAAACACATGAATATTTCATGATATTGTGATAAACATGCCTAGTCTTGTCTCCCTGCACATTGGATCACTTCTCTGTCCAAAGCTGATTCTTGCGGAAGTGCAGTCATTGGTAACAGCCTCAATTTCCTTTGGTTATACTCAGTTACATTTGCTGAAGCCTGTGACTATCTTGGCGCTCTTTCAAATGTCAGGAACTTGGAGTTGCTGTTTCTGGATGATGTGGTATGCTTTATATGGGGTTGCGACACTTGCAGCTATATTTTCTTTTTAGTTTTTCTATTTACTACTTTGTCTAACTGCCTTTCGTTACTGAACTTGTAGGAAGGGGAGTGTTCACTGCGAAGTGATATGCAGTTGTGTCGAACGGTATTTACTAACTTGACAACGTTGTCCCTCAGTACTTGGTGTTTGCATGATGACTGCAAAGTGCTGCTGTATATGCTTGAGAGATCACCTAATCTGGAGCTTCTCACTCTGAAGTTAGAGAATGTAAGTTTTTCTTAGAGTCCTGCACTATGGCGGGGTGAACTTGGATATTTTTTTCCCTTTTCCGCATTGCAGTTTTTGCGTGTTAATGATATTTTTGTGTTTTGATTCTTGTTGGCATTGTACGATCTACGATCATCTTAGTGGTTTCCTGGTGCTGCTGCTCAAATGAGACCCCCTTCTGAAACAACAGAGCCATTCACTTGTGAAAAGCTTAAGAAAATTGAAATCATCTGCCCAAAGCGCATCAAAGGAGTGGGCATGCTAGTGACAATATTATTTGCCAATATTATCTCTCCTCCGGAAATCAATATCAAGCCACTTTCAGGTTATTCATTGTAAGTTTCTTGTTCTCCTCAAATCGCACGTCTGCATGCTTATTCAGTTTACATCAGCAGTTAAGTTGTGCTGTTGAGACTCTACATCACCGTTTATGCTTGTTGTGGCCTTGTAGGTATGAATTCCCTTGACAATCGTACGGCTGGAACTAGAGCGTGGAAGATTTGTGTCCTCTCCCCTCCTGGACGGCAGCATTTGAAGGTGTCTAGCCTAGAGCAACTGCCAGCTTGTAATCGTTGCCTTTCTGCTTTATGCTGAGATGGAGAGCTTTTGCTGACGTTCTGATATAACTGATACTTGTGCGCGGGCATATACAGCGCATTGCATCTCTTTTGTTGTTTTGCTCTAAAACCTCTCTAATGTGCTGTAGAACGTTGCCTCAAATTCGATTGTTAAGCATGAGTTGTGATTCAGCGTGTGCTTGCTGGGGTTCCACAGCTTGACGGGTTATTTCCAGAATGCAGTGGGTATGATTTGGATATTGGTCAGCGAGCTCAAATCTTGAGCCCCAGCCCCAATTTTCTGTTCTTTGTGACATTCTCTAGTTATTGAATGACTCGGTCTATTTTGTTTCAATTGACATCTCTACAATACGATTTGTGAATTAAGACATAAGCCATTCGTTTTTCTCAGACCACATTCTGTGAATTGTGACGTAGGCCATCCATTTTTCTATGACCACATTTTGATCAGAAGTGTTGGAATCTGAACTCAAGCTGAGACAAACTTTTTAACACTATTTAGGGATAAGTCCAGATTTGATTCGTGGAGCTACCTACTAGAGTAAATCCCATCTATCAGCAGTGTAGCAGATGTTGTATAACACAAAATAAATCCATGAAATTATCAAAAGGAGGATGTAACAGCAAAAGAAGAATCATGTTAAACTGAAATATAAAAGTCAACATTAAGAATGTTTCGCTGATACATAGATTTGCCACTGGCTATAGCGTAGAATTCCTGCTCCTAACTTGATGTACAGGTGTGGTAGCTTACTGGCTGACTTTGTGCAAAGTTATGGAGTACAATATCTGGTGTTTCAAAAGCTTGAATGTGATGAGATGAGTGATGGCATGTACCAAAAAGCTGTTCGTGTCATTAGCTCCGGCACTGAACCTTGAGTTCTCACGAGCCCAGCACTGGACACACGTTGCGCCGCTGACCATATCTTGGATTCCAGGCACAAGATGGCGTCAGACCCATATCTTGATCGCCGGAGCGCCGCTGACGCTACTTTTCTCTTTTTTTTTTTTTTGTGTTGTCCCCAAGGCCTCTGAAAAATGAAAATCTAGCTACTCACCACAAACCAACGGGTGCCATGATGAACCAAGGGCGGGCGACGAAAGAAAGATCTCCCCTGCTTTCTAGCACGCCCTTGGTACGTACCTGTCGGTATAGATGCCTTTTGCCAACAGTAGAGAGTGCAGGCAAAGGTTGGTCATGGTGTAGTGTACGTGTCCAGCAACCGTCATGTCAATGCAATCGAACAAGCTGTACAGGCCGGCCGGCGGCGATGCTTGATGCGGCGCGCCAGGGCACGTTCACCTGCTCAGCGATCGCCGCCATTGCCGCGGCGTCGTGTCCTCATCACGGGCTACCTCCTCCATCCCGTCGGCGCCAATGAATCGAGTCCATCCACAGTCTTCACGAGCGCCGCCATGAGCTGCAAAATGCTAGTAGTATGTAGCCGGCGAAGAGTCTCGCCGCTGATAGGGCGCGATCGAGGAGCTGACCGTCGTCCATGTCCAGCGCACCTCCATAGCAGCGTCCTTGACGCACGACGGCTGCGGCTGTTGCGATCCGCCGACGAACCTGATCCGGACCGCACCTGTGCAATCGGACGGCCGTCGCGAAATATTTCACTGCACTGTCCTGCATCAACATTGCAATATACAATTACCGCCCTTTTGATAACATCAATTTGTTTGTTGTTATACCACATCTGCTACACTGCTGATTGATTGGGTTCACTCTAATCGATAGCTCCAAAAATTGAATCTGGACTTATCCCTAATTCCTGCTTTCTAAAACAAAAAAATAGTCCCAGATTGAGTTCAGATTCCAACACTTGTGATCAGAATGCGGTCTGATGAAAAATGAATGGCTTACGTTAAAATTCACAAGCACCCTGCAGCGCCCAAATATGCTAGAGATGTCGATAGAAACACACTAGCCTGATTCATTCAACAACTAGAGAATTTCACAGAGAACAGAAACTGGAGGACTGGAGCTTGCTGATCATTAATTATCCAAATCAGAGCCACTAAATTCTGAAAACAACCCATTAAACTGTGAAACCCCGAAGAGCACACGCTGAATCACAACACATGCTTACAATCGAATTTCATGAAATGTTCTACAGCATATTAAAAAAAGGTTTCCGAGCAAAACAACAAATGATGCAATGGTCTGCATCATCTGCGCCCACCCACAAGCATCAGTTATCAGAACATCAGCGAAAGCTCTATCTCCAAAGAAAGCCAGAAAGGCATCGGTTGCATGCTGGCAATTCCTCCAGACACCTCACGACCGTCTCAAATACCGCCATTCAGAAGGGAAGGGGAAAGTCGTACCATTGCGAACACCCTTCATACCTACAAGGCCACATCAAGCATAAAACTGTGATGCCGATCCCCAACAGCGCAACTTGACTACTGATGTAAACTGTATAAGCATGCAGATGTGCAATTCCAGGAAAACAAGAACTTACAGCGAATAACCTGGAAGTGGCTTGACATTAATTTCCGGGGGGGAGATAATATTGGCAAATAATATTGTCACTAACGTGCCCACTCTTTTGTTGCGCTTTGGGCAGATGATTACAATCTTCTTAAGCTTTACACAATGGAATGGCTCTGTTGTTTCGTCACAAGGGGATTTCAATTCAGCAGCACCACCAGGGAACCACTAAGATGATTGTAGTCAGTACAATCCCAAGAAGAATCAAAACCCATCAAATCACTTATGAGCAAATATTGCAGTGCAGAAAAGGAAAAAAATGTATCCAATCTTGCCCCGACAAAGTGTAGGGAAATCCTAAAAAATAAAGAACTTACATTCTTTAACTTCAGAGTAAGAATCTCCAAATTAGGTGACCGCTTAAGCATATGCAGCAGCACTTTGCAGTCATCATACAAACACCAACCACTGAGAGACAAAGTTGTCAAATTAGTGAATACGGTTTGACACAACTGCATATCACTTCGCAGTGAATACTCCCCTTTCTGCAAGTTCATTAACAAAAGGTCATTAGGACGAAATAAATAGACAAGCTCAGTAATAAAAGGCCATTAAGATGAAGAAATAAATACACAGCTACATATAGAGCATACCACATCCAGCGGAAACAGCAACTCCAAGTTCTTGGCATTAGAAACAGAACCAAGAATGTCACAGGCATCAACAAATGTATAACTCTGAGGATAGCCTAAGGAAATTGAGGCTGTTACCAATGACTGCACTTGCACAAGGAAAAGCTTTGGACAGAGAAGTGATCCAATTCGCAGGGAGACAAGACTAGGCATGTTTATCACAATAGCATGAAAGTGTTCATACGATGTAAGCTCTGGGAACTCATCGTAGTCAATGCTCAGGTTCTTCAATGTGGCAGAGGAAAATTCGATGGCATGGATCTCACAGTTTATCATCTCTAGGTCTTCCAATGCTGGACAGTCAGTCAGGAGTTTGTTTAGGAAAAGGCTACCAATATCAACATAGCATAGATGCAATCTTTTCAAGTACAATGAGGTGAAGTAATGGTGGTGAAGTTCAAAGGCCACAGGCGCAATGATGTCCTCCTGGTTGATAATACTAAGTGCCTGAACCTTACACCGCAGGACATGACTGATCCACATGTTGACAATGTTCTGGAACTTATCAAGAAAGATGGTAGGTCCGTCAGCGCTGAGCCAGAAGGATTCCAATGGCGTAGAACCGCGATGACGCAGCAAGGTAGTCACAAAATCGATGAATTTCCTCTCTGTGGCAAAGCCCTTGGCATCGATATTGATGCACCGTGCAGTAGCCCAGAGGTGGCGCCACCTAGTTGACAGCACGCACGTGCGCACGGTGTCCATCGCCGGCAAGAAGGACATGACATGGTGAAGCAGCTCGTCGGGGAGGCTGCTTATTCTGTCTCCCAAGAACGTCATAGCCTTGGAGCTCTTGCTGCCGGGCCTGTCCATCATAGCCCACCCTTTTTATTGGTCAGTCACTCGGGGAATCCAGTCAAACAGGTGATGTGCGCCGCACAATACATTGTGGCAAACCAACAAAAATCTACAGCATTCCTGCAGCTGGCTCAATAGCACCAAGCACCCAGGATCGACAGCATCTTCCCAAACACAGCCTTCTGCACAAAGCGGGAGCCGTGTTAAACATCAGCCTCAATTGAAGGAGAAAAACAAAATTTCGCATCTGCAGGGATGAAAGATGCCTGCCATCAATGACTATAATTCACGTGAACTTGGATGTTAGCAATATTAGGGAGAAGGGAGATATTGACGAGGATAGAGTGAGAGGATCAGAGTTAGGCAGGAAAGCAACTCGGGGAAGAACAAAATCATCCCTACTAACTAGTTCTTGTACCATCTCTGTTTTTTTTTTTTGAAGCAATTGTACCATCTCTGTTCCTCCATCACAGGACCAACATAAGTAAATATTTGTTTGACTAAACAGAAAGCTATTAATCTAAATAATTTCTAACAGGGGAACACCAGATCCGCCTCTACTATCCATGGACTACTGCATCACTCGATCAAATCTTTCGAACCTACTGCTTGTTTAGTCCATTGAACAAAATCTATTCAGCAGACATGCTCTTTGGTCGATCAAAAAACTATTGCCTCACTATACCAAATGGACGACAGCATGCCTAGGAGGCTCCGTCGGTCCAATCTCAGATCGAGAATGTTGTAGCTGATGTCTGGATCGGGTTGAGCGGTTCTTCAATTCCTGCTGTTAGGCCTGTAGCTACAAATTTCCTCGGCTCGTGTTGGTGGCGAGTGGCGACGAGATTAGGGAGGAGAGATGCGGCCGCTCTCCATGGGGAACGGAGAAGAAGAGAGGAAATTGCAAGGCGCCCAGGTGAGCGAAATATGCGGCGAGCACAGCTTGTGCGGAGTTTCCCCGGCCAAAAATCGGAACCGCCGTTTCGCGCGCCCGCATCCCGCCTTTGCGGTTGTTTGCGCGGGAGTAGGGCAGGCCAGAGCGTCTGGGCCGAGCCAAATCGTGGCCTACAACCAAACGCATGCCTTTGGTCTTTTCCGGCCTTCAAGAAGAGCAGAATAGTCGGGAGCGCGCCTATACCAAGGCCCATAAGAGGAAAGCGCGCGGAATTTTTTTTATTTTTAATCGAATTTTTAATTATATTTTTATTAATAACCGCTCGTTTTCGAAATTTGCAAAACTAGTCGCCTATTCGCCCAACGATTGGGCGATAACCTCTTGTCGCCCGTTGACTGGGCGACAAGGCCGCAAATATCCCGAGAACGGGCGACAAGGCGCGGGGCGCGCGCGGTGGGACCCAGTCGCCCGTCAGCCGGGCGACAAGGCGCGGATCTCCCGTCTCACGGGCGACAAGGCGCGTCTCGTGCGCGGTGGGGCCCAGTCGCCCATCTGCCGGGCGACAAGGACCCGAATCTCCCGACAATAGGGCGACAAGGCGCGGCGCGCGCGCGTGGTGGGGCCCAGTCGCCCGACGGTGGGGCGATAAGGACCCACTCGCCCGACGTTCGGGCGACAGGACGCCCTTATAAAAGCCGCGCGCGTTTCGGCCTCCGCCGCGGTGAGCAGAAAGAGAGGGAGAGAAGAAGGGAAGAGAAGAGAGGAGAAGAGAAGGAAAGAGAGAAGAGGGGAGGAGGAGGTGGTTGCGGCGTACGACGCGTCGTAACTTCGGTAAGTTTTCGATTCGTATAATAGTTAGAGTATGACTAGTTATAAATATAGTTTTAGATGTAGCTAGATCTAGATTTACTAGTATTTAAATAGTGTATTATAATATATTCGTATTAATACAATAGATACAGATTTAGGTTTAGATGCTTATAAGCTAGATGTAGAGTTAGTAGTATTTAAATAAATAGTGTAGCATTATAGTATTTAAATAGTATAGCAGTATAGTATTTAAGCTAGATCTAGATTTAAATAATGTAGCATTAAATAGTGTAGCATTATTAAATAACAGCATTATAATATTTGCTAGTATTTAAATAGTTTAGTATTATAGTATTTAAATAAATAGTGAAGCATTATATAGTGGTATTAATATTTACTTACAAGTATTGTAGATGTGTGACTCTGTAAAATAGGTATAGATATATTAATATATAGATGTAGCATATTAATATAATTTTGATTAGTACGTGACAAATACGAAAATAAATGAAAATCTCGATGTTTGACAGGTATGTCAGAAAAAATAGTGTTTCAAATTTATTATGGAGAAGGGGATATTGTTCGTGGGGAACAGGGGGTTGATCTATCAGGGTTTACGTCAGTTTGTAGAGGAATCACAAGGCCAAATGAAAGGACAATTAAAGGTGTGCACAATTGGTTGATGCGGCTGTTTCAGCTGGATACAGACCAACACGGATTGAACCTGATGGGCATGGTTAGCCGTGCACGTGAGGGGTTTTACTGGGAGTTAATACCGTTGAATGCAACATCAACATGGAGGAAATATGTGGATAAGGCTGTAGAACGTGGATGGCCTCTCGTCCTCCTTGCTCAGGCATACCTAAAGGAGGTGGTTGAGGTAGATGCCGTGGATGTGGACGAGGTAGGTAGGCCAGCCACGGAGGATGAAGAGGATCGCGAGACAGAAATTGAGGAGGGTGAACAAAATCTGGCATCTGTGGAACCGATGGGTGAAGCAGACGAAGGAGAGCGGATAGAACACATAGTTGAAGAGATGAGGAGGGATGACGAGGAGTATGAGAATCTTCCCGAAGTTGACTCTTCAGACGACGAGAATGAAATTCCAGTCCCAGCTGAGTGGAACAATCAAAATTTTGCAAATCTGATTATCAATGAAGGGTACTCCGTCCCATGGGAGTACCACGGGAATGAGGTGACAGAGGGAGCTCTGTACAAAGACAAGGATGATGTGATGAATGCTGTGAAGTACTGGTCTCTGTCGGTGAAGAGGTCCTTTGTAGTTGTTAAGTCCAGCAGGAAACTGTATGACGTTAAGTGCGTGTTCACTCATTGTCCGTTCAGGGTGCACGCTTACGAGCAAAAGTGGAGTCTGCTATGGAAATGCTCTATAGTGAAGGACCATACATGTGAGTTGGAAGAATTAGAGAAGTGCAATACAGCTCTTACCTCTAAATTTGTTGCTGACTACATGTATAGTACAATTGTGGACAACATAAGGTATGAGCCAAAATCTATAATCAACATGATAGAGGAGGATTTCAAGTACACCATAAGCTACTCTAAAGCTTGGAAAGCAAAGCAGAAGGTGATAGAGAAGAGATTTGGTTCATATGAAGCCTCTTATGACAACCTGCCATCGTTGTTAGAAAGCATCAGACAGAGAAACATTGGTACGTATTACGATATCATGGATTTGCCAAATCCAAAAGAACCTGGAAAATTGATCCTTCATCGTGCCTTCTTTGCATTGGGTCAATGCATCATGGCATTTCTGCATTGCAGGCCTATTCTTTGCATGGATGGTACTTTCCTCACAGGAAAGTATAAAGGACAGATTTTGACTGCTATTGGAGTCGATGGCAACAATCAAGTCGTACCAGTGGCATTTGCCTTTGTGGAGAGTGAGAACGCCGATAGCTGGTATTGGTTTTTGGAGCGTGTAAAGTTAGCAGTGGTGCAAGGACGACCTAATGTTTGTGTCATACACGACCGACATGCAGGTTTGCTGAAGGCGATATTGGACATCAAGCATGGTTCTGTTGAGCGTGGTGTTCCACCTCGTTGGCCTGACATACAATCTAGGTGGTGCATGAGGCACTTGGGTGCGAACTTTTATAGTCATTTCAAGAATAAGCATCTGATGAATATGTTCAAAAGGCTGTGCAATCAGAATCAACAGAGGAAATTTAATGCAATGTGGCAGCGGCTTGATGAGTTGACAACAAAACAAATTCAAGAGTTGTCGAACAGGCCGAACCCTAATCCTGATTGGTTTGTTCCTCTTTCTGACCTCCCCACGGATGGCCCGAGGAACGTCGTCCGGAGAGCAGGGTCATCTATCAGGTGCTTCTCTGATTGGATTGAGCATGAGCCAAAGGAGAAGTGGTCATTGTTGTACGATACAGATGGTTTCAGATATGGAATAATGACAACAAACATGGCAGAGGTGTACAACTGGGCTATTCGTGGTTTCAGAGGATTGCCTCTTGTTGGAATAGTGGAGGGGATTTTGTATGGGACATGCAAGTACTTTCGTGAAAGACATGCAGCAGCTTGTCATGCTATGGCTGACAACAGATTGGTATTTTCAACATTCATGACAACTTACATGGAGAAAAAGATTAAAAAGGCAAGTTTGCACCGTGCTCGAGCAATGGGCACAACAGAGAATCGTTTTGAGATTCTTTGTAGAGACAGGGGCCGTCGTGGCGGCAACCGCGACAGGACGGTACAAGAGTGTATTCTCCGCAATGAGTCATGCATATGTTCCTGTATGAAGCCGAAGCTCTTACACAGGCCATGCTCACATGTTATAGCAGCTTGTTCACTTACAAATTTGGCCCCGAAGCGTTACGTGTCGCAATATTTTTCAAAAGAGTATGTCATGACGACATGGAATGCACCGCTTGATTGCGGATCATGTTCACAAGTTCGCACGGGAACTCTGTGGGCAAGCAGCTGGTTTTCTTTGCTCGCCAGATTGCGGATGCACCGCTTGACGCTGTTCCGCAGTACAGCTGGTCGTCTGCTATCTTAGCAGCGACGTACCGAGGACTTTGTGACGCGTGCACAAAGACGGACCCCTCAGCCATCCTGACTGGTTGCCCACTGCTCCTCCAGATGTGGGCATATGAGCGGTTCAGTATCGGACGTCCTCTCATGGACCTGTCCACTTACGGAGGAGTGCTCTACGGTGACAGCGAGGAGGATGGCCCAACCATGGGCTCCTTGTGGTGCCGACGTCGGGTTAGTGCCGCTCACTTGCCGTAATATTCTACACTTGTATTCAATTTGTTACATCCAATTGAGTCGTCCGATTTCTATGCAGCCTACTTGGGCAAACCTGCAGGTCCACAGGGCTTATCCTGAGTACGTCTCGGCGTTCGACAGGATCCGAGGAGACGAGGACGTGCGCTGGAGACCTTACACCCCCGACGAAGTTGCTGCCCGGGCACCGGCTGGGTTGTCGACGTTCTGCACGGTCGACAGCCAGTACTGGCTTACGCGGGTGGCTCTCGTCTTCGACATCTGCGTCGAGGAGTACTCACCTCACCGGGTGATGCGCCAGTTCGGTCGTCACCAGATGTTCCCGTTGGACGTTCCCCGTGTTGTTCCGCCGTCAGCTCACTCGTAAGTTATTGAACTATATCTACTAAATCTATGATACATTTGATTTGTTGTCTTATTCCACTCTTTCTGCAGTTACACGCGGAAAGGAATGGCAGCAGGCACCGTTTGGTCCATACGTATGGAGCCGTGGGTGCAGCAGTGGGGCCGGGCGTTGCAGGAGGTCACGCAGGAGACGAGGCCGTTCACCTCCGAGGCTTACGAGGAGTACCTACGGTGGTACATCCCTCGCACACGGACCAGGGTGACGCACACACCGACGGTGCCAACAAGGCACATCCCGACCCTGAGAGACACGTACCCGACCCACAGGGACCAGGCCTCGTCGTTGGCGGTACAATCCTTACAAACATATTCCTTTCACATCGTTTTATGCTATACAACAATACTCATTTGAAATATGTTGTTCTCTTTACAGGCTGACCTAGCACAGCGGATCGCCGTGGAGTCGGGATCAGTTATTCAGCGGATGAGGCAGGGCATTCAGCTTACCGGACACGAGATCTCCCTTGCGATGAAGAGGATCTACGACGCAGCCACGGACATCGGGAAGCTCACCTCTTGCAGTTCCTGCCGTCGGCATACCGATGCCGTCCCGCACCCTGCGCAGTCCGAACCCAGGGCGGAGCGACCACAGTTTCAGCAGCCGTCCTACACACCTAGGACTGCAGCACCACCTCCTCCTCGTCCGATGTTCACAACAGGTAAAAACCTCTATTATTTCGTTCTAATGATTATTTGTAATTAATAGTCATATTTTTCTTACTGTCATGTCTTATTCGTTATGCGCAGGTACAAACTACAGCGGTTGGCCACCAGCTGGTGATGTTGCAGGATCCTCTTCACAGATGCCACGCATGACTCCAGGTAACGTTTACTACTAACGTTTCGTCATATTACATATTATTGTTACGTTCTGCATAACAACAACTTTGCTTTTATAGGTTCAGGGATGGACGAGTACGACTACAACGACGAGGAGGTCCCCGAACACCCTGAGCGTTACGGCCGACGATCTCCGACGCCTTTCGACTTCGACGCGTACATGGCTGACGAGCAGCAGCATACACTTCCTGCTTCACAGTTAGCTGGTGCACCACAGATGACACAGTTATCGCAGGACCACTACGAGACACCAGCTGCTGCTGCTGCAGGTCGTCCCGCACGTCAGGTGGTTCCTCCTTCGCCGTTGACGTACTCAGCCGATCACGTGAGAGCGGGTCGCAAGGCGCCTAAGCCTGGCACAGTTAGGGGTGTTCCCCCTAAGCGTGGCAGGCATTAGCTACTTATCTCGTGTATCACTTGTATGTGACCGTGACTTTATTTTGTATGAGTTGTATGCATGCACGATGTTATACATCTATTTGTTCGTCCATCGTGGTAGGACATTTGTGCTCATTGGGTAGGACCTTTTATGTTATGCGATGTTACTTTATTTCCTTTTACTGTCACAGCGATGCGTAATACCAATTATTTTGAACCATGCGACAGAGGCATTACGAGGCTTTTACGCTCCCATCGTCCACTCCAAAGTGTGAGGCGCATCTGCAGGTGCCCGCACGACCCGACAAGCGACAAATAAACCAGCTTGTCGCCCGTTGTTGCGGTGACTAGCTTCCTGTCGCCCATGAATAAAGGCGACTGACCCTTGTCGCCCTTGTGCTGGGCGACTGGTCCTTGTCGCCCAAGGTTGGGGCGACTGGTCCTTGTCGCCCGGCGACTGGGCGACTGGTTCTTGTCGCCCATCTACTGGGCGACTGGACCTTGTCGCCCAGTTATCGGGCGACTGGCTCCTTGTCGCCCTGCTACGGGGCGACTGGGCCCCACACATCGGCGCGCGCAGCCTTGTCGCCCATGGGCCGGATTATTTGCTTCCTGTCGCCCCAGCAACAGGCGACAAGGATATATCGCCCAACTGATGGGCGAATAGGCGACTAGTTTTACAAATTTCGAAAACGGGCGGTTATTAATAAAAATATAATTAAAAAGTCGATTAAAAATAAAAAAATTTCAAAGCGCGCGTACCTCCACATGGGCCCATGGCCATGAAAACCAACCAAAGCTTCGATGCCTAAAAAAAAAAGAAAAGCGTGTTCCTTAAAAGAGAATCGAATGTTCCATTAAAAAAATTAAATGTTCCAGTGAAAAAAATTAAACATTACACCACGAGACAGGGTGGCACTGGTGGCACTCGGGGCAGCATGGCGGGTGGCACGGAGCGGGAGCGCGGGGCGGGGTGCCCCGGCCGTTCAAAGCACCCGAGTGTTGTATAGGAATGATGCAGGATGATATGACTTTGCGAAATTTCATACATTGCACGCTTGATTTTATCTTCCAATGGAATTGTGTCGACAACATATCCGGAGTGGCTGGCTGGACAAACTTGACTGGTGTCTTAGTCAACCTATGTAGCCGAAAATAGATTTCTTTCAAGATCCATGTGTTTAGTTAGTTTGAACCTCAACTAATATGAATTAACTAGCAGGAAACCCGGGCGTTGCCCCGGGCTTTAGGAATTGTCTTGCAAACTGTCACATCTAACCAAAAGGGGGTGATAACATTGTTTTCTAAGGGAAAATAACGTAATTGTAAACATATAATATTATAAAATGATCAGAGAGAAGCTTTAGGAATTTCAAATCCAACATGCTCAAAAGAACAAATCTAATAAGTTGATACATGACAATTCATGTCCATAAATAGGGTTACATCATAGACATCGTTAAAAGGGTACCAGGCAGGGATCCATAACCACAATCTAAGCAACCGAGTTGTGCTTATGTTACTCAACCACGGTGAACCCGAAAGACCAATGTATGCATTTCATCTCTGGTTCCCAATATCAGGTGCTACAGAGTAGGCACTGTAGGTAAACCACATAAGCAATCATCACTCATGGTAAGACATGACCACGCCCTTTTCCTGATCTGTGGACAGCAAGCATAGCTGGAACAACAGTGCTTGAGTCCATCAGTTAAGTTTGAAAGCAGCGCATAAACCTGGCTTTTCAAAGCTTCATCAGTGGGAGGCCTAATGCTTAGTGCCACCAGTCAGATAGGCTGAGCTGGAAAATCGCCCACACAAACTAAACTTTTGATATCACAAAAAAAAAAAGAGAGAGAAAACGGAAAGAAATATCAAATTGGAAGCATATGTACAGATCCATCCTCTGAAACATCAGTCAGCTAGCTGATACTCGACTCCGGGACCTGCATGATGCATGGAGGAAACAAACTAATAAACAAATCATGGTGCACTCAAAATAAACATGTTTCCATTTTTCTTATGCATGTACATTACATAGGCTGATTATCCATCTAGGTGAACTTAATAAGAATGAAAGAATTCTGTAATAGTATAGTATGGTAATACAATTATATTATGGAAGCAATATCGTTCAAGATTGAATTGGTAGAGAAATAGAGCAGCAGGAAGGCATTTCTTTAAATAAAATGAAAATACTATTGCGAGGACACACCTTGTTTGCCATCTGAAGGAGCGATTGGGATAGTTCTGAATCTCCACTGATTATACAAATTTGATCACATTGAGTCTCTCATCATGTTACAACTGCATGAATGCAATAAAAGTACTTCAGAGTCAAACGGCAGGAATTGGAGAGACATTATCTAAATTAAGTGCAAATCACACTACTAACAATTGCTTGAAACACAATAGGATTCAGAAATAACTGAAGCAAATGCAGTCACAGAGATGTGCACATATCTGATTCTGATACTCAGGTTTCAAAAATGGGTTGGTTCTTTTGATTCAACATATGCGCATGGAATTTAGAAAGAGCAATGTAAAAAAAGGGCATAAGGAAAACGTGTTTATTGCAAGTTGTAAACGCTACTGTGGATCCCATATCTGAATAGTGAAGCTGAATCAATCATAACAATTTGTAACGGAATGACCGCGGTGCGGCAGTTAGCTGTCCATGACTACATTGATCTCAAGTTCCAGTAAGAGGAACTACGAATTATAGATTGTTCAATTTACGAAATATAAAGTGCAATTTTTCTGAGAATATATTTGGTTATAGAGTTTTCATGCTGTTATTCTAAAATGGGAAAGGCCCACAGGTCGGCAACTGAACAATCTCAATTTCTAACCCCATCTGCTCGTGTGCTAGATAAATTTTATGGTACCACTACAACAGATCATAGCTAAATCTTTACCTCCTTGGCTCCTCCACTATGAAGACCTAAGGAAATTAGAATTGGATCCAATCAATAAGGTTCTTCAAAATTATTCTTCCTAAGCATCGACAACTCAAAGGAAGAACCGAAGAAGAAACATACCAAATATGGGTTTAATGTCTGTAAGGTGTTCCTTTGGTCGATGGTAGTCTGCTGAGGCGCCTCGCTCAACAGCAATATGAGCAGCACGGGCCTGGCTTCTGATCTGCAGCCAGCGGGGACGGAGAAAGATGGCTGAATGCAAGACCTGGAAGATGGATGTCCCACCGAAAACACTGGTGGGGGGAGGGAATCGATCAAGGCACGGCGGAGGTGCAGCACATGTGGGCACGCGGAGCAGGGGACAGAGGCTAGCTAGCAGACGGCTGGCGGCGTGGGGGAGTTGGGTGCAAGCAGCATCGGCGCGGCGGTGGTGTTGGCGGCGGAGATGCGGAACGACGTCTTGATGCGCGGCCAGAAGATGCGCGTCCACGCACCGGAGCCTCCTGCTGGTCCTGCAGCCACGGCGCCATCTCCGCGATGGGAGGCGCAGCGCTGGTCTACCGTCGCTTGGAGTTGGAGCGAGGAGCTGCAGGAGGCGGCGGCGCAGGGGAGGTGTGGAGGGAAGGAAGGGGATCGGGGATGGATCGGAAGGAGAAGAGAGGAGGACGGAGCTGGAGATTTCGGGAAGTCTCGTTGCGTGGCGGTTCGGACGGTCGGTCGCACGGGTGAGAAAAGCAGCGAAGGGAGCATGACCCAGAAATGCCCTTCGGAACAGTGTAACAGTAACCGCCGGCCGTACATCTCCAAAAACATAGAGGTAGATAGATGAGTCCAATATAAATATATTTTAAAATTTTAATAGTTTTTCAACATTTTGATTGCACTGATTCAGTTTTTTGAATTAGTATTTCTACATTTTACATAACTTGTTGAACTATATTCCAAATATGCTCACGTTATCCTCCATTTCGCATCAAATCCAACGTTGGATAACAAAACCAATATATATTGCACGCATATCAGTTCCTGCCACATCCAAACTACTAGTTAAATATTTCCATGATATAATGTTTAAGTAAAAAATCCAATATAATAAGGTTATAAATATTGTAATTCCATTCCAATTTCGAAATTTTACTGCCACAAGTAAATCTATTTTCTGGACAACACAACTAATACAAATGCAGCCATTTAAATCCTTTCATTATGCATTTCCTTTATTAACCACCGTAATTTGAATAGCAGGTGCCAAAAATTATTGGTTTCCGTATTTGCTTTCACACGATTGAATGCCGTAACTGTTGCCTGCCAAAAGACAACAGAAATGGATCAAATCTCAATGGACGGTCCAAATCAACTCTCTGCACCGTAACAAGATCCCTGTTTGCTCTATAAATTAACCATGGAGCCGCAGCTGTATCGATATACTCTCACTCATCCGGTCATCCCATCACACATAGGTCTACTACTACCGTCGCAATGGCGAAGTCCATGCGGTTGGGACTCTTTCTGCTGTCCTTGGTTCTCCTTGCTTGCACAGCCAGTGCTGCACGCATAAGCGGTAATCCAAGAGCCCACGATCTATTTTCTTTGAAGGAAATAAAAATATATTTCGTTATTGATTCGAGGGTCATTTCATTTACATCATGTTCCTCTCCTGTGTTCTCCATTCAGCTGGTGAAGGCATAGAGGGCAACAGCAAGGGCGAGACGGAGGCGATGGTGGCAAGCGACCTGGGGAGTGGACGTTTCACTGGATGCTACCGAAACCCGTTGCCCACCCCGGCGTGGGTGTTCTGCTGTATCAAGGATGAGAACTGCTGGACAACGTCAGAGGCGTGCAGGTCGGAGTGCGGCTAATCGGATCGAAGCTTTCTCCAATCCGTGGCCAGCTGATCATCATCAGCCGTTGTGATTGCGTACCTACATATCAACACATGCAGATTATCGTAGAGATGATTTAGCATCTTTCGTGTACCGCCAAAGCAGCCGAGAACGAATCGCCCGTAATTTCGCGCTTTCCTTAAAGTCCCCTCTGTCACTGTCACGGTAAAAAGAAAAATCAGGATCATTAACGTTGCCGTATCGGCTCGGCGATTGGCGGTGATGATCGTATTTGGCACCGAATTGCGGGTACACCTTCGCTGACCCCCGGTCGGCCGCCGGTGCACCAGCGCGGTGGCCGGTCACCGTCCGTGGTGGCCATTGCCACCGCTGTGACCCCCCATAGGCACCAGGCAGAACCTTTGATTAGCCTTGGTTTATCGTCAGATTGGATTCTTGCACACCAAATTGGAGGTCGCCGCGGCGAAACTGCAGAGGAGGCGAACACCACCAACGCGTCCTGGAGCGGCGCGTCTGGCACCGCGGTCGGCAGGCGCAGGGCCGGGGCAGAGCGGCACCGTCTTGTCCGTAACACGATGGCGTTGGTGAGAGACGAGGATCCGCCGGCGGCCAGGGCCAGAACATGCAGAGTCTTGTTCGGGCGAGGCGATCTTTGAGATACCAGAACGCCGGGGCCTCGACGTACGGTACTACGTCCTGTTCGACTTGGCCGAACCGGACGCCGGACTCGGCTACTGTGTCGGAGGAGCGCACCACCGGTCCCAGGATGACGCGGCCCACGCAGCTGCGAGAGAGAACTCACCGTTGCGAAGGTCCAAGGCTGCCGCGGAGGAGGTGACCGCCCTGGGTTCATGGCAACCGCCCGATTGGACTCCTGCGGCCCAGATTAGGAGCGTTGACTGGTCGTTAATCGTGGTCTAGCCGAGTGACGGGAGCAGAGGACGTCGACGTCGAGCTCGTGTCGCTTACTTCAGCGAAGGTTCGCCATGGTTCAGGTGGCGGAGGTGGCCTCCGCAGGCGGCGAGATCCTCGGCTCCTCCTCCCAACGTCGCCACGCCACGCGCCCTCCTCGGTCCTCCCCGTTCCTCCTCCCTTCACGATTTCAGAAGACATACCCGGTGGTGCTGCTCGATACACTTCACGTATGGTTTACAGTCCTATATATGAAGCTTCAAACTTGCGTACACAAAATCTTACCTATCTTATTGAGTAAACCTCTCCTGACTGTCGAATACTGCATCAGTTCAGATCAGTTGAATGCAGAGTGGAAGTGGCTTCTGTAGAAATGGATGGCACTTGCTTGCACACAAAATTGAGGCCATGGACTGACAGCACAGCACACAGCAGACGACTCTGCTTGTATTTTAGTCAGATTGTAATTATGAATCAACAAGATATGTTTCGCAATCAGAGAATGTGAAAATGTGCACCTGTAAATAAGATGGAACATTGGCTACAACAAAACTAAATAAGATATTCCAACAAATATTGATTTGTTCTAGTTCAGATTGGGAATGTAACAGCAAACAAATGAATCATGATAAACTGAAATAAGAATTAATCTTTCGTAGCGATCTTTCAGTGCTACATTGATTTGCCTCTGTCTAATAGTGTTCTAAGGTAACTACTTTTAGATTCCCAGCCCCTGCATGGGCACTATTATCTTAGGTTATGAACATTTTTTTCAATATCTTAGGTTATTGAACTTTGTGACATATCTAAAAACATTTACAAGAGATAAGATCTAGAAGGCAAGAATAGATGCATATAGCTAGTTTGATTGTAATTTCTTGGAGAAAATACAAAGAAGAAGGAAGAATTTATTTTATGACCTGGTCAACCTAAAAAAAGAGAGCTTTGTCTCAGCTGGACTATACTAAAGTAATCCTACTAACTACTTTTTGTTCACATGACAATGCTACCATGGTCCATGGGTCACCATCTTCTGTTGCAAGGGGCACATGCCTCCTGTCCAGCCCAACCACCACGTAGAATAAAAAATGATATTGATGAGTGTATGCCTAAAGACGGTGGCCCTCTTGTCCAATGCATGTGGCTACATTAGTCTGTGATGCTCCTTTCCCAAACTTCCCTCTCCACCAATCTCAAGAAACCCCATTCTCTAAGATTTCGCTCTCTAATTCCCCATTCTCCAGCTGTCCGGGAAGATCCCAATGGATCAGGCCAACGACGCTACTACTGGTGTGGTGGCTGGGAAGGCAGGCCGGATGATAGGGTGGCGGTTACCTTCCTGGACTACTAGCTAAGATGGCACAACCGATGTGCTTGGCGGTGCGCAGGCGCGGCGATGAGGTGGCGTGGCGCTGGCACGCGCTTTGGCCATGTCAACATGGCGGCGCTCAGGAAGCTAGCTCGGGAGGAGCTAGTTCGGGGCCTGCCGGAGCTCGGGCAGGTGACGGAGGTCTGCGAGCCGGGAAGCAGAGGCGCACCACGTTCCCGGCGCGGGCGGAGTACAAGGCGCAGCGGCGTCTGGAGCTGGTGCACGGCGATCTCTGTGGGCAGATCACGCAGGCGACCCCCGAGTGGCAACGAGTACTTCTTGCTGCTCGTCGACGATCTCACCAGGTTCATGTGGGTGGCCATGCTCCCGTCCAAGGACCGTGCGGCGGAGGCGATCAAGGAGATCCAAGCACGCGCAGAGGGCGAGTCCAAGCTAAAGCTCGGCGTGCTCCGCACCGACCGCGGCGGCGAATTCAACTCGGTGGAGTTCGCGGAATACTGCGCGACGGAAGGAGTCCACCGCCAGCGCACTGCTGCGTACAGCCCGCAGCAGAACGACGTTGTGGAGCGCCGGAACGGCACGGTGGTGGCGACGGCGAGGAGCATGCTCAAGGCGAAAGGGCTGCTGGGTGGTTCTGGGGTGAGGCCGTGACCACCGCGGTCTACATCCCTCAACCGGTGCCCGACGAAGAGCGTGGACGGCATGACGCCGTTCGAGGCGTGGCATGGGAAGAAGCCGACGGTGCACCACCTGCGAATGTTCGGCTGCATCGTCCACGTCCGGAACACGACGCCACACTTGAAGAAGCTGGAGGACCGCGGCCGAAAGATGATCTTCGTCGGCTACGAGCGCGGCTCCAAGGCGTACCGCGCGTACGACCCCGTGGCGAAGCGTGTCCATGTGACGCGCGACGTGGTGTTCGACGAGGGAGCCCAGTGGGACTGGGGCTCGGAGGAGGCCGGTGGCGAGACGATCGGCGACGGCGACGTGTTCACGGTGGAGTACTCCGTCTCCACCTAGGGACCTCCGGTGACCGAGGACGTCGAGGAGGCACCAGCAGCTGCGGCCGAGGAGGGCGAGCTGACGCCGCCGGCATCGCCTCATGCCGGCGGAGGCGCGGCTCCAGCAGGACACGGCGAGGTGGAGTTCGCCTCACCACCAAGTGAGGCCGACGAGCAGCTGGACGCCGACCACGACGACGACGCGCCACTACGGTTCCGGCGGATCGACAACATCATCGGCCCGGCCTCGCCGCTCGGCCTCGCGCCGCATGCGCTGGTCGTGGAGGAGCTCAACGCCATGAGCTGCACCTGCGTTGTTCGCGGAGGCGGAGTGCAGCCCCAGCTGCGGAAGGCGATGGTGGAGGAGATGGAATCCATCGAGGACAACAAGACGTGGGCGCTCGAGGATCTCCCGCCGGGCCAGCGCGCGATCGGCCTGAAATGGGTCTTCAAGGTGAAGCGCGACAAGCATGGGGCGGTGTCCAAGCACAAGGCGCGCCTCGTGGTGAAGGGGTGCACGCAGCGGCACGGCATCGACTACGACGAAGTGTTCGCGCCGGTGGCGCGGCTCGACTCGGTGCGCCTGCTCATCGCCCTCGCGGCGCACGAGGGGTGGGAGGTGCACCACATGGACGTCAAATCGGCATTTCTGAACGGCGACCTAGAAGAAGAGGTCTACGTCGAGCAGCCGGCCGGATTTCGTGGTCGCCGGCAAGGAGCAGAAGGTGCTCAAGCTGCGGAAGGCCCTGCATCAAGCACCGCGCGCGTGGAACGCGAAGCTGGACGACACGCTGTTGTCTTTTGGCTTCAGGAGGAGCCCGTCGGAGCACGCCATCTACCTCTGGCAGCACGACGGCGAGCAGCTGGTGATCGGGGTCTATGTCGACGACCTTGTGATCACCGGCACGAACAGCGGCGACATCAAGCGGTTCAAGGAGCAGATGGTGGCCGCGTTCAAGATGAGTGACCTCGGCCTGCTTCACTACTACCTCGGCAGCAGGGCGTGAGGGGGATCTCGCTGAGCCAGGGCGCCTACGCCGGCAAGATCCTGGAGAAAAGCGGCATGGCGGGCTGCAATCCCAGCCACGTGCCCATGGAGCCACGCCTGAAGTTGAGCAAGCTCAGCTCAGAGCCGCCAGTCGACGCGACGATGTACAGGAATATCGTCGGGAGCTTAAGGTACCTGGTCAATACCCGCTCTGATTTGGCATTTGCGGTTGGATATGTGAGCCGGTTCCTGGAAGATCCACGCGAGGATCATCTCGCAGCTGTGAAGCGCATCTTGCGCTATGTGGCCGGGACCCAAGGATGGGGTCTCTGGTTCAGCAGGAGGGAGAAGGAGAAGCCTCATGTGACAGGCTTCGGCGATAGTGATTTCGCCGGGGATGTTGATGCAAGCAAGAGCACAACCGGCGTGATGTTCTTTCTCAGTGGCAGTCCGATCACTTGGCAATCCATGAAGCAGAAGGTGGTGGCAAAATCCAGCTGTGAGGCAGAGTATATAGCAGCTGCTAATGCTGCTAGTCAAGCATTGTGGCTCGCTCTTGTGCTGTCTGAGATGCAGGGAACAGCAACAAGAGCGCCAGTGATGAGGGTGGACAACAAGTCCGCCATTGCTTTGATCAGGAATCCAGTTCTCCATGGACAGAGTAAGCACATTCGAGTGAAATATCACTTCGTCAGGGAGACTGCAGAGGAAGGTCTGATCAATGTGGAGTTCATCAGAAGCGAAGACCAACTGAGCGATATTCTGACGAAAGCGCTCGATAGGACCAAGTTTCATGAGCTGCGTGAGAGGAGCGGCCTCATCAATGTCAACGGCGAGCACAAGGCTTAGGAGGAGATTGTAGGAATAAACCTTGTGCGCCTAATTTAGCATTTGCTTTCCTTAGTTGATTAGCTAGAATTAGCAAGAACAGATTGTGTGGCGCCTGATTATAGGCCTTTAATTTCTTTCCATGTAATCCTCTATTTAATCAAGGCAATAGACCGCGAGCACAAGGCTTAGGAGGAGATTGTAGGAATAAACCTTGTGCGCCTAATTTAGCATTTGCTTTCCTTAGTTGATTAGCTAGAATTAGCAAGAACAGATTGTGTGGCGCCTGACTATAGGCCTTTAATTTCTTTCCATCTAATCCTCTATTTAAGCAAGGCAATAGACCGCGAGCACAAGGCTTAGGAGGAGATTGTAGGAATAAACCTTGTGCGCCTAATTTAGCATTTGCTTTCCTTAGTTGATTAGCTAGAATTAGCAAGAACAGATTGTGTGGCGCCTGACTATAGGCCTTTAATTTCTTTCCATGTAATCCTCTATTTAAACAAGGCAATAGACCATGAAAACGCTGCCAATTCTGCAGCACCAAACGAGATCGTGTTCCAGTGTGTTCGCGTGAGTTGTGCGCGTGTGTGTTGGTCATGGTCCTCTCCGGCGGCGGCGCGTCGTCACTCCGGCGAGGTTCCAACACCTCCGCGTGCCTGTCACGCACGCCGTGGCTAGCCACCTGCAGGACACAATCTCTATCAGGGACGATAGCACGTCGGTCGGGCCGCACGAGGAAGCAGGGGAGACCTGTCGTCGTCTCCTCTGTTTCATGACATCCTCTGTTTTGTGGTGAATAGTGATTTTTCAGTGGCCTTAAGGACGACAGACAAGGACTCAAGGGGTGGTGCTTAACGACCATGTTCGTGCACCACAGGCTAGTGCAAGAGCAAAGGATAATCAGAATGTAAACCTGATCATCTTTAAGTAGTGCCCTAAAAAAGAAAAGCATCTATAAATGTGATTGAACGTTACCTGCAACCTAGCAAATCTATTTGCATGGTAGGGGTGGTGAATAAAGTATGTTTCTGCGTGGTCAAGGTTTTGGTCCCAGTACGGGCTAGTTTGGATGCTGCCCTGAGCGTCGTGCCTGAGCAAAACAGCTGCCTGGTCAGGCATAATGAACTTGCCTGGCCAGGCACGAGAAGCACAACTTTGTTTGGTTGCAACTTTGTGCCTGAAGAGAAGGCGCACAACCAATCTACGTTTTAGCAAAGTGAAGACGTATGCAGCCGTTTTTTCTTCGTTCCTCCATGGCCACCGTCGACCGCCTCCAGGAGATCAATCGCTAGCGGGCGTGCTTTGCCAGATTGATGCCCGTAATGGGCGAAGTGGATTCGTTATCAGGCATACATGGCAATTATCTGATCAATTTGGTCCAATTCGTAGTTTGTGCCACGAATTTGAAGGATGTGCGACTATGGCTTGGAATGGGGAAAACCAAATTTACTCAAATCCGAGGAGCTCAGGCGTGGATCCATGGCGAGATGAGGTCAGGCGGAACAGCTGACCGCTAGGGGTCTGTAGACGACGCACGTGATGTCGGAGGTCCATGCCGAAGCTCGTCAGCCTGCGCTCCCGAGTGCCGTTTGGGCGCGAAGACGATGGGGGCCATGAGACGTAGCAGAGGAGGAGAAGGAGGAGGCCATCGCTGTTCGTGGTGCAGACGATGCTGCCGAGGAGGAGAGCAGGTCGTTGCCGAGGTCGGGACTGGGACGGCGGAGAGGGTGGGGGCACGCTGGAGCAGAAGAAGGAGCCGCCTCCGCCATGGGTGCGTAGAATGGGGATGAAGAGGAGTCTTTTACGTGTATGAGCCGGCCAGCCCGTGGCCACTGTGTACAAGGAGTCTTTTACCTGTGTGCCACTAAAAGTTTTCTAGACACATGTGTGTCATTACGCGAACTTTCTTTTACCTATGTGCCATTTTATCCACCATCTGTTAGAAGTTAACGGTTTTAACCTTCTGACAGGTCGGACCCACCAATGGAAATGTTCATCGTACCCCTGAACCCAAATCTTACCTTCCCTGCTCGCCGCGCTGGCAAGCGCTACTGGCGCTGGAGCCACGCGCCAGCCCCAGCGCAAGCCGCGGGGACGCCCCGTGGCGTTGCCTTGGCGCCTCCAACCCCCGCGCGGGCGTCGGCCGAGTGGCCTGGCCGCGCCGCCATCTCTCCTCCTCTCTCTCTGGTTCACTCCACCGCCACCCCCGCTCCACCGGCGCGCCGCCGCTCCGGTGCGCCTTCCGCCTCCACGCCACCGCCCACGGCACCGCCGCGCCACCCTCGACCTCACCTGCCACTTCGCGCCACCCCTCCTCTCCTCCCTCCGCTGGAAACCGGTTTTTCCCCGCTCCCCTGTTCCAGCGCCGCCGCCGCCACTCCCTTCGAATTTCGGCGCCCCGGTGGAGTACCTCGCCGGTTTCTTCGCAAAAGTTGCACACCCCACTCCCCTGTACCAATTGGCACTCACCCCCCATCTTCCTTGTACAGGAGTTCGCTGGATTTCGTTGGACCACTGCCGGCCGCCTCCCTGCCCACGACGAGCCCCATCTTCCGGTCACCGCCGAGCTTCCTCGACCCCGTGCCGCTCTTCGCCATGATCCCGTGAAGCTTCTCGAAGTGACAGCTCCGTCAACCGAGCACCCCGCCGCCGTCGAGCCGCCGCCGAACCTCAGGGAGCCGCCACCGCCCGTCGCCGGCACGCTCCGGTGAGCCTCCGGCCAAACCGCCACCACCCCGAGATTCCTCGTCCTCCGTAGGCCGTGTAGGGCTTACAGCCGGGCCGAGGGGAGCACGCCGACGTGACTCCGGCTGCTCCAATCAGCGCGGGGTACAGTTGACCCCGGCGCCGGGGACATGGCCGCGCCGCCGCGGTTCCACGGGCTGGCCGGCTCATCCACGAAGCCGCCCCTGAGCTTGGACGGAGGCGTCAGGAGCGGGTCCTTGGGCTTCTTCTTCTTGAGCGCCTCCTTGCTTCCCACCGTGGGCTCGATTTGAGCCGCGGCCATGGTGGTCGGAGCTCGACGTCGAGGGGATGGGGAGTGAGCTAGGGTGGTGAGGGAGCTTCTGTTGCGAGGGATTTGAAATCCATGGACGGGAGGGCGGTGGATTTGGCCGGCAGCCCATGATGTCTGTCTGGAGGAAGAAGGGCATGAGCATGTGTTTGTCTGGAGGAAGAAGAAGGGTAAGACAGTCTATTTACACCTCTGTTAGTCTCTGTTAGGTCTCTATCCATCCAAAATGGCACATAGGTAAAAGAAAGTTCGCGTGATGGCACACAGGTGTCTAGAAACTTTTTAGTGGCACACAGGTAACCACCATCTTTCGTAATGGCATACACGTAAAAGACTCGATGAAGAGACAGAGAAGGCTCAGGCACGCATCGCTTTGTTCGTGAATTCTCAGGCGCACGAAAACGAGCGCCTGAGCCTGAGCTCCTTGCCTGAGTCAGGCGAGTTCTCAGGGGAGCAACCAAACACCAGTTGTATGATCTCAGGCACGCTCAGGCACAGGCAGATTTCTCTCAGGGCAGCAACCAAACTAGCCCGTGCCTGAGATCAGGCTCAGGCAACAGTGGTAACATGAATGTAAATCTGACCACGCCAGGATGCATTGATCCTTCTCAAGTCAATTGTACCTCAGAATGTTACACGTTAATGTGTTGACACTGACAGTGAAATGAAATATTTCCTTTGCAAAAAAAAATGAAATATTTCATTTCCAGACTTTTGTCCAGAACAACACAGTGGTCACCCTGCAGTTGTTGTGCATTAAAAATCTCATCTTTCAAGACTGAAAAAAAAATACATAATAATTCGAGACAAAAGATTGAAATTCCTGAATTTTTAACTTAAACATGCTAAGGATAGGTTAAGGTTCTTGGGAGCGAAGTGTCTTCAGAAATTCTGAAACTCCATAAATACGACAGGTTTGCTGCACGTCAAGGGCCCGGATTGGAGTGGTGAGACAACAAGTGAAATTTGCAGTGTGTTTATCCTTCCTAGAAACAGCTTTCAAACAAATTGTGCCAAATGTGTTCTTCCTGCTGCCCGGCAGTAAAAATCTAGCCTTTTGCGAGGTCCGATTAGGCATCTCCGACGAAATTATTTATGGCTTTTTGCACGAGACTACAACGCAGATCACAGTGATGCTTTTAACATCTCTCGTGTACTAGTACCAAGCATTCGAGACTTTTTTTTTTGATATTCTTAGGAAACTGAGAAGTTTGGTGCTGAATGAATCTGTAGTCTGCAATAGCATCTTTGAAAGGTGTAAATACAGTTTTTTTTTATGCCAGTCCCCCTTGCTCGACTATGTAGAGCGGTGACTAATCAGTTGCAAGAGATCCTCAGCTTCAAGAGAAGATCAGAAATTCAAGATTGACGCCGCCTTTTTTCAGACAAAAGGCATCACCCTGCTTTATATGAAAGCAACCACCAAGTTCGCTGGGAACTCCCCAGGAGAGTTTACAGTCTTTAACGAAATAAAAGCAGAATTAAAAGTTCAGTACGGTGGGCACCAAAAGTAAAAGCAAACGAAAAGATCAGTCACTCCAACTCGCTCCAGCATCTATCTTATTACATGGCTGATAGCCAACGTCGACGTCCTTTGCTGAAGCACCCCCTTGACTCTTTGAATCAGCAAATCCACCATCTCGCGTCACCTGGCTTCAATAGGACATCTGTGCAACAATGAGATTATTCTGTGAACAATAGATTGTGGAGATGGGCAAAGTTTATTTCTAAAAGCATAATCATTCCTGTTCAGCCACAAAGTCCCACAAATGGCCCCAAGGATAACAAACATTCTGCTATTGTTTTTATCTCCTACAGCCATAAAAGCTTGTGAGTATAAGTCATCTAGATTAGCTGGTACTACTCTCCAAGACGAAGTTTCCTTCATGACACACCACACAAAGACTGACAAAGGACATCTAAACATAATATGCTCCGAGGTTTCTGTTAACACTACAGAGCTTACGCAACTCACTTCCTTTCCACTTTTTCCTGACCAAAACATCAGCCGATGGGATTCTATCTCTAGACGCCTTCTGAACTCTGTTTCCAAACATATGATGTTTGCTTTCACGCCTTCGTAATGGCTGGTGTGGTCTACTTCTTGTCAGATCATTTGCAGTCAGCCCGTAACAGCAACCAGTGTCATGATTGTTTGCAACACGTTAAACTAAAAGCTCGTCAGTCATTTAACTGTCGAGAGCAAAACTCACCCCTAGCCTATGCCTGTTCTTGAACTTGCAACACTGTCCAGGAAAGCATCCCAGTTTTTGGCTTATACAATTTTAAAAATGAGCTCCTTGATGAACTTCCTGATTTTTTACCCTAATAATAATGTATTAGTTGACAAAATATAGAAATGAAGCCACTGCTTCTACCCTATCTCAGCATAAAGCCAGAATCGGTTGCATACTGGGACTCAGCTCCACACAACCCAGGATCATCACCCCGAAAAAAAAAACATCCCAAAGGAGGATAGAAATCTTCAGTTCCAGCCATCTAATTGCCAAAATCATTCGTCCCTACATGACCACAGCAAGTAGAAAACGAATTGTAGATTCATCCCAACAATATAACTTAGCTACTTCTATAAACCGTCATGCAGATGTGTAATTTGAAGAGAGCAAGAAACGTACCATAAATATCGTGGCAATAGCTTGATATTAATTTCTGGCAGAGGTACAATATTGGCTGATAATATTGTCACTAGCATGTCCACTCTTTTATCATAACTTGGGCATGGGTAGATGATTTGAATTTCCTTAAGCTTTTCACACCTGAATGGTGTCGTTGTTTCTTGGCTTGGGGGTTCCATTTCAGTAGCAGCTTGATGCCACTATGATGGTTATGGTGATCGGAAACATATTGCCAAGAAGAACAAGAAAACAGTTATGCTTTATTCATGAGCAGAATTTACAATGTGGAAATGGAAAAACAAACGTCCGATCAAAGCGCAAATCCAGAAAATACTTACCGCACCCATGAGCTCTAACTTGACAGTAAGATTCTCCAGATTAGGCGAGTGATCAAGCAAATAAAACAGTGCTTTGAAGTCACCATGCAAACACCAATCATTGAGACACAAAGTTACCAAATTAGTAAATACCACCTGACATAATAACATATCACTTTTAAACGAATAGTCATCATCCTGCAGGTCAAGAGAAAAGGGGCATTAATACACCCAAATACACACACACAAAAAAAAGCAAGCGTCACAACACTATATACATAGCATACCTTATCATCCGGAAGGAGCAACTCCAAGTTCTTGACATTTGAAAGAGCACCAAGAATGTTGCAGCCATCAGCAAATGTAACCAGTTGTTCACCTTGTCTGAGGCAAATTGAGGCTGTCACCAATGATTCCATGTTTACAAGGGTAGGCACTGCATTTGTACAAAGAAGGTGTCCAATCCGAAGTGAAACAAGGTTAGGCATCTTTATAACAAGATCGTACCCGCCTTCACAATCTTCACGGTATGGGAAACGGTCATAGTCAATGCTCAAATTCTTCAATGACTCAGAGGAAAACTCGGTGGCAAAGATGTCACAGTTCATCATCTCTAGGTCTTCCAATGCTGGGCAGCTAGAAAAGAGCTTCTTTATGAAATTGTCACGGACGCAAACATAGCAAAGACGCAAGCGTTTCAAGTACAATGAGTTGAAGAGGCAAGGGTTAGGCTCGAAGGTTAGAGGCCCATTGTCATTGATTTCTTCATCATTCTGGTCGTGTTTCATAATGCACAGCTCCTGAACATTCCTCCTCAGGGCGTGGGAGATCCACAAGTCAACAGTGTCACAGAGGTTCATAAGGAATATACCAGGCCCGTTGGCGTGAACAGAGAACGAGTTCAGAGTTGTGCAACCACAAGTCGGCAGTAAGGCGGTCACAAAGTTGATGAATTTTTCTTGACTGGTGAAGCCCTTGGCGTCGATGTTGAGGCATCGCGCTGCGGTCCAGAGGAGGCGCCACCGAGGTGACAGCACGCACGTGCGTGCCGCGTCCCTCGCCGGCAAGAAGGACATGACATGGTGGAGCAGTTCGTCTGGGAGGTCGCTGATTCTGTCTCCCGCGTCGTCCATAGCCTTCGCTCTCTTGCGCCTTCTAGTCTCCATTGCAGGATAGATCTGGAAGATAGTTCAGGATCAGTGGCATTCAGTCGAACAGTTGGTGCGCAGTGCACGAAACATTCCGATCGGCAGAACAAAATCTACAGCATTCGTATAGGTGATTCACGAACACAGAAGAACCCAGCTAGATCTACAGCACTTATTGCATAAGACTGACTCCAACAATACATTGCATATTGGAGAGGCATAGAAGAGTTTGGATGGCGTCTACAGTAACCGAAAGGGCATCCATATCTCGTTGTCTCCAACAACGCGAAAGGCATACGGATCGGTATCGCCCGCGCCGCCCTCCGCCGCCCACGCTGCTCGCCGCCTCCCGAGCGCCTGAGCGAACGCGAGCCGCACCCCTCCGCGCGTTCTTCCTCCTCTCGCCTACTCCGGCGCCTCTGCAGCTCGTTCGCCACCGCTGCCCTTGCAGCACGCGCTCAGCTACAGGAGCTCGAGAAGCTGCAGGTCGCCGACAACACCTCCCAACAACCACCACCAGCAGCTCGCGCATCGCATCGCATTTTGTTCCTCCAGCGAATCTCCATCGCAAAGCTCACCTGGCTGCGCAGCCCGCACCAAGCTCAGCTTGCTGTGTAGCACCACATCGAGCTGCTTCAGCAACGAATGCACATCCAGCCAGGACCCTCATCTGCCCTGATTTTTTGCCCAGATTGATGCTTGTGACTGGTAAAATGGATTCGATGGAAGGTTTAGAAGGTAAGGGTATGATCGATTTCGTCGATTTTATAGTCTGTGCTGCGAATTTTGCGATTTTGTTGCTTTCGGTTGGAAAGGGGAAGGGGATTTTGAGGAGGAAGAAGAAGCACCAGGAGAAGAGCGCCTAGAGGCGGCCCAGCTCACCTCCGCGCCGCCCTGCTCCTGCTCGCGCCGCCCTGCTCCCGCGCCGCCCTGCTCCTGCTCGCGCCCGCGCCGCCCTGCTCCCGCTCGCCTCGCGCCCGCGCCGCCCTGCTCCCGCTCGCCTCGCGCCCGCGCCGCCCTGCTCCTGGTCCGCCGCCGCGTCCCCTCGCCCTGCACACGCGAGCCTGCTCGTGCCAGCGGCAGCGCGTCCGCCTCTCCCTCTCGTCCCCGTCGCGCCCCGGCCGCCGCGCGAGCCCGCCGTGCCGCCTCCGCGCGAGCCACCGCCGCGCCGCCTCCGGACGAGCCACCACCGCGCCTCGGCCCCCCCGCGCGCCTGCAGCGTCGTCTCCGGGCCTGGAGCGTGCGCGCGTACCTGGCGCGAGCGCGGCCAGCGGCAAGCTCGCCCTCGCCTGCGCCTCCCCTGCTCCTCCGTGCCGCCACCTCCACGCGCGCGCAGGAATGCATAGGAGGAGAGAGGGAGTCACCCTCTCTCCTTCGAGGCAGAAATGGATGACCATTTGCCTGCTCTGTTGGAGGTGGGAGGAACGATGCACAGTGCAGAATCTAATCCAAATATGGCTTTGGCTCCTCCTGTTGAAGTCAGCCTAAACACAACCTTCTCAAGATTCAAGAACACTGCAAGATCTGCGAATAGTGGGACCTAACCTTGCATTTGCAGGGGAGGAGAGTTGTCTCCCACGGATGTCATAAAAACAATAAGGAGAAAAATCGAGAGATGACCTCTTCTATATCCGCAGGACCTTGGAGGATGGCGGATTTGAGGATCGACCAAGAGGGACGAGGTAGGGACGCGGTCATGGGAGCGGATAAGGTCGAGCTCCGAATTTATTGAGAGGGCACACTTACACTAAAATTTTTATTTTGCCTTTTTTTTGCCCCATATGGGAACGCACACGGTTGCCCCATATGGGAACGCACACTGACTCCAACAACCGATAGCTATTTTCGAGAGGCAAATGAAGTTTGCCTTCCGTGTACAGTGCTGAGAATTAGGAACGACTCCAACAGCATAGTCCATTTGGGAGAGGCAAACGGACACAGGAGACGCCGGCCAGGCTCCTCCGTGATGCCGGCATGGCCTCGCGCGCTTCACCGCCTGCGGGCTCGCCACGGGATGGGCTTCAGGTTGCTAGGCACCATGTGCTTCGATTGGCCCAAACAGGAGAATTGGGGATCGACACATGTGTTCTTCCTCCTCTGTTCTGAACACCATGGGCAAGCTTGGGAGGCTCAAATCCGCATGGAGGCGAGGGGAGAGAACGGACAGAGGGTGGGGGAATCGCATCCTCTAGGTGATATGATTCCATTTGAGCCATAAATTTGCGTGGTGTCTATTGGGAAGCGGCTGCTGCGACGGCGAAGGACAGAGGCGACCATGGCTGCTCGGGTGGAGCTCGGGAAGGAGAGGGATGGGACGATTGAGCGAGCCGGAAGGTAGTGTTGGTACCGGGGATGCTCACCTGTGGCTCGACCGGGATAGGGACGAGCTAGAGCGGAAGATAGACGGCGCGGCCGTCGGGATTGGGGATCGGATGGGGGCGTCCTCCCCTGGCGTCGCGCCGTCCCGCCCTCCTCCGGCTTCGCCGCCATCCCGCCCTCCCCCGGCGTCGCTGCCCTCCCGCCGCCCCCGCTTGTCGTCAACCCGGCGTCCCGGAGGGCGGGCCCGTCCGGTGCTGGACGACTCCGCCGCGGTCGACTCGTGTAGGATAAGATGCATCGGAGGAGAGAGGGAGTCTATTTTTAGCTCGCCTCTCTCCTCCCATGCATATTTGCCTTTCTTATTGCCTTCTCTGTTGGATGCGCTACAGTAGCACTTGAAGAGGCAAAAATGGCTTTGGCTCTCCCTTTGGCTCCTCTGTTGAAGTCAGCCTGAGAGTTTTATTAAACAAAATGCATATAAGTAATATATTTTTTTTTCTTGGAGATGGCTGGCGCGCGGCGGCTTAGAGACTTTGATCGATAAGGATCATGTGCACCGGACGACGGTGAAAACGCCAAAAGCTAGTGAAAAGCTGAGGTAAAATGCGACAGTCAGTACGGTAGCACGGTTAAGATCATTTTCAGAGTGAAGTGAAACACTCTGATATACCGCAAATTATCACGCAAGAGAAGTTTGACATGAGTCTTGAGCCAAGAACGCTGCAGGGGAGCTAGAGAGAAATGTTTATCAGGACTCTCGGCGGCGAGCCACGGCGCGCCGCACGCCCTGAAGACAAAGACAACCAGAACCAGGAGCCGTCGCTATTTGAAACAACGGCCGGGCAGTCGCTATTCCTGTTTTTCCCATGCAGCCATCCAGTTCGGTCTGCGCGCCTTTGTTCATGTTGGTCGTCTACTCGACGTAGTCAAGGAACGGAAGCGGCATTGCGTGGCGGGGCGCGCGTCGAGGACGCTGACTGGGCCCTCGATCGCCTTCGCCTACCTCACTGCGAGCCACCTCGTTCATGCATGCTTCATACCTCATGAGCTCATCCCCGACTCCAGAGCATTTTGTAGGCTCATGGCGGCGCTTAATTGTCAACACTAACGAGGACTCGGTTGATGCCGATGGACGACGGGTTGGAGATCTCGATCGTCGTCGAGCCTGCATGCGGCCATGAGCACCCGGCGGGGCGGCCATGGTGGAGGCGGTCACGGAGCAGGCGAGCGTCGGAGCGTGTCCCTGCGCGGCATGGCGCGTCTGCCATCGCGGCCGCCTCAGCGTGCCTGTCACGCCCGCCATGGCTAGCCACCTGGACATATCTCTATCCGGGATGACAGCACATTGGAAGACGGGGAGATCTGCTGCCGTCGCCTCCTCGGTTTCATGAAATCCTCTGTTTTGTGGGGAATAGTACAGATGTTTCAGAGGCCTTGAGGACGACACGCAAGAGGTGGTTGCTCTCGGCTTGTCAGAACTCAAAGTTTCGGTGCCAGATCCAGTGATAATCAGACTTGTAAATATGAATGTAAATCTGACCATCTGTAACTGTGCCAGAATGCGTTGAGGTGGGGAAGCGAAGAGTTGCTACCTATCGTCCTTGACGTGTGGTCACTGGTCAGCGCCTCAGTGTGGTAGCAGGCGTTGCCATGGCGTGTAAAATGTCCTGCCTCTCGTTTCTGTTGTGGCTAGCAGGGTTTTCATTTTCGATCGAGTGGCTAGCGGGGGTTCACTCTGATAGAAGCAAAGCAACCCCATCTAGCCAGGGGCGGATCGAGAAGAAGAGGAAATGAAGAGGAAGGGGGGCTGGAGGAAGAAGAATGGGTGATGAGCCCCTCCTTGGGAGTCGTCGTGGCTCCGCCACTGCATCTAGCTAATGCAGAAATAGATTTTGTTCCAGAGGATCCGGTCCGTGAGCCCCGACTCTCCTTCCCTTTCCCCGTTTCATCTCTTTCTTCGTGGTTATGAGAATGATGCTTCGTTCCTTATCCCCTGTAAAAAAAAGTTACTTCCATTGAGAATGACTAGTACAAATGCATGTATGTCACGTCTATAAGGTTCAAAATCATATTTACGATGGATCACAATAACATCTTAATTAAAGCCAACAAAATGTATATGGCAGTCACATATGGAAATTCCATGAAACATGCATACGACGCTAGGCCAAGATTATTCTCCCATATGGAAATTCAATTAAACATAGGTATTTGTCGAGACATCAATGACAATGGCTATGTGTCGAGACATCAATGACTGTGAAACTATCACAAGTAAAGCACATTACGTTTTAGTAGAGACAAAAGTGAGATGAAGCAAAACGTAGATTTCATCCACAGAAATAACATAAGGAATCAAATTTTGACACAAGCTAACACTATATATGTATCTGCGTGGTCTCTCTATCAACTACCATCAATTAAAAACTCTTATACATTTCCAGGAAACAATTTTGACAAGCTTTGCATGATCATATGACTTCAAATCCCTTCCAAGACACAAGCGTAGATCCAATGTAGTGCTGACAATAAGGAAAGAAATGCAAATAAAAAAAAGCAAGCAAGTGTCATTTTTTTACAAGCCATGGAGAAACAAAAATAAAGGCATCATACTTCACCGATCATAAAATACTCAAACTGTGTTGTTGCATGAAAGTAAATGTGTTTGTTGCAGCATAACTAAAAACATACCATCTATCTACCTTTTCTTAGTATCATCTTTCGTATAGACAATATAAACAAAATAAAAGTTTCTATATTAAAATTACTCTTTCTTGCCTAATGTTGGTGTTAAAGGTGGGGGAATATTCATGTCAACCTAGTGTTGCACAACATCGAAATAAATAGGTTTATAAAAATTCATGTCATCTTTGTTATACAAGTTCTAGGTAGACTCTACATTTAAAAAAGCTGACCTTAGTTCTGTAACAGTTAGTGTCTTATACAGTGATACAATGACATCCGCTGCCTTTCAACATTGGGTTCCATGCACTGAATTGATTATCAATCTTCACGATGAGGAATATCCATCTCTGCTTTCCACCATGTGGCTTGGTGAGGACTGCATTAGCGAATCTGAACAGAACAATAAATCATATCTAAAATGAGTAACAATATATTGTCAGCCCATATGTGACGATCAAACGGAGGATCAAACAACAATGTCAATTGAAACCTGAAAAATGAGAAGAATGAACAACATACATGAAACCTAAACATGTCAATTCTGATTACTTGTGAAACTTGAAATTTAAATTATTCTTATTACAGAAAGTTGGTTCACATTATGTTCAATCCTCGCATTTATGCTTACTGAAATACATGAGGAAACCAAAAGTGCATGTGTAATATAGCTACCTTTACAAACATACAGGTGAAAAAGGTTAAAACTCCACGATGCAAGGTAGTGAAAAAAGAATAGCTAGCAGAGCTAAGGCAAGAATGTGTAACTTAAAAGCCTATCCAACAATGATCAGCCAATTCCAAGCATCTATCTAATACAGAGCACAATTGCGACATCACTAAGCATTTTGCTAGACCTTTTCTGCAAAATGCCTTTTTGAATTATTACAACAGCAGCCTACAATACCGTATTTGCGGCCGCGCCGCAAGTTCCGCGAACAAAACAGCTGCCGTACTTTTGGCGTGAAAACAAACTACACTGCAGTTGTACGAGTGCGACGTGCCGCTACTTTGACAGTGTGAAGCAAACGACAGCCAAATAATCTACGGCACGCCAAACTTTCAGCGTGACAAAGTGCGAACATAATCCAAACAGCCCATTCGTTTTGCAAAGAGTTAGATTGCAGTATAGAAATGTACGAAACTAGTAGTATGACAACTAACCTCTCAGGCAGTCCACTAATGATGCGTTAGGGTCTCTAAGAGTGATGCAGGTCAAACGCCTTCCATCGTTCATCACACAACCAAGGAACAACCTCTGCTCTAGCATTGCTTCTGGCAAGGGGTTTTGAATAAGGTGCGGTATGACACCAAAGCCCTGCATGCGTGTTTGTTCTCCATGGGTGTGAGGATTTCTTCTAGCATGTCGTCGGGCAGGTGGAGAAGCTGAGACATAGAAGACGCAGATGTAGATGCAGCAGAAATCAAATGGTGTGAAGCCGGGGTGCGTGGCGAGGACGAGGAAGGTGGGGGGGCTGGGGGAGGAGGTTCGGACATCGGAGGCCCATCCCCTCGCGGCGGCCTCAAGGAGCCCACGGCGATGGCGGGCGCAGACCTTCCCGCTCAAGTCGGAGAGGCGCTCGGGGACGGTTAATGTGCTTGAAGCGGGTGGTGCGCCGGTCTCTCTTGGCCCTCGGCCGCCTCTGCTCCAGGTGCTCGCGAGCAGTGCTCTGTTTTGTTATTCTCTGTCGTTTGCATGCTCTGTTTCTTGCCAAATCATCCTCTCTGCGTATAGTTCTGCAGCCTGCTCCGTAGTTGACATTCCCTGTGTTTAATGCAGACCTGTGAAATCTGGATTGATGCAGTGATGCCCAGATGTGCTGCCAGGGCACGTGCGAGTTCCCATTCCCGTAAAATCGTGTGCTCATGCAGTGCAGTGCAGTACTGGGACGACGAAGAGGCCGTCGTGTTCGTCGCTCGCTCGCGTCAGAGGTAGCAAGCAGCAGGGCTGCAGGGGGCTTGTTGGAGGACATGCCAGTGCATCAAAGATGTGAACCCCGGCCGTTGTGACGTCTACCAGCAGAGATCGATCGAGGTCGTCCGGGGACTGACTGTTCACGATTGCCGCCGGCCGACGGCTTCCCGCTCTTGCTCCACCGTACGTAACGAGCACAAGAACATCAACCTCGGCGCTAGCTGGCGAGCATGCATGCATGGCCGTCGGGTCGGGAGGCTGTACTGCATGCCCGTTCTACCTCATCCAAGACGACGGCGTCTCTCTGGGCCCCACACAAACAAGCAGATGGACGTTTCTAGCTACGACTACGAGGTGAGCAGCTAGCTAGCGTTGAGTGGTGCCGGTCCGGGGCACACACGCACGCTGGCGGATGGATGCTTGCCAGCAAGAATTAAGCCGTTGCACTGGCGGGAGCTCGCGGCACCGTGCAAATGTAGTTCAGGGCGTGCGGAAAAGGATGCGGTGGTCGATCGATGAGGATGCGGATCGGTGCTTGTCGAGAGGTTCGTGGTGAAGAGGATTGATGGGAGTGTCGCGGTGGCTTTGTTCATCTCAGCAGAGTCACAGCACGGCAGCTGTGAAATTATTTCGTGACCATCCTTGTTTGCGTCGGCCGGGATGGTGAAAATTGGATTATCTTGGCATCTGTGAGTAATAATTCAGTGTGTAAAAATCGGCAGCTGTGAGTAATTATCTTGGCTTTTGTACTTTTCAGTGCTTCAGACTTTGTGCTCTTGCATTTTACATTTTCCATTTTCTATTTCTTGTAATCGCACTTGTGCATCTCTTTACCGGCATTTTTAAGTTAATAGGTAGGGGTTTCCCTTCCCGATTTCCGGATTAGTGTGTAGGATTTTTTTTAACTCTCGATAATTCAGGGTTCACCGTAATTTTTTCTTTACTCTAGATAGAGCGATGGTGAAAATTATTTCTAGTCTTGATATTCAGGGTTCATTGTAATTTTTTTTTCCGATGGTGATGAAAAAAAAAACATAATCTTGTAGGATTGTAGGTTTTCTTAACAATATATACAATTATGACATCAGAATCTGAGGATTTTAAATCAAGATATGTGCCCTCCTTTGACAAACAAAGTACGCATTGCTACATTCTTAAATGGGAATAGTGGTGTCAATTGGCCCCCCAAATAACAAGCTTGTCTTAACGTCAGTAGGGACTATACTACTACTAATATGTTGCTTGAAAACAACTCGTTTCATATAGCTTTTCCCATCGACTAGTCAAGACAGTCCAATGCAGTTGGGACTCTTGCTGCAAGCTGTCCTTGTTCTCCTCGTTTGCACTGCCATCCTGTACATTTAAGCGGTAATCCAAGAACCGGATCGATTTTCTTTGAAGGAAATTAGAAAAAAATACTATTCGTTTTGATTCAGAGGGTCATTTTATGCACACCATTTTCCTGTCCGGTGATGTTCATTCAGGTGAGGGCATAGACGGCAGCACCAACAACGGCGAGACGAAGGCAATTGTGGCAAGCGACGTGGGCAATGGACGTTTCACTGGATGCTACCGAAACCCGTTGCCCGCGCAATCGTGGCCTCGTGGGTGTTCTGCTGTGTGTCAAGGATGAGAATTGCTGGACGACATCGATAATAGATGCATGGAGGTCGGAGTGCGGCTAATAATCGGAGCTTTCTCCGATCCTTGGCCTGATCATCATCAGCCGTTGCGATTTGCGAGCGCGTAGCTATATATGCAGATAATAATAGAGACATGGATGCAAATAGCTCGCTATAGCTCCGCTATAGCTTCGCTATAGCTTTTTGAAATAGATGCCGCGACGATATTGCAAATATTACCGCTAATGCCGCTAACTCCGCTTTACGGTTAAATAGGTCCGTTAATTTTATCCGCTAACTCCGCTATAAGTAGGTTATGAACTTATGTACTTATGATTTATGATTCATAAATCGTAAGTCAAGCGAAGTGATGAATTGTTCGCTCATAGTTCAAATGATGCTTGCTTTCTTGATTCTGTTGTCTGTTTCAACACTTGAAAAGATGACACATGCTAGGATGATGGTATGCTTGACAAATGGCGCATGAACTTTTGAAACGTGGGTTCAAATTGACGAATTTACTAGTTTTTTGGCAAAAAGTTGCTTTATTTTGCAAACCGCTATTGGCAATAGCTGCCGCTATAGCTACGCTATAGCTCTTATAGCTTTTTTGAAAGCACTCTGCTAAACTTTATAGCCCGCTATTTGCAACCTTGAATAGAGATGATTCAGCAGCTTTCGTGTGCTACCAAGCTACCGAGAATGAATCGCCCATAATTTTGCGCTTTCCTGAAAGACATCTCTGTCATTGTTACGAAAATATTAGGATCATTGCGGTTGCGTATTAATGTTCCAGTATCGGCTCGCGATTGGCGCGGTGATGATCATGATCGTATTTGGCACCGAAGGCAACGTTAGCGGCGCGCGGGTACAGCTTAGCTGACCACGGCCAGTGCACCAGCGCGGTGGTCACCGTAGTGGCCATTGCCGCTGCCGTGACCGTAGTCAGAACCTTGATTCGCCTTGACTTCTCGTCAGTACTAATTAATAATCTTCCGATGAATGCCAACCTTTATTCGTGCGTACCGGATTGGGTGGTCGCAGCGGCGAGCCTGGCAGAGAGAGAGGCGAGCACGAACGCGTCCTGGCGCCGCGGTCGGCAGGCGTAGGTAGGGCCGGGGCAGAGCGGCACCGTCTTGTCCGTCGCCTGGTTATTCCTGTTCTGTTGCCGGAATAGGCCGTCGCACGATGATGTTAGTGAGAGATGAGGATCGACAGCCTGCCAGGGCCAGAACATGTATCGGTGTGACGTGCATGCATACGGCCATGTCAGGGACAGCAGATCTTCGAGATGTCGGAGGAAGACGCCGGCGCCGCGTCGTACGTCCTGTTCGACTTTGCCGAAACGGATGCCGGCCTAGGCCACTGTGTCGGAGGAGCGCACCACCGGTCCCAGGTCGACGCCCGCGTACTCACCGTCGGGAAGTCCGCGGCGCTCCGGCAAGCAGAAGGCTGGGGCTGGGGCGGAGGCGACGACCAGGGGCGGTCGCTGTTTGAGACAGCGACCGCCCTTGGTTCGTGGCAACCGACCGATTGGACTCGTGCGGCCAGGATTAGACACCGACGGGTCGTTAGTCACGGTCTAGCCGGGTGACGGGAGCAGCGGACGTCGAAAGGCTCGCCACGGCCATGGTCTGGCCTCGAAACTTGGAACGACGGTGAGCTCCTCGGCTCCTCCTCCCTCCTCAGTCTTCTCCAGCAGCCTCGCCGTTCCTCCCTTCACGATTTCAGAAACATTGACCCGAGATTCATGGCCGAATCACGTACCCGGTGGTGCTGCTGCTCGACAAACTAACTACTACTAGATCGCATAAATCGCATGAAGCTTCAAACTTGTTTACTGAAAACTTTTACAGGCAACTGTCTACGGAAAACCGACCAATTTCCTGATTGACAAAAACCTCCTGACTGTGTGAAATGTCGCGTCAGTTCAGATCAGTGGAATTCAGAGTGAAGTGCATGGCTTGTTTACGCAGAATAGGATAGCACGATTACTGCTTGCCATAGCAAGATTATTGTTTGTACATAAACCGGAGGCCATGGACTGACAGCACACAGCAGAAGACTCGATCTGCTTGTATTTTTCGTTAGATTATAATTATCAATCAACAAGGCATGTATTGCAATCAGAATGCATGTGAAATATTTCATATGTAAATAAGATGGAACACTAGCTACAACATAACAAAAAAAAGAATATATTGGTTTGTTCTTGCGCACATTGAGCATGTAACAGCAAAAAAATGAATCATGGTATATAAACTATAATAAGAATCAATCGTGGTAGCAATCTTTCAATGCTACACTCTCTAACAGTGTTCTAAGATAACAACTTCTAGATTCCCTTCCCCTGCATAAAGCTCAAGGGCACTATTGTCTTAGATTACGCACATTTTTTTAATTTTTGAAAAGTATTAGAAGGGCCATGATATGAAATGTGCATTCGCGATCTGTTTGAAATTTTCCAAAGGGTACTAGAAAACATGAACCATTGAACATTGTGACATGTCTAAAAATATTTACAAAGAGATAATATCTAGAAGGCAAGTAGAGATGCATATAGTTTGATTGTAATTTCTTGCGGAAAATACAAAGAAGAAAGAGGCATTTTATTTTATGATATGGTGTACCAAAAAAAAAAAAGCTTTGTCTCAACTTGACTATTCTAAAATAATACTACTATTTTGTTCATGGAACAACTTTTTGCTCACGACAGTGCCACCATGGGTCAACATCTTCCGTTGCTAGGGGCACATGCCCTCTGCCCAGCCCAACCACCGGTTGACATTTGGCGGGAGAAGAAGTGGTTTGCGCCTGTCTTGGTTGTCCTCTTGATTCTTGTTGCTTCCTCTGTCCGGGTTTTGTCTTCGTCGTAGCAGGGGTCGCCACCAGGGCGGCGCCAATGAAACCAGGAGGCAACATCTATGCTGTTTTTCATCAAAAGGCCGGACGCAAAGAAATGGCGAAGGTAAGCTAAAATTAGAAATGGACAATTGTGATCTAGGTCTCTCTTCCTAAGGCATGCAGAGCCCAATGAGTCTTAGCTCTTATCTCCAGCTGACCGGTAAGATTCCAATGAATCAGGCCAGCGACGCTACTATTGATGGCCGGGAATGCAGACGAATGCTAGGTAGGTGGTTACCTTCGTGGGACAAGAGCTTTGTCTCAACTGGACTATGCTAAACTAATCCTACTAACTACTTTATATTCATGTGACAACTTATTGTTCACGTGACAGTACTACCACAGGTCACCATCTTCTCTTGCAAGGGGGCACATGCCTCTGGGCCCTGCCCAGTCCAACCATGACATAGACAAAGCATGAAAATTGATATAGCTGAGTGTATGTATGTTTAAGGACGGTGGCTTGGTGCACTTTGTCTACGTACGTTCATGGAGTTGAACCTGATCAACTTTTTTTTGAAGGAAATAAAAATAGAGAGAGATTCTTCGTTTTGATTCGAGGGCCATTTCGTTTCCTTTCGTGTGATGCTCATTCAGGTGAGGGCACAGACGGCGGCAACACCACCAAGGGCGAGACGAACTGGCGGCCGGCCAGCAACATGGTCGTCCGCAATTGACGCTTGCAGGTCGGAGCGCGGCTATCGGACGAGTTTTTCTCCAATCGATCGGTGGTCTGATCATCGATCATGAGCCTTTGTGAGCGCGTACGTAGTAGCTATCTATGCAGATAATCAGATGATTGAGTTAGCATCATTCGTATGGTACCAAATTAAAGCAACGGAGAAAAAAAATGCACATAATGTTGTGCGTTCCTGAAAGACGACTCTGTCATTGGATCATTGCAGATTTAACCTTCTCTTGGGGAACTAGTCTGTGTCATACTTCAGATTGTGTTCGCGCACATAACGCATGACGAAATTCTACACGGTGGTCGCGGCGGCAATCCTGGAGGAGTTGGTACTGACGAACGAGCGTGTCCTGGCGCGGCGCGTCAGGCAGGCGTCGTGGCGGAGCGCGCGGCACCGTCGTTTCCGTGGCCTTGTTTTTCCTATCCGGTTGGCGGGGAATAGCCGCGGCAGCACGATGACGACGTTGGTCAGAGATTGAGGATCCCTGGATGCGGCCGGCCAGGGCCAGAACATGCATCGGCGAGCAGGATTTTCCGATGATGCCGGAACACGCTTCCTCGATCCGGGCGGTGTCAAAGTAGTGCGCCACCGCCTCCACGTCGCGCTCGTGCGCGCGTGGCCAGCCACCGGTCCCTCGTCGTTGGAAAGTTGTCAGCATTCCGGCGAGCCATGCAAAAGGCTGCGGCGGAGGCGGCGGCAACCTGGGTTCATGGCAGCCGTCCGATCAGACTCCTGCGGTCCAGATTAGAAGCGTTGACTAGTCGTTAGGCATCGTCTTAAAGCTCGATCAGGCGACTCTCGTATGCATGCGGATTCCTTGGCCGGGTGGACCACGGGAGCAGAGGACCTCGTTGTCGCTTACATGAAGGAAGGCAGGCTCGGGTCGTTCTAAAAAAAAGAAGGAAGGCAGGCTCGACATGGTCTGGCCGCGCGTCCGTTCGATTCAGGCGGCGCCCGAGAGATTTGGATGGACAAGTATGTGCTCCGGACGACGGTGAAAGTACAGTAGGACGGTTAGGACCAATCATTTCAGAGTGAATGAAGCAAAACACTGTGATATACTGCAAGCCATGGACCTGATCACGCAAGAGAAGTTTGGACATGAGCCAAGAACACCGAAACGAAAGATCGCTTTCAGAGCGACCAATCAACCACCTTACCTGGACTGGCATATGAGAGATTGGCGCAGGCTCAAGTTGGGGCGCAAGATTCCGACGCTGGATTGATGCGGTGCGGCGGATGGGATTGTCGACAGAGCATGTACCGTGAGTGAAGCTTGCTCTGAGAGGCACTGAGAGGTAGCGAGCGAGCTGCCTTGCCTTGGGCTCTGCGTACGTGCGTCTGTGTGTTTGTCTCTCGGAACAGCTAGCGCGCGATCGAGGCGAGCGCCTCTGCTCGGCATCGCGCCTCAGCAGTTTGGCCGAACACGCAATCCGCGAGGAAAGCCAGCGACACACCTTCCGAGGAGGGGAACCAGGGCGTGTCACGGCAGCGGAGCGAGAAACGTTCAGGACTCGACGACGGGGGGCCACGGCGCACCGCACGCCCTACCTGGAGACAAGACAGCCGGGAGCATTCGCTATTCCTGTTTTTCCCTGGCAGCCGTCCGGTTCAATTCGGTCTGCACTGGCTTCCTTGTTCTTCATGTTGCTCGTCCTAGTCAAGGAACGGGAGCGGCACTGCGTGGCGGCGGCGCCTCTAGGATGCCGCTTGGGCCCTCGATCGATCTTCTTCCCTAATCCCTTACCTCGCTGCATTCGCGCCTTCCTCGTTCACGCCTCATCGCGAACTACAGTCAGAGCATTTTGCAGGCTCGTGGCGGCGCTTGCCAACACTAACGAGGACTCGGCTCATGCCGACGACGGGTTGGAGATCTCGATGGTCGTCGAGCCTGCATGCGGCCATGCATGCATGATCACCCGGCGGGCACGTAGGCGATCGCGGAGCAGGCGATCGAACATGTCCCGGCGCGGCATGGCGTGTCTGGCATCGCGGCCGCTTCAGCGTGCCTATCAGGGACGACAGCTGACAGCAAGAGGAAGCAGGGAGATCTGCCGTCGTCACCTCGGTTTCATGACATCCTCTGTTTTGTGGGGAACAGTACAGATGTTTCAGAGGCCTTGAGGACGACACACAAGGAATCAAGTGATGGTGCTCTCGGCTTGTCACAACTCAAGGTTTCGGTGCCAAATCTAACATACTTTAAGTGGATAACAAAAACATCTTAATTAAAGCCAACAAAATGTATAGGGCAGTTACATATGCAAATTCCATGAAACACGCATAAGAGGCTTGGCCAAGATGTTTCTCCTATACAAAAATTCCATTAAAATGTGTCGAGACATCAATGGCTATATGTGTCGAGACATCAATGGCTGTGAAACTCCCAAGTAAAGCACGTTACTTTTTATAGTGGAGACAAAAGTGAGACGAAGCAAAACATAGTTTTCATCCACAAAGTGAACATTAAGGAATCAATTTTTGACACAAGCTAACAATATATATGTATATCTACATGTTCTCTCTATCAACTACCGTCAATTAAAAACTCTATATATTTCCAGGAACAATTTTGACAAGCTTAGATCCAATACAACCCTTAATGTTCCATTGAAGCTGCATCCAAAAAAAAATATGTTCCATTGAATAGGTAGGCCGTCTGTACTGACAATAAGGGTGGCGTTCCTTTTAGATCAAACAAGGTTCACTGTACGAACAGCTAACCTGATCATAAGTGATACTTTCAGTTCATAGTAGTTGTAAACTTGCATATTAATGAATTATTTCATATTACAGTTTATAGGTCGACTGGGCCCACCAGTCGGTGCGCAGGGCCTCTGTCATGCGGGGCCCATAATTCCGCCGACATCACTTCAGCCACTAACGTGTGGATGCCGCATGTCGGCCCTTGTTCATGACTCAGTTCATGCTAAGTTGCCAATTTTTTCGTTTAATTCACATTTAAAATTTCAGACATGTATAGATTCCACATATCTTGTCCAAATGAGTTGATTTTTTTTTTCATTTTTTTTTTATAAAATCATGATCTACCATGTGGATTCATGTAAACCATGTTGATTGAGTTAAAATTTTCTTTTCTTCATCGACTCATTAATGGTGACTATTAACTAGTTGTTTCACTTTTTTGTAACTCTTCAAATATGGTGATTCCAGGAATGATATCTTGTGGACATGTACATGTTATATGTCTCTGCATATACTTATTTTCGTGAAATTTTAGGAAGCTCTTAGATCTGTAAGTGTTCACTTGGTACTCAATTTGCTTCTAAACTCTATCATACCTAAGTGAATCAAGAGTTCCAAAAGACATACAAATTCGAAAGTTTCAAAAATATTCTAAAATAAATACAGAGGATTGAGTGGACATGAAAGATGCTCACAAGAAATTGAGCTGATAACTCAAAATATTTTTGGAGATAAAAAAGACAAAAGAAATGAAAAAAAATCACTATCATTTGTCTTTTTCCCATCTCTCAACATAAGATGATATTGGACCTGAAATTTTGGGGAGTCATGTAACATAGTCAAATGTACACAAATTAAATGTTTTGGGAGTTCTAGAAACTATTGATCCATGTGTACCAGAAAAATGTATTCTCACATAATTTAACTTTCAATAGACATAGATGGCGAAAAATTTGTAAAAAAAATCCAAAAATCTAACGAAGTTTGGATAAAACATGTTACATGAACGTACAAAATTGAAATCATTGAGTCAAATTATTTCTAGACATAGAAAGTATAACCATAAAGCATAAATGATTTTGTAAAACAGAAAACTTCCAAGTAATGACGGGTTGGATTTGATTCCTTTATTTGCTATTCTGGATTTGTGCCTATAAAAGCATTTGTCCTGGCCCACACAAATCAGGCTGGGCCCACACGTTTAGGATTTAGTCCTGAATCAAATTAATTTTTTTAAGCTTGAAAAAAGGCTGGATCTCATACAAAATTAATTACAGGCCCACAGAAGAATTGGGCTAGGCCCGAACAAAATTAATTACAGGCTCATGAAACAATTGGGCTAGGCCATCAATCTATTTAGGAAGAATTGGGCCTAATAAAGCATGCAGAATATGTTGGGCTTGGCCCATAATGCTAATAGGTCTAACCGGGCCAGTATATGTTATGACGAATTAGTGACGATGAAGTAAGAATCGTTACAAAAAGTTTATGACGAAAGCATAAATATTCGTTATAGAACTTGTTTAAACACATATGATAGGCGACGAACATATTTTCGTCACAAGATCGTCGCAACCTTCAGCCAACGATATAATTTTCAGATTTTGTAACGAAACTGAAATGTCACCTATCATAACATTTCTTGTAGTGTCTGGATTGTTGCAGTGATGCCCAGATGTGCTGCTGGGGAGCGTGCCACGACAATCATCAAGCGGGTGTGCGAGTTCCCGTTCCCGTAGAAGTGCGGTGCAGTACTCGGACAATAGAGGCCGTCGTGTTCGTCGCTCATTTGCGTCAGAGGTAGCAAGCTCCAACGAGGTGGACATAGCCACGTGCTTCTGCCGGTGCATCAAAGATGTGAAACCCCGGCCGTTCTGACGTCTACCAGCAGAGATCGAGGTCGTCCGGGGACTTGTTCACGGTCGCCGCCGGCTTCCCGCCCTTTGCTCCACCATAACAAGGGCTGGCAGCAGGGCAGGTCTACGCGTCCGATGGAGCAAAGCAAAAGAACTTCAGCCTCAGCACTGGCGAGCATGGCCGCGGCTGGTAGGCGAACGTAGGGGGCAGAGCGCGCGGCACCGTCGAGTCCGTAACCCCGTGGCCTTGTATTTCCTGCCCAGGTGCCGGAACTGCTGCGGCAGCATATGACGCTGGTGGTGCATGTGGCCAGGGCTGCTCGAACATGCATCGCGGCGAGACGAGGACGGCCATGTCCGGGCGAGCAGAACGTTCTGATGCCGACCGGAACGCTTGCGCCGCCGCGGCGTCGCGCTAGTGCATGGCCAACCACCGGTCCCAAGACGACGCCCGCGCAGTGTTGGAGGCATCAGGGGTGGTCGCCACCCTGGGTTCGTTAGTCACCTTCCTAAAGCTCAGGCGCTGTAATGCATGTCCGATCGGCCTGGCCAGGTGGACCACGCAGGGGACGGGAGCAGAGGACGTCAACGCTCCACGGCGACCACGTCCTCGCTTACTTCAGCGAAGGCAGCCATGGTCTGGCGCCGCGTCCGTTCCTTGAGGCGGCGGCCAAGCTAAAGACTTGGAACGACGGTGAGCTCCCGACGTCGCCACGCGCACTCCTCCGTCTTCAGATGCATAGTACTGGCAATGCATGACGGCGGAAGCTGCCGAAAGGGATGGCCACGTGACGCCGACAGCCTCGCCATCTCTGCTTCTGCACGTCAAGGAACGTACACAGCCGCGGGCTTGACCGCTGAGCAGCTAGGTCACGCCACGCCGCACGGAACGGCGACGCGGTCCGTCGCGAGCTGCTGGCCCGCGGCGGCATCTACGTACGTACGGATGATCGCTGGGCGATTTTTGCGCTTGTCCTTCTATTCGTGTCCGTTTCTAAGTTCGCTTCCGCACTCTCGTCCCTGAATTCGTCGTGAGGATGAGCCCCGTATTTCAACTCTCACGTGTTCCCGTTCCCGTGCAATCGCGTGCTCACGGTGCAGTGCAGTGCAGTATTCGGACGCTCGCTCGCGTCATCCATTCCCTTACACGTACGTACGTTTCGTGATCACGATCCCGACGGGCCACCACGTACTCCCGCTGCAGAAGCGCGTCCTCCGTCCTCGCGTCCAACCAGGCAACCACTACTCCAGCTCCTCCACGTCCATGGCGGCTGGGCCGCGCTCTCGCTGCAGGAGAGGCCGGAGCTGTCTGCAGGCCAGAGTCGCGTCAGAGGTAGCAAGCTCCAACGAGGTGGACATGACCACGTACGTGCTTCTGCCGATGCATCAAAGATTTGAACCCCGGCCGTTGTGACGTCTACCAGCAGAGATCGAGGTCGTCGGGGACTGTTCGCGATTGCCGCCGACGGCCCTTGCTCCACCGTACGTAACGAGCACAAGAACTTGAACCTCGGCGCTGGCGAGCATGGCCGTCGGGTCGGGAGGTGGTACTGCCCGTTCTACCTCATCAAGACAAAGACGACGGCGTCTCCCCGGCCCCACACAAGCAGATGGACGTTTCTACGAAGTGACGCTGGAGCAGCTAGCGTTGAGTGGTGCCGATGCCCACGTACGCTGGCGGATCGAAGCTTGCCAGCAAGAAGGCGTTGCAAAACTGGCGGGAGCTCGTCGCGGCGAGCCTGACAGAGAGAGGCGAACGCGAACGCGTCCTGGTCGGCAGGCGTAGGGTCGGGGCAGAGTGGTACCGTCTTGTCCTTGGCCTGTTTTTTCCTGTTCTGTTGCCGGAATAGCCGTGGCACGACGATGTTAGTGAGATGAGGACACGGCGCTTGCTAGGGCCAAAACATGTATCGGTGTGGCATACATACGGCCATGTCTGGGACAGCAGATCTTCGAGATGTCGCAGGCGAACACCGGATTGTATTCTTGCACACCGGACTGGGAAGTCGCCGCGCGCGGTGGAGCTGGAGAGAGGGAGGCGAACACCAACACGTCCTGGCGCGGCGTAGGGCCTGAGCAGAGTAGCACCGTCTTGTCCGTGGCCTGGTAGTGGTTTTTCCTGTTCTGTTGCCGGAATAGCCCGTAGCACGATGATGTTAGTGAGAGATGAGGGCCAGAACATGCATCGGCGTGACATTCAGGTGCATACGGCGGATGTGCGAGACGTCGGAGGATGACGCCGGAGCCGCGTCGTACGTCCTGTTTGACTTCGCAGAACTGGACGCCGGCCTCGGCCACTGTGTCGGAGGAGCGCACCACCGGTGCCAGGACGACGCCCGCGCAGCTGCGAGAGAGCCGTTGGGAAGTCCGCGGCGCTCCGGCGAGCCAGGGGCTGCGGCGACAACGGGCAGTCGCCCTTTGAAACGGCGACCGCCCTGGGTTCGTGGCAACCGCTCGATTGGACTCGTGCGGCCAGGATTAGGATCGTTGACTGGTCGTTAGTGACTGGAGCAGAGGACGTCGACGGCGAGCTCGTCGTCGCTTACTAGGGAAGGCTCGCCGTGGTCTGGCGCCGCGTCCGTCCGTTCAGGCAGCGCCGGCCTCGAGACATGGAACGACGGCGAGCTCCTCGGCTCCTCCTCCATACGTCGCCACGCGCCCTCCTCGGTCTTCGACGTTCCTCCCTTCACGATTTCAGAAACCATTGCGCGCCCAGTCTCCTGACCCAAGATTCATGGCCGAGTGGAGCGACGTACCCGGTGGTGCTGCTGCTGCTCGACAAACAAACTATGAAGCTTCAGGTTACTATAAATCGTATGAAGCTTCAAACTTGTTTACTGAAAACTTCGACAGGCAACTGTTTTCTGAAAATTGACCAATCTTCCTGATTAACAAAGACCTCCTGACTGTGGAATGTCGCGTCAGTTCAGATCAGTGGAATTCAGAGGGGAAGTGGCTTCTTTACGAAAAATAGGATAACACGTTTATTGCTTGTCATAGCATAAACCGGAGGCCACGGACTGACAGCACACAGCAGAAGACTCTGAGTACTACGATCAGAATGCATGTGAAATTGTGCAGCTGTAAATAAGATGGAACATTGGCTACAACATACGTAACCAAGTAAGAGATTCCAAACAAAAATATTGATTTGTTATTGTTCACATTGAACATGTAACAGCAAAAGAATGAATTATGGTGTATATATACTGAAATAAGAATCAATCGTCGTAGCAATCTTTCGATGCTACACTAGATTCCCTTTCCCTGCATAAAGCTCATGGGTACTATTATTTTAGATTACGGACATTTTTGAATCTTAATGTTTGAAAATTATTAGAAGGGCTATGATATGGAATGTGCATTCGTGATCTGTTTGAAATTCTCCAAAGGGTACTAGAAAACATGAACCATTGAACTTTGAGATAAGTCTAAAAACATTTACAAGAGATAATAACTAGAAGGCAGGTAGAGATGCATATAGTTTGATTGTAATTTCTTGCGGAAAATACAAAGAAATAGGCATTTATTTTATGACCTGGTCAACAAATAAAAAAAGAGCTTTGTCTCAACTGGACTATACTAAACTAATACTACTTTTAGTTCATGTGACAACTTTTTTCTCACGTGATAGTGCTACCATGGATCAACATCTTCTGTTGCCAGGGGCACATGCCCTTGCCCAGCCCAAGCAACGGTTGACATTTGGCACGAGAAGAAGTGGTTGCGCCTGCTTTGGTTGTCCTCTTGGTTCTTGTGGGTTTCTTTGTCCGGGTTTTGTCTCCGTTGCAGCAGGGGTCGATGTCTGCATCACAGGAGAGTGGCTACCAGGGCGGCGCCAACCAAAAGGCCGCGTCTTTGCTTTTCATCAAAAAGCCGAACACAAGAAATGGTGAAGGGACGTTGAAAGTAGTGGACAATCCTATCTTGGTCCCTCTTCCCACGGCATGCAAATCCCAGCGATGAGCTCCGGCTGACCGGTAAGGTTCCAATTAATGGATCAGACCATCGACCCTACTATTGGTGGCCGCGAATGAAGACAGACGGCTAGGGAGGCGGTTACCTTCATGAGATAAGAGCTTTGTCTTAACTGGACTATGCTAAACTAATCCTACTAACTACTTTTTGTTGATATGCACAACTTGTTGTTCACGTGAGAATACTACCACGGGTCACCATCTTCTATTGCAAGAGGCACATGCCCCCTGCCCAGCCCAACTATGGCGTAGACAAAGCATGAAAATTGATATAGCTGAGTGTATGTATGTTTAAGGACGGTGGCTTGGTGCATTTGCTTTGTCTACGTACGTTCATGGGGTTGAACCCGATCAACTTTTTTTTGAAGGAAATAAAAATAAATATTGTTCGTTTTTGATTCGAGGGCCATTTCGTTTCCTTTCGTGTGATGCTAATTCAGGCGAGGGCACAGACGGCGCGCGGCAACACCACCAAGAGCGAGACGAGGGCACTGGCGGCCAGCAACATGGTCGTCCGCAATTGACGCTTCACTGGATGGTTACCAAAACCAAAACCCCGTTGCCCACCCCGGCGTGGGTGTTCTGCTATATCAAGGATGAGAACGTAACTGCTGGACGTCTTTAGATGCTTGCAGGTCGGAGTGTGGCTAATTAATCGGACGAGTTTTTTCTTCAACGACCGGTGGTCTGATCATCGATCATGCATCAGCCTTTGTGAGCGCGTACGTAGCTATCTATGTAGATAATCAGATGATCGATTTAGCATCTTTCGCGCGGTGCCAAATTAAAAGCAACAACGGAGAATAAATCGCCCATAATTATGCGCGTTCCTGAAAGACGTACGACTGTGGGTGTAACGTTCTCTTCGGTAACTAGTCCATGTCATGCTTCAGGTCGTATTCTTGCACATATCACATGAATGAAGTTCTACAGGATGGTCGCGGCGGCAATCCTGGAGGAGATGGTGACGAACGAGCGTTTCCTGGCGCGGCGCGTCAGGCAGGCGTCGTGGCGGAGCGCGCGGCACCGTTAGTTAAAATGTTTTTCCTGTCCTGTTGCCGGAATAGCTGCGGCAGCACCGATGACGTTGGTGAGAGATTGAGGATCCCTGGATTCGGCCGGCGCCAGAACTTGCATCGGCGAGCAGGATTTTCCGATGATCGATGCCTGAACGCTTCCTCGAACCAGTTGGTGTCGAAGTAGTGCGCCACCGACTCCACGTCGCGTCCCAGGACGACGCCCGCGCATCGTTCGTTGGAATGTCCGCGGTGTTCCGGCAAGCCGAAAGGCTGCAGAGGAGGCGGCGGCAACCACCCTGGGTTCATGGCAGCCGTCCGATCGGACTCCTGCGGTCCAGATTAGGAGAGTTGACCTGTCGTTAGGCATCGTCATGAAGCTCGAGCGCTCTCGTGTGCATGGCGCGGATGCCCTGGCCGGGCCGGGTGGTACATGGGACAGGACTGAGCGGAGGACGGCGACCTCGTCATCGCTTGAAGGAAGGCTCGCCACGCCACGGTCTGGCCGCGCGTCCGTTGGTTCAGGCGGTGGAGATGGCTGGCGGCGACCAAGAGACTTGGATCGATAAGGGACTTGCCGCATGCAGGAGCCGATCGCGACGCGACGCGCTGGTATATGTTGGCGATGGCTGCGGAGCCCCGACGCGCCACCTGGACACATCTCTATCAAGGACGACAGCGTGTCGGGGCGCACGCGAAAGCAGGGGAGATCTGCCGTCGCCTCCTCGGTTTCGTGACATCCTCCGTTCTGTGGTGAATAGTAGTGCAGATTTTTCAGAGGCCTTGAGAACGACACACAAGGAATCAAGTGGTGGTGCCCTCGGCTTGTCAGAACTCAAGGTTTCGGTGTCAGAACTAATGATAATCAGAATGTAAATCTGACCGTCTGTAAATGTGCCAAGATGCATTGAGGTGGGGAAGCGGAGTTGCTACTTATCATCCTTGTTGTGTGGTCACTAGTCAACGCCTCAGCGTGGTAGCAGGCGTCACCATGGCGTCTAAAATGTCCTGCCTCGTTTCTGTTGTGGCTACTGGCTAGCAGCGTCCTTTTTCTTTTCCATCGAGTGGCTAGCAGGGGTTGACTCCGATAGAAGCAAAGCAACCCCATCTAGCTAATGCAGAAATAGATTTTGTTCCAGAGGATCCGATCCGTGAGCCCCGGCTCTCCTTCCCTTTCCCGTTTCATCTCTTTCTTCGTGGTTATGAGAACGATGCTTCGTTCCTTATCCCCTGTAAAAAAAGAGTTACTTCCATTGAGAATGACTAGTACAAATGCATGTATGTCACGTCTATAAAGTTCAAAATCATATTTACGATGGATAACAAAAACATCTTAATTAAAGCCAACAAAATGTATATGGCAATTACATATGGAAATTCCATGAAACATTCATAAGACGCTAGGCCAAGACTATTCTCCCATATGGAAATTCAATTAGACATAGTTATGTATCGAGACATCAATGACAAGGGCTATGCGTTGAGACATCAACGACTGTGAAACTATCACAAGTAAAGCACATAACGTTTTATAATAGACACAAAAGTGAGATGAAGCAAAACATAGTTTTCATCCACAAAAAGAACATAAGGAATCAATTTTTGACACAAGCTAACACTATATGTGTATCCGCGTGGTCTCTCTATCAACTACCGTCAATTAAAAACTCTTATACATTTCCAGGAAACAATTTTGACAAGCTTTGCATGATCATATGACTTGAAATCCCTTCTGAAAGGATCAAGGGCACCGAGAGGGGGGGTGAATCGGTGTGTCAACAATTTCTCCCAAACGTACTTTAGGCGTGAAGCTAGCAAGACTAGATATGGTGATAACAAAAGCAAGCGATGCGCGCACACAATCTAGTCTATGCAACAAGCAACACCCTAGCAAGCAATTCTACCAAGTAGTAAAGAGACAACCTATCAAGCAATTCTACTAGCACATAAAAGTAAATGCGGAAGCGTAAATGCTAGTATGTAAAGGAGATAAGGATAGGAATGCTCATGATTTTTCCCGTGGTCTCGGAAGGGTGGCGCCTTCCCCTACTCCACGTTGGGTCACTCCCGCCGGAGTCTCGACCCCGTCCCTCCGCTCGATGGCGATCCCTCCTAGAGCACACTTCACCCTCCGAGTGAAGTCGCGGGCACGTCCCGCCGGGCTCGATCCCGGGTACTCTTCCGGAGGTAAGGCTCCGCACGTGATGCGTGCCAAAGGGCGCTCCACTAGTGATGCTTCTTTCGCACGGGAAGCTCCAAGACCGTGTACAAACTTGTGTTAGCTTCCACAATCTCCTTGGACAGCTCAACACCAACGCCTAACCGGTCTAGGTCTCGCCATAGACCAAGAGTAACAAACCGAAGTGACTCTCTCAAGCTCACACTAGCCTAGAGATCAAGTGGATGCAATTGCTACTCTCTCAAGCACTAGGATCACTCCAAATCCTTCTCAAGTGCTTCTCTCCCTTGCTCTTGGCTTCCTCTGAGTTTCCTGCACTCCAACAATGGCCAAGAGACCCCTCAAGGGGCGGGCAACCAACTATTTATAGGCTACCAACCCAAAACTAGCCGTTGCCCAAAAGTGCCCTGCGAAACTAGAGACCGTACAAAGGACCGTACTGTCCGGTCTCTTCCAGACCGTATTGTCCGGTCTCTATTTCCAGGCGCATCTCCATCTTCTTCTTCATTTCCAATGAAGACCGTACTGTCCGGTCCCTAGGACCGTACCGTCCGGTCGATTGTCCGGTCTTCATTTCTTCCACTTCCAGAAACTTCAACTTCTCTGTCTGGAAATCCTCTGATGACCGTACCATACGGTCCCTAGACCGTACTGTCCGGTCCTTTTGTCCGGTCTTCATTTTCTCAGCATCCCGAGACTTCACTTCTCTGTCTGGATCTTCAATGAAGACCGCATTGTACGGTCCCTAGGACCGTACTGTCCGGTCTCCTCCGGATAAGCTGAAAACTTGATCCACTCTTGATCCTTGCTTCCAACTTCTTCATCCTTGGTTCCTCTTCTTCTCTTCAGCCACCCTAGCCCTCAAGAGACTCACAATGCATCCATTTGATCTCTAACCTAGTGTGCTCTAAGAGAACCAATTCGATCCCTCTTGATAGTCCGGTTTTTCCTATGGACTCAAGCTAACATCTAACCAAGCAACACTCGCTTGGATCTAGCATGTCCTTAGCCTTGATCCACATCTTCTCCGCGACTCCATCAAGCTCTCGATCCGAATTGTCGAGGCAACCAATCACCAAGTCGTCGATAGATAGAATATGTGAGACGACGCTTCATTGACATGACCATTTGAATATCCTACAAGGAAATGTTAGTCACATCAATATGGTCACCCAATCACCAAAACATTCATACCTTTGGGGTTTCCAAACTCCAATGGTCATGAAGCTTACACCTTCCAAGACACAAGGGTAGATCCAATGTAGTGCTGACAATAAGGAAAGAAATGCCGCTCAGTTTAGATCAAAAAAGTTTCACTGTACTAACAGCTAACCTCAACATAAGTGATACTGAACAAATTTTCTTTCAAAGAGCAAATAAAAAACAAGCAAGCAAGTGTCATTTTTTACAAGCCATGGAGAAACAAAAATAAAGGCATCATACTTCACTAATCACAAAATATTCAAACTGTGTTGTTGCATGAAAGTAAATGTGTTTCTTGCAGCATAACTAGAAACATACCATCTATCTACCTTTTCTTAGTATCTTTCATATAGACAATATAAACAAAATAAGAAGTTTCTATATTAAAATTACTCTTTCTTGATTAATGTTGGTGTTAAAGGTGGGGGAATATTCATGTCAACCTAGTGCATAACATGGAAATAAATAGGTTTATAAAAATTCATGTCATCTTTGTTATACAAGTTGTAGGTAGACTCTACATTTCAAAAAGCTGACCTTAGTTATGTAACAGTTAGTGTCTTATACAGTGATACAATGACACATCCGCCCCCTCTCAACATTGCGTTCCATGCACTGAATTGATTATCAATCTTCACGATGAGGAATCCATCTCTGCTTTCTACCATGTGGCTTGGTGAGGACTGCATTAGTGAATCTGAATAGAACAATAATACATCATATCTAAATCTAAAGTGAGTAACAATATATTGTCAGCCCATATGTGACGATACGGAGGATCAAACAACAATGTCAATTGAAACATGAAAATGAGAAGATTGAACAACATATATGAAACCTACACATGTCAATTCTAATTACTTGTGAAACTTGAAATTTAAATTATTCTTATTACAGAAAGCTGGTTCCCATTATGTTCAATCCTTGCATTTATGCTTACTGAAATACATGAGGAAACCAAAAGTGCATGTGTAATATAGCTACCTTTACAAACATACAGGCACTACAACAAAACATGGCTTTTGTAACACATACCTGTAACAGAAGTAAAAATGTGTTACAAAAATATTTCATAGTAACACAATCATTTATGTTACTGAGTGTGCTTGTAACACAAATTACAGATAATTATTCTAGTAACACAAAAATAGTGTTACAACTATAATGTTACATGGAAAGCAATATGTTCGAAGCATAGCAAACCTTGAACTCATATTAACACAAACAAGTGTTACTGTTATGTGTTACTACAAACCATAGTAACACTTTTTTTAGGCTATAGTAACATAAATAATTTTAAAGTTAAAAGCAATTAAGGGTAACTTCTAACCACATATGCATGAGTAGTGATAGTGGAAACTCAACAAATAATGATGGTTAGGTCCTAGAATCAAATCCTATAGGCCACTAATTATTTTGCAATATTTTTTTGTGTTACTAGTAACACATTTTTTTAGACATAGTAACACACTTACATGTGTTCCTACATTATTATTGTAACATAGTTTTTCACAAACAGTAGCACATATATGTGTTAGAACATGCTCTAGTAACACCAGCATATGTATCACTTATTATATGTACATGTTACTATTGGTCTCTGTAACACTTTTCTCTAACTTTAGTAACACATATATGTGTTACTAAAAGCCTGACCTGACGTAGTGAGGTGAAAAAGGTTAAAACTCCACGATGCAAGGTAGTGAAAAAAGAAAACAGCTAGCAGAGCTAAGGCAAGAATGTGTAACTTAAAAGCCTATCCAACAATGATCATCCAATTCCAAGCATCTATCTAATACAGAGCACAATTGCGACATCACTGAGCATTCTGCTAGACCTTTTCTACAAAACGCCTTTTTGAATTATTACAGCAGCAGCCTGCAACACCGTATTTGCGGCCGCGCCTCGGCGAACGAAACAGCCGCCGTACTTTTGGCGTGAAAACAGCGACGCGCCGCTACTTTGACAGTGTGAAGCAAACGACAGCCAAATAATCTACGACACGCCAAACTTTCTGCGTGACAAAGTGCGAACAGAATCCAAACAGCCCATTCGTTTTGCAAAGAGTAAGATTGCAGTATAGAAATGTACAAAACTAGTAGTATGACAACTAACCTCTCAGGTAGTCCACTAATGATGTGTTAGGGTCTCTAAGAGTGATGCAGGTCAAACGCCTTCCATCGTTCATCACACAAACAAGGAACAACCTCTGCTCTAGCATTGCTTCTGGCAAGGGGTTTTGAGTAAGCGGCATAACACCGAAGCCCTGCATGCGTGTTTGTTGGTCGTATCTACGCACCCACTTATATACCGCAAGAGCACGGTGCACAGTTGTAGTCTTTTTCCCCTAGAAGAGTATTCCAAGGTTTAATCGAACCACAAGGACCAATGGGAATTAAACAGAATCATCAGTAAAAGAGTTAGCCAGACTTTTTAGTGAGCGTGAGCGTGAGTTTTAGGAAAACTGGGGGCCGTGCCGGTCGGCACAGGGGATGTGCCGGTCGGCACGAAGGCTAAGTTGACTGAAGTGTTGTCCGAACAGCCTAGGAAACCTGATTAGATCATGGGGTAAGTTAGCCAAGTCTGCTAGTTGAGATCGTAACCAAAAAGCTTAATTGAATAGCATCATAAACGGGATTACTCAATTATTGATAACCAAAGATCGATAGGTTGAGACTCTTTTCCGACGAGCCCTGTCACGACCAATCGCCTTAATCGGTCGCCTCTTCCTACTCTACACATCACCTCAAGGATCACCGCGTATGCATTAGCGGCTGTGGAGGTACAGAGACAACGTGCAATTATGGCGCATTACAAGATCCCAATACTACCTTAACCACAATGGAGATAGTGAGAGATTGAATCCCTCACCTCTTATTGCCACCACAATTAAGATAATATCTAATATTTAGTCGTCACTAAGCGTAGGAACAAGTGCATGTAAAGACCATAAAATCCAGATAATCAATAATCAAAACCATTCATCCACATATTCAACCATACTTCGATAATACATAGTGCAAGATACATCACCATCTAGTTGGCCTACCTCGATGGATCACCTCTTTAGCACCGATGGTTCTTGATCAACAACTAGAGAACATAAAGAACGGGGCAAAGCCCCGGTGGCTCTAAACTTACTAGCTGTGTTGTCCCTCTGGCGGCGGATCCCGGAACCCTAGGGCCTTTACAAGTTTATATAGGGCTGTACATCAGAAAGGGAGAGGATCTCGGGAAAAGAGTCCTCGTGCCGATCGGCACATGAGTTGTGCCGATCGGCACACATCGTGTTTAGCTCGGTTTCCTCCCTAAGTCGGTTCCGAAGTCCTAGGTAGCTTCCATGTGGGCCTTCTAATCAGTTTTCTTCGAGATCAAGTCTTGTATTGCTCTTTCGAATCTTCGAGTATCTTTTATCTCTTCGTGACGAATATCTCCCAAGATTGGTTCGGATAACTTCCCTCTAGAATAAACTGAATGGTGAGCTTCGGTGGCCTTGGAGTCCCCTGTGCCGGTCGGCATAGTGCTGTGCCGATCGGCACAGTAGGCCTTTTCTGCTGGTTCTCTTCTCTTTAGGTCCAGATCAGCCTCAAAGTCCAGAATGTCGTCCTTTTCATTTGTTTCTGCAATAAAGCTCCAGAACGACATATATACAAATATGGTGCTATTATCAAGGGTTAATGTCCTATAATGATGACATTTATGCTCTAAATAAGGCGCAGTTGGCATATAAAATAGTATGCTAGAAATCGCCAACAGCTCCCCCACACTTAACCCTTTACTCGTCCCGAGTAAAGTCAAGAATGAAAATCAACTTGCATATAGTCACATCAATCATAAAAGTATTTCAAATCTTCACGAGCTGAGCATTTAGTCATTGTGAGATTAAATCAATTTAGTATTCAGCAAACATGTTCACAAAATGGGTATTGACACGAAAGAGCACTTCCCAAAGCAAACCTTGAAAATATTCAACTTTGATGCACATGACTTTTCCACTTATGTGAATCACCAAAAAGCATTGTGAGCAAAAGAACTATCCTTCTCAAATGGTCAAATGAACAACTCAACTTCAATCACTCACCTAAAATCACTCGACCGCATATCCTGCTTTATCGATATTTATGTGTAAGGCCATATGAGTAGCTTGGAGAGGAATTTCAAGGAAAATAGACATAAATCAACAACATATTGCAAAGCTAAGAACTAACTCTAATTGGTTTTACTGAGACTTGTCAAAAGGCCATTGGGAATTGAATTTTGAGAAAGAAACTCACACCTTTAGAGTAGTGGATATACCTGTGGGAATGAACAATCACAAGTAGAGAACGTAATCTTTTTAAACAGGTGACAAAGCTGTCCTTTCTTCTTTGCATATCTATCAGAAACTTTCTGGCATTTTCGAAGGATATCGAATGCAAAGAATTGTGTACATGGTTGGAAAAAGAAATTCTTGGCTACTAATCGATGATGAGAATTCAAGGGAATTCACTCTTCCCCCCACACTCAAATTTTTGCTAGTCCCGAGCAAAACAGCGCAAGGTACAGACTTTATTATTTTTTTTCTTCTTCCTTTTTTTCTTTTTTTTTCTCTTCTTTTTTCTTTTGTGCCTGTCGGCACAACTGTGTGCCGGTCGGCACACTGTCTGTACCTGCCGATTTCGCTCTGGATTTTTCATTTGAACTGCTGTGTCAAATGTGTAGCCAAGAATACAGTAGGATGTGGTCAAGGATTGATATTTGAATCAAGAAATTTGGTTCTCAAGTATCGGATACTCGGCGAATTATGCATAATTCCAATGCGGCAATTTGCATAGCTCGAGTGGGAATAAGGTTAGAAAATCAACACGATACGCGAAAGATGTGGCCAATTTTTCAAGTCTCATACCCTAAGAATTAAATCTTAACCGAGCTCAATCATCAATCATAGTCTCTACTTAGCAAAGGCTTAAATTGAGTCACATATATTTGGCATTGGTAGGCATAACCAAATGATACGGAGTGATACTAAAGCTCATAATAAGAACATTTGAATTTTATAAAGAAATAGGTACTAGGTCATGTCATCCAAAATTGATCTTTTTATTACTTGCATGGGAATTTTGAAACGAACTACGCCACATATGAAGTATTTTGCCGAATACATTATAGTGAAAGTTCGAAATTTTATTTATGCTCAACATCGCTCGATTATCATTAACACTTCTCAAGATAGACATACATACTCGTATCATTTTTCAAGTAAAGCATAAGATCATCATCATATTGGATTTGAAAGCGCGGGCTACATGATGATGTATCACACTACTAGCACACTTGCATAAATAAAACTAGACTACTAGCCCACATGCATGAATAAAAGCACACAAACAAACTAAACACACCCGATACATGGTTTCCCAACCCGCTCACACACACATAAGTAAATAAATAAAAAGAGAATGCGAAAGGGAAAGAAAAACGCAAACCGGGAAACCGATAAAAGTTGTGCCGTACACAACACACTACCCATTGAATGGAGGTGGCTGCGTGTAGTCGAAGCCGTAGTACGCCGCCTCCAATCTTGCGAACTCATCGATCATCGCGTCGGTGTTGCTCCGCATCTCGCCCGCCAAGTTGTCGATGCGTTCAACGTATTGAACGTTGTTGTCGATGTACCGATGCATAGGGGCAAAGTTCGCCCCAGGAGGACCTGCAGGAGCATAGTAGGGTGCCCCCTGGAAGTGCTGAGGGTAGACAGTGGGCATACCAAAGTACCTGGTGTTGGTGCCGGTCGGCACGGTGCCTGTGCCAACCGGCACGAAGCCCGTGCCGATCGGCACGGGTGCTTGCTGAGCCAGTTGGCTGGGCGCAGCCGGTGCCGTGGCATCCCAGCTGCCCTAGTCCGCTGCTGCGCTCGCCGAAGACTGCCCGACGACCTCTTTCCTCACGCGCTTGGTCTTTGTCACCTTGTGTCGCTCGCGGAGGTTGGCCTCAAGCCAATTCCCTCCGTCGATCTTGTTCGGGAGGAAGAGGGCGAGCTCGGGGCAGGGAAGCTTGATGCCGGTGCCGCATACGTAGTAGCCGAGCTTGGCGCTTCCCGTGATGGTCTTCCCGCGCACCATGGACTCGTCGATGAGCGCCGGCCTTATCCAACAATCTTCCTTCATCATGAGGGACCTTCGGTGACTTGGAAGATGATTGTTTGGAGGTAGCCTCCAAAAGCTAGTCTCGCCTTAGGGTTGGCCCTTTGGCTAAACCAACTCCCCACCATCATCATGACGGGGTTGCACTTGCACGGACTTGCGATGGCGTTGTAGAGCCAATGCAAATCCGGGTCGGAGATGTTGGTGGTGTCGAGGCGGCCGGTGGTGCGTGCGGCCATCCACCGGTGAAGAATTTGGATCGTGGGGTTTTTGATGTGCCCCCTCTTTCGCTCGTCCGCGTCGGCGATGCGGTGCCAAAATGTGTCGAGCATCTCCGTAGTCGCCGCGCCGTATACGGGGGCCTCCCTATCAAAACCGAGTACATCGGAGATGCCCTCGATCGTGTTAGAGTAAGGCTCATCCCGCACACGGAACTTGATCTTGTCGTTTCCTTGTTCGTCCACCTCGCGGCTCATGGTGGTGATGAACTCGGTGATGAGCTCGATGTCGAAGCTGCTCGCTTGATCGTGGAGGGTCTCCCACCCAAGGTTGAGGAGGCATTGTTGGAGGTCCGGCCATACCCCGACCTTGGAGAGGAACTCCTCGTCCATGTCGATGTTGGAGACGATGCGGCCGCGGATGTTGGTGTAGTAGAACTCCTCCTCCATGCTTGTGAGGGTGAACCCCTCCCGAACCGCGCGTGGTACATATGCCGGCTCGCTTGACTCGGCCTCCATCGGCGATCCGCCCGTCGCGGCGGCGGCGGCGGCGCTCCTCGTGCGCGGCCTTGGTCCTCGAGGGATGCCGATGTTGCGGTGGGCGATGTAGAAGTCATCCCGCCCTCGTGGCGGTGTCATCTCGACGGAGAGCTCGGGGCTATCATAGCCCGCCGAACTTGCCCTCCGCGCCGAGATGAAGGAGCCGGAGTCGCTGCCGGAGTTGTTGTCGCCGGAGTCGTGCGACCCGCCGGAGTGGTGTGATCCACCGGAGTGATGCGATCAGCCGGAGCTGAACCCCCGGCGAATCTTCTTGCCGGCGCTCTTGATCGTGGAACCGAACCCCTTCATTTCCTGTGAAAGAATGGAAACGAATCGCGCAAATGGAGGAAGTGGAGGAGTGGAGAAGGTTACTGTAGCGTTTCCGCTTTTCACAGGATCGAGTCGGAAGTGCCGGTGAACGGACACAACAGTACATCACATAAAGAGCACAATTTAAGTCTTAAAGTTATTACAATAGTCCAATTAAAACATCGAGTAGCACAGCGGAAGTCTAAAAGATACAAATCCAAGTCTAAAGAACGACGATACAACAAGGAGCACGCGCTCACGATACACGAATCCGCATCACAAGCCCGATGATGCGAACTCAGCCGGAGATCACTCATCCAGCTCCCAGTGGACGGTCCAGCCCACAGGAGGCTGTCCCTCCCACTGACCACCTCCACCAGAAAAGTCAGAGATGAAGACGCTACCTGCATAAAACATTAAAGAGCCAACCCCTGAGTACTAGTTACTCAGCAAGACTTACCCGTCAACGTGGCTAACTACAGCCGACTCCTAGAATGCATAGGCTACAAAGGGCAGGCTGACTCACTTGCATCTATCCGCGCTAATTACTTGATCCTAATTTCAAATTTTATTTTTCAAGTTAAGTACTTAACCAATAAAACAGTGCACTTATCTCTAAAACAGGTATAGAGTAACAATACATCATATAATACAGTGTACAACAAGATATATAAAGATAACAGTAATAATCTAGCACCATCATCATCAGCCTCATCATCATCATAATCAACATCATCCATAATCACACTACGATGTGGCGCACTGAACAAGTGGGTGCTCATTTCCGAGAGCGGCGGCATCGATGTACATCCTGCAGGAGAAACCTGACCACACGACATATGCACCCGCGAACAGGCCACATATGGCAACCTTTCACAAAGCCCCCGCAAGGCCGAAATCTAGCTGCTGCATCATGGCGAAACATCAGGTCCCACACGACACCCGGCCCCGCCGTTGCCCGTGGTCCCATCTTCCCCAAAGCAGCAGGATAAGGTTCGTCCCCACGATTGCTAAGCTACGTAGGTTTACTGGGCCCATAAACACCAGCATGTGAATCAGTACGTTCAAGCTTGCTCAATAGGGCCAACAACGAACGGTCCTTAACTGACACAGACGGGGCTAACACCGTGAAGGCTCAGCCTTCTCCATCCATCCTACACAAACAATCCCCGTCCGGTCTGCAACAACCTAAATTCCGCTAGTACAATCCAGAGTAATTCCTATCATGCGAGTGGGACCTACCACTCGTCTTCTACCGTCTGCTAGCCACTAAGCATAGCAAGTTCTAACGTTACCCTAGAACCAACTACTACAAAATAGGACACAAGGTCGGATCTGGAAGGGTAGTCCTAATGCAGTTCTAAGGTTTCACATCAACTCCTAATAAACATAATGCACAATCAATTACTAGCCCCAATCAAGTGAGAAAATAAAAATCTACACAGGAAGACATGCACCGGGGCTTGCCTGGCTCAAGAACGACGCTACTAGCTAAGGTCAGCTGATATCTTCTCCTGATCTGCTCAGCATCATGATCCTCCAACTGCTCCTGGATCACCTCGTGTACTATATGACATGACAAGAAAATGCAAGTTAGATACAATGACATGATGCGATTAAATTAATTAACCTGATAGTCATTTACACTGTAAGTGCTTAATTAAGTTACATACTTTGGTCTTAAATATTTCCTTCATTGACTCTTGTTTAAGTTAATTACATAAATTAACTTAAGTTGGTTAAATAGATTTAATTAATTTCAAAAATTATTTTATGTCCAGTGGCATTTTTCTGGTGAAGAGCACCACTGAAAGTGATTTACAGTGGAGTTTGGTGATTTATTGTAATACGGATTATTTATAACAATTTAAACAATGCCGAATACGATTTAAATCATAAGAAAATAATTAAACATGATATGCCAGTGGAAAAATGCTCTTTAAGTGTGTTATCAGATACTTTACAAGCATGCAAGAGTTCATGATTTATGGATTAACAGGGAATTTATTAGAAATTAAACAAGGATTGACACATAAGTATTTTTACAGAAAACAGATAAACCGATTTATGTGATTTGACATTTTTGTGTGATAGATCAGGTCACAAGGAGTCCAACAAAATTGGATTGGGATTTTTCTGATTTATTTTCGATTTTGTATGAATTTTACCAGTTTCTGTGATTTCCAGAGAATTAAAGAAATTGGGGAAATCAAGAAAAAGAAATGGGCCGAACTGGAACTGGGCCTCGGGCTGGGCTAGCTGGGCCACGGGCTGGACCTGGTCTGGGCTGGGCTCGAGCCGTCGGCAGATCTCGCCGGGGCATCGCCGGACCGCGGCGGCGCGGCTCGTCGGAACGGCGTTTCCGACGGAGATTTGGACAACGGTGAACACCGGAGAGCTCTACGCGAGACGGCGGGCTCACCTCGAGTGACGGAAGAGAGCGGGAACAGCCGGCGGGTCGTCGGCGACGAGGACGGGCGAGTGGCTGACGTCCGGCGGCAGCTCGAGCTCGGCATTGGGGTCCTCCAGCTGCAGGTCTTGGCGCGCAAGCATCACTGAGCGTGGGGGATCCTCGGCACAGGTGATGTAGACGTCGCGGAGCTCTGGAACGTGGTCGTTGGCGGAGGAGGGTGCGGGTCTCGACGGCGGCGGATGGGGAGAAGCTTCGAATCCGGCAGGTGGAGCTGCGAGACGATGAGCAAGTGAGTGGAGGAGAAGCGCGAGGAGAGGGCGCACCCGCGCGCGCAACAAAGAGTAGAGGAGCTCATCGGAGAGAGAGGAATCGCGGTGAGATGGTGGCAGCGCGGTTGACCGAACATGGGGACGAAGTCCCAATTCGCCTAGCTCACGGCGGTAGCGGAAGCACGGCTGCCACGGTAAGGTGGAGGGGGTATCGGGGCAGCTTTGGTGGGGTGGCTCGGTCGTGGCCCTCGCTGCGGCGATGAACGGAATGAAGCCCGGCGGGCACGACAATGGTGAGAGGGCGGCGGCGGGATTGGAGAGGGAAGAGCTAGGGTTTGAGGAGGGGGCGAGAGAGAGGGGTAACCGGGGAGGGTGTCGGGCCCTGTATTGACGCCGCGGCGCGGTCGAGCGCGGGCCAGGGCGCCGCACGGCGGAGCCGTACAACGCCGGCGACATGGCGCCGTTTCCCTGACTTCCTCAGTGGGAGAGGAGAGTATGACAGGTGGGCCCTCGGGCATCTTCTCTTTTTCCCGATTAATTCAAAAACCGGTTTTCCCAAATCTTTGGCACACAAATTGGAGTATCAAATGGACTCCAAAATTCGCAAACTTGGTACCGTTGGAAAGATCTTGAAAAGATCTATCAACTGGCCAACATGCACATCTGGAATCCAAAAGAATTTCAAATGGCAGCTGGTCAAATTTGGGTAGTTTTTCAAGTTTGGGGATTTATTTGGGCATCCAAAAGAATTTCTAAAATCACCAAAAATTCTCCAAAATTCTCTTTTGAGATGATCTATCAAGAGGAATTTTTGTTATGGTAGGATGCTATTGAAAACTGGGAGTTCCTTCACAAGGATCAAATTTGACCCAAATTGGAGAAATTGAGTTTTTCCTGCTGTCAGATTTGTCGAATTAAAAGAGAACCTTCCAAACATCCAGAAGTTATGAGAAATTTAGGGAACATAGGATAATTATCCAGCTCCAACTTATGTTTTGGGTCCAGGTAGGTTTGAGCAACAGAATTTGAATTAAAAATCGAGAAACAGCAAGAATTTGCATAAATTTCTCTGAATTTTTAGAGACACTTCCAGAATTTGAAAAATCATGGAAAAATCTCCCAAAATTCTCATTTCAGATGATCTTGCTGTAAAAATTATTACTTGGGCAACTGGTTATTGAAATTTTTAACTTGCTTCACAAGCATTGGTTGGACATTTATTTGAATTTTTAATTTCGAATTCAAACTTGATTTGCAATGAGTTTTTTGTTCGCATTGTGAAGTTTACATTGGCTGGGCTTCAGTGACACGGGGTGTCACTGTTACCAGGAAGTTGTGGCGAAAATGGAGGAGGTAGTGCCCCCTCTTATAGTTCTCCAAGTCGTCCAAGAGAAGGAACCCGCGCCGGTTCGAATTCCACGAGCGCGCCGGTCGGCACAGTGCCGTGCCGACCGGCACATTTCAAAATTAGGCGGATTCCGTCGTACCTCTTCTGCCACGCCTTCTTTTCTTCTTCCCCATGCCTTATACAGTGTCGCATGTCGGGAGACAGGTGTGCACCTGCAAAAGTTTGGCTTTCTCATGATGCGCCGATTGGCACGCCCTCCGTGCCGGTCGGCACCATTCAACTTGCACTGATTCCCCCGCGCCTTGGCTTCCGCAATTTCTTTTCCTCTTCCCCGTGCTGCATACAGTGTCTCGTGTCGGGAAACAGGGGAGCAAATTCAAAATTTGAATTTCCCCAGTGGTGCCGATCGGCACGGGGCCCGCGCCGGTCGGCACATTTGCTCCATCCCAAGGCAGGGTGTGCGGTGTTCCCCCTGTGCTCGGCAGCTGCATGGGTGTCAGTGATTTTTCCTCCTTCCAATGTGCGCAGATTTTGATGATCCGATTCGAATTCTTGGACTCAGTGCCGGTCGGCACGGTGGGGTGCCGGTCGGCGCAGCGGAGTCCGTGCCTGATTCAAAACTTCGTTGCTTTGTGTCGCCAAAATTTCAAATTTTCTTGTGGATTTCAAGCTTCCTGTAGCATCCAGATTCATGGAGGTGGCGTTTCCAAGCTGTGCCAATCGGCACACCACCGTGCCGGTCGGCAGCTGAGCCAAATTTCCGCCAGTGCCTCCTTCTTCCGCAAGAATCATCCAGTATATCTCTGCGACACAGAAAAATACTAAAAGTACGGAAATATTCTCGGGACAATTATTGCACCTACCTTTTCGAATCTTCCTTCCTCGAATATTCCGCATATTTTCTTCATTTTACCCCCATATTAATTTGCATCTCCAGTTCGGGGTAACATCCAGAGCATGATTTGGCGTGCTTGCTCCTGTGCCGACCGGCACAAACTGTGCCGGTCGGCACCTTCCAGAATTCCCTCTTTTTGCTTCTTTTCTCCCTGCGCTGTTAGCGAACAAGCGAAATACAAAAACAAAAACTGCAGAAAGTAAACAGACAGCGCAGGTGTTCACACAAAAGTTAAAACAAACACTTGGACTAACAAATTTTATTCCGGGAGCATTATTGTGGATTACAAGCAAACAATTTAAAGGCCAGGTTGCCCTCCCGGTTAGCACTAAATTTCTAATTCACGGGTTGCCCTCCCGAAAGCACTAACACACAAAGACTCACCCTATGACTCGCTCCCCGGATTTTGGGCTGCCTCCCAAAAAGCGCTCTTAGTTTTGAAAAGGTCGTAGAGCTTGACCTCCCCGCATAAACCACTTCCTTAGCGTCGCTCTACGGGAAAACATTGCGACACTACAAGGTTCTCTTGTCTCTTTGTTGGCGGTCCTTATTGAATATTTTTTACCGTCAATCTATCAATATAAAAGGGCATATAAAACACATAGAATAGGAATATTTTATAAACTAATACCTTTCCATGAGTTTTGGTGATATTTGATTGCAGGAACAATAGATGGAGGAAAATCACCACAAACTACAAACAAAGAGGGACTTGGTCATTGAAGATAAATTATTCAAATAACAAATTTGACCTTACCATGTCGAAGCCCTCGTCGAGATAGTCAATTTGGGCTTTTGGTTCACCTAATTTGGAGTTTGGGAGTAGGAGTTATGCCACGACGAAAAATTCAGGAAATGCAGAAATTTCCTGGCCGGCCGGCCGCCCCCCTAGGCCGGCCGGCCTACTTTTGTCTCCAATTGGCCCGAGCTTCCTCCAGTGGGCTACATACATTCCAAAACACCAAGCCCAAGTGCCCTCCATGGTGGATGAACAACCGACTTCGCGCAGGTGGGCTTTTGGGCCTAAACTTGACAGTTACTCCACCATAACCGCCCCCAAACGTCGACCGACTTCGCTACCGCCACCACGGAGCAATTCTAAGCGTCCACGGCGAAGGCGGTGGCCATCCAAGACAATCAATGGCCGGCCGGCCACCCACCTAGGCCGGCCGGCCTACCTAGGCGCCCAATTTCGCTCCGCCGACTCTCACTTGCTCTATTTAATCCCCCCTCCTCATTTGGGGCTATAAATAGAGGAGAACTCCCACGGTTCAACACACACAAGAAGAAGAAGTGAGTAGTTCCATTCCAAAGGTGAAGCGCTGCCTCCGTAGTGCTTAGAAAATAGGGAGAGAGTGAGAGTAGTTCGGAGAAGCGCCGGGCTTGTCGGCGTTGTTCTCCATCTTGTACCTCGACGGAGTCCTGCCTTTTTAAGTAAGACTTCGTGATTCTTTTATGGTAATTTAGTTTCCTTTTTGAGTAAGTTATTTTCTTTACTTGCTTACGGGATCATCGCTCTGTTTAGAGTATCTTAGTCTTTGTTGGATCCGAGATTAAGGTAGTAATCGATAGTGTAGACGTGGTGTCTAGACTAGAGGTTACCGTTGTTTGCCGCGTGTCCCACGGATAGTAGAGGTAGGTGGTAGGTGGTGACAGCCCTATCCGCCCTCGGTAGCCCTCCACGTTCGGGTACGTCGTAGAGCTGTAGACCGGAGTCGCCTGGCAGACCAGGGGTAAGCCGGTGCCCGAAGTAAGGAAGTAAAAGCGAAACTTATCTTACTCGATCTAGGAGCTTTATCCATAGGAATCCTCTCTACCCAAGCCTATCATATACTTCTTGTTGTCCTTGGACGAACCTGTTAGAAGATAAACACACACGTTCCCTGTAGATTTTCGATACCTTGGAATACTCCTAGGTGAAGTGCTACATCGGTATTCTCCGTGCGCTTGCGGATTTATCTGTGGTTGTTGAGAAATACCAACAAGCATTTCTGGCGCCGTTGCCGGGGAACGGTTGCTGTTTTATCTCCGAACCTTGTTCGTCCTCGTATCTTTTTATTTTTATTTTATTCCTTTCCTTTTTCTATCATGGAGCAACCCATCATACAACAGTTATCTGCTCCGAAGGGCGAATTCCTTGAGCCACCATCATCTTCACATCCTATCCATACATCTGGCTATCAAATTCGCCCTGGCTTTATAGCCATGGTTCGGGATCGATCTTTCTCTGGTTTTGACCACGAAAATCCCTACCACCATCTGCGAGAATTCGAGCAATTGTGTTCCTGCCTCCTAATTGAAGGCATGACACAAGAAACTCTAAAATGGAAATTGTTTCCCTTCTCTCTTCAAGAGAGGGCGAAACAATGGTACGATCGCACGATTGGGAGCGTGAACGGTGATTGGCAAGAACAACGAGATAAATTTTGTCTTGCATTCTTCCCTCTGCATCGTATTGCCGCTCTTCGAAGGGAATTTCTCGCAGAATGAGAAGGAATCTATAGGTGCAGCCTGGACTAGATTTTCTATGTTAACTCAATCAGGCCCAGACTTGTCTATCCCAAATCACGTGTTGCTACAGCATTTTTGTTTGGGTTTAAACAAGGAATCTGCCCTATATCTTGACATTTCTGCTGGAGGTTCTTTCACGCATAAAACTCCGACAGAAGGAAAGCAACTCTTAGATCGCATCCTAGATAGCACTTCCTATGTCGCCGATGCTACTGAACCCCACACAGAGGAAGTCAAGTCCAGCCAAGAGAAACTCTCAACATCCGAATCTAACCCTTCATCTTTCACAATCAAAGATTCACCTGTTGAGCCATCTCCCGAACCAAGAACAGTGATGGAGGAAGAAGAAATTCAACCTCTTGAGTTCTCATCTAAATTCGAGGAAGATCTTTTTGAAGACTACGGGAATATCTCGAATTATCACTGCCAAAAGAAACCACCATTTTCAACTTCTCTTCCTGATCCTCTCGAAGAGGCTTTCCTCCTAAAGACGGTTAAGGAATTAAGCTCAATCATGAGCAACGAATGGTCAAGGGAGGGCGAGTTTTCTTCAGAAGTCATTCGAATCAACGCTCCGTCCTCAACCATTCAATGTTGTATTAGAGGAGTCATGGTGGATGTTCTTTACAATCCCACTGTCGGTGCTAACATAGTCTCTGATTCTTTCGCTTTTGACATCTTAGGCGATGTACCTTTAGCACCGACTAATAAATCCTTCAAGAGCCCCTCAGGACCCATTTTAGGAGGGTATGGGATTTTGCAAAACGTGACCGTAAGGCACGAAAATGTCGAGGTCCTCCTAGATTTTCATGTTTTCGAAGTCCAAGATTTTGATATTCTGATCGGGCATCCCATAGAGATGTTACTCGTGGATGCCCCGACACTAGGGAACCTCGACATAAAACTTGGGGTAGACACATTTTCTGTTCCGATCTCTCGATCGCAGAATTCCAAGTCTGAAAGTCTCCCCAAGGATGAGCCAATCGAGGAAGTGATGTCTATTTTTCCTTTCGAGCCTCCCGAATCAATCCTCGAAAAAGATGCTGAAAAATTCATTCAAGAGGAGGATGATTTAGGAGAGACCATCGAGTTACCTGAATCCGAATCAGCACCACGACCACCGATTGAGCTAAAACCCCTTCCTTCGGGCCTTCGCTATGCTTTTCTACACGGTGATAAGGAAGCTCCTGTCATCATAAGTGACAAGCTTTCCAAGGAAGAAACCGCTAAACTCTTAGCCGTTCTAGAGAAGCATCGCACAGCCCTAGGCTACTCACTCCAAGATCTCAAAGGGATTAGCCCCACTTTGTGCACCCATCGCATTCCTATCGATTTTGATAGCACACCTTCTAGGGAGCCTCAAAGGAGGCTAAATAATGCGATGAGAGAAGTTGTTAAGAAAGAGGTCTTAAAGTTTCTGCACGCTGGGATAATTTATCCCGTACCACATAGTGAGTGGGTTAGCCCTGTTCAAGTTGTGCCTAAGAAGGGAGGTATGACGGTCGTTAAGAACAACAAAAACGAGTTGATCCCACAACGAACCGTCACAGGGTGGAGGATGTGCATCGACTACCGAAAGCTTAACAAGGCAACAAAGAAAGACCATTTCCCGCTGCCCTTCATTGATGAAATGTTGGAACGGTTGGCGAAACACTCTTACTTTTGTTTCCTTGATGGGTATTCTGGTTACCATCAAATCCCCATCCATCCCGATGATCAAAGCAAGACCACCTTCACATGTCCTTATGGAACCTTTGCCTACCGTAGGATGTCCTTCGGTTTGTGCAATGCACCTGCCTCATTCCAAAGGTGTATGATGTCCATCTTCTCCGACATGATCGAGGAAATCATGGAAGTTTTCATGGACGATTTTTCTGTCTATGGAAAAACCTTTGATCATTGTCTTGAAAACTTGGACAAGGTCTTGCAAAGATGTCAAGAGAAGGACCTGGTACTTAATTGGGAAAAGTGCCACTTTATGGTCCGAGAAGGGATAGTCCTAGGACACTTAGTGTCCGAAAGAGGGATAGAGGTGGATAGAGCAAAAATAGAAATTATAGAACAGCTCCCACCTCCGATCAATGTGAAAGGAGTCCGTAGCTTCCTAGGCCATGCGGGGTTCTATCGGCGATTTATAAAAGATTTCTCAACGATCGCTAGACCCCTCACAAACCTTTTAGCTAAGGATGCACCTTTCATTTTTACTGATGAGTGTTTAAATGCTTTTAATATCCTTAAGAAAACACTCATCTCAGCTCCAATCATACAACCCCCAGATTGGACGCTGCCCTTTGAGATAATGTGTGATGCTAGTAACTTTGCTGTTGGTGCCGTTCTCGGTCAAACTAAAGATAAAAAGCACCACGCAGTCTCTTATGCTAGTAAAACGTTGACAGGAGCTGAACTTAACTATGCAACAACTGAAAAAGAACTCCTAGCCGTTGTTTTTGCTATCAATAAATTTAGATCTTACTTAGTAGGAGCCAAGGTTATTGTTTATACCGATCATGCTGCTTTGAAATATCTGCTCTCTAAGAAAGATGCTAAACCCCGTCTGATAAGATGGATCCTTCTACTCCAAGAGTTTGATCTTGAAATTAAAGATAAGAAAGGAGTAGAAAATTCCGTGGCAGATCATTTGTCGCGTTTGCAAGTAACTAACATGCAGGAACTACCGATAAATGACTTCCTACGGGATGACATGCTGCTGAAGGTGACAGACTCCAACCCGTGGTATGCAGATATTGTGAACTTTATGGTTGCAGGTTAGGTTCCACCAGGGGAGAACAAAAGGAAGCTCATACAGGAGAGTCGTCGTCACCTATGGGATGAGCCATACCTTTACAGAGTCTGTGCTGACGGGTTACTAAGAAGATGTGTGCCGACAATTGAAGGTACCAAGATTATTGAGAAATGCCATGCAGGTCCATATGGAGGGCATTATGGTGCATACCGCACACATGCCAAGATATGGCAGAGTGGATTCTTCTGGCCAACAATGTATGAAGACACCAAAGAATTCATTCGAAGATGCTCAAGGTGCCAAAGAGTTGGAGGCATCACTTCTCGTGACGCAATGCCCTTGACATACAATCTTCAAGTGGAATTATTTGATGTTTGGGGCATCGATTTCATGGGACCATTCCCCAAGTCCTATGATTGTAAGTACATCTTGGTTGCCGTCGAATATGTGTCCAAGTGGGTAGAAGCAATGCCATGCCGAGCTGCAGATGCCAAACATGCCCGCAGGATGTTTCACGAGATCATCTTTCCTCGTTTTGGAACACCTAGATTGGTAATAAGTGACGGAGGGTCTCATTTCATTGATAAGACCTTTCGAAAATTCTTAACAGAGCTTGGAGCAGAACACAACATTGCAACACCATACCATCCCCAGACTAGTGGACAAGCGGAAACTTCAAACAAGCAAATAAAGAATATCTTGCAGAAGACCGTGGATGAAATGGGGAAGGGATGGAAACTAAAACTACCCGATGCACTTTGGGCATATAGAACTGCACACAAGACACCCATCGGCATGTCACCCTACCAACTCGTCTATGGAAAAACATGTCACCTACCTGTCGAGTTGGAACATAGGGCATACTGGGCCATTCGGAAATGGAACATGGATTCCAAGATGGCAGGAGAACATCAGAAAATGCAATTATCCGAGCTGGAGGAATGGAGAGAAAAAGCCTATCATAGTGCCAGGATCTACAAGGAAAGAACTAAGAGATGGCATGATAAACGGATCAATGTAAAAGAGTTCAAACCTGGGGATAAGGTGTTACTCTTCAACTCCAAAGTCAAGCTTTTCGGACGTGGAAAACTTCGGAGTAAATGGGATGGACCATTCACCGTCGTTGAAACTTCGTCACACGGAGCAATCACACTCCAAGACGAGGGAGGTAACCTTTTTAAGGTAAATGGCCAACGTTTAAAAGTTTTCCTAGAACCCGATAAAAATCTAGATGAAGTGGTAGATGTGATAGAATTAATTGATTTTAATCTTTCATAGCCTCTTATCGTGATTTTAGTGCTCCTGCTAAATAAATAAAAAAATTATAAAAAAAATTAATTTAGGCTCTTTTGTTTGATTGAATAAAATTTGCAGCTCACCAGTCGTTACCCCGGTCGAGTCTCTTTTGTTTCCACTTGTTGTTTGTTTTGAATAAAAATGCAGGTACAAAATAAGTGTGGGGGGAGGTCCTTCGAGATTCTCATCGCACAAACAAATGGGACTCCTCACCAACACAATGCGCAACACTTTAGGCATCGTCAGTCTCTGCGTCATCAACTGGTTTGCGCATCTCATCTCTCAACCTCCCCTATTTGTGACTTAAAACTGATCAAAGTTGAATATAATTGCTAAAGTTTAACTCATGAGTAAAAATAAACCTTAATACTTTCCATTGGTTGGCTTGCATACTCTTTATTCCTAGCTATTATACCTCGTTGCTTGTGAACACATTTCTTTTAGGAAAACATGTTTATCTAAGTAATTGATGAGTGTGATATGGTTAGATAAAAGAAATCTTTGCTTCAACTGTTTTAAGTACTCGGGAAATTTTTATCTAAAAAAAAAAATAGCAATGCTCCTCAATGGTTCAAATATCCTACCAGAGCCATATGTTGAACATAATGCAAACTCTACACATTTGCTGCTTGCTACTACTTTGAGCTTTGTCAAATTGTTGTGACCCTAGTAAGAATACCTTTCATATTGCTATGATCAAGAATCACGTACACACACCACCTTCATATGCTATATTCCTACACTCGGAGTTAGCAACATCATCTTTATCATTCCATAAAAATAAATACTCCATTATGTGGTTATTGATCTCTCTCAAATATCTATCTTGCAAAAGAGACATGGCTATGAAAAAAAAAGGGGCAAAAATGCCGAGCCTGATCAAAAAAAAAAAGAAAAAAAAGAGAGAGAAGAGATAGCCATGTTCTCAATTTCAATCAAAAGAGAGATCTTTTCAACAAGGAGTTTCCATTTCATTAGTCGCATATCCACACACATGCACATTCTTGATCATGATGATATGATTTGTTTTCTTCTTGGATCCGGTTTTTGACTTTGCAACATAAGTAGTACAAGTTTGCTCCTTGTTCACCCCTACCTGAGCTCCACATCAGCCAATTTAGATGTAGGATGAAAAGAGGCAAATTCAATGCCTTGGTGAGGATTCATACACCTTGAGTGGTTCGAGAGAAAAATCATTTGAGGAGCACAGCTATGTTTTTACTTTTGAAATTATATCAAAAACCCGAGTTACTCAACAGAAGAAGTGAAGGTGACTTGAATCAAGACTGTTCCACTCATCAATCACCCAAGATGACATGATAGACACCATAAAGTTCACAGCTGCAGGTATGGCATGGAACGATTTGTATGCTCGCATCAGGCCACGGGAAGGTGTTGTTCCACACTGGTTCTTAACCTTTGCTCGGGACGAGCAAAGAGCTAAGTGTGGGGGGTTTGTTGGCGGTCCTTATTGAATATTTTTTACCGCCAATCTATCAATATAAAAGGGCATATAAAACACATAGAATAGGAATATTTTATAAACTAATGCCTTTCCATGAGTTTTGGTGATATTTGATTGCAGGAACAATAGATGGAGGAAAATCACCACAAACTACAAACAAAGAGGGACTTGGTCATTGAAGATAAATTATTCAAATAATAAATTTGACCTTACCATGTCGAAGCCCTCGTCGAGATAGTCAATTTGGGCTTTTGGTTCACCTAATTGGAGTTTGGGAGTAGGAGTTATGCCACGACGAAAAATTCAGGAAATGCAGAAATTTCCTGGCCGGCCGGCCGCCCCCCTAGGCCGGCCGGCCTACTTTTGTCTCCAATTGGCCCGAGCTTCCTCCAGTGGGCTACATACATTCCAAAACACCAAGCCCAAGTGCCCTCCATGGTGGATGAACAACCGACTTCGCGCAGGTGGGCTTTTGGGCCTAAACTTGACAGTTACTCCACCATAACCGCCCCCAAACGTCGACCGACTTCGCTACCGCCACCACGGAGCAATCCTAAGCGTCCACGGCGAAGGCGGTGGCCATCCAAGACAATCAATGGCCGGCCGGCCACCCACCTAGGCCGGCTGGCCTACCTTGGCGCCCAATTTCGCTCCGCCGACTCTCACTTGCTCTATTTAATCCCCCCTCCTCATTTGGGGCTATAAATAGAGGAGAACTCCCACGGTTCAACACACACAAGAAGAAGAAGTGAGTAGTTCCATTCCAAAGGTGAAGCGCTGCCTCCGTAGTGCTTAGAAAATAGGGAGAGAGTGAGAGTAGTTCGGAGAAGCGCCGGGCTTGTCGGCGTTGTTCTCCATCTTGTACCTCGACGGAGTCCTGCCTTTTTAAGTAAGACTTCGTGATTCTTTTATGGTAATTTAGTTTCCTTTTTGAGTAAGTTATTTTCTTTACTTGCTTACGGGATCATCGCTCTGTTTAGAGTACCTTAGTCTTTGTTGGATCCGAGATTAAGGTAGTAATCGATAGTGTAGACGTGGTGTCTAGACTAGAGGTTACCTTTGTTTGCCGCGTGTCCCACGGATAGTAGAGGTAGGTGGTAGGTGGTGACAGCCCTATCCGCCCTCGGTAGCCCTCCACGTTCGGGTACGTCGTAGAGCTGTAGACCGGAGTCGCCTGGCAGACCAGGGGTAAGCCGGTGCCCGAAGTAAGGAAGTAAAAGCGAAACTTATCTTACTCGATCTAGGAGCTTTATCCATAGGAATCCTCTCTACCCAAGCCTATCATATACTTCTTGTTGTCCTTGGACGAACCTGTTAGAAGATAAACACACACGTTCCCTGTGGATTTTCGATACCTTGGAATACTCCTAGGTGAAGTGCTACATCGGTATTCTCCGTGCGCTTGCGGATTTATCTGTGGTTGTTGAGAAATACCAACAAGCATTTCTGGCGCCGTTGCCGGGGAACGGTTGCTGTTTTATCTCCGAACCTTGTTCGTCCTCGTATCTTTTTATTTTTATTTTATTCCTTTCCTTTTTCTATCATGGAGCAACCCACCATACAATAGTTATCTGCTCCGAAGGGCGAATTCCTTGAGCCACCATCATCTTCACATCCTATCCATACATCTGGCTATCAAATTCGCCCTGGCTTTATAGCCATGGTTCGGGATCGATCTTTCTCTGGTTTTGACCACGAAAATCCCTACCACCATCTGCGAGAATTCGAGTAATTGTGTTCCTGCCTCCTAATTGAAGGCATGACACAAGAAACTCTAAAATGGAAATTGTTTCCCTTCTCTCTTCAAGAGAGGGCGAAACAATGGTACGATCGCACCATTGGGAGCGTGAACGGTGATTGGCAAGAACTACGAGATAAATTTTGTCTTGCATTCTTCCCTCTGCATCGTATTGCCGCTCTTCGAAGGGAAATTTTCAATTTCTCGCAGAATGAGAAGGAATCTATAGGTGCAGCCTGGACTAGATTTTCTATGTTAACTCAATCAGGCCCAGACTTGTCTATCCCAAATCACGTGTTGCTACAGCATTTTTGTTTGGGTTTAAACAAGGAATCTGCCCTATATCTTGACATTTCTGCTGGAGGTTCTTTCACGCATAAAACTCCGACAGAAGGAAAGCAACTCTTAGATCGCATCCTAGATAGCACTTCCTATGTCGCCGATGCTACTGAACCCCACACAGAGGAAGTCAAGTCCAGCCAAGAGAAACTCTCAACATCCGAATCTAACCCTTCATCTTTCACAATCAAAGATTCACCTGTTGAGCCATCTCCCGAACCAAGAACAGTGATGGAGGAAGAAGAAATTCAACCTCTTGAGTTCTCATCTAAATTCGAGGAAGATCTTTTTGAAGACTACGGGAATATCTCGAATTATCACTGCCAAAAGAAACCACCATTTTCAACTTCTTCAGCAATTCCATCGGGATAGCGAACCGATTGATCGGCCAACTCCAAACACATAGCCGTAGGCTCCAACTCTGGCAAATTCAAACTTGCAAAGACATAGCGAGGCATGACACTTACACTTGCTCCAAGATCGCACAAAGCCCCTTCAAAGGTTTGAGCTCCAATCAAACACCGGATACTAGGAGATTCGGGGACGGGCTTCTTTTCTGGTGTAATGTCATTAATAGCTGCAGTGCACTCTCTTGTCATCTTCACTACTTCTTCTGATGCTAAGGACTTCTTGCTTTGCATGATATTCTTTATGTACTTGGCATAGGTGGGCACTTGAAGAGCATCAAGGAACGGAACATTGATATATAACTTCTTCATAATATCGACAAACCTGGAGAATTGCTCATCATGATGTCGAATCCTTTCTGTCTTGGTCAGCAGCTGCGTATCCAGAAAGGTAGCAGGACCGTGTTCCTTGTTCTCAGTTCCCTTTTTCAGACCCGAGAGGTCAATTTCTTCAGTGTGCCGATCGGCACCTTCTGTGTGCTGGTCGGCACCTTCTACTGTAGCGTGCCGATCGGCACAAGCGTCGTGCCGGTCGGCACGAGGTCGTCTTGCTCCAGCTGCAAACTTCGGATCTTCAGTTTGCTTCCCAGACCTCGTCTTGATGGATTTCAGCTGTTCTGCAGAGCGGGTATTACCAGGAAGAGCTCCTTTCTCGCTTTTTACCGACTCCGCCAATTGGGCCATTTGTTGCTCCATCATTTTCATGAATTGGAGAATTTGCTGATTAGAACTTCCCACTTCGATGATCTTATCATTGATGGTTTCAAGCACACGATCAACTTCCTTGAATTTGGCTTGAGTGTCCTTGTTGACCTTCTCTTGAGCTTGAAAGAACTCTTGGCACTGAATACGAAGAGGGATGGCATTTTGCATAGACGATGACGGGGTGAAGCTACTCCTTTGTTGCTGATATGGAGTCTTCCATCCTTGGTTCTTGACATAATTGAGTATCTTTACATCCTCGGGGCAATCCTTGCTCACATGACCAAGTTCTCCACATTCTTCACATGTGGAACGGGCTTCCGCTAGCTTGACGGTCTCTTCCTTGGGAATATGATCAATCTTGTCCAATCTCCTTTGTATGGTGTCAAGCTTGTCTATAAGCAATTCATCATAAGCTCTCTCCACCACACTCTTCATCTTTCCCGTGGAAGGTTGAAGGCTTCTACTTTCTCTCTCACTAACCCATGATTGACTTTGCTCTATCTTCTTGATCAAGGCCGTGGCTTGAGCGGGTGTCTTGTCCAAAAACGATCTTCCAGCCGAAGCATCTAAGTGTTGTCGGGACAAAAGATTCAAACCCGTGTAGAACCTTTCCACTAGTTCCCATTCAGCAAGACCATTGTGCGGGCAAGCATCCTTGTACTTATTGAATCGATTCCATGCTTCTCCAACGCTCTCATCAGCAAGTTGAGTAAATCCAAGGATCTTGTTCTTCAAAGCTTGAGTCTTACCTGGAGGGAAATACTTTGCCAAAAATTCTGCAGAAAGTTGATCCCAACTAATCTTGGTCGCAGTTGGTAGCCCATGGTACCACTGCTTAGGACGCCCAATAAGAGATAGAGGGAACAATCGCACCTTGGCTTCATTGGCATTCATATGTTGCAATTGAAAGGTACTGCAGATTTCATGAAAGTGTTGCAAATGCATATTAGGATCTTCAGAACCTGTGAACGGTTGTTGACCAACCAAAGACATGTAGCGCTCCAGCTGAAAGGGTTGATCCTGTGCAGCAAACTCAGTCTTGATAACATTGTCTAAGGCAGGCTTGAGACGATTAGCTATTGGTGTTGCGTCTGCCATGTCTTCTACTTCTGGAACTTCTTCTCCCTTGTCTTCTTCTAAAGCTGCAAACAATGCCCTCGGGCTGAGTGGCTCGCTGTTGTCCTCTATGTCCCCCACTGACTTGCTTTTCTTTTCCGCCTTACGCTTGCGAAAGAGAATCTCTGGATCATCGAGGTAATTAGAGGGTTTATTCGACTTAGCGCCGTCCATACCTGTCTGTTAAATAAAACAGGACATATGTACTGGAAAAAAACAGAGAAATCAAAGGAAGAAAGCGATGTGCCGGTCGGCACACAAGTGTGCCGATCGGCACCATGACCAACTTCTCAAACTTCAAATAATGTCTAATTCGAACAAAGGTCCCCGGCAACGGCGCCAGAAAAAGACAGCTTGTTGGTCGTATCTACGCACCCACTTATATACCGCAAGAGCACGGTGTACAGTTGTAGTCCTTTTCCCCTAGAAGAGTATTCCACGGTTTAATCGAACCACAAGGCCCAATGGGAATTAAACAGAATCATCAGTAAAAGAGTTAGCCAGGCTTTCTAGTGAGCGTGAGCGTGAGTTTTGGGAAAACTGGGGGCCTTGCCGATCGGCACAGGGGATGTGCCGGTCGGCACGAAGGCTAAGTTGACTGAAGTGTTGTCCGAACAGCCTAGGAAACCTGATTAGATCATGGGGTAAGTTAGCCAAGTCTGCTAGTTGAGATCGTAACCAAAAAGCTTAATTGAATAGCATCATAAACGGGATTACTCAATTATTGATAACCGAAGATCGATATGTTGAGACTCTTTTCCGACGAGCCCTGTCACGACCAATCGCCTTAATCGGTCGCCTCTTCCTACTCTACACATCATCTCAAGGATCATCGCGTATGCATTAGCGGCTGTGGAGGTACAGAGACAACGTGCAATTATGGCGCATTACAAGATCCCAATACTACCTTAACCACAATGGAGATAGTGAGAGATTGAATCCCTCACCTCTTATTGCCACCACAATTAAGATAATATCTAATACTTAGTCGTCACTAAGCGTAGGAACAAGTGCATGTAAAGACCATAAAATCCAGGCAATCAATAATCAAAACCATTCATCCACATATTCAACCATACTTCGATAATACATAGTGCAAGATACATCACCATCTAGTTGGCCTACCTCGATGGATCACCTCTTTAGCACCGATGGTTCTTGATCAACAACTAGAGAACATGAAGAGCGGGGCAAAGCTCCGGTGGCTCTAAACTTACTAGCTGTGTTGTCCCTCTGCGGCGGATCCCGGAACCCTAGGACCTTTACAAGTTTATATAGGGCTGTACATCAGAAAGGGAGAGGATCTCGGGAAAAGAGTCCTCGTGCCGATCGGCACATGTGTTGTGCCGATCGGCACACATCATGTTCAGCTCGGTTTCCTCCTTAAGTAGGTTCCGAAGTCCTAGGTAGCTTCCATGTGGGCCTTCCAATCAGTTTTTTTGGAGATCAAGTCTTGTATTGCTCTTTCAAATCTTCGAGTATTTTTTATCTCTTCGTGACGAATATCTCCCAAGATTGGTTCGGATAACTTCCCTCTAGAATAAACTGAATGGTGGGCCAGCTTCGGTGGCCTTGGAGTCCTCTGTGTCGGTCGGCACAGCGCTGTGCCGATCAGCACAGTATGCCTTTTCTGCTGGTTCTCTTCTCTTTAGGTCCAGATCAGCCTCAATGTCCAGAATGTCGTCCTTTTCATTTGTTTCTGCAATAAAGCTCCAGAACGACATATATACAAATATGGTGCTATTATCAAGGGTTAATGGCCTATAATGATGACATTTATGCTCTAAATAAGGCGCAGTTGGCATATAAAATGGTATGCTAGAAATCGCCAACAGTGTTTGTTCTCCATGGGTGTGAGGATTTCTTCCAGCATGTCGTTGGGCTGGTGGAGAAGAAGGCGCTGAGCCCAAAACACCAGGGGCAGGATCAATCACCGTCGGGCCATGAAGCAGGTGTGAAGCCGGGGTGCGTGGCGAGGACGAGGAAGGCGGGGGGCTGGAGGAGGAGGAGGTTCGGACATCGGAGGCCCATCCCCTCGCGACGGCCTCAAGGAGCCCACGGCTATGGCGGGCGCAGACCTTCCCGCTTAAGTCGGAGGCGCTCGGGGATGGTTAATGTGCTTGAGGCGGGTGGTGCGCCGGTCTCTCTCGGCCCTCGCCCGCCTCTGCTCCAGGTGCTCGCGAGCAGTGCTCTGTTTTATTATACTCTGTCGTTGGCATGCATGCTCTGTTTCTTGCCAAATCATCCTCTCTGCGTATGGTTCTGCAGCCTACTCCGTAGTTGACATTCCCTGTTTTAATGCAGACCTTTGAAATCTGGATGGATTGATGCAGTGATGCCCAGACGTGCTGCTGGGGCACCTGCGAGTTCCCGTTCACGTAGAATCGCGTGCTCATGCAGTGCAGTGCAGTACTGGGACGACGAAGAGGCCGTCGTGTTCGTCGCTCGCTCGCGTCAGAGGTAGCAAGCAGCAGGGGGCTCGTTGGAGGACATGCCGGTGCACAAAACGGCTACCAGCAGAGATCGATCGAGGTTGTCCGGGGACTGTTGACGATTGCCGCCGGCCGACGGCTTCCCGCTCTTGCTCCACTGTACGTAACGAGCACAAGAACATCAACCTCGGCGCTAGCTGGCGAGCATGCATGGCCGTCGGGTCGGGAGGCTGTACTGCATGCCCGTTCTACCTCATCCAAGACGACGGCGTCTCTCTGGGCCCCACACAAACAAGCAGATGGACGTTTCTAGCTACGACTACGAGGTGAGCAGCTAGCTAGCATTGAGTGGTGCCGGTCCGGGGCGCACACGCACGCTGGCGGATCGAAGCTTTGCCAGCAAGAATTAAGGCGTTGCACTGGCGAGAAATTGGCTATTATAAGACTCAAAACAAGTGGTTTCTCTATAATAGGATTTTTAATGTTGGTTTCTCCCAAATGGGACTCCAAACAAATGCCACTAAGCTATAAATTGGCTATTATAGGACTCAAAACAAGTGTGCGGCTCATGCAGGCATGGTCCTATTATAGCTAATTTATAGCTTAGTGCACTTGTTTGGAGTCTTATTTGGAAGAAACCAACGATAGGAATCCTATTATAAAAAACCCACTTGTTTGAAGTCCTATAATAGCCAATTTCTCTGCACTGGCGGGAGCTCGTCGCGGTACGGCGCCGTGCAAATGTAGTTCAGGGCGTGCAGAAAAGGATGCGGTGGTCGATGAGGATGCCGATCGGTGCTTGTCGACACAGGTTCGTGGTGAAGAGGATTGATGGGAGTGTCGCGTTGGCCTTTGCATTGCTTTGTTCATTCTCAGCAAAGTCACAGCACGGCAGCTGCGAAATTATTTCGTGAGCATCCGTGTTTGCGTCGGCCAGGATGGTGAAAATTGGATTATCTTGGCGTCTGTGAGTAATAATTCGGTGTGTAAAAATCGGCAGCTGTGAGTAATTATCTTGGCTTTTGTACTTTTTAGTGCTTCAGAATTTGTGCTCTTGCATTTTACATTTCCCATTTTCTATTTCTTGTAATCGCACTTGTGCATCTCTTTAATAGGTAGGGGTCTCCCCTCCCGATTTTCACCAACCGGACTCCTACGGCTCAGATTGGGAGCGTTGACCGGTCGTTAGGCATCGTCATGAAGCTCAGGCGCTCTCGCATGCATGGCGTATTCCTTCGGCGGGTGGACCACGGGACGGGAGCAGAGGAGAGTCAGGAGAGGACCTCGTTGTCGCTTACCTTGAGGGAAGGCTCGCCATGGTCTGGCCGCTCGTCCGTTCGTTCAGGCGTCGGAGATGTGACTGGCCGGCGGCGGCCAATACAAGAGACTTGGATCGATCAGGATGTGCGCCGGACGACGTACCGTGAAAATGCCAGCTAGTGGAAAGCGGAGGTAAAATGCCACTGTAGCTAGCACGGTTAATACCATCTTAGAGTGAATGAAGTAAAACACTCTGGAGCATTTTGCAGGCTCCCGTTCATACTTCGTACCTCATCCCCGACTCCAGAGCATTCTTTTTTTTTTATTATAGATCACCGGGAGAGAGTATCCCCACCTGAATAGTATTCAAAGTGTGGCAGACCACATATCAACGGCCTTGTTATTTAAGGAAACGAGGCGAAAACCCTACAACGCTCGGTTAATTAAAGGAAAACCGAGTGAAAACCGTGATAACTACCTAGCTAGAGTAGGCCTCAATCGACAAACCCTAGCACAAGGGCGTCATTGTGGCATGACCACAAGTAAGGAAAACATAAACCCCAGCACAAGGGGTAGAGTGTAGCTTAACCACCACAGATAGCAACAATGCGCCCTAGCAAAAGGGCAAAGAGTGGCATAACCACAAATCACAACACCTCTAAAGATATCGACCGTCAAGACGACGCCTCAAGGAGGATGTGGAGCTCGAGCCCCACCGTCGTTCATCCAGGGAAAACCTGGATTGGATTTTCACCCGACGAACAGCACGAGACAGAGTTAATCTGCAACGACGCCCTCAAGAGGGAAAACGACGCTAGATAGCGTAGTCGTTGCCGGCATGGCGAAGCCGAGCAAGCCTTTTGGTCGAACCCTCCATACCAGAGTGCCATCGATGCTTTGAAGCCACCATGTTCGTGGCTGCAGTCCACTGGGCAAGTCTATTGGCCGGCACCTCGGCAGCAGACCAAGGCCCCGAAGAGGATGTAGGTGCCCCGTTCGAGTCGCTCCGTGATGCCGGCCGCGCCACCATGGCGCCAGCCACACCACCACGGCGCCGCCGAGTCGGCCGCGCCACCATGACGCCGCCGAGATTGGTCCAGTAGCTCACCACGTGTAAGCTTCATGACCATTTGGAGCTAAGGAAACCCCAAGGTATGAATGTTTTGGTGATAGGATGAGAACCATGAATGTGACTAACACTCTTTGTGAGATCTTATAGGTCACATATAAAGAAAGCTCCGTCCGTTGGTGGTGAACGCCAACACACCATGAACTTAATGACAAGGATGATTGGTTGCCTTGATCTACACAAGAACGGACTTGATAGTGTCGCGGAGAAGATATGGATCAAGGCTAAGGACATGCTAGATCCAAGCGAGTGTTGCTTGGTTAGATGTTAGCTTGAGTCCATAGGAAAAACCGGACAAAAGGGTTCGAGGTGGTTCTCTTAGTGCACACTAGTTATAGAGATCATTGGATGCATGGTGAGTCTCTCAGGGGCTAGGGTGGCAGAAGAGGATTGAAGGAACCAAGAAGATCAAGTTTGGAAGCAAGGATCAAGAAGAAGATCGAAGCTGCAGAGTCAGAAGGGACCGGACGGTACGGTCAAGGAGACCGTACCATACGATCTACAGTGGGGATCCAGACAGAGAAGCAGAAGTTTCTGGAAGTTGAAGAATGAAGACCGGACCATTGACCGGACGGTACGGTCAAGGACCGGACGGTACGGTCTTACAGGCAAAAAGCAACAGAGAAGGAGAAGTTTCTGTTGGCTGAAGAAGAAGTGGAGACCGGACGGTACGGTCCTAGGGACCGTATGGTACGGTCTACTTTTAGATGAGTTGCAGCACTCCCTGGACGCCGGTCTGGTGAAGACCGGACGGTACGGTCAATTGAGGACCGGACGGTACGGTCAATATGACGGTCATCACGCAGACTGGGCACTTTTGGACAACGGCTAGTTTGAGGTTGGTGGCCTATATATAGTCGGTTGTTTGCCTCTTTGAGGTGCTCTTGGACCCAGGAAAGAGGGGAGGTGCTGCCAAGAAGCCAAGAGGGAGAAGTGTGAAGCACTTGAGAAGAATTTGGAGTGATCCTAGTGCTTGAGAGAGTAACAAGTTGCATCCTTTGATCTCTAGGCTAGTGTGAGCTTGAGAGAGTCATCTAGAGCTGTTACTCTTGGTCTATGGCAAGGCCTAGACCGGTTAGACGTCAGTGTTGAGCTGTCCAAGGAGATTGTGGAAGCCGGCACAAGTTTGTACACGGTCTTGGAGCTTCCCGTGCGAAAGAAGCATCACTAGTGGAGCGCCTTTTGGCACGCATCAAGTGCGGAGCCTTACCTCCGGAAGAGTGCCCGGGAGAGAGCCCGGCGGGACGTGCCCGCGACTTCACTCGGTGGGTAAAGTGTGCTCTAGGAGGGATCGCCATCGAGCGGAGGGACGGGGTCGAGACTCCGGCGGGAGTGACCCAACGTGGAGTAGGGGAAGGCGCCATCCTTCCGAGACCACGGGAAAACATCATGAGAATTCTCTATCCCTTCTCCTTTACTACATGCATTTACTTACCGCACTATATATGATTGCTTGTAGTATTTGAGTTGTGCTCTATCTAGCTTGTGCGTTTACCTTGGTACCTACTAGCTTCACTAGGTTTGCTTGTTTGCCTTGCTCGTGTGCTTACTTGTTGTAGCCTATCTAGTAGCTCTAAGGACTCTACTTAGTGTGCCTAGTATCTTTAGTTGTCTTGTCTCTAGTTATCTAGTTGCTTTGCCTTGCCTAGCTTAAGTCTTCCGCTATCTATATATCTTGTGCTAGGTTGCTAGTGTGGTGTGCTTGTGTTATCTATTTCCACTAGCTATATAGGTTAAGGATACTCCTTAGTGTGTTCTACCTTGTTACTAGAACTACTCGCTAGGAGTTGCTTGGGTGTTAGTGTTTGGAAATAGATTCTAGAGTGCACCGATTCACCCCCCCTCTCGGTCACACGATCCTTACACCACGAATGGGCCATGCCGGTGACCCTTGGGACGGACTTCCGCTGGACCGCACACACCATGTACCTCGCCGTTGACGAGCGCCGAACACGGAGGATCAGCCGCCCCCGCGTGCCGCCGGATCTGGCCGTTGAGGCGCAGATATGGCCATGCCGACGCCGGATCCGGCCTCGCTCCCACCGGATTCGGGCACGACGATCGTTGCTTGCCGCGCCCCTGAAGTCGTACAAAAGTCGCTCCCGCAATGCACAAGCTGCAGCACTGCGACGTCGCTCCCGCAATGCACAAGCCGCAGCCACCGGATCTGAAGGGGAGGGGCGCGACGAACAGCTGGCATGCCGCCGTTGCGCGCCGGGCTCCATTGACGCACGGCCGCCCCGTGGTGAGAAGAGCCGCGTCCGCCGCAGTCGGATCCGGACGCGCCGGCGCCAGATCCGGGCGCGCTGACGCCGCATCTGGTCGCGACGGCCGTAGGTTCGCAGCGCACGGCGACGTCTTGCATGAGCTCGCGCCGGGGTGGGGGGGGGGGGGGGGCTCGCTGGAGGGGAAAAACGCCTCGCCGTTGCCGTCCCAGCGAACCACGCGGGTTGTGCCGGAGGCTTGCTCTGGCGGCGGCGTGGCTGGGGAGAGGAGGAGAGGCCGGCGGCGGCTAGGGTTGTTGTCGCCGCCCGAGTCACTTCTCTCCAGAGCATTCTGCAGGCTCATGGCGGCGCTTCTCAACACTAACGACGGCTCGGTTGGTGTCGACGATGATAACATACTTTAAGTGGATAACAAAAACATTTTAATTAAAGCCAATAAAATTGATATGGCAGTTACATATGGAAATTCCATGAAACACGCATAAGAGGCTTGGCCAAGATTTTTCTCCTATACGAAAATTCCATTAAACATATTATGTGTCGAGACATCAATGGCTATGTGTGTTGAGACATCAATGGCTGTGAAACTCACAAGTAAAGCACGTTACTTTTTATGGTGGAGACAAAAGTGAGATGAAGCAAAGCATAGTTTTCATCCACAAAGTGAACATAAGGAATCAATTTTTGACACAAGCTAACACTCTGCATGTTCTCTCTATCAACTACCGTCAATTAAAAACTCTATATATTTCCAGGAACAATTTTGAGAAGCTTTTAGATCCAATGCAGCCCTTAGTATGTTCCATTGAAGTTGCATCCAAAAAAATATGTTCCATTGAATAGGCCGTATGTAGCAATAAGGAAAGAAATGGCGTTCTGTTTAGATCAACCAAGGTTCACGGTACGAACAGCTAACCTCATCGTAAGGGATACTGCCAATTCATAGTAGTTGTAAACTTGCATATTAACAAATTTTCTTTGTAAGAGAAAATAAAATAAGTAATTAAGTATTCAATCCTCGTGCTTATGTTTACCAAACGAACTAAATGAAGAAACCCAAAGTGCATGGGTAATATAGCTACTTTTACAAACATACATGTAAAAAAAGTAGAACTACACAATGCAAAGTAGTGAAAAAATATCAGCATAGCTACAAGAAGAAAAGAATTTGCAACTTAAAAGAGTATGCAAATGAACAGACCAAACAATTTGCAAACAGTTAGATTATAGTATAGAAATGTACAGTACTAGTACGACAACTAACCTCTCAGGTAGTCTCTCAGGGGCTAGGGTGGCAGAAGAGGATTGAAGGAACCAAGAAGATCAAGTTTGGAAGCAAGGATCAAGAAGAAGATCGAAGCTGCAGAGTCAGAAGGGACCGGACGGTACGGTCAAGGAGACCGTACCATACGGTCTACAGTGGGGATCCACACAGAGAAGCTGAAGTTTCTAGAAGTTGAAGAATGAAGACCGGACCATTGACCGGACGGTACGGTCAAGGACCGGACCGTACGGTCTTACAGGCAGAAAGCAACAGAGAAGGAGAAGTTTCTGTTGGCTGAAGAAAAAGTGGAGACCGGACGGTACACGGTCCTAGGGACCGTATGGTACGGTCTACTTTTAGATGAGTTGCAGCACTCCCTGGACGTCGGTCTGGTGAAGACCGGACGGTACGGTCAATATGATGGTCATCACGCAGACTGGGCACTTTTAGACAACGGCTAGTTTGAGGTTGGTGGCCTATATATAGTCGGTTGTTTGCCTCTATGAGGTGCTCTTGGACCCAGGAAAGAGGGGAGGTGCTGCCAAGAAGCCAAGAGGGAGAAGTGTGAAGCACTTGAGAAGGATTTGGAGTGATCCTAGTGTTTGAGAGAGTAACAAGTTGCATCCTTTGATCTCTAGGCTAGTGTGAGCTTGAGAGAGTCATCTAGAGCTGTTCGTCTTGGTCTATGGCAAGACCTAGACCGGTTAGGCGTCGGTGTTGAGCTGTCCAAGGAGATTGTGGAATCCGGCACAAGTTTGTACACGGTCTTGGAACTTCCCGTGCGAAAGAAGCATCACTAGTGGAGCGCCCTTTGGCACGCATCAAGTGCGGAGCCTTACCTCCGGAAGAGTACCCGGGAGAGAGCCCGGCGGGACGTGCCCGCGACTTCACTCGGAGGGTGAAGTGTGCTCTAGGAGGGATCGCCGTCGAGCGGAGGGACGGGGTCGAGACTCCGGCGGGAGTGACCCAACATGGAGTAGGGGAAGGCGCCATCCTTTCGAGACCACGGGAAAACATCATGAGCATTCTCTATCCCTTCTCCTTTACTACATGCATTTACTTACCGCACTATATATGATTACTTGTAGTATTTGAGTTGTGCTCTATCTAGCTTGTGCGTTTACCTTGGTACCTATTAGCTTCACTAGGTTTGCTTGTTTGCCTTGCTCGTGTGCTTACTTGTTGTAGCCTATCTAGTAGCTCTAAGGACTCTACTTAGTGTGCCTAGTATCTTTAGTTGTCTTGTCTCTAGTTATCTAGTTGCCTTGCTTTGCCTAGCTTAAGTCTTCCGCTATCTATATATCTTGTGCTAGGTTGCTAGTGTGGTGTGCTTGTGTTATCTATTTCCACTAGCTATATAGGTTAAGGATACTCCTTAGTGTGCTCTACCTTGTTCCTAGAACTACTCGTTAGGAGTTGCTTGGGTGTTAGTGTTTGGAAATAGATTCTAGAGGGCACCGATTCATCCCCCTCCCCCCTCTCGGTCACACGATCCTTACAAGTGGTATCAGAGCCAAGTGCTCATTATTAGGGCTTTACCACCTTGAGTCGTGACCGGGATTGCGTGTGGGAAAATAGAGTCCACTCATGATGACGTTTCTAACACTTCCATCGCCTCTACTTTGATTGAGCCTTACGATTGTGTGCTTAATGGCATTCCTACTATGATATGCGTGATGAGTATGATGAGCTTGTTTTGAATGATAATGAGGATATCACTAACTTTGCATCTCGTTTGTATGTCCTTGCTAGGAAACTCATGACAAGAGGCTATCCCTCTATTATGCACAAGCATGTTATGAAGAAGTTTATTCGATCTCTACCACTCTCACGGTTTGGTCTTCTCGCTTTTGCTCGAGTGAATGAGTTTGTAAACATGTCCTATGATGAGGTGGCTGCTATTCTCTCCTCTCTTGAGGAGGATATCAAGAAGGGCAAGGATATCTCTCGTGCAAGTGACAATAAACACATTGAAGCTCAACCTCTACCTCAAGCTCAATCATCTCGTGTTGGTGAAGGGTCTTCTACTCGGGATCAAGAGGATGGATATATCAAGTTATGTGATGAGTTGGACCACATCTCCATGAAGCCAAATGAAGATCTTGTTGAGTTTGCTCTTCGGATGGATTCTCTCATCAAGAGGATAAATGAGAACAAGCTATGGATCGTCACCAGGGAAGAGAGTCTCAAGAGGTTTCTTGATGCTTTACCGAAGGACAAGTATGGTGACCACATTGAGTTTGAAACGAGCTCAAGTCCTATTCAATTGAGCAAGTCATTGAGATTATCACAAGAAGAAGAGCCCGCTCTATGCTCTCTAACACATTCAAGACCCCAAGTGATGATGAGGAAGAAGAAGAAGATGATAGGGTTCCCGTCTTCTATTGTGATGATGATTATTCAAGTGATAGTGATGGTGAACCGAAGCCTATCAAGGAATATCCCCCGGATGGAGATCTCTTACCTCCTTTCTATAAAGACTACTACAACTTGTATGAACCGGGTCTTGCCGGTGGAGCTCACTATCTTCTCCTTGATATGTATGATGAGTTCTACAAGAAGAGAGAAGAAACTTGGCTTGAGTGTTAGAAGAGGCTTCTCATATTGTTTGCAAGGGTCAATTCTTTTGAAGGGAAGGAGAAGGTTAGTGATGAGAATGCAATAAGGATGATGTTATCTCTCCTCCCCTATCATCGGAAGGTCTATGTCCTAAATGATATTGGTGATGATATTGATAGGATGCCTCTCAAGGAGGCTATCTTGATTGCCTTATCCTATGAGCATCAAATGTACAACATCCTTGAATACTTCAATGCAAGTGATGAAGTGAAAAGATTTCATGCCTATCCTCTTGGGAACCATGTCCTACACTTGGGATATGATCGGAGCATGTGGAGACACAATGGAGTCACCAAGGAAATGATTGACACCTTGGATGCATTAGACTTGGACTTTCTCAATGGAGTTCCTATGGCCTACATCAAGAGCATGGAAGAGGTAAATGACATGTCAATTGATTCCCATGATAGTAACCCTCCTCTTTGCTTGATGGCTACTTCCAATGTGAACTACAAGATTGGTGGCAAACATTAGGTGTTGGATAGTGGGTGCACTCAACACATGACCGAGACTTCATCCATATTCACCAACTTGGAGGAAGATGAAGATCATGACAAGGTTACCTTTGAAGACAACTCGAAGAATAAAGTAAGAGGCCTTGGTAAGGTGGCCATCTCGAATAACCTCTCAATTTCTAACGTGCTTCTTGTTGAGTCTCTAAACTTCAATCTTCTATCCGTTCCTCAAAATATGTGATCTTGGCTTTTCTTGTAACTTTGATGCCAATGGGGTGGTTCTTCGCAATGATGCTATGGGTCTCACTATCAAGGGTTTTCGTCATAATAATCTATATGTTATTGATTTTGAGACTAACATTGTTGCTCCTAGCACTTGTCTCTTCACTAAATCTTCTCTAGGTTGGCTATGGCATCAAGGGTTAGCTCACATTGGTATGAATCAACTCAAGCATGTAATGAAGAACAAGCTAGTGAGAGGAGTCAAGGATGTCACCTTTGAGAGGGACAAATTGTGTAGTGCATGTCAAGCCGGGAAGCAATGGCTTCACCTCACCCATCCAAGAATTTCATGTCAACCTCAAGACCTCTTGAGCTCTTCTCTTCGGGCCTACAACTTATGTGAGCATTGGTGGAAATCTCTATTGTTTGGTGGTAGTGGACGATCACTCAAGATATACTTGGGTGTTCTTTCTTGAGAACAAGGCACAAGCAATTGGGATATTCAAGAAGTTTGCTAGAAGAGTGCAAGTTGAGTATAGGCATCACATCAAGAAGATTCGGAGTGACAATAGGACGGCGTTTAAAAACTCTATCATTGAGGACTATTGTGATGAGATTGGCATCAAGCATGAGTTTTCGGCTACATACACTCCTCAACAAAATGGTGTTATTGAGAGGAAGAACAAGACCCTTATCACTCTTGCTCGTACTATGCTTGATGAGTACAACACTCCGGAGAAGTTTTGGGCGGAGGCTATTAACACCGCATGCTACACCTCCAACCGGATCTATCCTCACAAGTTGCTAAACAAGACCCCCTATGACGTGCTTGTTGGAAGGAGACCGAATGTTGCATACTTCCAGGTGTTTGGTTGCAAGTGCTACATCTACAAGAAGAGGGAAAGGCTTGGCAAGTTCGAGAAGAGGACCGACGTGGGCATTCTTGTCGGCTACTCGGGCTCGGCCAAGGCTTATCGGGTTTTCAACACCTCTACCAGCTTTGTTGAAGAAACTTATGATGTGCAATTTGATGAATCTCACGGGTCTCAAGAAGACCCTCCATCTTTTCATATTGTAGGTGATAAACCCGTGGAGGAAGCCTTGAGGGACATGCCCATTGGTGATGTTATTCCTCGTGAAGATGAACCTCCGACACCTCCTCCAACAACTTCATCAAGTGGACCTTCTACGAGCACATCTCAAGAGAATCCAAGCTCTTCCTCAAGTGATCAACATCAAGCTCCTACAAGCGAACCGCAACAAGCATCGAGTCAAGCTCCTTCAAGCCAACCACAACAAGCAACGAGTCAAGCTACACCAAGTGAACCGCAACAAGTACCATCAAATGATCTACCTTATGCATCTTCGAGTCAAGCTTCGCCAAGCAATCAAGAACAAGCACAATCTACTTCCACTCAAAATGATGGCTCGGGTTCACCTCTTCGATAACAAGACACTCACATCTCCAAGGAGCAAGCTGTAAGCTTCATGACCATTGGAGTTCCGAAACCCCAAAGGTATGAATGTTTTGGTGATTGGGTGACCATATTGATGTGACTAACATTTCCTTGTAGGATATTCAAATGGTCATGTCAATGAAGTGTCGTCTCACATACTCTATCTATCGACGACTTGGTGATTGGTTGCCTCGACAATTCGGATCGAGAACTTGATGGAGTCAAGGTTGAAGATGGATCAAGGCTAAGGACATGATAGACCAAGTAAGTGTTGGCTTAGTAGATGTTAGCTTGAGTCCATAGAAAAAAACCGGACTATCAAGAGGGATCGAATTGGTTCTCTTAGCGCACACTAGGTTAGAGATCATATGGATGCATAGTGAGTCTCTCGAGGGCTAGGGTGGCTGAAGAGAAGAAGAGGAACCAAGAATGAAGAAGTTGGAAGCAAGGATCAAGAGTGGATCAAGTTTTTTGCTTATCCGGTAGAGACCGGACAGTACGGTCCTAGGGACCGTATGGTACGGTCTTCATTGAAGATCCAGACAGAGAAGTGAAGTCTCGGGATGCTGAGAAAATGAAGACCGGACAATAGGACCGTATGGTACGGTCAAGGAGACCGGACATTACGGTCATCAGAGGATTTCCAGACAGAGAAGTTGAAGTTTCTGGAAGTGGAAGAAATGAAGACCGGACAATCGACCGGATGGTACGGTCCTAGGGACCGGACAGTACGGTCTTCATTGGAGATGAAAAGGAAGATGGAGATGCGCCTGGAAATAGAGACCGGACAATACGGTCTGGAAGAGACCGGACAGTACGGTCCTTTGTACGGTCTCTAGTTTCGCAGGGCACTTTTGGGCAACGGCTAGTTTTGGGTTGGTAGCCTATATATAGTTGGTTGCCTGCCCCTTGAGGGGTCTCTTGGCCATTGTTGGAGTGCAGGAAACTCAGAGGAAGCCAAGAGCAAGAGAGAGAAGCACTTGTGAAGGATTTGGAGTGATCCTAGTGCTTGAGAGAGTAGCAATTGCATCCACTTGATCTCTAGGCTAGTGTGAGCTTGAGAGAGTCACTTCGGTTTGTTACTCTTGGTCTATGGCAAGGCCTAGACCGGTTAGGCGTCGGTGTTGAGCTGTCCAAGGAGAGTGTGGAAGCCAACACAAGTTTGTACACGGTCTTGGAGCTTCCCGTGCGAAAGAAGCATCACTAGTGGAGCGCCCTTTGGCACGCATCACGTATGGAGCCTTACCTCCGGAAGAGTACTTGGGATCGAGCCCGGCGGGACGTGCCCGCGACTTCACTCGGAGGGTGAAGTGTGCTCTAGGAGGGATCGCCTTCGAGCGGAGGGACGGGGTCGAGACTCCGGCGGGAGTGACCCAACGTGGAGTAGGGGAAGGCGTCATCCTTCCGAGACCACGGGAAAAATCATGAGCATTCCTATCCTTATCTCCTTTACTTACTAGCATTTACGTTTTCGCATTTACCTTTTGTGCTAGTAGAATTGCATGATAGGTTGTCTCTTTACTACTTGGTAGAATTGCTTGTTAGGGTGTTGCTAGTTGCATAGACTAGATTGTGTGCGCGCATCGCTTGCTTTTGTTATCACCATATCTAGTCTTGCTAGCTTCACGCCTAAAGTACGTTTGGGAGAAATTGTTGACACACCGATTCACCCCCCCCCCCTCTCGGTGCCCTTGATCCTTTCAAGTGGTATCAGAGCCTCGTTGCTCAAATAGGGCTTAACCGCCTTGAGTAAGGATGCCGAGAGATCATGGACCGCCCCCGTTCGATGGGACCGACTATGCCTATTGGAAAGCTCGCATGCAAGCTTACCTCGAGGCTCTCGACCCTATCGCATGGGAGGTGACAAGTTCCGGTGTCTCTCTAAGGACTCCCATTGGTACTCTTGATGTGAATCTCGCAAAGGCAAATGCTAAAGCTAAAAATGCCTTGTTTGAAGCTATCACTAAAGAGGTCTTTGCTCGAGTCAAGTCCGCGGGTACCGCTCATGAAGTATGGACACAAATTCAACAAATTCATGAGGGTTTCACGGACATGAAAGAGGAAAGATACTATGTGCTAAAGAACAAATATGATGACTTTGCCATGTCTTCAAATGAGCTAATCAATGACACTTACTCTCGCTTGAATGTGCTTGTAGAGGATATCAACTCTCTCGGTGTGAAGGACAAGATTGATGATGGTGACCTTGTGCGGAAGATCATGAGGATTCTCCCAAGGGAGAAATATGGAGCACTCATCACATGCCTCTTCAACACCGACATGCGAGACCTCACCACCCACAAGCTACTTGGGAAGATCACCGCCTTCGAGAGCTACAACCTCGACAAGAAGCTTGATGAGAAGCCCTCCAAGAATCTTGCTTTTGCATCCGAGGGGTCAAGCAAGAAGATGAAGAAGGTGGTGACTCAAGATTCAAGTGATGAAGAGCTTGAAGAAGACGTTGAAGACTTGTTGCAACTTCATCCTATTGATCTAGCACTCCTCATGAAGAGAAGCAACTTCTTCAAGAGAAGATTCATCAACAAGAAAGATGCCGAGTGCTACAATTGTGGGGAGAAGGGTCACTTTGCCAAGGAATGTCTGAAGCCAATCAAGAAGAGCAAGAAGAAGACTCAAGAGTCGAGCGATGATGAAGAAGAAGACCCTAGAAGCAAGTACAAGGCAAGGAAGAGGTTTGTCAAGAAGGAAAGCTCTAGAGGCAAAGACAAGAGAAGATCATCTCGCAAGGGTCTCTTTGTTGGAGAGTGGGTCACGGATGATGATAGTGAAGAAGAAGAAAGTGATGACTCATCCTCCAAGGGAAAGAAGATGGCCGGCATTGCTCTCACAAACATGTCCGAGACTCTACCTCCACCACCTACTTGCTTGATGGCCAAAGATGATGATAGTAGTGAAGATGAGAAGAGCGAGTCCGATGAAGAGTTTGGTGAGGAGGATAAGCCCACATATGAGGAACTCTTGGATAGCATTCTCCTAACCGGCAAGATGATCAAGAAGAGGGACAAGACCATTGCTCGGTTGGAGAAGGAACATGAAGTGGCCGCTTTCCGAGTTCGTCAAACTTGAGGGTGAACTTAGGGACTTATCCATCTCTCACAAGGCTCTTGATGAAGACTATGACAAGCTTGAGGAAGACCACATGAAGCTCAAGGAGAAGTCCAAGTTACTAGAGGATGAGCTCAAGCACCTTTCCACCTCTCTCATAACCTTGGATGAGAGCTATGACAAGCTCAAGGTTGATCACAAGAGGCTCAACGACAAGTTCAAGGTTCTTGAGGAGAAACATCAATCCATCCTCGGAAAGAGTAACACTTCTTCTTCTAGTTCATCTATTTTCGATTCTTCATATATTACTTGTGATGGACTAACTCCCTCTCTTGAGAGCATCTCTCTTGATGAGAAAATCTTGAAGGAATATCATCAACTCAACGAGGAGAGAGCTTCGGTGATAGACGGCTTCGAGAGGCTCACAAGGGGAAGGACCATCCATAAGGAGATACTTGGTCGGAACCTTGTGAACAATCCCGGGCACAAGGGACTCGGCTCTACCCCGCCGCCATCAACCTCATCGGCAAGGACGAGGACATTCCACCTTGGGTAGTTCCCCTCATGGCGGACGACTACTATTGTGAGAAGTGTTGCCGTGACGGGCACACTAGCAAGAATTGTCCCAAGGTGAGAAGTTCCAAAGTTTTGCCCAACGCTAACTTGTTCCATGAGAATACACACTACAAGCTCTTTAGGGACAAGAAAGAGGGTGAAGGCAAAGGCTCTTGGATCACCCGACAAGAGGAGGATGATGAGGAAGATTTGGGTGCCCAAATGCATAGTTGACCTTGAGAGGCCAACCAAGTGCGAGTGGGCTCCCAAGAACAAGACCTAGAAGGGTGATGGTGGTGGACCGTGCGCCGCAACGTCAACTCATGAACGTCCACCACAAGCAATGTGTGCTTCATCGACAAATCTACTCTTCAAGGAGGTAACTTGTATCATAGTAGTTTCTTTTCTTGCATTGCTTGCATGGTAGCTAGGTGCTCCTTTGTGAACTAGTATGTTTGCATCCATGCATATGTAAATAACTAAAAGAAAAGAACAAAAAAATTAGTTCAAGGTCTAACTTTCTCAAGATAGCTATGAGCATGGGGGATGCTTGAGTTGGTGGTCCGATGGACTCAAGGCAAGGTTTGGCTCATAGTGAGTAAGCTTGAGAGAGGCTCAAACTTGACCTTGAGTAGGTTTCCTTTATGCGTTGTCTTAACTTTGCTTGCATATCACATGGCATATTTACTTTCTCTTGCATTTGTATGATATGCCTGTCTCATGCATTGCATATAGGAAATCGCAAAGGAGTTGTCACACTATGAGGAAGTGCTTCATTCGCAATATGATCCCACATCTCATAGAAGTGTGACGAAAGAAAAGAATTGTGCTTCATGCCCATTGAGTCTTGCTAAATGATCCTCAAGGTTAAATCTACTTGCACGGATCATAGGCAAAGGGCTCATACATACCCCTCCTTTGGTTTTATCTCTTTTGGTTCTTATTGGATGCTTCTTATTTGCGATTGAAAAATTACTATAAGCCTATGCGCAACCTATATTGGTTTATTTTCAAAGGAGTGTTTGAGAGTTCCCCTTCTAGTCCATGTTTGGTGTTTATTCGTTTCTTGTGCGAGAAACTTGGACTTAGAAGGAAATTCCTTGAAAATCAGCTTTTCTGAACTGGACCGTACAATACGGTCATAGGGACCGTACAATATGGTGTGCTTTTGCACGAGATCCTTAAAACCTGAGGCAGAATGGAGATCGTACAATACGGTCATGATGACCGTACAATACGGTCTCTATAGAGTAACTATCAGGGTTAAAGGAGACCGTACAATACGATCCTGAAGACCGTACAATACGGTCTGGTTATGTTTATCGGGAGATTGTTTCAATCCAATCCGTTGATTCAGTGTTGGATCGATCCTGACCGTTGATTCAAAATTAACCTATCCTAACGGGATTTCGATGAGTTACTGTGCATCTTCATCCTCAAATCACCGCCGCCGTTTCGCCGTTCGCGCTCCCGCCACCTCAACGCCTCCCGCGCGCGCCCGTACGCCGCCGACCAGCCGCCGCCGTCGCGCTCGTCGCCGACGTGCTCTCCTCCCACCAGAGCCGCGCGACACCAGCTCCTCCACTCCACCGCACCCGTGCAACCCTAGCACTGCGCCGCGCCGCCGCATCACCGTGCCGCTCTACCTCGCCGCACGTCGCCGTGCCGGAGCAGGAGACGTCGACCTCGTCGACGAGCACCTCGAGCTCCACCACTCACGCGCCCGACCTAGAGCTGCTGCTCATCTACATCGCGCGCGTGACGAGCTCTTCCTCATGGCACCTCACCGGACTGCTACCTCCACTCCGACGATCGTCGCTTGTTTTATCTGGTGAGCTCCTGCATATCCTAGATAGCACAGTAGCTGGTCCATTCCATCTAGGGTTTGAGCCATTCCTCCTTCATCGATTGAAATTCCTAGAAAATCATCCAAAATTCGATCCTTTATTGCTATTTGGTATGTACTGGTTATATTGCCTCGCAATCTAGGTCGAATTGGTCAGCGTGTCATAGTGTTCGAGTTGTATACCTCATTTATCTATGACATGTTGGTCGCTTTGTGTCGATTTCCGATTCCATACCATACACTAGCTCGGCACTTAGTACATTCCTCGATTAGTGGTACATTGTGTCTATTGCTTATGATCTATGTACACTAGTCGATCTCCACCGATAATCGACAATGCCGTAGCTCCCCTTTGCATATTTGCCGGCATTGTGTCCTTTACCTCTGCGCTAGGACTTCATATAGATTTACGCGCTTACCTACGATTCTTGCTTGTAGATTATAGTAGGTTATTCTATACTCATATACCCTGTCTATTCCTATCGTGCAGTGGCAGTGGTCATTGGGCAGTGGGCAGTTGACAGCAGAGCAGAGACAGTGGACGGATTGAGGGCCAAGCCCTTAGTCCTATCTTTGGCAGTCAGCCGTCAGTGGACGGGTTGGTGAGCCAAGCTCACTCGTCCTATCTTGTCTGCAGCCCAGTCAGCAGCTATGGCAGGTTCTGGCAGAGGCAGAGACAGGGGCAGAGGTGACCGTGATAAGGGCAAGGCCAAGGCTCCAGATCCACAGCCCAAGAGGAAGAAGCAGAGGACAGGTGATCCAGAGTGGGATCGGGCTCTCAGGGCAGCTGAGGTGGACCTTCCTACCGGCAGAGACATAGGGTTCCGGATCAGGGACTCACCTGCTGGAGGACAGGGGGAGACTCCGAGGAGGTCTTCCAGAGCTAGAGCTACAGTGCAGCGGACTCCGTCCACCCGCGGGGTTGGTACGTCGAGGACCGCGCAGGAGCAGCAAGCTCAGTCAGAGGAGGAGGAGAGCTCTTCCAGCTCCCGTGACAAGGTCACAGAGGGTGGCAGGCAGAGGATGGCTGCCAAGTTCTGTGCACTCGACAGGACTGCTTCACTCAGGGACGTACTTGCTGAGGACGCTCTCAGGTTGCCAGGCCCTGTACTTAAGAAGTTCAGGAGAGTCAGTGAGGAGACTTGGGTACCTGCTAGGAGGGACCCACAGGCAGGAGGTCGCTTCTGGACCTTACTACAGCAGAGGATAGCAGCTGGACTGAGGAGCAGACTGCGTACTGGTGGAGCTGATAAGCTCTTTGTCACTCACCAGCACTGCAGCATACAGGCTGCTAGCAGAGGTGCCGGGACAGACTTCACACAGCACTTGTCCTATATCCCGGGCCTCGAGGAGATCATCACCACACAGATGAGATGGGACTACGATATAGTGATGGACTTCTACGCTTCTTTGTGGATTGCTCAGGATCGCTCAGCGATATGGTTCATGCTCAGAGGGCAGCCCCACAGAGTGACGAGGGAGGACCTCGTAGCGGCCCTTGAGACTGTTCAGCACGAGACCAGGGTGTTCCCTCTTGCTCACCTAGGGATGGAGCCTCCCCGCAGACCTCTTGGGGGACACCTACCGTCTGATGAGGATATGAGTATTGCTTTCCCTCCACCTCACCCGGAGAACTTCAGCCGAGCTCACACCAGACTTACTCATGAGGGCAGAGTTCTCAGGAGCATTCTTAGCAAGACCATTGTGCCGAGGAGTGGATACAGGGATCAGTTTTCCATACTCTCACAGTGGGTCGTCATGCTGATACTGAGGCACAGAGGTTTTGACCTGGTAGACCTTATACTGAGCCAGATGGAGGACGTCATTACAGAGAGCATAGCTGCTAGACACTTAGCCTTCGCTCCACTAATTTGCTATATTCTGAGGAGGCTACAGTTGTTGTCTCAGGAGGACTACGATGAGTTGCCCAAGAAGACTACAGCGTACACTCCCTTACCTGCCTCCGACAGACGGGTTGCTACCCGGGAGTCAGCTTCACAGGAGAGTTCCTCACAGGGCCTAGGAGACACGGCTACCGAGACTGAGCAGCATATTCACACTGGTAGCCAGATGGAGTCCATTCCTGAGGACGTGACTCCGGACTCTAGAGCAGGACCTTCAGGCTCAGCTACAGCTCCAGCTCAGACAGATTCAGTACTACGTGCAGAGCTTGCAGCTATCCGTAGAGAGCTCCAGAGTCAGCGAGAGGATAGGGAGAGAGACCGACAGATGCTAGACAGCGTGGTTCTCACTCAGTGGGAGATAGCCTCTGGCCTGTCGTCGCTGTTCACAGGCTTTGATGCGATTGCTCAAACTCTTCACCTCTTTGGACAGGCATTGCCAGGCCTCCCGTCGTTCGCTCCTCTCACCCACCCAGGTGTGCTGCCACCAGATACAGTACAGTTTCAGCAGCTACAGCAGCAGCAGTTTGCTCAGACACAGGGAGGACAGTCATCCAGTCAGGGACAGTATTTCAGCACCTCACTCACGGCTCCCATCTCACCTGCTGGTGCACCTACGGTGGGGCCGTCGACGTCCACGTTTGCTGGATTGACTGGAGAGGCAGGACCTTCACAGCAGTACTTTTCTTCACCAGGCCTCTCCATGACTCCGTCAGCTTTACTAGCTACTACAGCTCCGAGTTTCTCACCGCTTCAGTTGACGAGTCCCTTCTTTGTGTCACCACTGCCAGCTCGTACCCTCGACTTTGACACAGTAGCACAGACCGCCTCAGTACAGACAGACTCAGTGCTTACAGCTTCACAGGCAGAGGTCGTGACTACTACACCTGAGACAGCAGCAGTGGATCTCACAGACTTCGGGTACACCCGTGAGGAGGTAGATGAGGCTCTTGCTACAGGACAGGATCCACCATCCAGAGCAGCCTCACCTACTGGCAGTTTCACTTGGACCCCCAGTCGCTCACCCTCTCCTTCAGTCCACTCAGCTTCAGACTCAGATGCAGTCCAGTACGCAGGGCAGCTTGAGCAGACACTCCTTCAGACAGACTCTCCTGGGATAGCTCACAGGCAGCTTGTGCCGTACACACCACTCTTTCAGCCTCAGGAGTCTTTGGGGATGCCGCGGACTTGGACTTGGACACCTCCAGTGCCACCCTCTCAGCAGCAGCAGGACAGTGCTCAGCCTACCAGTTCTTCAGCATCTGCTGCCACTGCACCTCCTCCAGCCTCCGACGCGTAGGACAGCTGTTTTTCTCTTTTCCTTCTTTCTCCTTTTGGTCATTGGTGCAAAGGGGGAGAGAGTTAGAGAGATCTTGTATAGGTCTAGGGGGGGGAGTAGCAGAGTGATCTTGTGTCCAGGGGGAGTGTGAGACAGTTTTTGTCCAGGGGGAGACCATTTGTGATTTGTATATTCTTTTGGTACTTCGTGGTTCTTGTTGAGCTTGATTTGCTTTTGCTGGTGTTTAGCTCATCAAGAATGCACTTGGTTTCGTTTCATACACTGGATGTGTATGCTATCTATATATCTTGTATATTGCTCTGAGTTTGTGTATGCTATCCTGGATGTGCTTATTTATATCTATCTTGCCAGGTTTCCTCTTTTTGTGATGATATGCGCACTCACTTGCTTTTGGAGGATTATCTTATAAACTTATCATCACAAGTGTTGTGGTCATAGCTCTTGTTTTATTCCTATAAATCACCCATGTGCTCTAACTCTATTTTGCAGGTGATACCTTTTGAGCTATGACTACCTTGTTCTCCGTTTTACTTGTTCTTCATGCTTATCTAATCCTCTCGATCACTCTTACGCATTCCATTCTTTATCTTTTGATATGTGTTGTCACTAATCACCAAAAAAGGGGAGATTGTAAGCTTCATGACCATTGAAGTTCGGAAACCCCAAAGGTATGAATGTTTTGGTGATTGGGTGACCATATTGATGTGACTAACATTTCCTTGTAGGATATTCAAATGGTCATGTCAATGAAGTGTCGTCTCACATACTCTATCTATCGACGACTTGGTGATTGGTTGCCTCGACAATTCGGATCGAGAACTTGATGGAGTCAAGGTTGAAGATGGATCAAGGCTAAGGACATGATAGACCAAGCAAGTGTTGGCTTGGTAGATGTTAGCTTGAGTCCATAGAAAAAAACCGGACTATCAAGAGGGATCGAATTGGTTCTCTTAGCGCACACTAGGTTAGAGATCATATGGATGCATAGTGAGTCTCTCGGGGGCTAGGGTGGATGAAGAGAAGAAGAGGAACCAAGAATGAAGAAGTTGGAAGCAAGGATCAAGAGTGGATCAAGTTTTCAGCTTATCCGGTAGAGACCGGACAGTACGGTCCTAGGGACCGTATGGTACGGTCTTCATTGAAGATCCAGACAGAGAAGTGAAGTCTCGGGATGCTGAGAAAATGAAGACCGGACAATGGGACCGTATGGTACGGTCAAGGAGACCGGACAGTACGGTCATCAGAGGATTTCCAGACAGAGAAGTTGAAGTTTCCGGAAGTGGAAGAAATGAAGACCGGACAATCGACCGGATGGTACGGTCCTAGGGACCGGACAGTACGATCTTTATTGGAGATGAAGAAGAAGATGGAGATGCGCCTGGAAATAGAGACCAGACAATACGGTCTGGAAGAGACCGGACAGTACGGTCCTTTGTACGGTCTCTAGTTTCGCAGGGCACTTTGGGCAACGGCTAGTTTTGGGTTGGTAGCCTATATATAGTTGGTTGCCCGCCCCTTGAGGGGTCTCTTGGCCATTGTTGGAGTGCAGGAAACTCAGAGGAAGCCAAAAGCAAGAGAAAGCACTTGTGAAGGATTTGGAGTGATCCTAGTGCTTGAGAGAGTAGCAATTGCATCCACTTGATCTCTAGGCTAGTGTGAGCTTGAGAGAGTCACTTCGGTTTGTTACTCTTGGTCTATGGCAAGGCCTAGACCGGTTAGGCGTCGGTGTTGAGCTGTCCAAGGAGAGTGTGGAAGCCAACACAAGTTTGTACACGGTCTTGGAGCTTCCCGTGCGAAAGAAGCATCACTAGTGGAGCGCCCTTTGGCACGCATCACGTGCGGAGCCTTACCTCCGGAAGAGTACCCGGGATCGAGCCCGGCGGGACGTGCCCGCGACTTCACTCGGAGGGTGAAGTGTGCTCTAGGAGGGATCGCCTTCTAGCGGAGGGACGGGGTCGAGACTCCGGCGGGAGTGACCCAACGTGGAGTAGGGGAAGGCGCCATCCTTCCGAGACCACGGGAAAAATCATGAGCATTCCTATCCTTATCTCCTTTACTTACTAGCATTTACGTTTCCGCATTTACCTTTTGTGCTAGTAGAATTGCATGATAGGTTGTCTCTTTACTACTTGGTAGAATTGCTTGTTAGGGTGTTGCTAGTTGCATAGACTAGATTGTGTGCGCGCATCGCTTGCTTTTGTTATCACCATATCTAGTCTTGCTAGCTTCACGCCTAAAGTACGTTTGGGAGAAATTGTTGACACACCGATTCACCCCCCCCCTCTCGGTGCCCTTGATCCTTTCACAAGCCGCAAGAGATGCGCAAGACACATCGCCGGCTCCACCTCCTCCTCTACAAGAACCATCAAGGAAGCACAAACCCATTGCTAGGGATCATTCACGTGATCTCATCATTAGGAGTCCTCAAGGGATAAAGACTAGGAGAAGTCAATATAAGCCAAATTATGTTGATGAAGCTAACATTGTTGAGAACTTCTCTTTTGTCTCTACCCTAGAGCCGAAGACGATCGAGGAAGCCTTGAAAGATCACAAGTGGGTGCTATCCATGCAAGAGGAGCTCAACAACTTCAAGAGAAATGATGTTTGGAAGTTGGTGAAGCGGCCCAAGCGATCCAATGTCATTGGTGCTAAATAGGTCTTCAAGAACAAGCAAGATGAGAAGGGAACAATCGTGAGGAATAAGGCAAGACTTGTGGCGAAGGGCTACTCTCAACTTGAAGGCGTTGATTTTGACGAGACCTTCGCCCCCATCGCTCGTCTTGAGGCTCTAAGAACCCTTCTTGCTTATGCTTCTCATTTTGATTTCAAACTTCATCAAATGGATGTGAAAAGTGCTTTTCTCAATGGACTAATCAATGAAGAAGTTTATGTAGAGCAACCTCCCGGCTTCGAGGACCCCGAGCATCCGGACTATGTGTACAAGCTCGAGAAGGCTCTCTACGGACTCAAACAAGCACCAAGAGCATGGTATGAACGACTTCGAGATCATCTCATTGCTAAAGGCTACAAGATCGGTAGTATCGACAACACTCTCTTTACTAAGCATATTGGTGATGATCTATTTGTTTGTCAAATCTATGTTGATGATATCATCTATGGCTCCACTAACGAAATCTATAATCATGAGTTCCGTGCTCTCATGAAGAAAGAATTTGAGATGTCCATGATAGGTGAACTTCATGTCTTCCTCGGTTCTCAAGTAAAGCAATTGAAGGAGGGCACATTCATCTACCAAGAGAAGTACACTCGGGATCTTCTCAAGAGGTTTGGCATGGAAGACTCCAAGGGCTACGACACACCTATCGCTACAAGTGTCCCTCTTGATGTGGATGTAAAAGGTATACCGGTGGATCCTAAACTCTATCGTTCTATGATTGGTTCACTTCTTTACCTTACCGCATCTCGACCGGATATCATGTTTAGTGTGTGCCTTTGTGCTTGATATCAAGCTAACCCTAAGGAGTCCCACATGAGTGCCGTGAAAAGAATTCTTAGGTACATCAAGAACACTTCTACAATGGGTCTTTGGTACCCAAAAGGCTCGGATTTTGGACTTGTTGGCTATGCGGACTCGGATTTCGCCGGTTGCAAAGTGAGTAGAAAGAGTACCTCCGGTGGATGCTAATTTCTTGGACAATCACTTATCTCATGGAGTTCCAAGAAACAAAATTGTGTGGCTATCTCTACGGCGGAGGCGGAATATTTGGCGGCCGGTGCCTGTTGTGCTCAACACCTATATATGAAGCAAACCTTATTGGACTATGGACTATCTTATGGGCAAGTACCTCTCTATTGTGATAGTGAAAGCGCTATCAATATGGCTCTCAACAAGGGTGATCACGGCCATGCAAAGCACATTGAAGTCAAGCATCACTTCATCCGAGATCATGTGGCCAAGAAGGATATTGAATTGATTGGTGTTCGGACTCATGAACAATTGGCGGACATCTTCACCAAGCCACTTGACAAGAAGATCTTTTGTAAGCTTCGGGGAGAACTTAATGTTCTTGACCTTTCGGGCTTCATTTGAGTATCCTTGAGCTTACATTTGTATATATGTATATACGTTGCTTGTTTTTGTTTGTGTTGTTGTTTTTGTGTGTTCTTCTTGTTTTGTAGGACCGGCAACTAACCTTTTTGAGATAGCAATGAGCATGGGTTAAGCTTGGGATTGGTGGCACTTGGCTCCCGAGGCTTTGAAGAAGAGGCTCTTTGTGATCAAGCTCAAGAAGGGCTCACACTTGTTGTTGGTAACTTGGCGCTTAGCTTTCTCTTCGTTTTACCCTTATAGCATCATGCACTATACACTTATCATTATTTGCGTTAGCATCATGCATTTTTGCATAAGTGTCTCGGCGCCGAGCACCCATCTAGGGGGAGTTGCTTATTCACAATATGAGTATATGACCTCCTATGATGAATACATAGCAATGCTATATGAGCTTCATGCCCATTGAACCATGATTTTTGAGTTCCAAGGTTAAATCCACTTGCGCGGCTCAAAGTCTAAGGGTTCATACATTTCCATCATCATCAACTAACCCTTATGTACTTCAAGACTATATTCTTTTTAAGAATGTGTGTAGGGAAAATTGTTGAGAGATGGAGAATCATGGATTAAGGGGGAGCTTCGCGCCAAATCTGGTAACTCATTTTCCCACCCGTCTCATACTTTTATGCTAACATTTCTTTCTTAGTAGACTCTTTTTGAGTGATAGATGCCAAAGGGAGAGAAGAGTTCGGGCTTAATGATCGAGTATGAGAAGTGGAAGAGTTGCAAGATATCGAAGGAAAAGGAGATGTCACCTCAAAGGGGAGTTGGTACACATGAAGATCAAGTGATCAAGACGATCAATCTTCACACAATCTTGAGGAAGGAAAAGGAGATGTCACCTCAAGGGGGAGTTGGTACACATGAAGATCAAGTGATCAAGACGATCGATCTTCACACAATCTTGAGGTGTGATGAAGAAGAAGAAGCAATGCCGTCTCAAGAGGGAGTTGGCGCAAATGAAGATTTGTCAAGGGGGAGCGGAATTCCACAAAGTAAGTATGAAGGTAAACCCCTTGAAACTATTGCTTGTCATAGCTCCTCGTGCTTTCTTTCACTTGTGATATGTGTTTTTGCTCTAACTTGTGACTTCTTTTGAGCTATGACTTGCCTAGACCTAATCAACAAGGTAACTATCTCTCTATCTTATACTTGTTGTTTAGTGTCTTGATCGAGTTGCGCTTTTATCTTGGCTTTTGTCATTACATCTTTATCTTCTCGATCATTTTTATCATGGTTGTCATCCATCACCAAAAAGGGGGAGATTGTAAGCTTCATGACCATTGGAGCTAGGGAAACCCCAAGGTATGAATGTTTTGGTGATAGGATGAGAACCATGAATGTGACTAACACTCTTTGTAAGATCTTATAGGTCACATATAAAGAAAGCTCCGTCCGTTGGTGGTGAACGCCAACACACCATGAACTTAATGACAAGGATGATTGGTTGCCTTCATCTACACAAGAACGGACTTGATGGAGTCGCAGAGAAGATATGGATCAAGGCTAAGGACATGCTAGATCCAAGCGAGTGTTGCTTGGTTAGATGTTAGCTTGAGTCCATAGGAAAAACCGGACTATCAAGAGGGTTCGAGGTGGTTCTCTTAGTGCACACTAGTTATAGAGATCATTGGATGCATGGTGAGTCTCTCAGGGGCTAGGGTGGCAGAAGAGGATTGAAGGAACCAAGAAGATCAAGTTTGGAAGCAAGGATCAAGAAGAAGATCGAAGCTGCAGAGTCAGAAGGGACCGGACGGTACAGTCAAGGAAACCGTACCATACGGTCTACAGTGGGGATCCAGACAGAGAAGCAGAAGTTTCTGGAAGTTGAAGAATGAAGACCGGACCATTGACCGGACGGTACGGTCAAGGACCGGACGGTACGGTCTTACAGGCAGAAAGCAATAGAGAAGGAGAAGTTTCTGTTGGCTGAAGAAGAAGTGGAGACCGGACGGTACGGTCCTAGGGACCGTATGGTACGGTCTACTTTTAGATGAGTTGCAGCACTCCCTGGACGCCGGTCTGGTGAAGACCGGACGGTACGGTCAATTGAGGACCGGACGGTACGGTCAATATGACGGTCATCACGCAGACTGGGCACTTTTGGACAACGGCTAGTTTGAGGTTGGTGGCCTATATATAGTCGGTTGTTTGCCTCTTTGAGGTGCTCTTGGACCCAGGAAAGAGGGGAGGTGCTGTCAAGAAGCCAAGAGGGAGAAGTGTGAAGCACTTGAGAAGAATTTGGAGTGATCCTAGTGCTTGAGAGAGTAACAAGTTGCATCCTTTGATCTCTAGGCTAGTGTGAGCTTGAGAGAGTCATCTAGAGCTGTTACTCTTGGTCTATGGCAAGGCCTAGACCGGTTAGGCGTCAGTGTTGAGCTGTCCAAGGAGATTATGGAAGCCGGCACAAGTTTGTACACGGTCTTGGAGCTTCCCGTGCGAAAGAAGCATCACTAGTGGAGCGCCTTTTGGCACGCATCAAGTGCGGAGCCTTACCTCCGGAAGAGTACCCGGGAGAGAGCCCGGCGGGACGTGCCCGCGACTTCACTCGGTGGGTAAAGTGTGCTCTAGGAGGGATCGCCATCGAGCGGAGGGACGGGGTCGAGACTCCGGCGGGAGTGACCCAACGTGGAGTAGGGGAAGGCGCCATCCTTCCGAGACCACGGGAAAACATCATGAGAATTCTCTATCCCTTCTCCTTTACTACATGCATTACTTACCGCACTATATATGATTGCTTGTAGTATTTGAGTTGTGCTCTATCTAGCTTGTGCGTTTACCTTGGTACCTACTAGCTTCACTAGGTTTGCTTGTTTGCCTTGCTCGTGTGCTTACTTATTGTAGCCTATCTAGTAGCTCTAAGGACTCTACTTAGTGTGCCTAGTATCTTTAGTTGTCTTGTCTCTAGTTATCTAGTTGCTTTGCCTTGCCTAGCTTAAGTCTTCCGCTATCTATATATCTTGTGCTAGGTTGCTAGTGTGGTGTGCTTGTGTTATCTATTTCCACTAGCTATATAGGTTAAGGATACTCCTTAGTGTGTTCTACCTTGTTACTAGAACTACTCGCTAGGAGTTGCTTGGGTGTTAGTGTTTGGAAATAGATTCTAAAGTGCACCGATTCACCCCCCCCCCCCTCTCGGTCACACGATCCTTACACCACGAATGGGCCATGCCGGTGACCCTTGGGACGGACTTCCGCTGGACCGCACACACCATGTACCTCGCCGTTGACGAGCGCCGAACACGGAGGATCAGCCGCCCCCGCGCGCCGCCGGATCTGGCCGTTGAGGCGCAGATATGGCCATGCCGACGCCGGATCCGGCCTCGCTCCCACCGGATTCGGGCACGACGATCGTTGCTTGCCGCGCCCCTGAAGTCGTACAAAAGTTGCTCCCGCAATGCACAAGCTGCAGCACCGCGACGTCGCTCCCGCAATGCACAAGCCGCAGCCACCGGATCTGAAGGGGAGGGGCGCGACGAACAGCTGGCATGCCGCCGTTGCGCGCCGGGCTCCATTGACGCACGGCCGCCCCGTGGTGAGAAGAGCCGCGTCCGCCGCAGTCGGATCCGGACGCGCCGGCGCCAGATCCGGGCGCGCTGACGCCGCATCTGGTCGCGACAGCCGTAGGTTCGCAGCGCACGGCGACGTCTTGCATGAGCTCGCGCCGGGGGGGGGGGGGGGCGGGGGGCTCGCTGGAGGGGAAAAACGCCTCGCCGTTGCCGTCCCAGCGAACCACGCGGGTTGTGCCGGAGGCTTGCTCTGGCGGCGGCGTGGCTGGGGAGAGGAGGAGAGGCCGGCGGCGGCTAGGGTTGTTGTCGCCGCCCGAGTCACTTCTCTCCAGAGCATTCTGCAGGCTCATGGCAGCGCTTCTCAACACTAACGACGGCTCGGTTGGTGTCGACGATGGATAACATACTTTAAGTGGATAACAAAAACATTTTAATTAAAGCCAATAAAATTGATATGGCAGTTACATATGGAAATTCCATGAAACACGCATAAGAGGCTTGGCCAAGATTTTTCTCCTATACGAAAATTCCATTAAACATATTATGTGTCGAGACATCAATGGCTATGTGTGTTGAGACATCAATAGCTGTGAAACTCACAAGTAAAGCACGTTACTTTTTATGGTGGAGACAAAAGTGAGATGAAGCAAAGCATAGTTTTCATCCACAAAGTGAACATAAGGAATCAATTTTTGACACAAGCTAACACTCTGCATGTTCTCTCTATCAACTACCGTCAATTAAAAACTCTATATATTTCCAGGAACAATTTTGAGAAGCTTTTAGATCCAATGCAGCCCTTAGTATGTTCCATTGAAGTTGCATCCAAAAAAATATGTTCCATTGAATAGGCCGTATGTAGCAATAAGGAAAGAAATGGCGTTCTGTTTAGATCAACCAAGGTTCACGGTACGAACAGCTAACCTCATCGTAAGGGATACTGCCAATTCATAGTAGTTGTAAACTTGCATATTAACAAATTTTCTTTGTAAGAGAAAATAAAATAAGTAATTAAGTATTCAATCCTCGTGCTTATGTTTACTAAACGAACTAAATGAAGAAACCCAAAGTGCATGGGTAATATAGCTACTTTTACAAACATACATGTAAAAAAAGTAGAACTACACAATGCAAAGTAGTGAAAAAATATCAGCATAGCTACAAGAAGAAAAGAATTTGCAACTTAAAAGAGTATGCAAATGAACAGACCAAACAATTTGCAAACAGTTAGATTATAGTATAGAAATGTACAGTACTAGTACGACAACTAACCTCTCAGGTAGTCTCTCAGGGGCTAGGGTGGCAGAAGAGGATTGAAGGAACCAAGAAGATCAAGTTTGGAAGCAAGGATCAAGAAGAAGATCGAAGCTGCAGAGTCAGAAGGGACCGGACGGTACGGTCAAGGAGACCGTACCATATGGTCTACAGTGGGGATCCAGACAGAGAAGCTGAAGTTTCTAGAAGTTGAAGAATGAAGACCGGACCATTGACCGGACGGTACGGTCAAGGACCGGACCATACGGTCTTACAGGCAGAAAGCAACAGAGAAGGAGAAGTTTCTGTTGGCTGAAGAAAAAGTGGAGACCGGACGGTACGGTCCTAGGGACCGTATGGTACGGTCTACTTTTAGATGAGTTGCAGCACTCCCTGGACGCCGGTCTGGTGAAGACCGGACGGTACGGTCAATATGATGGTCATCACGCAGACTGGGCACTTTTGGACAACGGCTAGTTTGAGGTTGGTGGCCTATATATAGTCGGTTGTTTGCCTCTTGAGGTGCTCTTGGACCCAGGAAAGAGGGGAGGTGCTGCCAAGAAGCCAAGAGGGAGAAGTGTGAAGCACTTGAGAAGGATTTGGAGTGATCCTAGTGCTTGAGAGAGTAACAAGTTGCATCCTTTGATCTCTAGGCTAGTGTGAGCTTGAGAGAGTCATCTAGAGCTGTTCGTCTTGGTCTATGGCAAGACCTAGACCGGTTAGGCGTCGGTATTGAGCTGTCCAAGGAGATTGTGGAAGCCGGCACAAGTTTGTACACGGTCTTGGAACTTCCCGTGCGAAAGAAGCATCACTAGTGGAGCGCCCTTTGGCACGCATCAAGTGCGGAGCCTTACCTCCGGAAGAGTACCCGGGAGAGAGCCCGACGGGACGTGCCCGCGACTTCACTCGGAGGGTGAAGTGTGCTCTAGGAGGGATCGCCGTCGAGCGGAGGGACGGGGTCGAGACTCCGGCGGGAGTGACCCAACATGGAGTAGGGGAAGGCGCCATCGTTTCGAGACCACGGGAAAACATCATCAGCATTCTCTATCCCTTCTCCTTTACTACATGCATTTACTTACCGCACTATATATGATTACTTGTAGTATTTGAGTTGTGCTCTATCTAGCTTGTGCGTTTACCTTGGTACCTATTAGCTTCACTAGGTTTGCTTGTTTGCCTTGCTCGTGTGCTTACTTGTTGTAGCCTATCTAGTAGCTCTAAGGACTCTACTTAGTGTGCCTAGTATCTTTAGTTGTCTTGTCTCTAGTTATCTAGTTGCCTTGCTTTGCCTAGCTTAAGTCTTCCGCTATCTATATATCTTGTGCTAGGTTGCTAGTGTGGTGTGCTTGTGTTATCTATTTCCACTAGCTATATAGGTTAAGGATACTCCTTAGTGTGCTCTACCTTGTTCCTAGAACTGCTCGTTAGGAGTTGCTTGGGTGTTAGTGTTTGGAAATAGATTCTAGAGGGCACCGATTCATCCCCCTCCCCCCTCTCGGTCACACGATCCTTACAAGTGGTATCAGAGCCAAGTGCTCATTATTAGGGCTTTACCACCTTGAGTCGTGACCGGGATTGCGTGTGGGAAAATAGAGTCCACTCATGATGACGTTTCTAACACTTCCATCGCCTCTACTTTGATTGAGCCTTACGATTGTGTGCTTAATGGCATTCCTACTATGATATGCGTGATGAGTATGATGAGCTTGTTTTGAATGATAATGAGGATATCACTAACTTTGCATCTCGTTTGTATGTCCTTGCTAGGAAACTCATGGCAAGAGGCTATCCCTCTATTATGCACAAGCATGTTATGAAGAAGTTTATTCGATCTTTACTACTCTCACGGTTTGGTCTTCTCGCTTTTGCTCGAGTGAATGAGTTTGTAAACATGTCCTATGATGAGGTGGCTGCTATTCTCTCCTCTCTTGAGGAGGATATCAAGAAGGGCAAGGATATCTCTCGTGCAAGTGACAATAAACACATTGAAGCTCAACCTCTACCTCAAGCTCAATCATCTCGTGTTGGTGAAGGGTCTTCTACTCGGGATCAAGAGGATGGATATATCAAGTTATGTGATGAGTTGGACCACATCTCCATGAAGCCAAATGAAGATCTTGTTGAGTTTGCTCTTCGGATGGATTCTCTCATCAAGAGGATAAATGAGAACAAGCTATGGATCGTCACCAGGGAAGAGAGTCTCAAGAGGTTTCTTGATGCTTTACCGAAGGACAAGTATGGTGACCACATTGAGTTTGAAAGCTTCGAGCTCAAGTCCTATTCAATTGAGCAAGTCATTGAGATTATCACAAGAAGAAGAGCCCGCTCTATGCTCTCTAACACATTCAAGACCCCAAGTGATGATGAGGAAGAAGAAGAAGATGATAGGGTTCCCGTCTTCTATTGTGATGATGATTATTCAAGTGATAGTGATGGTGAACCGAAGCCTATCAAGGAATATCCCCCGGATGGAGATCTCTTACCTCCTTTCTATAAAGACTACTACAACTTGTATGAACCGGGTCTTGCCGGTGGAGCTCACTATCTTCTCCTTGATATGTATGATGAGTTCTACAAGAAGAGAGAAGAAACTTGGCTTGAGTGTTAGAAGAGGCTTCTCATATTGTTTGCAAGGGTCAATTCTTTTGAAGGGAAGGAGAAGGTTAGTGATGAGAATGCAATAAGGATGATGTTATCTCTCCTCCCCTATCATCGGAAGGTCTATGTCCTAAATGATATTGGTGATGATATTGATAGGATGCCTCTCAAGGAGGCTATCTTGATTGCCTTATCCTATGAGCATCAAATGTATAACATCCTTGAATACTTCAATGCAAGTGATGAAGTGAAAAGATTTCAAGCCTATCCTCTTGGGAACCATGTCCTACACTTGGGATATGATCGGAGCATGTGGAGACACAATAGAGTCACCAAGGAAATGATTGACACCTTGGATGCATTAGACTTGGACTTTCTCAATGGAGTTCCTATGGCCTACATCAAGAGCATGGAAGAGGTAAATGACATGTCAATTGATTCTCATGATAGTAACCCTCCTCTTTGCTTAATGGCTACTTCCAATGTGAACTACAAGATTGGTGGCAAACATTAGGTGTTGGATAGTGGGTGCACTCAACACATGACCGAGACTTCATCCATATTCACCAACTTGGAGGAAGATGAAGATCATGACAAGGTTACCTTTGAAGACAACTCGAAGAATAAAGTAAGAGGCCTTGGTAAGGTGGCCATCTCAAATAACCTCTCAATTTCTAACGTGCTTCTTGTTGAGTCTCTAAACTTCAATCTTCTATCCGTTCCTCAAAATATGTGATCTTGGCTTTTCTTGTAACTTTGATGCCAATGGGGTGGTTCTTCGCAATGATGCTATGGGTCTCACTATAAACGGTTTTCGTCATAATAATCTATATGTTATTGATTTTGAGACTAACATTGTTGCTCCTAGCACTTGTCTCTTCACTAAATCTTCTCTAGGTTGGCTATGGCATCAAGGGTTAGCTCACATTGGTATGAATCAACTCAAGCATGTAATGAAGAACAAGCTAGTGAGAGGAGTCAAGGATGTCACCTTTGAGAAGGACAAATTGTGTAGTGCATGTCAAGCCGGGAAGCAAGTGGCTTCACCTCACCCATCCAAGAATTTCATGTCAACCTCAAGACCTCTTGAGCTCTTACACATTGATCTCTTCGGGCCTACAACTTATGTGAGCATTGGTGGAAATCTCTATTGTTTGGTGGTAGTGGACGATCACTCAAGATATACTTAGGTGTTCTTTCTTGAGAACAAGGCACAAGCAATTGGGATATTCAAGAAGTTTGCTAGAAGAGTGCAAGTTGAGTATGGGCATCACATCAAGAAGATTCGGAGTGACAATAGGACGGCGTTTAAAAACTCTATCATTGAGGACTATTGTGATGAGATTGGCATCAAGCATGAGTTTTCGGCTACATACACTCCTCAAAAAAATGGTGTTGTTGAGAGGAAGAACAAGACCCTTATCACTCTTGCTCGTACTATACTTGATGAGTACAACACTCCAGAGAAGTTTTGGGCGGAGGCTATTAACACCGCATGCAACACCTCCAACCGGATCTATCCTCACAAGTTGCTAAACAAAACCCCCTATGACGTGCTTGTTGGAAGGAGACCGAATGTTGCATACTTCCAGGTGTTTGGTTGCAAGTGCTACATCTACAAGAAGAGGGAAAGGCTTGGCAAGTTCGAGAAGAGGACCGACGTGGGCATTCTTGTCGGCTACTCGGGCTCGGCCAAGGCTTATCGGGTTTTCAACACCTCTACCAGCTTTGTTGAAGAAACTTATGATGTGCAATTTGATGAATCTCACGGGTCTCAAGAAGACCCTCCATCTTTTCATATTGTAGGTGATGAACCCGTGGAGGAAGCCTTGAGGGACATGCCCATTGGTGATGTTATTCCTCGTGAAGATGAACCTCCGACACCTCCTCCAACAACTTCATCAAGTGGACCTTCTACGAGCACATCTCAAGAGAATCCAAGCTCTTCCTCAAGTGATCAACATCAAGCTCCTACAAGCGAACCGCAACAAGCATCGAGTCAAGCTCCTTCAAGCCAACCACAACAAGCAACGAGTCAAGCTACACCAAGTGAACCGCAACAAGTACCATCAAATGATCTACCTTATGCATCTTCGAGTCAAGCTTCGCCGAGCAATCAAGAACAAGCACAATCTACTTCCACTCAAAATGATGGCTCGGTCACCTCTTCGATAACAAGACACTCACATCTCCAAGGAGCAAGCTGTAAGCTTCATGACCATTGGAGTTCCGAAACCCCAAAGGTATGAATGTTTTGGTGATTGGGTGACCATATTGATGTGACTAACATTTCCTTGTAGGATATTCAAATGGTCATGTCAATGAAGTGTCGTCTCACATACTCTATCTATCGACGACTTGGTGATTGGTTGCCTCGACAATTCGGATCGAGAACTTGATGGAGTCAAGGTTGAAGATGGATCAAGGCTAAGGACATGATAGACCAAGCAAGTGTTGGCTTGGTAGATGTTAGCTTGAGTCCATAGAAAAAAACCGGACTATCAAGAGGGATCGAATTGGTTCTCTTAGCGCACACTAGGTTAGAGATCATATGGATGCATAGTGAGTCTCTCGAGGGCTAGGGTGGCTGAAGAGAAGAAGAGGAACCAAGAATGAAGAAGTTGGAAGCAAGGATCAAGAGTGGATCAAGTTTTCAGCTTATCCGGTAGAGACCGGACAGTACGGTCCTAGGGACCGTATGGTACGGTCTTCATTGAAGATCCAGACAGAGAAGTGAAGTCTCGGGATGCTGAGAAAATGAAGACCGGACAATGGGACCGTATGGTACGGTCAAGGAGACCGGACATTACGGTCATCAGAGGATTTCCAGACAGAGAAGTTGAAGTTTCTGGAAGTGGAAGAAATGAAGACCGGACAATCGACCGGATGGTACGGTCCTAGGGACCGGACAGTACGGTCTTCATTGGAGATGAAGAAGAAGATGGAGATGCGCCTGGAAATAGAGACCGGACAATACGGTCTGGAAGAGACCGGACAGTACGGTCCTTTGTACGGTCTCTAGTTTCGCAGGGCACTTTTGGGCAACGGCTAGTTTTGGGTTGGTAGCCTATATATAGTTGGTTGCCCGCCCCTTGAGGGGTCTCTTGGCCATTGTTGGAGTGCAGGAAACTCAGAGGAAGCCAAGAGCAAGAGAGAGAAGCACTTGTGAAGGATTTGGAGTGATCCTAGTGCTTGAGAGAGTAGCAATTGCATCCACTTGATCTCTAGGCTAGTGTGAGCTTGAGAGAGTCACTTCGGTTTGTTACTCTTGGTCTATGGCAAGGCCTAGACCGGTTAGGCGTCGGTGTTGAGCTGTCCAAGGAGAGTGTGGAAGCCAACACAAGTTTGTACACGGTCTTGGAGCTTCCCGTGCGAAAGAAGCATCACTAGTGGAGCGCCCTTTGGCACGCATCACGTGCGGAGCCTTACCTCCGGAAGAGTACTTGGGATCGAGCCCGGCGGGACGTGCCCGCGACTTCACTCGGAGGGTGAAGTGTGCTCTAGGAGGGATCGCCTTCGAGCGGAGGGACGGGGTCGAGACTCCGGCGGGAGTGACCCAACGTGGAGTAGGGGAAGGCGCCATCCTTCCGAGACCACGGGAAAAATCATGAGCATTCCTATCCTTATCTCCTTTACTTACTAGCATTTACGTTTCCGCATTTACCTTTTGTGCTAGTAGAATTGCATGATAGGTTGTCTCTTTACTACTTGGTAGAATTGCTTGTTAGGGTGTTGCTAGTTGCATAGACTAGATTGTGTGCGCGCATCGCTTGCTTTTGTTATCACCATATCTAGTCTTGCTAGCTTCACGCCTAAAGTACGTTTGGGAGAAATTGTTGACACACCGATTCACCCCCCCCCCTCTCGGTGCCCTTGATCCTTTCAAGTGGTATCAGAGCCTCGTTGCTCAAATAGGGCTTAACCGCCTTGAGTAAGGATGCCGAGAGATCATGGACCGCCCCCGTTCGATGGGACCGACTATGCCTATTGGAAAGCTCGCATGCAAGCTTACCTCGAGGCTCTCGACCCTATCGCATGGGAGGTGACAAGTTCCGGTGTCTCTCTAAGGACTCCCATTGGTACTCTTGATGTGAATCTCGCAAAGGCAAATGCTAAAGCTAAAAATGCCTTGTTTGAAGCTATCACTAAAGAGGTCTTTGCTCGAGTCAAGTCCGCGGGTACCGCTCATGAAGTATGGACACAAATTCAACAAATTCATGAGGGTTTCACGGACGTGAAAGAGGAAAGATACTATGTGCTAAAGAACAAATATGATGACTTTGCCATGTCTTCAAATGAGCTAATCAATGACACTTACTCTCGCTTGAATGTGCTTGTAGAGGATATCAACTCTCTCGGTGTGAAGGACAAGATTGATGATGGTGACCTTGTGCGGAAGATCATGAGGATTCTCCCAAGGGAGAAATATGGAGCACTCATCACATGCCTCTTCAACACCGACATGCGAGACCTCACCACCCACAAGCTACTTGGGAAGATCACCGCCTTCGAGAGCTACAACCTCGACAAGAAGCTTGATGAGAAGCCCTCCAAGAATCTTGCTTTTGCATCCGAGGGGTCAAGCAAGAAGATGAAGAAGGTGGTGACTCAAGATTCAAGTGATGAAGAGCTTGAAGAAGACGTTGAAGACTTGTTGCAACTTCATCCTATGATCTAGCACTCCTCATGAAGAGAAGCAACTTCTTCAAGAGAAGATTCATCAACAAGAAAGATGCCGAGTGCTACAATTGTGGGGAGAAGGGTCACTTTGCCAAGGAATGTCCGAAGCCAATCAAGAAGAGCAAGAAGAAGACTCAAGAGTCGAGCGATGATGAAGAAGAAGACCCTAGAAGCAAGTACAAGGCAAGGAAGAGGTTTGTCAAGAAGGAAAGCTCTAGAGGCAAAGACAAGAGAAGATCATCTCGCAAGGGTCTCTTTGTTGGAGAGTGGGTCACGGATGATGATAGTGAAGAAGAAGAAAGTGATGACTCATCCTCCAAGGGAAAGAAGATGGCCGGCATTGCTCTCACAAACATGTCCGAGACTCTACCTCCACCACCTACTTGCTTGATGGCCAAAGATGATGATAGTAGTGAAGATGAGAAGAGCGAGTCCGATGAAGAGTTTGGTGAGGAGGATAAGCCCACATATGAGGAACTCTTGGATAGCATTCTCCTAACCGGCAAGATGATCAAGAAGAGGGACAAGACCATTGCTCGGTTGGAGAAGGAACATGAAGTGGCCGCTTTCCGAGTTCGTCAACTTGAGGGTGAACTTAGGGACTTATCCATCTCTCACAAGGCTCTTGATGAAGACTATGACAAGCTTGAGGAAGACCACATGAAGCTCAAGGAGAAGTCCAAGTTACTAGAGGATGAGCTCAAGCACCTTTCCACCTCTCTCATAACCTTGGATGAGAGCTATGACAAGCTCAAGGTTGATCACAAGAGGCTCAACGACAAGTTCAAGGTTCTTGAGGAGGAACATCAATCCATCCTCGAAAAGAGTAACACTTCTTCTTCTAGTTCATCTATTTCCGATTCTTCATATATTACTTGTGATGGACTAACTCCCTCTCTTGAGAGCATCTCTCTTGATGAGAAAATCTTGAAGGAATATCATCAACTCAACGAGGAGAGAGCTTCGGTGATGGACGGCTTCGAGAGGCTCACAAGGGGAAGGACCATCCATAAGGAGATACTTGGTCGGAACCTTGTGAACAACCCCGGGCACAAGGGACTCGGCTCTACCCCGCCGCCATCAACCTCATCGGCAAGGACGAGGACATTCCACCTTGGGTAGTTCCCCTCATGGCGGACGACTACTATTGTGAGAAGTGTTGCCGTGACGGGCACACTAGCAAGAATTGTCCCAAGGTGAGAAGTTCCAAAGTTTTGCCCAACGCTAACTTGTTCCATGAGAATACACACTACAAGCTCTTTAGGGACAAGAAAGGAAGGGTGAAGGCAAAGGCTCTTGGATCACCCGACAAGAGGAGGATGATGAGGAAGATTTGGGTGCCCAAATGCATAGTTGACCTTGAGAGGCCAACCAAGTGCGAGTGGGCTCCCAAGAACAAGACCTAGAAGGGTGATGGTGGTGGACCGTGCGCCGCAACGTCAACTCATGAACGTCCACCACAAGCAATGTGTGCTTCATCGACAAATCTACTCTTCAAGGAGGTAACTTGTATCATAGTAGTTTCTTTTCTTGCATTGCTTGCATGGTAGCTAGGTGCTCCTTTGTGAACTAGTATGTTTGCATCCATGCATATGTAAATAACTAAAAGAAAAGAACAAAAAAATTAGTTCAAGGTCTAACTTTCTCAAGATAGCTATGAGCATGGGGGATGCTTGAGTTGGTGGTCCGATGGACTCAAGGCAAGGTTTGGCTCATAGTGAGTAAGCTTGAGAGAGGCTCAAACTTGACCTTGAGTAGGTTTCCTTTATGCGTTGTCTTAACTTTGCTTGCATATCACATGGCATATTTACTTTCTCTTGCATTTGTATGATATGCTTGTCTCATGCATTGCATATAGGAAATCACAAAGGAGTTGTCACACTATGAGGAAGTGCTTCATTCGCAATATGATCCCACATCTCATAGAAGTGTGACGAAAGAAAAGAATTGTGCTTCATGCCCATTGAGTCTTGCTAAATGATCCTCAAGGTTAAATCTACTTGCACGGATCATAGGCAAAGGGCTCATACATACCCCTCCTTTGGTTTTATCTCTTTTGGTTCTTATTGGATGCTTCTTATTTGCGATTGAAAAATTACTATAAGCCTATGCGCAACCTATATTGGTTTATTTTCAAAGGAGTGTTTGAGAGTTCCCCTTCTAGTCCATGTTTGGTGTTTATTCGTTTCTTGTGCGAGAAACTTGGACTTAGAAGGAAATTCCTTGAAAATCAGCTTTTCTGGACTGGACCGTACAATACGGTCATAGGGACCGTACAATACGGTGTGCTTTTGCACGAGATCCTTAAAACCTGAGGCAGAATGGAGATCGTACAATACGGTCATGATGACCGTACAATACGGTCTCTATAGAGTAACTATCAGGGTTAAAGGAGACCGTACAATACGATCCTGAAGACCGTACAATACGGTCTGGTTATGTTTATCGGGAGATTGTTTCAATCCAATCCGTTGATTCAGTGTTGGATCGATCCTGACCGTTGATTCAAAATTAACCTATCCTAACGGGATTTCGATGAGTTACTGTGCATCTTCATCCTCAAATCACCGCCGCCGTTTCGCCGTTCGCGCTCCCGCCACCTCAACGCCTCCCGCGCGCGCCCGTACGCCGCCGACCAGCCGCCGCCGTCGCGCTCGTCGCCGACGTGCTCCTCCCACCAGAGCCGCGCGACACCAGCTCCTCCACTCCACCGCACCCGTGCAACCCTAGCACTGCGCCGCGCCGCCGCATCACCGTGCCGCTCTACCTCGCCACACGTCGCCGTGCCGGAGCAGGAGACGTCGACCTCGTCGACGAGCACCTCGAGCTCCACCACTCACGCGCCCGACCTAGAGCTGCTGCTCATCTACATCGCGCGCGTGACGAGCTCTTCCTCACGGCACCTCACCGGACTGCTACCTCCACTCCGACGATCGTCGCTTGCTTGATCTGGTGAGCTCCTGCATATCCTAGATAGCACAGTAGCTGGTCCATTCCATCTAGGGTTTGAGCCATTCCTCCTTCATTGATTGAAATCCCTAGAAAATCATCCAAAATTCGATCCTTTATTGCTATTTGGTATGTACTGGTTATATTGCCTCGCAATCTAGGTCGAATTGGTCAGCGTGTCATAGTGTTCGAGTTGTATACCTCATTTATCTATGACATGTTGGTCGCTTTGTGTCGATTTCCGATTCCATACCATACACTAGCTCGGCACTTAGTACATTCCTCGATTAGTGGTACATTGTGTCTATTGCTTATGATCTATGTACACTAGTCGATCTCCACCGATAATCGACAATGCCGTAGTTCCCCTTGCATATTTGCCGGCATTGTGTCCTTCACCTCTGCGCTAGGACTTCATATAGATTTACGCGCTTACCTACGATTCTTGCTTGTAGATTATAGTAGGTTATTCTATACTCATATACCCTGTCTATTCCTATCGTGCAGTGGCAGTGGTCAGCGGGCAGTGGGCAGTTGGCAGCAGAGCAGAGACAGTGGACGGATTGAGGGCCAAGCCCTTAGTCCTATCTTTGGCAGTCAGCCGTCAGTGGACGGGTTGGTGAGCCAAGCTCACTCGTCCTATCTTGTCTGCAACCCAGTCAGCAGCTATGGCTGGTTCTGGCAGAGGCAGAGGCAGGGGCAGAGGTGACCGTGATAAGGGCAAGGCCAAGGCTCCAGATCCACAGCCCAAGAGGAAGAAGCAGAGGACAGGTGATCCAGAGTGGGATCGGGCTCTCAGGGCAGCTGAGGTGGACCTTCCTACCGGCAGAGACATAGGGTTCCGGATCAGGGACTCACCTGCTGGAGGACAGGGGGAGACTCCGAGGAGGTCTTCCAGAGCTAGAGCTACAGTGCAGCGGACTCCGTCCACCCGCGGGGTTGGTACGTCGAGGACCGCGCAGGAGCAGCAGGCTCAGTCAGAGGAGGAGGAGAGCTCTTCCAGCTCCCGTGACGAGGTCACAGAGGGTGACAGGCAGAGGATGGCTGCCAAGTTCTGTGCACTCGACAGGACTGCTTCACTCAGGGACGTACTTGCTGAGGACGCTCTCAGGTTGCCAGGCCCTGTACTTAAGAAGTTCAGGAGAGTCAGTGAGGAGACTTGGGTACCTGCTAGGAGGGACCCACAGGCAGGAGGTCGCTTCTGGACCTTACTACAGCAGAGGATAGCAGCTGGACTGAGGAGCAGACTGCGTACTGGTGGAGCTGATAAGCTCTTTGTCACTCACCAGCACTGCAGCATACAGGCTGCTAGCAGAGGTGCCGGGACAGACTTCACACAGCACTTGTCCTATATCCCGGGCCTCGAGGAGATCATCACCACACAGATGAGATGGGACTACGATATAGTGATGGACTTCTACGCTTCTTTGTGGATTGCTCAGGATCGCTCAGCGATATGGTTCATGCTCAGAGGGCAGCCCCACAGAGTGACGAGGGAGGACCTCGTAGCGGCCCTTGAGACTGTTCAGCACGAGACCAGGGTGTTCCCTCTTGCTCACCCAGGGATGGAGCCTCCCCGCAGACCTCTTGGGGGACACCTACCGTCTGATGAGGATATGAGTATTGCTTTCCCTCCACCTCACCCGGAGAACTTCAGCCGAGCTCACACCAGACTTACTCACGAGGGCAGAGTTCTCAGGAGCATTCTTAGCAAGACCATTGTGCCGAGGAGTGGATACAGGGATCAGTTTTCTATACTCTCACAGTGGGTCGTCATGCTGATACTGAGGCACAGAGGTTTTGACCTGGTAGATCTTATACTGAGCCAGATGGAGGACGTCATTGCAGAGAGCATAGCTGCTAGACACTTAGCCTTCGCTCCACTAATTTGCTATATTCTGAGGAGGCTACAGTTGTTGTCTCAGGAGGACTACGATGAGTTGCCCAAGAAGACTACAGCGTACACTCCCTTACCTGCCTCCGACAGACGGGTTGCTACCCGGGAGTCAGCTTCACAGGAGAGTTCCTCACAGGGCCTAGGAGACACGGCTACCGAGACTGAGCAGCATATTCACACTGGTAGCCAGATGGAGTCCATTCCTGAGGACGTGACTCCGGACTCTAGAGCAGGACCTTCAGGCTCAGCTACAGCTCCAGCTCAGACAGATTCAGTACTACGTGCAGAGCTTGCAGCTATCCGTAGAGAGCTCCAGAGTCAGCGAGAGATAGGGAGAGAGACCGACAGATGCTAGACAGCGTGGTTCTCACTCAGTGGGAGATGGCCTCTGGCTTGTCGTCGCTGTTCACAGGCTTTGATGCGATTGCTCAGACTCTTCGCCTCTTTGGACAGGCATTGCCAGGCCTCCCGTCGTTCGCTCCTCTCACCCACCTAGGTGTGCTGCCACCAGATACAGTACAGTTTCAGCAGCTACAGCAGCAGCAGTTTGCTCAGACACAGGGAGGACAGTCATCCAGTCAGGGACAGTATTTCAGCACCTTACTCACGGCTCCCATCTCACCTGCTGGTGCACCTACGGTGGGGCCGTCGACGTCCACGTTTGCTGGATTGACTGGAGAGGCAGGACCTTCACAGCAGTACTTTTCTTCACCAGGCCTCTCCATGACTCCGTCAGCTTTACTAGCTACTACAGCTCCGAGTTTCTCACCGCTTCAGTTGACGAGTCCCTTCTTTGTGTCACCACTGCCAGCTCGTACCCTCGACTTTGACACAGTAGCACAGACCGCCTCAGTACAGACAGACTCAGTGCTTACAGCTTCACAGGCAGAGGTCGTGACTACTACACCTGAGACAGCAGCAGTGGATCTCACAGACTTCGGGTACACCCGTGAGGAGGTAGATGAGGCTCTTGCTACAGGACAGGATCCACCATCCAGAGCAGCCTCACCTACTGGCAGTTTCACTTGGACCCCCAGTCGCTCACCCTCTCCTTCAGTCCACTCAGCTTCAGACTCAGATGCAGTCCAGTACGCAGGGCAGCTTGAGCAGACACTCCTTCAGACAGACTCTCCTGGGATAGCTCACAGGCAGCTTGTGCCGTACACACCACTCTTTCAGCCTCAGGAGTCTTTGGGGATGCCGCGGACTTGGACTTGGACACCTCCAGTGCCACCCTCTCAGCAGCAGCAGGACAGTGCTCAGCCTACCAGTTCTTCAGCATCTGCTGCCACTGCACCTCCTCCAGCCTCCGACGCGTAGGACAGCTGTTTTTCTCTTTTCCTTCTCTCTCTTTTTGGTCATTGGTGCCAAAGGGGGAGAGAGTTAGAGAGATCTTGTATAGGTCTAGGGGGAGTAGCAGAGTGATCTTGTGTCCAGGGGGAGTGTGAGACAGTTTTTGTCCAGGGGGAGACCATTTGTGATTTGTATATTCTTTTGGTACTTCGTGGTTCTTGTTGAGCTTGATTTGCTTTTGCTGGTGTTTAGCTCATCAAGAATGCACTTGGTTTCGTTTCATACACTGGATGTGTATGCTATCTATATATCTTGTATATTGCTCTGAGTTTGTGTATGCTATCCTGGATGTGCTTATTTATATCTATCTGGCCAGGTTTCCTCTTTTTGTGATGATATGCGCACTCACTTGCTTTTGCAGGATTATCTTATAAACTTATCATCACAAGTGTTGTGGTCATAGCTCTTGTTTTATTCCTATATATCACCCATGTGCTCTAACTCTATTTTGCAGGTGATACCTTTTGAGCTATGACTACCTTGTTCTCCGTTTTACTTGTTCTTCATGCTTATCTAATCCTCTCGATCACTCTTACGCATTCCATTCTTTATCTTTTGATACGTGTTGTCACCAATCACCAAAAAAGGGGAGATTGTAAGCTTCATGACCATTGGAGTTCGGAACCCCAAAGGTATGAATGTTTTGGTGATTGGGTGACCATATTGATGTGACTAACATTTCCTTGTAGGATATTCAAATGGTCATGTCAATGAAGTGTCGTCTCACATACTCTATCTATCGACGACTTGGTGATTGGTTGCCTCGACAATTCGGATCGAGAACTTGATGGAGTCAAGGTTGAAGATGGATCAAGGCTAAGGACATGATAGACCAAGCAAGTGTTGGCTTGATAGATGTTAGCTTGAGTCCATAGAAAAAAACCGGACTATCAAGAGGGATCGAATTGGTTCTCTTAGCGCACACTAGGTTAGAGATCATATGGATGCATGGTGAGTCTCTCGAGGGCTAGGGTGGATGAAGAGAAGAAGAGGAACCAAGAATGAAGAAGTTGGAAGCAAGGATCAAGAGTGGATCAAGTTTTCAGCTTATCCGGTAGAGACCGGACAGTACGGTCCTAGGGACCGTATGGTACGGTCTTCATTGAAGATCCAGACAGAGAAGTGAAGTCTCGGGATGCTGAGAAAATGAAGACCGGACAATGGGACCGTATGGTACGGTCAAGGAGACCGGACAGTACGGTCATCGGAGGATTTCCAGACAGAGAAGTTGAAGTTTCTGGAAGTTGAAGAAATGAAGACCGGACAATCGACCGGATGGTACGGTCCTAGGGACCGGACAGTACGGTCTTTATTGGAGATGAAGAAGAAGATGGAGATGCGCCTGGAAATAGAGACCAGACAATACGGTCTGGAAGAGACCGGACAGTACGGTCCTTTGTACGGTCTCTAGTTTCGCAGGGCACTTTTGGGCAACGGCTAGTTTTGGGTTGGTAGCCTATATATAGTTAGTTGCCCGCCCCTTGAGGGGTCTCTTGGCCATTGTTGGAGTGCAGGAAACTCAGAGGAAGCCAAGAGCAAGAGAGAGAAGCACTTGTGAAGGATTTGGAGTGATCCTAGTGCTTGAGAGAGTAGCAATTGCATCCACTTGATCTCTAGGCTAGTGTGAGCTTGAGAGAGTCACTTCGGTTTGTTACTCTTGGTCTATGGCAAGGCCTAGACCGGTTAGGCGTCGGTGTTGAGCTGTCCAAGGAGAGTGTGGAAGCCAACACAAGTTTGTACACGGTCTTGGAGCTTCCCGTGCGAAAGAAGCATCACTAGTGGAGCGCCCTTTGGCACGCATCACGTGCGGAGCCTTACCTCCGGAAGAGTACCCGGGATCGAGCCCGGCGGGACGTGCCCGCGACTTCACTCGGAGGGTGAAGTGTGCTCTAGGAGGGATCGCCTTCGAGCGGAGGGACGGGGTCGAGACTCCGGCGGGAGTGACCCAACGTGGAGTAGGGGAAGGCGCCATCCTTCCGAGACCACGGGAAAAATCATGAGCATTCCTATCCTTATCTCCTTTACTTACTAGCATTTACGTTTCCGCATTTACCTTTTGTGCTAGTAGGATTGCATGATAGGTTGTCTCTTTACTACTTGGTAGAATTGCTTGTTAGGGTGTTGCTAGTTGCATAGACTAGATTGTGTGCGCGCATCGCTTGCTTTTGTTATCACCATATCTAGTCTTGCTAGCTTCACGCCTAAAGTACGTTTGGGAGAAATTGTTGACACACCGATTCACCCCCCCCCCTCGGTGCCCTTGATCCTTTCACAAGCCGCAAGAGATGCGCAAGACACATCGCCGGCTCCACCTCCTCCTCTACAAGAACCATCAAGGGAGCACAAACCCATTGCTAGGGATCATTCACGTGATCTCATCATTAGGAGTCCTCAAGGGATAAAGACTAGGAGAAGTCAATATAAGCCAAATTATGTTGATGAAGCTAACATTGTCGAGAACTTCTCTTTTGTCTCTACCCTAGAGCCGAAGACGATCGAGGAAGCCTTGAAAGATCACAAGTGGGTGCTATCCATGCAAGAGGAGCTCAACAACTTCAAGAGAAATGATGTTTGGAAGTTGGTGAAGCGGCCCAAGCGATCCAATGTCATTGGTGCTAAATAGGTCTTCAAGAACAAGCAAGATGAGAAGGGAACAATCGTGAGGAACAAGGCAAGACTTGTGGCGAAGGGCTACTCTCAACTTGAAGGCGTTGATTTTGACGAGACCTTCGCCCCCGTCGCTCGTCTTGAGGCTCTAAGAACCCTTCTTGCTTATGCTTCTCATTTTGATTTCAAACTTCATCAAATGGATGTGAAAAGTGCTTTTCTCAATGGACTAATCAATGAAGAAGTTTATGTAGAGCAACCTCCCGGCTTCGAGGACCCCGAGCATCCGGACTATGTGTACAAGCTCAAGAAGGCTCTCTACGGACTCAAACAAGCACCAAGAGCATGGTATGAACGACTTCGAGATCATCTCATTGCTAAAGGCTACAAGATCGGTAGTATCGACAACACTCTCTTTACTAAGCATATTGGTGATGATCTCTTTGTTTGTCAAATCTATGTTGATGATATCATCTATGGCTCCACAAACGAAATCTATAACGATGAGTTCCGTGCTCTCATGAAGAAGAATTTGAGATGTCCATGATAGGTGAACTTCATGTCTTCCTCGGTTCTCAAGTAAAGCAATTGAAGGAGGGCACATTCATCTACCAAGAGAAGTACACTCGGGATCTTCTCAAGAGGTTCGGCATGGAAGACTCCAAGGGCTACGACACACCTATCGCTACAAGTGTCCCTCTTGATGTGGATGTAAAAGGTATACCGGTGGATCCTAAACTCTATCGTTCTATGATTGGTTCACTTCTTTACCTTACCGCATCTCGACCGGATATCATGTTTAGTGTGTGCCTTTGTGCTTGATATCAAGCTAACCCTAAGGAGTCCCACATGAGTGCCGTGAAAAGAATTCTTAGGTACATCAAGAACACTCCTACAATGGGTCTTTGGTACCCAAAAGGCTCGGATTTTGGACTTGTTGGCTATGCGGACTCGGATTTCGCCGGTTGCAAAGTGAGTAGAAAGAGTACCTCCGGTGGATGCTAATTTCTTGGACAATCACTTATCTCATGGAGTTCCAAGAAACAAAATTGTGTGGCTATCTCTACGGCGGAGGCGGAATATTTGGCGGCCGGTGCCTGTTGTGCTCAACACCTATATATGAAGCAAACCTTATTGGACTATGGACTATCTTATGGGCAAGTACCTCTCTATTGTGATAGTGAAAGCGCTATCAATATGGCTCTCAACAAGGGTGATCACGGCCATGCAAAGCACATTGAAGTCAAGCATCACTTCATCCGAGATCATGTGGCCAAGAAGGATATTGAATTGATTGGTGTTAGGACTCATGAACAATTGGCGGACATCTTCACCAAGCCACTTGACAAGAAGACCTTTTGTAAGCTTCGGGGAGAACTTAATGTTCTTGACCTTTCGGACTTCATTTGAGTATCCTTGAGCTTACATTTGTATATATGTATATACGTTGCTTGTTTTTGTTTGTGTTGTTGTTTTTGTGTGTTCTTCTTGTTTTGTAGGACCGGCAACTAACCTTTTTGAGATAGCAATGAGCATGGGTTAAGCTTGGGATTGGTGGCACTTGGCTCCCGAGGCTTTGAAGAAGAGGCTCTTTGTGATCAAGCTCAAGAAGGGCTCACACTTGTTGTTGGTAACTTGGCGCTTAGCTTTCTCTTCGTTTTACCCTTATAGCATCATGCACTATACACTTATCATTATTCGCGTTAGCATCATGCATTTTTGCATAAGTGTCTCGGCGCCGAGCACCCATCTAGGGGGAGTTGCTTATTCACAATATGAGTATATGACCTCCTATGATGAATACATAGCAATGCTATATGAGCTTCGTGCCCATTGAACCATGATTTTTGAGTTCCAAGGTTAAATCCACTTGCGCGGCTCAAAGTCTAAGGGTTCATACATTTCCATCATCATCAACTAACCCCTATGTACTTCAAGACTATATTCTTTTTAAGAATGTGTGTAGGGAAAATTGTTGAGAGATGGAGAATCATGGATTAAGAGGGAGCTTCACGCCAAATCTGGTAACTCATTTTCCCACCCGTCTCATACTTTTATGCTAACCTTTCTTTCTTAGTAGACTCTTTTTGAGTGATAGATGCCAAAGGGAGAGAAGAGTTCGGGCTTAATGATCGAGTATGAGAAGTGGAAGAGTTGCAAGATATCGAAGGAAAAGGAGATGTCACCTCAAAGGGGAGTTGGTACACATGAAGATCAAGTGATCAAGACGATCGATCTTCACACAATCTTGAGGAAGGAAAAGGAGATGTCACCTCAAGGGGGAGTTGGTACACATGAAGATCAAGTGATCAAGACGATCGATCTTCACACAATCTTGAGGTGATGAAGAAGAAGAAGCAATGCCGTCTCAAGAGGGAGTTGGCGCAAATGAAGATTTGTCAAGGGGGAGCGGAATTCCACAAAGTAAGTATGAAGGTAAACCCCTTGAAACTATTGCTTGTCATAGCTCCTCGTGCTTTCTTTCACTTGTGATATGTGTTTTTGCTCTAACTTGTGACTTCTTTTGAGCTATGACTTGCCTAGACCTAATCAACAAGGTAACTATCTCTCTATCTTATACTTGTTGTTTAGTGTCTTGATCGAGTTGCGCTTTTATCTTGGCTTTTGTCATTACATCTTTTATCTTCTCGATCATTTTTATCATGGTTGTCATCCATCACCAAAAAGGGGGAGATTGTAAGCTTCATGACCATTGGAGCTAGGGAAAACCCAAGGTATGAATGTTTTGGTGATAGGATGAGAACCATGAATGTGACTAACACTCTTTGTAAGATCTTATAGGTCACATATAAAGAAAGCTCCGTCCGTTGGTTGTGAACGCCAACACACCATGAACTTAATGACAAGGATGATTGGTTGCCTTCATCTACACAAGAACGGACTTGATGGAGTCGCAGAGAAGATATGGATCAAGGCTAAGGACATGCTAGATCCAAGCGAGTGTTGCTTGGTTAGATGTTAGCTTGAGTCCATAGGAAAAACCGGACTATCAAGAGGGTTCGAGGTGGTTCTCTTAGTGCACACTAGTTATAGAGATCATTAGATGCATGGTGAGTCTCTCAGGGGCTAGGGTGGCAGAAGAGGATTGAAGGAACCAAGAAGATCAAGTTTGGAAGCAAGGATCAAGAAGAAGATCGAAGCTGCAGAGTCAGAAGGGGCCGGACGGTACGGTCAAGGAGACCGTACCATACGGTCTACAGTGGGGATCCAGACAGAGAAGCAGAAGTTTCTAGAAGTTGAAGAATGAAGACCGGACCATTGACCGGACGGTACGGTCAAGGACCGGACGGTACGGTCTTACAGGCAGAAAGCAACAGAGAAGGAGAAGTTTCTGTTGGCTGAAGAAGAAGTGGAGACCGGACGGTACGGTCCTAGGGACCGTATGGTACGGTCTACTTTTAGATGAGTTGCAGCACTCCCTGGACGCCGGTCTGGTGAAGGCCGGATGGTACGGTCAATTGAGGACCGGACGGTACGGTCAATATGACGGTCATCACGCAGACTGGGCACTTTTGGACAACGGCTAGTTTGAGGTTGGTGGCCTATATATAGTCGGTTGTTTGCCTCTTTGAGGTGCTCTTTGACCCAGGAAAGAGGGGAGGTGCTGCCAAGAAGCCAAGAGGGAGAAGTGTGAAGCACTTGAGAAGAATTTGGAGTGATCCTAGTGCTTGAGAGAGTAACAAGTTGCATCCTTTGATCTCTAGGCTAGTGTGAGCTTGAGAGAGTCATCTAGAGCTGTTACTCTTGGTCTATGGCAAGGCCTAGACCGGTTAGGCGTCAGTGTTGAGCTGTCCAAGGAGATTGTGGAAGCCGGCACAAGTTTGTACACGGTCTTGGAGCTTCCCGTGCGAAAGAAGCATCACTAGTGGAGCGCCTTTTAGCACGCATCAAGTGCGGAGCCTTACCTCCGGAAGAGTACCCGGGAGAGAGCCCAGCGGGACGTGCCCGCGACTTCACTCGGTGGGTAAAGTGTGCTCTAGGAGGGATCGCCATCGAGCGGAGGGACGGGGTCGAGACTCCGGCGGGAGTGACCCAACGTGGAGTAGGGGAAGGCGCCATCCTTCCGAGACCACGGGAAAACATCATGAGAATTCTCTATCCCTTCTCCTTTACTACATGCATTTACTTACCGCACTATATATGATTGCTTGTAGTATTTGAGTTGTGCTCTATCTAGCTTGTGCGTTTACCTTGGTACCTACTAGCTTCACTAGGTTTGCTTGTTTGCCTTGCTCGTGTGCTTACTTATTGTAGCCTATCTAGTAGCTCTAAGGACTCTACTTAGTGTGCCTAGTATCTTTAGTTGTCTTGTCTCTAGTTATCTAGTTGCTTTGCCTTGCCTAGCTTAAGTCTTCCGCTATCTATATATCTTGTGCTAGGTTGCTAGTGTGGTGTGCTTGTGTTATCTATTTCCACTAGCTATATAGGTTAAGGATACTCCTTAGTGTGTTCTACCTTGTTACTAGAACTACTCGCTAGGAGTTGCTTGGGTGTTAGTGTTTGGAAATAGATTCTAGAGTGCACCGATTCACCCCCCCCTCCCCCTCTCGGTCACACGATCCTTACACCACGAATGGGCCATGCCGGTGACCCTTGGGACGGACTTCCGCTGGACCGCACACACCATGTACCTCGCCGTTGACGAGCGCCGAACACGGAGGATCAGCCGCCCCCGCGCGCCGCCGGATCTGGCCGTTGAGGCGCAGATATGGCCATGCCGACGCCGGATCCGGCCTCGCTCCCACCGGATTCGGGCACGACGATCGTTGCTTGCCGCGCCCCTGAAGTCGTACAAAAGTCGCTCCCGCAATGCACAAGCTGCAGCACCGCGACGTCGCTCCCGCAATGCACAAGCCGCAGCCACCGGATCTGAAGGGGAGGGGCGCGACGAACAGCTGGCATGCCGCCGTTGCGCGCCGGGCTCCATTGACGCACGGCCGCCCCGTGGTGAGAAGAGCCGCGTCCGCCGCAGTCGGATCCGGACGCGCCGGCGCCAGATCCGGGCGCGCTGACGCCGCATCTGGTCGCGACGGCCGTAGGTTCGCAGCGCACGGCGACGTCTTGCATGAGCTCGCGCCGGGGGGGGGGGGGGGGGGGGGGGGGGCTCGCTGGAGGGGAAAAACGCCTCGCCGTTGCCGTCCCAGCGAACCACGCGGGTTGTGCCGGAGGCTTGCTCTGGCGGCGGCGTGGCTGGGGAGAGGAGGAGAGGCCGGCGGCGGCTAGGGTTGTTGTCGCCGCCCGAGTCACTTCTCTCCAGAGCATTCTGCAGGCTCATGGCGGCGCTTCTCAACACTAACGACGGCTCGGTTGGTGTCGACGATGGATAACATACTTTAAGTGGATAACAAAAACATTTTAATTAAAGCCAATAAAATTGATATGGCAGTTACATATGGAAATTCCATGAAACACGCATAAGAGGCTTGGCCAAGATTTTTCTCCTATACGAAAATTCCATTAAACATATTATGTGTCGAGACATCAATGGCTATGTGTGTTGAGACATCAATGGCTGTGAAACTCACAAGTAAAGCACGTTACTTTTTATGGTGGAGACAAAAGTGAGATGAAGCAAAGCATAGTTTTCATCCACAAAGTGAACACAAGGAATCAATTTTTGACACAAGCTAACACTCTGCATGTTCTCTCTATCAACTACCGTCAATTAAAAACTCTATATATTTCCAGGAACAATTTTGAGAAGCTTTTAGATCCAATGCAGCCCTTAGTATGTTCCATTGAAGTTGCATCCAAAAAAATATGTTCCATTGAATAGGCCGTATGTAGCAATAAGGAAAGAAATGGCGTTCTGTTTAGATCAACCAAGGTTCACGGTACGAACAGCTAACCTCATCGTAAGGGATACTGCCAATTCATAGTAGTTGTAAACTTGCATATTAACAAATTTTCTTTGTAAGAGAAAACAAAATAAGTAATTAAGTATTCAATCCTCGTGCTTATGTTTACTAAACGAACTAAATGAAGAAACCCAAAGTGCATGGGTAATATAGCTACTTTTACAAACATACATGTAAAAAAAGTAGAACTACACAATGCAAAGTAGTGAAAAAATATCAGCATAGCTACAAGAAGAAAAGAATTTGCAACTTAAAAGAGTATGCAAATGAACAGACCAAACACTTTGCAAACAGTTAGATTATAGTATAGAAATGTACAGTACTAGTACGACAACTAACCTCTCAGGTAGTCGACTGAGTCAGCTAATGATGTGTTAGAGTCTCGAACAGTGATGCAGCACAAACGCCTTCCATCATTCATCACATAGCCAAGGAACGGTTTGACAGCCTCTACTCTCGCGTTGCTTCTGGAAATCCTTAATAAGGTCTGGCATGATGCCGAAGCCCTGCGTTCGTCTCTGTTCTCTAGGCACGTGACGATTTCTTCCAACATGTCGTCGGCCAGACGGAGAAGGTGGGACACAGAAGGCGGTGCCGAGCCCAAAACACCAGGGGCAGTACCAATTTGCCCTGAGCGTGGGTGGGTTTATATGGGTTAAAGTGGATATTTACAACCCACCCATGAAATGATGATTTAAGTAGGGTTGGGTTTGGTGGGTTGAATGGAGTTAAAAATGTTCTAAAGTTTGAAACTTACAAAATTAAACATGATATTTTCACATTTAAGACTATAAATTTGCACAAAGTTGCTTTAGAGTAATTAATTTATCCACAAAAAATTTCAATCGACTTCATGAAATTTTATGATGTGAACGCGAGATATAAATTTTTTGATAAAGATTTTTTACGTGGGTCCCACCTATACAAAGGTGAAAATTTCACATTTAAGACTATGAATTTGCACAAAGTTGCGCTATGGTAATTAATTTACCCACAAAAAATTTCAATTGATTTCATGAGAATTTTAATGTGTGAAGGGAGATATAAATTTTTTTATAAAGACTTTTTATAGTGTGAACGCAAGTGTAATAGTTAATTTTTCTAAAAATTTTGAATAGTGAAGTAACCCGTGGGCCTAATGGGTTTTACTCGTCTCAACCCAACCCACATATGAGACATTTTCACGGGTTAAGTTGGGTTTGGGTGATGGGTTGGGTGGGTTTCTAAACCCATGCTCAGGGCTAGTACCAATGACCGTGGGCCATGAAGCAGATGGAGCAGAAATCAAATGGTGTGAAGCCAGGGCGCGTGCCGGAGCGGTACCAGTCGAGCAGAGAAGGAGGCGGTGCGCCCATCCCCTCGTCACGGCCTCAAGGAGCCTGCGGGGATGGCGGGCGCAGACCTTCCTGCTCACGTCGGAGGCGCTCGGGATGGTTAATGTGCTTGAGGCGGGCGGTGCGCCAGTCCCTTTGCAAGAAACAATGTTATGTTTTGTTATGCTCCGTCGTTTATTCTGTTTTGTTATGCTCTGTCGTTGGCATGCTCTGTTTCTTGCAAAATCATCCCTCTCTACGTATTGTTCTGCAGCCTGCTCCCTGTGTTAATGCAGACCTGTGAAATCTGGATTGATGCAGTTGCCCAGACGTGCTGCTGGGGCACGTGCCACGACAATAAGCGGGTGTGCGAGTTCCCGTTCCCGTGCAATCGCGTGCTCACGGCGCGGTGCAGTGCAGTGCAGCGCTCGGACGACGGAGAGGCCGTCGTGTTCGTCGCTCACTCGCGACAGAGGTAGCTAGCAAGCTCCAACGAGGTGGACATGACCACGTGCTTCTGCCGGTGCATCAAAGATGTGAAGCCCGGCCGTTCTGACGACGTCTACCAGCTAGCAGAGATCGAGGTCGTCCGGGGACTGTTCAGTTCACGCTCGCCGCCGACGGCTTCCCGCCCTTGCTCCACCGTAACAAGGGCTGGCAGGGCAGGCAGGTCTACGCGTCCGATGGAGCAAAGCAAAAGAACTTCAATCTCGGCGCGCGCTGGCGAGCATGGCCGCGGCTGGTAGGCGCGCGTAGGGGCCGGGCAGAGCGCGCGGCACCGTCGTGTCCGTACGTGGCCTTGTTTTTCCTGCCCAGGTGCCGGAACTGCTGCGGCAGCACAATGACGTTGGCGGTGCATGTCCAGGGCTAGCTCGTGACGAACATGCATCGCGGCGAGACGACGGCCATGTCCGGGCGAGCAGAACGTTCTGATGCCGACCGGAACGCTTGTGCCGCCTCCGCGTCGATCGCGCCAGTGCATCCCAGGACGACGCCCGCGCAGTGTTGGAATTAAAGTCCGCGGCATTCCGGCGAGCAAAAGGCTGCAGCGGAGGCGGCGACCCGGGTTCATGACAACCGTCCGATCAGAATCGTGCGGCCCAGATTAGGAGCGTTGACTGGTCGTTGGTCATCGTCAAAAGCTCAGGCGCTGTAATGGAAAAAAAATTTCTGCAGACCGTCCGCAAACACAGGTCTTTGCGGCCCCACCCGGATGCGTGACGCGTGGAGATCGAACGGTAGCAGGAAGGTGGGCTCGCTCCAGGCTTTCGGGCGCAGCATCGGCTCAGCTCCATCCCAGCTCGCCTCTCTCGTCCCCTCCTGCAGCGCATGATCCGCACGTCTACCGCCGCCGCCCTCATCCTCTAGTTCCGCCTACAACGCCGGTCGCCTCCTCCAGTCCTCCGTCATCCGCCTCTGCCGCCGCTGAGAGCATAGAAAAATGACGATGTCGCTATGCTGCCCGGATTGAATCCCTGTGCTGCCGCAGGGCCAACTCGAGCTATGGCGGCGGGTATTCTTCTCACTGCCAAATGATTGTACCGATGAAGGTGAAGCTAAACTGAAGAAAATTGCAGGAAAAGGGTTCAGGCTAAAAGCAAGCACGGATGATATTGCGACTTTCGAAGGAGAAGATTTTGCGGAATATGGACTGATGGTACTGTAGCCAGTCTGAAAATAATATGTACTGAGCCGAAATGTGTTCGCGTGTAACAGGCTAAAATTTCTTGTATGTAAGATTAGCTCTTTTAGGTGCAGGTTTGTTTCGATGCTATGAGCTGTAACTGTTAAACAGTATCATCTTACTATTGTCGTACTAATGTGTGAGATGTAAACTTGATTATTCGAAATACAAATGGTTCAGTTTCACACTCAGCTGCATTAAAATGAACTCTGGTATTCCAATGCAAGAAAACAAGGTTACATTACATATATGTTCTCGTGCCCAGCGGCTGCGTCATGCTCATGTCCAGCATCCACATGCTCGGTGTTGCCGGTTGACGCTTGCAAGGACTGAAGCATGACGCTGTAGTATTGCAATTCAATATGTGTTATGCAGCAAGATGATCAGAGGCAGCATCCAATTAGACATGAGAGAAAAGGGTCTGGTCTAGGTTCCGGGATAACTGGCAAAGGGTGGTTTGGGCTGCACGATCTCGGCGGTCACATCGTGATCCATATTGCGAGGTCGCCGGACGACGGTGGAATTGGCTGGGGTGTGACCTTGACAATGGAGGCCTCCGCAGTTAACCTTGACGAAGCGATCTCGCCGGAACTCACTAGCCGGGCCGGAGTTTTCCATGGTGCCGAAGGAACCTCCATCGCCGTCGGGAACTAGGTCATGGGTGTGCGGCGTCGTGGTGTTTCTTTCTCTCGGCTTAACTCACTCAATGGCTGACTCGGAGGATCGATCGCTCGAGCCGAAGGAAGCCAACGAGCCAGGCAGAAGCCGAGGGAATCACCTGGAGCGAGCCCACCCCTCTGCTACCGTTCGATCTCCACGCGTCACGCATCCGGGCGGGCCGCAAAGGCCTGTGTTTGCGGACGGTCTCCAGGCAATTTTTTTCCGCTGTAATGCATGTCCGATCGGCCTGGCCGGGTGGACCACACAGGGGACGCGAGCAGAGGACGTCCACGCTCCACGGCGACCTCGTCCTCGCTTACTTCAGCGAAGGCTCGCCATGGTCTGGCGAAGCGCGCCTGTTCCTTCAGGCGGCGGCCAAGCTAGAGACTTGGAACGACGGTGAGCTCTCGACGTCGCCACGCGCACTCCTCTGTCTTCTGATGCATATATGCATGGCGACGTACGGAAGCGGCCGAAAGGGATGGCCACGTGACGCTGATTGCCTCGCCGTCCTCTCTGCTTCTCCACGTCAAGGAACGTACAAACACAGCCGCGGGCTTTGAGCACTGAGCAGCTAGGTCACGCCACGCCGCACGGAACAGCGACGCGGTCCGTCGCGAGCTGCTGGCCCGGCCCGCGGCGGCATCTACGTACGTACGGATGATCGCTGGGCGATTTTTGCGCTTGTCCTTCGATTCGTGTCCATTTCTAAGTTCGCAACCGTGCTCTCGTCCCTGAATTCGTCGTGAGGACGAGCACCGTATTTCCACCCTCTATCGTTCTCCTCTCTTGTCGATTAAATCCTGGCACTTCCCATTCGCAGCCTTTCCATTCTCTCTTCTTTCCATTTCTTTTTTTGGTTACTGACATAAATATCAGATCATGTTCGGTTAACTTATTCATTTAACTCATTTCTGACTGAAATAGAATGAAATCGCCATGTAAATTTTCTGAACACCATGTCATGCAAATGTTCAAACAAGTGTCTAGACAGGCACATTCATGGATCTAACTGAGTCTCCAGTTGCAGGTACATGGTCTAAGCTATCAAAACATCTTTCTGATCTGCGTTTAATTTAGCATGCATGGTTAGTAGGACCACGATTCTTGTAACACCCCTTGTAGTCCTGTTTGAGGATGACTCTGTTTTTCAACCCCCAATCGCTGCCATTTTTCATCATCTCCTCGCTAGATGGTGACCTACGGCTATGTTTTCCCAATACTTACCCCAGGCCGCTGCTGAATTCGTTCTTACCCTTACTTTCAATAGCAATTGTGATTTTATCCTCAATAAGGATTAGTGGTTCTTTATTTTTGCTTGGTAGCTTTGAGTTTCAATTACAATAAGGATTAGTGGTTCTGTATTTTCCTTGGTACCTCTGATTCAAGGATCTTTCCAGATCTGCTTTTTTTTTTTCCCCAAAGCCGCAGGAGTACTCATGTCTTCTCGCATCAAATTTAACACCGTTAAATGCTCTTAATGGAGTAAGGGTAAGGTTTGGTCTCGTTTTCGAAAAAAGAGGGGAAAATCACAAAGTTAAAAAAGTCAGGGCAACATCATAATTGAAACTTAGAGTTGGGTAGTAAGAATGCAAATGACTCACTTTCTTTATTACCAAGCTTCTACTATCCCAACACGCGGTCGCGTTGATGACCAGAGAACATGCCCACGTCAGCCCATCAGCCGTTGGATTCGAAAACGAGAGAATCTGGCATATCAATTCATTTGAGCGAAGGTAGCCTGACGTCAGTTATGTGCAGGGAATCGCAGAGTCCGGAGTCATCCAGCGCTCTCCAGACTCTTCTTCGTCAAGCGCCGAACGCCGCCGCTCCCTCCTCCGGCGAACCACGTCCGCACGCCCGCCGCTCCCCTCCCTCCTCGCAAACCGCGTTCGCACGCGCCCCCTCACGGACACGGAGCACCTCTGTGTCTTCTTCAGCAAACGGCGCCGGCCCAACTCCCTCCATCGTCTCCTCATTCCCATTCATCGCCGCCGTTCGTCTTCCCATCCTGGCACACGAGCGAGCGGCGGCGTTTGGCAGCTGCACGCGCAACCGGGCCTTGGACCGCCGCAGGCCACAGCTCATGCGCGATGGTGCGTCGCGCATTGACTTGATCCTGACCGTGAGCGTGGTCGGCACCAGCTCGTCTGCCTCCGCGAGGCTTCCTCGGGATCCTGCCGTTGTCATCCTTGCTAGATCAGAGCGGAAGCAGTACTCTAAAACGTGGATCGTTTGATCTACTACGAGCAAGGGACGGGCATGGGACTGCCTGCTTTAAGGTTGTACTCAGCCAGTCATTCATGCAAACAAGCTGTTCGACTAAATGCTTTCCACTATGCACGTATCAAATCCACGGGTTCATTTTTCTTTTTCATCTTGATTATGTGCCAACACTAAAATTTGCATAAATTTATTTCCATCATATTTGGTTGATAACCTATATTTGGAGTCGCATCATACAAATTATTTTGGATTCTGCAACTTACTTAATTTGAATGCACCTATACAGTTCCTGAGTTCCATTTGATGTTTGCTTCAGTATACTTTTGGACCAAATTGACATGGCTTTCTTCAAAAATGTTTGTTGTGGAAACAAAAGAAGTAGCAATAATCCAGCCATCCAGTGTTTGCTTGTATAAAATGTTTATTTTGATTCTAGACACAGAACTACATAATTTGTAGTGCTGAAGTGTCATCTTGGTGCTTCAGAATTATGATAGAGTCAAAAAAGGATAATCACTTCGCTAATTCAAGGAAAATAATACACCTTATTGATGTTAAAATTCCATATTGGTTATGGTGATTAATTTCCATGCAACTATATCTAAACATAACTTAAACTCAGCTATAGGTTTGTTCTCAGATTTCCGTATCTAACATGGTGTAACCTTGCTGTGTCCTAAAAGAATGTTCATCCATATGTTGTAAGATGTTGCCAGGAATTTTTTTTTAAAAAATCATGCTTTGAAAGAGCCTGGTGCTCATGAACTCCAGTCCGAAGAAGGCAAATGCATTTTACATCATAGCCCCAGCCTGAACATGGTCTGTCTCCAAGACTTTCTAACGAATCAAGCAGCTGAGGAAACTGCTGAATATTTGGAAATTGAGAAAATCTCTATTGACGTTGGCTCATTCTTCAAGTTGTTAAGTTTGTGCTCTATCCTTTCTACTACTATCAACTTTTATTTATCTGTATCAAAACTCATGTTTAATTTCAATTCATCTCATCCTAAGTGCCTTAAATTTGTTGGTTCAGCAGAAGGAAAGCAAAAATGACATATCACCCCAACCTTATCAGCTTAGTCATAGCTAATCGCTGGTTATACTCCTGTTATTGATTGTCAAAGATTTTACCGTATTGATGACGAATGAACACAGCTTATATTATCTGCTTCATAGCTATTAATAGTTGAGTTTTTTACAAACTTTATCTGATGTCCCAGTTACCACACTACCTAAGATGCAACCTAAAGCAACACTTAACTCCATGTTACTTCCTTTCTTTTTTTATTTTCTTAATTATTTTGGTGTTGTACTAATTGATCATAACTTTTAAAAGCCCATTTTTTTTCTTGCAGACCAACCAAATATATCCACCAATTGCCGGCCTATTTCTACATGCCACTGCCACCCACGTCATTCTTCGCTGCGATCAATTTATGTTGTGGGTCTGCCTCTCTGCTTTCCCGTTTTATTAAAATCATCTTGGTATATGTTAACCGTAATGTATTTCAATCAGTAAAATATAATCACTTAAGCATTGGAAATGATGATGTGTTCATCATGGCATTCGAGTATTTGCATTTTCATCAAATGCAATCAGACTTGGGATCATGACTGTAGATAATCTTGTGGCTTTGGAAGGGAACTATTTTTATCAATATCCTATTTGTACATTCGACAGTCAAATCTGTTTATGTAATGGAAAATGAGTTTGGAAAATGACCCAATGATTTGAATTTGACGGTTTATCTTGGTTTATGCTTAACTATTTCTTTTCTGTTTGGAAGACGCCAATATTGTGTGCTATACTAAAATTTGCACAACATTCCCATTCATTTATACTGAAATGGTAAATATGAGTTGATACCTAACTCTACTGGTTAATCATCTATATTTGCAAAGAGCGATTTACCATGATGTTCCATCCTACCTATATTTGCTTTGACCATGCATAAAGACTGATTTGTATGCCTTTTTTGAATTGTAATTGGATCTTCCACATGATATATATTTACATTAGAATGCTTGAGGAACTTTTCCTAACTTCAATCTGTCTTCACACTGAATGGGCACATAGAAATGATTTATAGCTGAGGATACAAGCAAAAAAAAAAAGGGTGCATACTTCTGTTATCTAATAAATTTTTGTTTACTTGAATTTATTTCAATATAATTTGAAGTGGTACCTAAGTTACGTGCAATTTTCTCCCCTATGTTTTGAGTTAGGTCTCATGCTTGAATTTTGAAGAAGATAAACTTAGGCTCACAAATGGATTTGAGAAGTGGAGCAAGCTGTGCAGAAATATTGCAGGCTTACATATATACGATGAAAATTTCTTTTTTTTCCGCCTTAACTGCTGACGCACAATGTCATAGCAGCCGCCAAGCAGACAACTGAACTCCTCCGTTCGCATTCTATTCTCAATGTGCACACAGGTCCAATATAGAAATAGAATAGAATAATCCCTATATAAACAATTTACATGCAATCTTTAGTTGCTATTCTCAATTGTTTTAACATTCTACTGAAATAGTTGAATCATGTTTGACAGGCAATCAGGTGCGGCAAGGCCGCACAATCTTTCTAGTTTTATTCTCTAGCATTGTTGGTGAAATATTAGCAAAAGTTAAATATATTTTTTTTGCAAAAATAAATAAATAAATGTTGATATATATACTCTGGTATCGGCGTATCCTTGCTTTTGGGCCGCCGCCATATCACCCAACCATACACAAAAATACTTAGACCTATATATAGTTCCTTCACACTTATAGTTAGTCTGATAAGATCTACAATTAACGGTGACCTATGCCTACTAACTTTTTTTCTTTCACCTGATTGTGGTACCCTCTGCACCGTCTTCCGATCCTGTTACAACTTACAAGGGGCACATGCTCCCTCCTCCGCCCACTTGCCATGCAAACAGACATACAAATCGACACGCGGGAAAAGTAATATTGAGATTACAACATCTAATGCTTAGAGCTGTGTTGTTCACCGTGCACGAGTTTCAAATGGAGCACTGGTTGAGGACGTCCATGTCCATGGTGATTGATCAAGGTGAGAAGTGAGAACGGCTGTTGGCGAGTTTAGTGTGATCATGATTATCACATTTAGTTTTCTGTTACCAGGAATAAAAGAAGAAGAAAAAAACACAAAACAAAAAAAGGTTGCGGGACATTGAGCAGCACAAAATCTCTTTGTTCATCTTTGTTCGTGTGTTCTTGCGTTCAAACCATTCATCCCGCTCAAGTCGGAGGCGCTCGGGGACGGTTAATGTGCTTGAGGCGGGTGGTGCGCCGGTCTCTCTCGGCCCTCGGTCGCCTCTGCTCCAGGTGCTCGTGAGCAGTTGGCATGCTCTGTTTCTTGCCAAATCATCCTCTCTGCGTATAGTTCCGCCGCCTGTTACGTAGTTGACATTCCCTGTTTTAATGCATACCTGGAAATCTGGATTGATGCAGTGTGATGCCCAGACGTGCTGCTGGGGCACGTGCCACGACAATTAAGCGGGTGTGCGAGTTCCCGTTCCCGTAGAATCGCGTGCTCACGGTGCGGTGCAGTACGTACTTGGACGACAAAGAGGCCGTCGTCGTGTTCGTCGCGCGCTCGCGTAAGAGGTACTAGTAGCAAGCAGCAGGGGGCTCGTCGGTTGGAGGACATGCCGGTGCATCAAAGATGTGAACCCCGGCCGTTCTGACGTCTACCAGCTAGCAGAGATCCAGGTCGTCCGGGGACTGTTCACGATTGCCGCCGGCGGGCGGCTTCCCGCTCTTGCTCCACCGTACGTAACGAGCACAAGAACATCAACCTCGGCGCTGGCTGGCGTCTACCTCATCAAAGACGACGGTGTCTCTCCGGCCCCACACAAGCAAGCAGATTTGGACGTTTCTAGCTACGAGCTGACGCTGGAGCAGCTAGCTAGCTAGAGTGGTGCCGGTCCGGGGCGCACATGCACGCTGGCGGCCCCACACACGCACGCTGGCAGATGCACTGGCGGGAGCTCGTCGCGGCAGTACTGGCGGTAGTTCAGGGCGTGCGGAAGAGGATGCGGTGGTGGATGGGTGGGTTGACGAGGATGTGGACGACGGTGACCGGCCGGCGGATCGGTGCTTCCCGATAGGTTCGTGGCGATCGAAGAGGATTGATGGGACCGTCGGCTGGTAGGCGCGCGTAGGGGCAGAGCGCGCGGCACCGTCGTGTCCGTACGTGGCCTTGTTTTCCCTGCCCGGCCAGGTGCCGGAACAGCTGCAGCACGATGACGTTGGTGGCGAGAGAGAGATGAGGATCCGCCATGCATGCGGCCAGGGCTAGCTCGAACGTGCATCGGACGGCCATGTCCGGGCGAGCAGGACGTTCCGACGCCGACCGGAACGCTTGTCCCAGGACGACGCCCGCGCAGTGTACTATGTTGGAATCAAAGTCAGCGGCATTCCGGCGAGCCAAAGGCTGCGGCAGAGGCCGCGACCGGAAGATAGCGACCACCCTGCTGGGTACTACGTGGCAACCGTCCGATCGGACTCTTGCGGCCCAGATTAGGAGCGTTGACTGGTCGTTAGTCATCCATCCTCATAAAGGACAGGCCGCTGTAATGAATGGCGGCCTGGCCGGGTGGACCACGCAGGGGACGGGATGCAGAGGACGTCCAGTCGTCCACGGCGACGTCGTCCTCGCTTACTTCAGCGAAGGCTCGCCATGGCCTGGCGCCGCGTCCGTTCGTTCAGCCGGCGGCCAAGAGACTTGGAACGACGGCCGGTGAGCTCCCGACGCCCTCCTCGTCTTCTGATGCATACTTGCAAATGCATGACGACAGAAGCGGCCGAAAGGGATGACCACGTGACGCCGGCAGAGCCTCGCCGTCCCTCAGCCAACATTGCTCCTGACGCGAGATTCATGGCCTAGTGACGTTACGTACATGGTATAAGCTATCAAAATCCTAGCACAATCTCTCCTCTTCTCCGCTTCTCCACGTCAAGGAACGTACACAGCTGTGTGGGCTTGAGCAGGTCACGTTCTGCTGGCTGGCCTGCGGCGGCATCTACGGATGAGCTGGGCGATTTTTGCGGTTGTCCTTCTATTCGTGTCCATTTCTAGTTCGCATCCGTGTTATTGTCCCTGAATTAGCCGTGACGACGAGCCCCGTACGTATTTCCACTCTCTGTCATTCTCCTCTCTTGTCGATTAAATATTGGCACTTCCCATTTGTAGCCTTTCATTCATTCTTTTTTTTTGTTACTGACATCGATATCAGATCATATTGGGTTAATTTATTCATTTAACTAATTTCTGACTAAAATTAGAATGCAATCACCATGTAAATTTCCAGAATATCATGTCATGCAAATGTTCTAACAAGTGTCTAGACAGGCTATATTCATGGATAAACAGATCATTGAGTCTCCAGTTGCAGGTACATGCATGGTCTAAACTATCAAAACATCTTTCTAAACTGCGTCTAAGTTAGTGGGACCCAGTTCTGGTGACACCCCTTGTAGTCGCCTTTGAGGACGACCCAGTTCTAATTCGGCGTCTAAGATTCCTTGACATTTATAGTTAGTGGGGATGTCTTGTACAATTGATAATGACCTAAGGTAGGGGTGAAAACGGTCGGAAACGATCGAAAAATACCATTATCATTTCCTAACCACATTATTTAGTCGAAAACGAAATCGAAACCGGTAACCGCGGAAATGAAAACGATATCGAAAATGTCGGAACATCGAGAACGAAAGTATCGGAACGAAAATATGTCGATATCGGTCAGGAAACGATAATTGTAATCGAAAATAACGAGCTCCAATATAAATGATTAGCTAATACGTGTTGAGATTGGACTCCATTTGGTAGCAACTAGCTGGATGGAAATGATGCGTCCGTGCCCAAGGCAGTCGGGCAATATTTGGATAGTAATAAGTGCCATGTCAAAATAATGATTCCTCACTTCCATGCTTAGTCTATTATTTCCATAGGAGGGAGTTGTGTTTACGTCTTGGGCTGGCTGGGTAAGGAAAGATACGATTGCAATCTGCCGACGTTCAACGTGTAGTGATAAATACAGTATTTTCGACGGAAATTTTCGAGGTAATACGGTATACCGGCCATTCGATCGAAAATTCCCTGTATCGTTTCCATTTTTGTTTCCGTTTAGTTTTTCCCGTTTTCACTTTCGTTTCCGAATTTCCCATAATCGTTTTCCCATTTCTTATTTTTCCGGAAACGATGGTCGGTAAATCGGGAATTTCCATCACCGTTTTCATCCCTAACCTAAGGTACCTTTCTAACATTTTTCATTCACCTGACATTAGGTCACCATCTTCCTAGCATATTGCAAGGGGCACATGCCCCCTCCCTAACCCCATCGCCCATGCAAACAGAACATACAATTGACTCTGGCGACGGTAATTACGAGATTACACCATTTAACATTTCGAATACCGCCGTTCACCGTGCATGGATAAATCAAAGAGAGCTAGTGTTGGTTAAGAGCTGGACGCTATTTCGGCTTACGCTGATTGTCCACTATGAGAGCGGTTTGTTGCATCGATATACACTTAAACGATGTTGATCCTTTGTATTTGCACCCTTCTTCACTGCTACTTAACATCAAAAGGCTATCATCCGAGCGAGCTACTTTTCATTTTCTCCAACCCCATCTCCATCTACGTCACTCCAGTTGTGATTAAACTCATATATTATTACCATAATAAATTTTGGTGAAAAATATTATATTTAATTTTTGAAATACATACATCTTATAAAATGAAAGCAAGGGAGTACTTACTACTGTGGGTTGGTACATTATTGTACGTACACGCATACACACATTAGTGCAGCATCAGCTTTCAACTATTGTCTGCTGCTAGAACCCAAAAGAACAAGATAAATTTGATCGACCTAATTGTTTTCGCGGTGCCGGTATGTAATGGCATGACATACACGATCAGCAACTGAGAGGAGGCACAATTGCCAATCCATTGCCATGATAGCTAGAACTGACGATCGATGAATCAAGCAGCTGCCACGGGGGGCGACCGCAGCGGCACGGCCGTGGCCTTGAGCGGCCGCTTCATGACGACGGTGAACTCGAGCTTCTCGGTGAGGTCCACCTCGTCGCCGGCGGCCTCGCGCCACTCGAACTCCCGCACCAGGTTGGCGAGAAAGTACTCGAGGTGCAGCAGCGCCAGCGCCATGCCTGGGCAGACCCTCCGCCCGGCGCCGAACGGCATCATCTTGATCTCCTTGCTGCCGGTGAGGTCGACGTCCTCGCCCTCGCCGCCGGGCAGGAACCGCTCCGGCCGGAATTCCGTCGCCGGCGCCGCCCACACCTCCTCGTCGAGGCCGATGTCGGCCACCGCGAAGTTCACCGGCGCGCCGGCGGGGACGCGGTACCCGTCGAGCGTGGTGTCCTCGTGCACGGCGTGCGGGAGCACGTAGTGGCCCGGTGGATGGCGCCGGAGCCCCTCCAGCACGACGGCCTTGAGGTACGGCATCCCCTGCAGGTCCTCCTCCCGCACCTCGCAGCCGTCGTCCCCGACGACGGCGGCCACCTCCTTCCGCAGCGCGTCCTGCATCGCCGGGTTCTTGACCAGGTTCGCCAGGATCCACTGCAGCGCGGTGGCGGTGGTGTCCGTGCCGGCGCTGAGGAACTCGGAGCAGAGGCTGACGATCTCGCCGTCGGTGAGCGCCCGCCCGCCGTCCTCCGGGACGGTCAGCTTCACCAGCGAGTCGACGTAGCAGTCCCCGCCGGCGCCGGCCTCCCGCCGGGCCTGTATCAGCGGGACGAAGATCTCCTCCTGCCGCCGCCGCAGCGAGAGGAGCTTCCCCCACCGGCGGCGGAACACGAGCTTGGTGAGCGCCGGAAGGAAGGAGAAGACCTGGAAGCTGAGGAAGTTGCCGAGGAGCTCCCGCTGCGTGGCCTCGACCTCCCGGACGCGCGCGTCGCCGAGGCGGTCGCCAAAGCACATGTACACGAGGAGGCAGAACATGGCGTACTGGAACGGCTCCATGACGGCGACCGGCCGCCGGGCGGAGGCGGAGGCGGAGGATTCGCCGCCGTCGGCGCGGATGCGGGCGAGGAGGACGTCGAGCACCCACCGCCGCGCGGGGGAGAAGGCGCGGAGCCGCGCCGGGTTGAGCACCCCGGCGGCGAGGTTGCGGCGCAGCGCGCGCCACGTGGCACCGTAGGGCGAGGAGCTGACGTTGCGGCCGCCGGAGGTGAGCACGGCGCCGGAGGCGGTGGCGGGCGGGCGGGAGGCGAAGGCGGCGCCCCGCTGGACGAGGGCGCGGTGGGCCGGCCCGCGCGCCGCCACGAACACGGTCGGCCGCGCGGGGCCCAGCGGCGCGAACGTGAAGACCGGGCCGTACTCCCGCGCCAGGCGCCGCAGCACGGGCCCCAGGTCGAAGTCGCGGCGGGCCAGGAAGAGCAGCTGGCCCAGCACCGGCACCGGCACGGGCCCCGGCGGCAGCGGCGCGCTGCCGCTGCCATGGGAGGACGACGGGCTCCGGGCCCGGGCGCGCAGCAGCAGCGAGCAGAGGAGACAGAGCAGCGTGGTGAGCGAGTAGAAGAGCCAGTCCTCCATGGCTGGCTGGCGACCTGGCGTGGCCGGGGCGCAGGTGCTCGATCCGTGCTCGCCGGGGGCGGGTTATTTATACGGCCGGAAATCTGTTTCGGAATGTTCGGGTGCCGGTGGGAAGTGGGTGGCTGCGAATGGTGGCGCGTGTGGCCGGAAAGGTAATCCTGGGAGGATATTTTTCCAGCGGCGCCGGTGGCCAGTGTTGAAGTCATGGTGGGGCACTAATTGGCATTAGCACGATGTGATGGGTGATTATAGGCTGCTGATAGTGGAATCAATGGTGGCCTGTCAATTGTTTTCACCGGGCAAGAAAAGTCACTCGGTTGGAAAAGGACAATGGCGTGCGAATGGGACGTGATGAGTTTGGAACGGAGGCAGCTAGCGCCATTGCGTTTTGTATTATCTTTGCTCTTGATGATCCAACAGGCAGTGATTGAACCGCAACAATTTCAATATTGTGTGGACCAGGCAATAGTTAATTAAAGACTATCAAGTATCAACGGTGGCGAGTGTCTTGTCCTCGACGTTTTGACGTCCGTAGCAGAGGCTGAGTCACGTTGTGTGCACTGGTAAAAGACATTTGGGCGAAATGTATAAGGCGTTTGCTAGGTGATGGGCTAGTTCACATTGGGCCAAATGTTGGTGTTTTCAACCCAATTAATCCACAATTATCACTAGAGATAAACTAGGCCCGAACAATTTTGCTGAATCCTAACACGGGCCCCATTGCCCCTCTTCAAATTTTGAAACATCTTATCACATGATTGGCTTGGCTCAAAAAAAAAATCACATGATTGGCAGACGAATAAACAACCAAAGCAAGCAGCAAAACAGGTGTCAACTGTGAAGACGCATGTGTCTCGAGTTGCGTTATCAATTAGCATCGCCCGCTCCTTGCGCGCACGGGACGACGAGGGCACGCAGCGGCCGGCGCATGACGACGGAGAGCTCCTGCCTCTCGGCGAAGTCGACCGGCTCCCCGGCCACCGCGCGCCACTCGAACTCGGAGACGAGACTGGCAACAAAGTACTCGAGGTGCAGCAGCGCCACGTTCAAGCCGGGGCAGATCCGACGCCCGGCGCCGAACGGCATCATCTTGATCTCCTTGCCGCCGGTGAGGTCGACGTCCGCGCCCTCGCCGCCGGGCAGGAAGCGCTCGGGCCGAAACCTCCTCGCGTCCGGCCATACCGCCTCGTCCATCGCCATTCCGGCCACCGTGAAATTCACGGACGCGTGCCCCGGAACGCGGAAGCCGTCGAGCGTCGGGCCGCCGCCGGTGTCCGTCGGCGCGTGCGGCAGCACGAAGTGGCCCGGCGGGTGGCGCCGGAGCCCCTCCAGCACGACGGCGCGGAGGTACAGCATCTTCGAAAGGTCGCCTTCTTGGACGCCCGCGCCGGCGCCGACGACATCATGTATCACGGCCCGGAGCTTCGCCTGGATCTCCGGCTGCGCCACGAGGTTCGCCAAGATCCACTGCACCACAGCGGCCGTGGAGTCGGTGCCGGCGATCAAGAGCTCGGAGCACAAGCTCACCATCTCGCCCTCCGTGAGGTTTCTGCCGCCGCCGTCGTCCTCGGGGATCCGGAGATCTAGGAGCGAATCCACGTAACATTCCGGCACAACGCCGTCACCGGCGCCGCCGCGTGCCCTTATTAGAGGCACGAACAGCTCCTCCTGCCGGCGACGGATCGACAGGACCCTCTTCCACCGGCTCCAGAACAGGAGCTTGGTCACCGCCGGCGACACGCCCAACACCTGGAAACCGATCACCGACGCCGCGAACTCCCTCTGCAACGCTTCGATGGACGCGACGGTGCTCTCCTCGCCGTCGCCGAAGCACATGCTGACGAACACGCGGAACATGGCGCGGTGCAGGAGCCCCTCGACGACGACGACCCCGTCGCTGCGCATTTGCCGCTCGATGCCGTCGACGAGGCCAGCCGCGGCGCGCCGGCGAGCACCGGCGTGCCGGAGGAGGCACGACGGGTGGAGGACCTTGCCGGTGAGGTTGCGCCGGAGCACGCGCCAGAGCGGGCCGTACGCGCCCGATGTGACGGTGTGCTGGTCGCTGGAGGAGATCCGGTTGGGGAGGTTGGCCGGCGGCCTGCCGGCGAACGCCGAGCCGCGCTGCACCAGCGCGCGGTGCGCCACGGCGCGGTCGGCGATGAAGATGGTGGGACGAGACGGGAGGATGTACAGGGTGAAGACCGGGCCGTACCTGGACCGGGCGGCGTGGATGATGCGCTCGATGCTGTAGTTTGTCCGGCCGAGGAAGAGGAGCGGACCGAGTACTGACAGCGCCGATGGACCCGGCGGGAGCGGCGGCATTCCGGTGGCCGCCGGCGTAAGGTAAGAGAAGAGGAGAGACAGAGCGAGGCAGAAGCCGACGGAGAGGGAGTAGTAGAGCCAATCCTCCATGATGTCTCTGAGTCTCAGATCTCGATTCTGTAAAGATTGAAAGCAGCTGAGATGGATTCATCAGGTCCTAAAACTTAATTTTGTTATCTGCACATATGCTCGCTCGCAATCGCAAGTCGCAATAGTTAATCACTCACTTTACTCAAGATACTTATCTCCAGCTTAATTGGAAGCTACTGTACTCCTATATTAAAGTACAAATAATATACATGTAGGAGTCATATATTAAAGTACGTACACAGACTTCAACGTCAAAAGAAAACAAATTTAGTGAAAGGGCCAGTAGACTAATGGTTACAAGAGTCTTAGTAGTACCTGAGGTCTTGAGTTTGACTCCCTCTGGAAGCGAATTTTCTAGGATTTAACGGCATTGTATGTTGACGACGTGGCCGTCGACAGCAAGGCGTCAGTGGTGACTTCGTCAATCTCGAGAATTTACCGGCTTAGTCTTCGAAGATGCTCATAGGGGTAGGGTTTGTGTATGTGCGTTCACACGGGTGAGTGTGCGTGCGTTGTGAGTGTCTGGTTGTATTGTGTAATCGCAAAAAAAAAACAAACAAATATATTTAGAGCAAAACACAACTGAATCTAGTTTCACTTTGTGCCTAGTTGGGTAAGGTACAGAGAAGATCGGGCTATGCATTAAGTGGATAGTTCGTGTGTAAACTTACTTCAAATATGCAAGTAGTGCTATGAAAACTTCCAATATCATGAGTAAAATTCTCAGCCTCTAACTACTATAAGCGAAAACGCAACTGAATCTAGTTTCACTTTGTGCCTAGTTGGGTAAGGTACAGAGAAGATCGGGCTATGCATTAAGTGGATAATTCGTGTGTAAACTTACTTCAAATATGAAAGTAGTGCTATGAAAACTTCCAATATCATGAGTAAAATTCTCAATCTCTAACTACTATAAGCGAAGTAAGATTATCACAAGCGTTTAGTCTACTAGCCCATCAACCGGTGCTCCTAGCAGAGCTAGATGTTTATAAATAATTTATCTTGTCCAATAATTTGGATCTAGCAAAGAGAAAAAGGCAACTTTTAAAAAAAACATTGGAAGGGCAGTTTAAAATACATGCATCATATTTCTCTTCAGAGCTTAGCCTCTTTCACACCTAAAATACGGTCCACATAAAACTCACTCATGAAAACTCTATTACATATCGTACCATTGATTTTATCAATTGAATACACTGTCTTTATCCGCACCACTTTTTTGGTTTTGACCAGCGGTAACAAATTAACTTAAAATATAGACAAATGCAAAATAACCCTCAAGTGCAAACTCCAATAGTTAAGTAGTTTGGCTATAAGATTCATGTGCCATCGATCGATCCATAAAAAAGGTTTAATTTTTAGATCATATGATGCTTCACATTGTCCATAAACCAAGGACCTTAATAAAATGTTATGGGCTACAAAAGGTTCAGACCTGTTAAAAAAAATAAAATGATGCTCGAAATGCATAAAAGCCTAAACCAGTAGCAGGTGGCGCGGCAGGCAAGCAGGCACGCGGGGGGGGGGGGGGGGGGGGGGGGGGGGGGGGGGGGGGGGGGGGGGTAGGCACGCGGGTGCGGCGGCACGGCTGCCGGTCCCGCGGAAAAAAATGCATAAAAGCCTATAAAAAATCAAGCATGTTACAAATATATGGCTAAAAATGCCGATATGTGCAAAATGAAAAAATGCCCACCACTGGGCTTCTTACAATAGATAGTGCTGAGTCCAAGGTCAATCAGTTGATGGGTTTTTGTTGGCCAAATTGTATTTTGTGACATTTTTTTTAACTCATTATGAATCATTGGCAACTGAATAAACTTTTCGTGCGCCTAAAAAACAAGAATAAACTTATGGTCAGTAAACTGAGCTTGTCTCGGTTAGCTAAGTGGTAGAGGATGTTGGTATTGCACATCTAGCCACCGAGGTTCAAGTCTTTTTACTCTTCAATTTGGATGCGGTCGATTTCTTCTTCTTAAAGAAAACCACCTTGCTCCTCTTAGGTTGGATCTCATTTTCCTAAAATATTTTTTTATCAAAAAGACATGATCCTAGATCTAAAAAAAACATTATCTAACCACACGGCAGGTAACACACATTTTCATTGCGCTAGCGTCACGGATTGTTTATCATGACATAAATCTAGTTTTTCATCAATCAATTGAATAGAAGGCTAGGCATTTGGACGTGCTCCAGCCTTTCATTTGCATGTATTGCCAGCTTGCGCTGAATCTGCGGTCTCGATTTTCCGTTGCGGTGGCACTGCCGGAGCCGTGCAAGGTCTTGCATGTACATGTAACATGTCCATGTTTATTCTTATATATATGTATTAATTCTTGTCTTGCATGCATGATTGCATCTCGCGATTGCATGTCAAAAGCAAGGATGTCTTACTTCTGTCTGTTTCCACTGACAAAGACTGGGGAACCGTAGCCACTTGATAAATCTCTATACGATCGAGCAAAGGTTCATCTGTTTTCTATCACCGTGCACTACAGCAATTAATTGCGCCGGTGTTAGCCGAACAGATGCGTCTACGTATCACCGTGCATCAGTGCATGCATGACTTGAGCTCCAGGTCCAGCTATCCGGAGATTTAGCTATCCCTATTGAAGTTTTGATTAGGAAGATAAATATATGTGCTTTCATAATCTCTGTTGTACCAAAGCAATCGATAATGTAAAAAAACAAATCAATCGATAAATGTGCAATCTTCTACGTACTCCGTATTTGCCTTCAGCCGGAATACATCAGGCGGTGGCGCTGCCAGACCTCACGGCGACCATACATGTGCGGAGCACTGACAGAATAGTGTGGATCACACGAGAGACGTGGAAATGCATGGGCCATGCAGAATCCGTATATTTTATATAGCGACGAGAAATGAATGTGTAACGTCCCGCTCTTGAGCCAGGCCTGCTTATACCTGACAGCTCTCAAGGATCTCAAGACTGCCATCACCACAAGTCTTTTCTGCACACTTTGTCCTCACTCGTGCGCACCGGGAAGAACTTCCCGGTCGGTCACCCATCCCGAAATTGCTCCAGGCAAAGCACGTTTATCCCGGAAAAAAAGTTCTTTCGAGATGAGCTTTCTGGAAAAGAAGTTGCAACTTGTTGACATGAGTAGTCTATCAATCCTATTAAGCCCTGGGCTAGGATGTCACAGAATGAGATATCCGTGAGCCAGCCGCATGCAGTGGCAGCGCCGCGCCATTGCGGCATTGCCTGAGCTCATCTAACACAAACAAAAGTACATGTCTAAAACTCAAGAGCAGTGCTATATCTATAAATGAAGTTTTACAACACGCCGAAACATGATTGATTGCATGATTTAGGATTGGCGTAATTCAAGGAGACACTTGGTATAAATTCACTCACATGTCAGTAGCACTTGCTTTAAATTCTATGACACGTCAGTATTTTGTGGAACCTTGTAAAACTTTTTGTAAAGGTAGCTCAGAGTTGATGCATGTCTTATTTCTTTAACAGGTAATGAAATTAAGAAGTGCAAAGATGCACAAAGTTTGTAGAACCGCATGCATGCCGGGCAGCAACGTTGCATCGGTGGTGTACAGGTGTTTATTCCACTGAAACTTGGTTGAGGTAACCAAGGAGAAACTAAAGCACATCCAACATATAGTTACATGAATATGTATATGTGTGCGTGTATTATGTGAATATATATACCTATATATGTGCATGCATGGGACACCTTGGCATGCACGGATGGACGATAATTGAGCTATCGTCGCTAGCAGCATGGCACGACCTTGGCCTGGAGTGGGCGCTTCATGACCATGGTGAGCTCGAGCGTGTCGGTGAAGTCCACCGGCTCGCCGGGTACCTCGGTCCACCGGAACGCGCTCACCATGGTGGCCACGAGCAGGTTGACGTGCAGCAGCGACACGTCGATGCCGGGGCACATCCGCCGCCCGGCGCCGAACGGCATCATCTTGATCTCCCTGCTGCCCGTGAGGTCCAGGTCCTCCCCCTCACCGCCGGGCATGAACCGCTCCGGCCGGAACGCCGTCGGCTCCGGCCACCCTTCGCGTCCATGGCCATGTCGCCCAGCGTGAAGTTCACCGACACCTCCCTCGGCACGGTGAACCCGTCAAGCGTCGCGCCGCCGACCTCCGCCGCCGCGTGCGGCAGGATGAAGCGCGCCGGCGGGTGGCGACGGAGAGACTCCAGCACCACCGCCCGGAGGTACGGCATCCGCGGCACGTGCTCCTCCAGATGGAGGATGCCCTCGCCGGCGACGTCGCGTATCTCGGCCCGGAGCTTCGCCTGGATCTCCGGCCGCGCGACGAGGTTTGCCATGGCCCACTGGGTCACGTTCACCGTGGAGTCGACGGGCCCGGACAGGAACTCCGTGCACAGCGCCACGATCTCGCCGTCCGTCAATTTCCTGCTCCCGTCGCCATTATCATCCTCCGGGATCTGGAGGCCGATGAGCGAGTCCACGTAGCAATCCATGGCGAAGCCGCTTTCGCCGGCGGATGCGGCGGCGTCGCGGCGCGCTCGTATGAGAGGGACGAACACCTCCTCCTGGCGCCGCCGCATGGACAGCATCCTCCGGTACCGGCGCCAGAAGAGGAGCCTGGTCACCTTGGGGCTCGACCCGAACACCTGGAACCCGACGACCGCCTTGAGGAACTCCCGCTGCAGCGCGGTGACGGCGGCGATGGCGCCGCCGTCGAGATTCTGGCCGAAGCACATGCAGGTGAGCACGTGGAACACGGCCTCGTGCAGAAACCCCTCGATAACGACCTTCCCTTCGCTCCGCATCTGCCGCTCGACGCCGGCGACGAGGCCCTCCGCGGCGCGGCGGCGCGCGGCGGCGTAGCGCGGGACGCTCGCCGGGTGGAGGCACCGGCCGGTGAGGTTGCGGCGGAGCGCGCGCCAGAGCGGGCCGTAGGCCGCCGACGTGATGTTGTGCTGGTCGCTGGAGAAGATGCGGGTGGCGAGGTTGGCCGGCGGCCGGTCGGCGAAGGCCGAGCAGCGCTGCACCAGCGCGCGGTGCGCGGCGGCGCGGTCGGCAATGAAGACGACGGGGAAGGAGGGGAGGAGCCACAGCGTGAACACCGGGCCGTACCACGACCGGGCCGCGCGGACCACCGACTCGATGTTCACGCTGGTCCAGGCCAGCATCAGCAGCGGGCCGAACGCCGTCAGCGAGGTCGGCCCAGGCGGGAGGAACGGCGGCGACGGCGAGCCCGTGGCCCGCCTGCAGAGGAGGACGGACAGGGCGACGCACAAGGCGGTGGACAGGGAGTAGTAGAGCCAGTCCTCCATGGCCGCCTGCCTTGCTTGCTTTCCAGCAGTGGAAGCAGCTGAGTGATGAGTAGCTTCAAGTGCATGCATGCGCCCTTTTATAACACTGCTCACAGAAGATAGCAATCATTGGCAACAACTAATAACCGATGGGGTTTGCTTTTTTCCTTTTTTTTGGAATTCTTTCGAACTGTACGTGGAGGCTCTCTGTGGCAGGTCTGGACACATCACACATGTCGTCCCACCAATGCATGCATATTATTATACAATTAACTAATAGCCACGGCTATCACGTTGATGGCTCCATTACATGTACAGCTCGGCCAGCCACGATAAATGCATGGGTCCAACAGTGACAAAGAACTGTTGGAAAACACCATCACCGGTGGACGGATCATCGCGCTTCAACTCGCACTGGTGAGGTTCTTCGCACTGTCACAGTGACATAAATTTTTTTCTCACGGTTTTAAATTATTATTACTAGTCACCTAGCTTGTTGTAGCGTTGTAAGAAACCAAATGAGAGGAGTATGACTGTAATCAACCACATTACAGTCCACCTAGCTTGAACAACCGTGCAGATAATTAAGTGGTTTGTCCAGAATCCAGACTACAGAGTCGATGAAAGACAATGGGCAGGACGGTGCGCAAAATCTAGTTGTTATTATAATTTCCCTATCTCGTTAAGTATTTTCCCTTTGTGATTAAATACTATATGACATGTTGAATTTCTCTTTAAATTTTGACCAACGCTATATATTGAAATAATTAGTAACTAAATGAAACAAGCATCATTAGATATGCCATCAAAAGCATTTAAACTTAACTTATATATACTTATCTATTTTCACAAATATTTATAAAAAAAATAATAGTAAAATTAATGGAAAAAAAGTTCAACAGTATCATGTATTTAACACGTAAGGAGTAATTTTTAAGAGGGGCTAGATAGTGAATGGGGGCTAGATGTGAATAAACTTCCAATCGACGAACAAAATAGTTGTTAAAACATGATCATTTATGTGTAGAATTGAGGGCGCATGAAGCATGCGATGCATGGTCCCTGCCAACCCCCCTCAGATCAGTTTTGCCACGGATGGTGAGGCGTGGCACAACCGCCGGCCACGTATGACAATTGACAGAGGAGAGCTCGTTAAATTGTATGGAGAGGGAAGATATTCTAGCTAGTAGTTGAGTTAACGAGATAGGGAATTATCTTGAGAAAGACGAAGAAAAATTTGGCAGCATGTTCGACCTAGCCACGTAGGTGTAGATCCAACGTCCTTGCAATGCGCATCTTGATCCCCTGTTGACACGCAATCTCGCTGTGCATTATGGCGCCACACTTGCCACTCCAACACACAAGTGATTTTCAAATTTATTTTAATTTGGGTCCGAAATTTAGGGCCTCAACCAAGATTCCGCACAGGGATCCGAAAGTTTCTGGGATGGCCCTGTTAGGCCCTCCACAGCGGGGAGCGGTGACGATGCCCAAACGCCTTTTTACAGTTTTGGGCGCTCCTAACGCTATGCCATGCGATGCTCGTAACCACCGGTGCCCAAAAACCAGGATTCGGAGCAAGTACTTGCGCCGGTGTCAGTAAAAGTAAAAAACTAATATTTTCTCGCGCGAAGCGACCAGTTGATGAGGATAAGGAATACTTTTTCCTGCCATGTAGGGCCATGTAGGGCTATACTTGCAGAGACTTCGGTTCCCGCCGCTGTGCATGTCACGATCCGCTCCCATTTTACCTTCTGTGGGGCCAATTTTTGTGCCGGAACCGCTCGCCACTGTGGAGGCCTTAATATGACAAGAATTAAACCAGATGTTATATGAAGAAGGAAGTTGTCTGTGAAGATCCATCTCAAAAAAAAAAAAGTTGTCTGTGAAGATAAGGAAAAAAATTCTGTGCAGACCGTCCGTAATCGTGCTCTTTGCGGCCCCTATCTGGATTTGCGCCGCGTGGACACCTCGAGCCATCCGACGGGAGCAGCGAGCGACTCAGCTTCCGCACGACGCTCGGCTCCGAACGCCCACGGCTCTCGCACGCGTAGACGCCCTCGGCTCAATCCCCGCGGTCTTGGCTTAGGCGTTCTGCTCCGTCGAGTCCCTCCATCGGTCCATTGGCCGCCGCTGGAAGCGCAAGTTTGATGCCCATCGGTGTCGCCGGGAGCACCAAAGAACGTTGGCCACCTCCCCTGCTCTTGGAAAGCGCCTGAGGGATCGTAACGACGGCGAACACCTCCCCCTACGGCTTACGGCGATCTCCTTGGCAACTTCCTCCGCGGCAGCCTCGGCCAGGCTTGTGCAGCTTGGACTTGCCATTGTAAGCATTGGACCAGGCTCCCTCCTTCGATTCACCACAAATTTTGCTCAGTTCAAAGTTCTGCAGTATAAAGTTTTTGAGTGGATCGTTAACTAATTAGTAGCGCTTTGCTCGATCATGTTTTGGATATTTATCTGTTCATCTCTTGCTTGAATTTTAAAGCTGATTATTAACCACCAATAATTAACAAATCACATTGACTGAATAGCCCAACCCAAATGTTTGGAGGTGGACAGCAAGCCGTTTAGTATACAGCTTGATCAGCCTAGCCTTTCATTCAGCGAATCCTACAACACTTTCTTCTCTACGTCATTAAGAAGAAAATCATTTGTGCTTGCACTGCAGCTGCACCAAAGAAATATTTAAGGACACAAGATACAACAAATCTTTTTTAATAGCACTCTGAATTGATGTCAAGCAACGATACAAGATACAAAAAAGAGTGACTCATGCTGCTTCTGTACATGAAAACCTAGCTACCGACAATAACATGATATGTTGATGACTATTGACCTCATCTTCACATCCCTTTAGTCCCGTGAGATTCTCTTCTGAAATGGCACGCCGATTCCATAACTGAAGATTGAGACAAAATCGACAGCTGAAGACTTATGTTACAGCGTCCACATAAATCACATAGTCAATTCGCCTGAATGCTGAGCTCTCCAGATCCCTTGAGCTTTCAAGTACAGACTGTCTGACTATCCAACATCCTAAACAAGAGGGGGTTTTAATTACTGGAATTGAGAAAAAAGATCTTTCTAATGACACAAGCACTTGTAATGTATGTTTCTAACATAGACAGAATCAGTGGTACATACATTCAAATGGCATCTTATTCATGTCAAGGGGAGTCTATGGCAGACCAGGGAATTGCAATCTTAAGCTCTGCAGTGGATCATCAGCTCTGCAATAGATTTCTCAAGACATGAACTCCATGTATGCCAGTTGAATAAAAAATAAATCTGAACCAAATTGTTACTGACGAGATTCAGTATGCATTTAGACTCACACCTATCTGAAACACCAATCTGAATACAAAAGAAATCACATTATGTTAGTGACAAGAGAATCAGATTCTGTAAAAATTACAAAAGGTAATTCCTAGACTTGCCGATGATCACCAGCATAAATCAAGTAGCACGCAACCATACATATACATTGAATAATGTGTAGTTGTGTACGTATCTAGTTGATTTCTAAACAAAATTGCAATGCCGACGTCACCTTGCAGTAGCAAATTCCCCATTTGATAGTGAGGATTCAGATGGTTGGCCGCTGCCGCGAGAGCATCTCGGCTTGGATGCGGAAGGAATGCTGTCAACGTTCTTTGGCCCTCTTGGTGGCGGCGGTGGCGGATCGAGTTCGCATAGCTAGTGTGGCGATGGCGTATCGAGATCGCGCCTGGAGATGAGGGCGTAGTCTGGAATGGGGACGAGCTTTGCGCGTGGCAGAGGAAGGCAGACGCTCTTCTTTGGCGCTCCCGACGGCGGCGATGGTAGATCGAGGTCGCGCAGCCAGCGACGGCGATGGTGGGTCGAGCTCGCGCATCGAGACGTGAGCGTCGCCTGAAGCGGCCGAGCCGTGCGCTTGCCTAGGAGCCGTGTGCGTGCAGGAGCCGTGGGCGTGAGGGAGCCGAGCGTCGTGTGGGAGTTGTCGAGTTGAGTCGCTCGCGCTCCCGTCGGATGGCTAGCGACTCCCGTCGGATGGCTGGAGGAGTCCACGCGGCGCAAATCCAGATAGGGGCCGCACATGGCACGTTTACGGACGGTCCGCATAGAATTTTTTTCCGAAGATAGAAGCAGAGGATCTTCTGCTGAGTTGGTTTGTTAGACTTGCTCGTCTATTCGCCCGGCACGTATCTCTGTAGCTCGTGTGGCATGTGCGCGGCCTGTCCGAGCATTTCAGGTGTACTATGACTCATTGTCGTTACTATGACCCCCGGGTACCTCAAGACAAGCAAGGCCGAGTATCCAGACAGGGTAGTCGGGCTGGCCCAAACAAGACCGAGTGCCTCAAACATCTAGAAGGAAGGCGCGGATTATTCGGCAAGTCTATTATCTTGTACTCCAAGTAATTCTATGTTGTAACCGACCAGGATACTTTCCATGTAACCCTGTTCCTCCGGATATATAAGGCGGGCAGGGATCTCATCTCAACATACACAATACAACACCACCCAAGACAGGACGTAGGGTTTTTATCCTCCGGGAGGCCCGAACCTGTATAAACTCGGCGTCTTGTCTTCACCATCGTATTCTTGGTTCTTGCGTAGCCCCCTAACATATAATTGCCGACAAAAACGTCGACAGTGGCGCCCACCGTGGGGCTAGCGCCGGAATCCTTCGTCGAGTACGATGGACATCATCGATCTACAAGACTACACCAACTCCGTCGTCGCGTCGATCAAGCAGGCGGCTCACGCGACGAGACATACTCCATCAAGCAGCGGCTTGCTCGGCTGCTGTCTTCGCGGCGCATGCATGCATGGTCTCCTCATGTGCATCGACGTCCAGAGAAGCAGCCGACAATTCGCCGACTTGATCAAGTCCCGAGGCAAGCAGAACCCAGCAACCTTGCCAGCAGGCGCGGTTCACGACCGATCTACATGATCCGTCCCCAGCGACCCGGCGGGTTAGCGTTGAAGACAGGAGATGGAGTCCAGGTCTGACACAGAGCCGAAGCTTTCCATCGACAAAACTTTGAACTACTTCAAGTTCCAAAGCTAGGTGCTGTCGTGTTAATCCAAATCAGCTACACGTACATGCGCTTTCGCTTAACCAGGGAAGACTCCTTCCTTTTTATTCCTGATTTTCTTATTTTATTCCTAATCAATCTACTCGCCGGAGTAGTTTATGTTCTCACGTGATGGATTTTTGCCATGTACTAGTACCGGAGACTGAACAAGTTCGGGACAGCTCGAACTTTAACTCGTGAGTCATTCATGAGTCGACTACCCGGTGTCTACGCCGGCCATCAGGCTTCGGCAACTACTCGGCGTATAGTCGATGGTGATCTCTCGGTCACCACGGCCACTCCATGATGTACAGCGGCGACTACTCTAAGCGTATCGTGTCGCTCGGCCACAGGCCATGGCGGCTCGTGTTTCGTTGACCCGGCGTATCTACGTATATGGCAAGATGGAGTTCAAGTTGGAGTTAGATCTAACACTTTCCATCGACAAGTTTGGCTGCAAGTCCCGTAGCTAGGGCTGTTCCAACAAACAGCTACGCAAACACAAAGAGAAGAATTCTTTCTATTCTTTATTTCTTTTTCCACATTATATTGCTCTTAATCTATCCAGTTAACTAATAATTACGTCATGGCTTTCTGTTTTGCAAAACGGAGTCGCACATGGTCGCCAGGACCGATCGGGGAAGGCCTGCTCCGTCGGCGGTAGCGAACGGTGGTCACTCGGCGTGCCACGACGGCCACTCAGGGTGCTGCGACGTCGATTCGGGGTCGGGTCTCGCACTTGGTTCTCTGTCCATCTCGATGCTGAATCGACGATCACTCTGCCATGGCGCCTGCGCGGCTACCTGGCGTACAACCACGGCCTCTCGGCCACGGTGGCAACGCCATGTACAGCTGCGGCTACCCGGCGTACTACGACGGCCTCTCGGCCACGGTGGCAACGCCATGTACAACTACGGCTATACGGCTACACAAGTCCTATACGCACACGCACACAAGAGAAGATTATTTCTATCCTTTTCAGTTTTCTTATTATTTTATTTCTAATCACTTAGAGCTTTATGCCCTCACGTGATGCATTATTTTTGGGATGCATGTGCATTCTACTCCACCGACAGCACGTACAAGTTCACGTTGGTTGTGGCGACTGCCTCATGGTCATGGACTGTGCCGCGCCGCCGGTGACCCCGGCGGAGTAGCTTGACAGCAGCAGCAGCATGGACTTCTTCGATGAGAGCCTCGCCGACTGGTACAACCTGCCGATGGTGAAGGTGCAACAAGGCGTGACGGCCGGTGTCGGCTACTATGCGCTGACAGGATTTCCTGACTCAACTACTCGGCATGCACTGACGCCGGGGGCTACATGCCGGGGGCTCGTCGAGTTCTCCTGATGCCTCAAGACACAACACTTCAAGTTTCAAGATGGGAAGTTCCTGCTGCGCATGTACCTCAGGGAAGACACTTTCTATTTTTATTCTTGCTTCCATTATTTTATTCCTAATCAATCAGATTAATGACTGGTTGATCAGGCTTCATCTCACGAGATTCCCGTCTGTTTTTGCATGTATCTTACACATACGAGTTGCCGGTGATGCATGTATCACGATTACTCGGCGATAGCCACATCTTGGCCACTACGGGACTTACTCGGCTTAGACGACTACTCGGCGATGGCCGCCTCTACCGCTCGATGTACTGCGGCAATCACTCGGCGAATGGCAACAGCCGCTCGGTCATGACACCGACCACTCGGCTAGGACGATGGTCACTCAGCCATGCGTCTCCTCAGCATGTGGCATCGGCTATTTGCATCTTGGTCACCTGACTGACCATGTGCCTCTCTCGGCACCACGACAATGACACAGCTTCAGACAAGCTAAGTCACTTATTTAATTATTATCATTTATTTGAGTGTTTCATACTCCTCATATTTACGAGCTCTCGTATCAATCTTTACATACAGCTTTCTCCCTTTATGGTCTTTGACTTTGTATCCAGTGCATTTTACTGCATACAGAGCCGGGGGCTGTATAAACCTTATGAGTTATGTCTTGGGTATCTCTTGCCGACTAAGTAAGCCTTGTCTGTCCTGATTGTGAAGCTCCGACTTGCTCATGTCGTCGTCTCCCTAAGCGTGCGCTGACCCAGTGTCCCACGTCATACAGGGCCGACTAAGTTTAAGGAGTGCATAAACATAAGGCGGCAACTGGTCTGAAAACAGTCATAGAGGCTCACTTGACAAACACTCATCCTCATTTAATTTTACGACTTATGTCAATCTTGTAGACTTCTGTATGCTGCAGTTGCTCCGATTGTGAAGCTCTAACTGACGCCGTCGTCTCCCTAAACGTGTGCTGACCCAGCGTCCCACGTCATACAGGGCCGGCTAAGTTCTCAGAGTGTATAAACATAGGACGCTACTTGGCTATCAGAGTTGAAAAGAACGGCTGAGCCGCTTCACATTAATTAATCATGATGGCTAAAACCAACTCTCATGTTGCGGTCACACTTGATTATTTTTACAGATTACTACATAATCTGTTACTTTGTTTATCTACAGGAATTTTATTACACACGTCTCTCGGAGTTCATGGACATATTTCCTACGCTCCAGGCTTGACGCCACCTCGGGATGGCAACCAGCATCAGGTTGCGTATGTCATGTGTTGCTGCGCAGAGTTCATCGAAACCTGCTGCCGCACAAGGATCTCTACCAGCTGAAGACAACAGCACTCAGAGCTGTTGATTTATTATCAAGTACATCAAAGCGACGGCTATTATATTGGCTATATTCAGTTGAACATTATTTCTCGGCAAGAATTATTCAGTTATCGTCACTCGGATTGGAGAAGTGTTACTCAGCTGCAACTTCACTCGGCCAAAATGATTGACAAGTCATGGTTAGGCCTTCTCAGGCTAATAATCACTCGGCTACAACTTTTTAGTTGTTCAGACACTACGGCCAGACCAGAAGATTTATTGCTTTCATGGCTTTAATCAGTTGGATATTTACAACAGCAGCGCTACTGCATCATTGATTACTCGGGCACTACGGGCCTTTATGGCTTCATCTTCAATATTCAAGGCTTTCTAGTCTCTTTTGAGTCTGTACACAATTATTCTAATTGTCCACAGACTCGGGGGGCTAGTCCATATGGACTCACTTGCGTGAGTTCATAATATTACTCGGCTCTATGCTAGGCACACGGGTTGCTTTACATCCTTGACTTTCTATGGTCGGATTTTACCCAGAATTCGTCCTTGATCTTCACCTCAATTGTTTCAATTAAGTTGAAGCTCGGGGGCTACATCCAATGGATGCACTCGTCGTGCATATTTCCTCACATCTAATAGATGTCATGGAATCAAATTTACGGTCATCATGACTAGGCTCACTTTGATCTTCTGTATAATTCTTCGTATTATATAGAAGCTCGGGGGCTACATCTAATAGATGCACTCAACGTGCATATTCAAATTTTTCATCAAGGATTCAAGCTTCATGCAAGCCTACAGCCGGATATCATCTATCAACAGTCGGCATGCTTAATTCAAAGCCTTACTAGTCTTGGTCTACCCGAGGCTAGTAACGGAAAGTTTTCACCTTTATATCATTTGACTTATTCAAGTCCTTTTTAATCTCTCAATATCATTTGAGAAGATCACATCTGTACATGAAGGATTATCCAGTCGGGAAGCAAGCAAGATCAATCAAAAAGCACTTGGGGGCTACTGTCGTTACTATGACCCCCGGGTACCTCAAGACAAGCAAGGCCGAGTATCCAGACAGGGTAGTCGGGCTGGCCCAAACAAGACCGAGTGCCTCAAACATCTAGAAGGAAGGCGCGGATTATTCGGCAAGTCTATTATCTTGTACTCCAAGTAATTCTATGTTGTAACCGACTAGGATACTTTCCATGTAACCCTGTTCCTCCGGATATATAAGGCGGGCAGGGATCTCATCTCAACATACACAATACAACACCACCCAAGACAGGACGTAGGGTTTTTATCCTCCGGGAGGCCCGAACCTGTATAAACTCGGCGTCTTGTCTTCACCATCGTATTCTTGGTTCTTGCGTAGCCCCCTAACATATAATTGCCGACAAAAACGTCGACACTCATGCATTGCTTCGGCAGTCAAAAAAAATTTATGAGATAACATACTGACTTCCAGTTCCAGACATGCATGCAGGGAGCCCCTTGCCATCCGTCATCGACATAATTAGCGTTGCTCAGATATCGCTAGCCCGTGCCCACCTTTGCCACTTGTGCCCTCCGAGTATTATTCATATACTCTCTCCTTTCTTTTTTTGTTATTGTTTCAGACAACCAAAATAAACTATAAACCTTGTCTGAAACGTCATAAAAAAAGAATGAAGAGAGTATAATCAACATTGCCTAGATGCAGATAGCTGATGTACCCTCTAATTTGGATGTGCAGATGCTGCTATCAGATTGCATTACACTACTCTCAATGTATTATTTTATTTCGTTGTTTCAAGTGTGACAGATAAGCTCGCTCATATATTGCACATTCTTTTTTTAAAAAAATCAAATAGTACATACAAGTCACAAACTAAAATGATGACACGACACGCTATTTGATGAGAATAAAAAGAGAGAGAGAGATAATTGCAAAACTACCCTTGTTTCTAATGCCAATTCTGAAATGAGACCTCTTTTTAAGACTTTGCAAAATTGAACTTCTTTTTGGATTCTGAAACAGCCGTTTGCCCTGGTTTTGTAAACGTGTTGGCTGACCCCACCTTTCCGGCTTGCCCGTGGCCCCTGCAGTCTGCAGAGGAGGACGGACAGAGCGAGGCACAAAGCGGTGGAGAGGGAGTAGTAGAGCCAGTCCTCCATGGCTGGCTGGCTTGCTTGCTTTCCAGTGGAAGCAGCTGAGGGATGAGTAGCTTCAAGTGCATGCATGCGCCCTTTTATAGCACTGCTCACAGAAGATAGCAATCATTGCAAGCTAATCACCGATGGGGTTTGCTTTTTTTTTTTTCCTTTCTTTGGAATTCCTTCGAACTGTGTGGAGGCTCGGGTGGCAGGTCTGGACACATCACACATGTCGTCCCACCAATGCATATATGATTTATATAATTAACTAATAGCCACAACTATATATCACGTCGATAGCTCCATTACATGTACAGCTCGGCCAGCCCTGATAAATGTACGGGTCCAACAGTGACAAATAACTGTTCGAGACACCATCACCGGTGGACGGATCATCGCGCTTCAACTCGCACTGTCACAGTGAAAAAGAGTTTTTCTCAAACTTTTAAATTACTAGTCACCTAGAGCTAGCTTGTTGTAGTGTAGCGCGTTCGTGGAAGGAAGGAGCATCCATGATAACTTCAAGTTGGTTCAGTTGTCAGCGAAAAGCCCTGCACACAGAAACAAGATTCAAAGCCTGGTTCTTAAAGTGGACATCACCAAATCCTTTGATATCGTCTCGTGGGCATTCCTCCTCTAGGTACTTGTATTTGGGTTTCTGGCATGAATTTTTTTTTTTTTTTTTTTTGAGCCTCTCATACTGAGTACAACTGTAGTATCTGTTCATGTGCTTACACACGCACTCACTCCACAACTCACACCAACACACACCCACGCACACAACCAGCCCTACAGCTACACACAGCATCGACGACCGCGTCCTTCGAAAGATCATCAGAATCACCAGGATCCGATGCGCGACGAGGGACGTCGCACTCCCTTTGTGGCTCCACGCGTGAGAGGCACCTGCAGATTATTATTGGAGGATAAACCTCCGGTGAGAACACGGGAGTTCGGTCCCTGGGACTCGAACTCGCGCGGGCAGCGCGAGCACCATCGCAGCTAGCCACCCGGGAGCAACCCGGTTCTCTTCTGGCATGAATTGGCGCAACTGGATTTCTCTGCTTCTTGCGTCAGCGTCCTCCCGAGTGCTGCTCAACGGCGTCCCGGCCCGGCCCAATGACACAGGCGAGGTCTCTCCGACCGCGAGATCCTCTGTCCCCGATGGATGATGTTTGTCATCGTAATGGATGTGTTCTGAATCCTCTCTTCACCAAGCTAGACTTCATGCGTCCGTTCCCACAGCAGCAGATCCGGCACCAGGGGTATCCTTCTACGCCGACGACATGGTCGTGCTGCTGTCGCCGCAGGCACAAGACCTACTGATGGCCCATGACACTAGGAAGTCTGGTGCGCGCGTATAGGAAAGAAATTGTTAAAGCAAGAAAATTATTTTTGCTTTATTATATGTTCTTTGTAAATAAGTGTTGGCGATTTCTAGCATACCATTTTATATGCCAACTGCGTCTTATTTAGAGCATAAATGTCATCATTATAGGCCATTAACCCTTGATAATAGCACTATATTTGTATATATGTCGTTCTGGAGCTTTATTGCAGAAACAGATGAAAAGAACGACATTTTAGACATTGTGGCTGATTTGGACCTAAAGAGAAGAGAACCAGCAGAAAAGGCCCACTGTGCCGATCGGCACAGCCACGTGCCGACCGGCACAGGAGACTTCAAGGCCATCGAGTCTGGCCCACCATTCAGTTGATTCTAGAAGGAAGTTATCCGAACCAATCTTGGGAGATATTCGTCACGAAGAGATAAAAGATACTCGAAGATTTGAAAGAGCAATACAAGACTTGATCTCGAAGAAAACTGATTGGAAGGCCCACATGGAAGCTACCTAGGACTTTGGAACCGACTTAGGGAGGAAACCGACCTGGACACGACGTGTGCCGATCGGCACGGCCTCTGTGCCGATCGGCACGAGGACTCTTTTCCCGAGATCCTCTTCCTTTCTGATGTACAGCCCTATATAAACTTGTAAAAGCCTTAGGGTTTGGGGATCGGCCGCTGGAAGGACAACACAGCTAGTAAGTTTAGAGCCACTGGGGCTTGCCCCGTTCTTCATGTTCTCTAGTTGCTAGATCAAGAACCGCTGGTGTTAAAAAGGTGATCATCAAGGTAGGCCTACTAGATCTTGCACTATGTATTATCAAAGTATGGTTGAATATATGGATGAATGGTTTTGATTATTGATTGCCTGAATTTTATGGTCTTTACATGCGCTTGTTCCTACGCTTAGTGACGACTAAGTATTAGATGTTATCTTAATTGTGGTGGCAATAAGAGGTGAGAGATTCAATCTCTCACTATCTCCATTGTGGCTAAGGTAGTATCGGGATCTTGTAATGCGCCATAATTGCATGTTGTCTCTGCACCTCAACGACCGCTAATGCATACGCGAGATCCTTGAGATGATGTGTAGAGTAGGAAGAGGCTACTGACTAAGGCGAACTGATCGTGACAGGGCTCGTCGGAAAGGGGTCTCGACCTATCGATCTTCGGTTATCAATAATTGAGTAATTCCGTTTATGATGCTATTTAACTAAGCTTTTTAGTTACGATCTCAACTAGCAGACTTGACTAACTTACCCCATGATCTAATCAGGTTCCTTAGGCTGTTCAGACAACACTTCGGACAACTTAGCCTTCGTGCCGACCGGCACGCTCCCTGTGCCGATCGGCACAACCCCCTGTTTTCCCGAAACTCACGCTCACGTTCACTAGAAAGCCTGGCTAACTCTTTTACTGATGACTCTGCTTAATTCCCATTAGTCTCTGTGGTTCGATTAAACCTTGGAATACTCTCTTGGGGGAAAAAGACTACAACTGTACACCGTGCTCTTGCGGTATATAAGTGGGTGCGTAGATACGACCAACAAGCTGTCTTTTTCTGGCGCCGTTGTCGGGGACCTTTGTTCGATTTAGGCATTGTTTGAAGTTTGAGAAATTGGCCACTGTGCCGATTGGCACGACTTTGTGCCGACCGGCACATCGCTTTCTTTCTTTGATTTCTCTGTTTTTTTTCCAGTACATATGTCCTGTTTTATTTAACAGACAGGTATGGACGGCGTTAAGTCGAATAAACCCTTTAATTACCTCGATCATCCAGAGATTCTCTTTCGCAAGCGTAAGGCGGAAAAGAGAAGCAAGTCAGTGGGAGACATAGAAGACAACCGCGAGCCGCTCAGCCCGAAGGCATTGTTTGCAGTTCTAGAAGAAGACAAGGAAGAAGAAGTTCCTGAAGTAGAAGACATGGGAGACACAACGCCAATAGCTAATCGTCTCAAGCCTGCCTTAGACAATGTTATCAAGACTGAGTTTACTGCACAAGCTCAACCGTTTCAGTTGGAGCGTTACATGTCTTTGGTTGGTCAACAACCGTTCACAAGTTCTGAAGATCCTAATATGCATTTGCAACACTTTCATAAAATCTGCAGTACCTTTCAATTGCAACATATGAATGACAATGAAGCAAAGGTGCGATTGTTCCCTCTATCTCTTATTGGGCGTCCTAAGCAGTGGTACCATGGGCTACCTACTGCGACCAAGATTAGTTGGGATCAACTTTCTGCAGAATTTTTGGCAAAGTACTTCCCTCCAGGCAAGACTCAAGCTTTGAAGAACAAGATCCTTGGATTTACTCAACTTGCTGATGAGAGCGTTGGAGAAGCATGGAATCGATTAAATGAGTACAAGGATGCTTGCCCGCACAATGGTCTTGTTGAATGGGAGCTAGTGGAGAGGTTCTACACGGGTTTGAATCTTTTGTCCCGACAACACTTAGATGCTTCGTCTGGAGGATTGTTTTTGGACAAGACACCCGTGCAAGCCACAGCCTTGATCAAGAAGATAGAGCAAAGTCAATCATGGGTTAGTGAGAGAGAAAGTAGAAGCCTTCAACCTTCCACGAGAAAGATGAAGAGTGTGGTGGAAAGAGCTTATGATGGATTACTTATCGATAAGCTTGACACCGTACAAAGGAGATTGGACAAGATTGACCATATTCCCAAGGAAGAGACCGTCAAGCGAGCGGAAGCCCGATCCACATGTGAAGAATGTGGAGAACTTGGTCATGTGAGCAAGGATTGCCTCGAAGATGTAAAGATGCTCAATTATGTCAAGAGCCAAGGATGGAAGACTCCATATCAGCAACAAAGGAGTAGCTTCACCCCATCATCGTCTATGCAAAATGCCATCCCACTTCGTATTCAATGCCAAGAGTTCTTTCAAGCTCAAGAGAAGGTCAACATGGACACCCAAGCTAAATTCAAGGAAGTTGATCGTGTGATTGAAACAATCAATGATAAGGTCATCGAAGTGGGGAGTTCTAATCAGCAAATTCTCCAATTCATGAAGATGATGGAAAAACAAATGGCCCAATTAGCGGAGTCGGTAAAAGGCGAGAAAGGAGCTCTTCCTGGTAATACCCGCTCTGCAGAACAGCAGAAATCCATCGAGACGAGGTCTGGGAAGCAAACTGAAGATCCGAAGTTTGCAGCTGGAGCAAGACGACCTCGTGCCGACCGGCACGAAACTGGTGCCGATCGGCATGCTACAGCAGACTGTGCCGACCAGCACACAGAAAGTGCCGATCGGCACGCGGAGGAAATTGACCTCTCGGGTCTGAAAATGGGAACTGAGAACAAGGAACACGGACCTGCTACCTTTCTGGATACGCAGCTGCTGACCAAGATAGAAAGGATCCGACACCATGATGAGCAATTCTCCAGGTTCGTCGATATTATGAAGAAGTTATATATCAACGTCCCGTTCCTTGATGCTCTTCAAGTGCCCACCTATGCTAAGTACATAAAGGATATTATGCAAAGCAAGAAGTCCTTAGCATCGGAAGAAGTAGTGAAGACGACAAGGGAGTGCACTGCAGCTATTAATGACATTACACCGGAAAAGAAGCCCAACCCCGGATCTCCTAGTATCCGGTGTTTGATTGGAGCTCAAATCTTTGAAGGGGTTTTATGCGATCTTGGAGCAAGTGTAAGTGTCATGCCTCGCTATGTCTTTGTAAGTTTGAATTTGCCAGAATTGGAGTCTACGGCTATGTGTTTGGAGTTGGCCGATCAATCGGTTCGCTATCCCGATGGAATTGCTGAAGATGTGCCTATCCAAATTGGTGATCATATAGTTCCTATGGATTTCATTGTGCTTGATATGGATAGAAGGACAAAGACTGCAATGATTTTGGGCCGGCCATTCTTGAGGACAGCGAAGGCAAACATTGATGTGGGGAGTGGAAAGATAAGTTTGGACATAAGTGGAACCTCCTACACATTCAATTTTCGCCCCAATGGAGAAGAAGGCCGTACGGTATCCAAGTGAGTTGAGAAATACAAGTCTCCGTACCATAAAGCAATCGAGGGTAATTGGAGGAAGGACATGTCCTATCATTGAAGGAGAAGAGACAAGAGAACCTTGTAGTGTCGCAACATTTTTTCCCGTAGAGCGACGCTAAGGAAGTGATTTATGTGGGAAGGTCAAGCGACTTTTTTAAAACTAAGAGCGCTTTTTGGGAGGCAACCCAAAATCCGGGGAGCAAGTCATAGGGTGAGTCTTTTTGTGTTAGTGCTTTTGGGAGGGCAACCCGTGAATTAGAAATTTAGTGCTAACCGGGAGGGCAACCCGGCCTTTAAATTGTTCGCTTGTAATCCACAATAATGCTCCCGGAATAAAATTTGTTAGTCCAAGTGTTTGTTTTAACTTTTGTGTGAACACCTGCGCTGTTTGTTTACTTTCTGCAGTTTTTATTTTTGTATTTTGCTTGTTCGCTAACAGCGCAGGAAGAAAAGAAACAAAAAGAGGAAATTCTGGCAGGTGCCGACCGGCACAACGCCGTGCCGATAGGCACAGGAGCTAGCACGCCAAATCGTGCTTTGGAAGATACCCCGATCTGGAGATGCAAATTAATATGGGGTAAAACGAAGAAGATGAGCGGGATATTCGAGGAAGGAAAAATCGGGAAGGTAAGTGCAACAATTGTCCCGAGAATATTTTCGTGTTTTTGGTATTTTTCTGTGTCGCAGAGATATGCTGGATGATTCTTGCGGAAGAAGGAGGCACTGGCGGAAATTTGGCTCAGCTGCCGACCGGCACACTGACGTGCCGATCGGCACAGCATGGAAACGCTACCTCCAGGAATCTTGATGCTACAGGAAGTCTGACATCCACAAGAAAATTTGAAATTTTAGCGACACAAAGCAACGAAGTTTTGAATCGGGCGCGGACTTCGTTGTGCCGACCGGCACCGCCTGTGCCGACCGGCAAGCTGTCCAAGAATTCGAATGAAGCATCAAAGTCTGCGCACGCTGGAAGGAAAAAAATCACTGACACTCATGCAGCTGCCGAGCACAGGGGGAACACCGCACACTCAGCCTTGGGATGGAGCAAAAGTGCCAACCGGCACGGACAACGTGCCGATCGGCACCACCTGGAAAATTCAAATTTCAAATTTGCTCCCCTGTTTCCCGACATGAGACACTGTATGCAGCACGGGGAAGAGGAAAAGAAATTGCAGAAGCCAAGGCGCGGGGGAATCAGTGCAAGTTTGAACTGTGCCAACCGGCACGGTCACCGTGCCAATCGGCACATCATGGGAAAGCCAAACTTTTGCGGATGCACCCCTGTCCTCCGACATGCGACACTGTACAAGGCATGGGGAAGAGGAAAAGAAGGCGTGGCCGCCGAGGTACGACGGAATCCGCGAAATTTTGAAATGTGCCGGTCGGCACGGCACTGTGCCGACCGGCGCGCGCGTGGAATTTGAACCGGCGCGGGTTCCTTCTCTTGGACGCCATGGAGAGCTATAAGAGGGGGGCAATACCTCCTCCATTTTTCGTCGCAACTTCCTGGTAACTCTCTCCACTCCTCCACTTCCTCTATTTGCGCGATTCGTTTCCACTTTCGCAGGAAATGAAGGGGTTCCGTTCCACGCTCAAGAGCGCCGGCAACAGGATTCGCCGGGGGTTCAGCTCCGGCGGATCGCGCCACTCCGGTGGATCACACCACTCCGGCGGGTCGCACCAATCCAGCGACAACAACTCCGGCAGCGACTCCGGCTCCTTCATCTCGACGCGGAGGGCAAGTTCGGCGGGCTATGATAGCCCAGAGCTCTCTGTCGAGATGACATCGCCACGAGGGCGGGATGACTTCTACATCGCCCACCGCGACATCGGCATCCCTCGAGGACCGAGGCCGCACACAAGGAGCGCGACCGCCGCCGCCGCCGCCGCCGTCGCGGCGGGCGGACCGTCAATGGAGGCCGAGTCGAGCGAGCCGGCATATGTACCGCGCACGGTTCGGGAGGGGTTCACCCTCACAAGCTTTGAGGAGGAGTTCTACTACACCAACATCCGCGGCCGCATCGTCTCCAACATCGACATGGATGAGGAGTTCCTCACCAAGGTCGGGGTATGGCCGGACCTCCAACAATGCCTCCTCAACCTTGGGTGGGGGACCCTCCACGATCAAGTGAGCAGCTTCGACATCGAGCTCATCACCGAGTTCATCACCACCATGAGCCGCGAGGTGGACGAGCAAGGAAACGACAAGATCAAGTTCCGTGTGCGGGACGAGCCTTACTCCGTCACGATCGAGGACATCTCCGATGCTCTCGGTTTTGATAGGGAGGCCCACGTGTACGGCGCGGCGACTACGGAGATGCTCGACACATTTTGGCGCCGCATCGCCGACGCAGACGAGCGCAAGAGGGGGCACATCAAGAACCCCACGATCCAAATTCTTCACCGGTGGATGGCCGCACGCACCACCGGCCGCCTCGACACCACCAACGTCTCCGACCCGGACTTGCATTGGCTCTACAACGCCATTGCGAGTCCGTGCAAGTGCAATCCCATCATGATGATGGTGGGGAGTTGGTTTAGCCAAAGGGCCAACCCTAAGGCGAGACTAGCTTTTGGAGGCTACCTCCAAACAATCATCTTCCAGTTCACCAAAGGCAACCTCATGATGAAGGAAGATTGTTGGATGAGGCCAGCGCTCATCGACGAGTCCATGGTGCGCGGGAAGACCATCACGGGAAGCGCCAAGCTCGGCTACTACGTATGCGGCACCGGCATCAAACTTCCCTGCCCCGAGCTCGCCCTCTTCCTCCCGAACAAGATCGACGAGGGAATTGGCTCGAGGCCGACCTCCGCGAGCGACACAAGGTGACGAAGACCAAGCGAGGAAGGAAAGAGGTCGTCGGGCAGTCTTCGGCGAGCGCAGCGGCGGACTGGGATAGCTGGGACGCGGCAGCAGCCGCGCCCAGCCAACAGGCGCAGCAGGCACCCGTGCCGATCGGCACGGGCTTCGTGCCGGTCGGCACAGCCCCGGTGCCGACCGGCACCGACACCAGGTACTTCGGTATGCCCCCTGTCTACCCTCAGCACTTCCAGGTGGCACCCTACTATGCTCCTGCAGGTCCTCCGGGGGCGAACTTTGCCCCTATGCATCGATACATCGATAACAACGTTCAATACGTTGAACGCATCGACAACTTGGCGGGGGCAATGCGGAACAACACCGACGCGATGATTGATGAGTTCGCGAGACTAGAGGCGGCGTACTACGGCTTCGACTACACGCAGCCACCTCCATTCGATGGGTAGTGTGTTGTGTACGGCACAACTTGTATCGGTTTCTCGGTTTGCGTTTTTCTTTCCCTTTCGCATTCTCTTTTTATTTATTTACTTATGTGTGTGTGAGCGGGTTGGGAAACCATGTATCGGGTGTGTTTAGTTTGTTTGTGTGCTTTTATTTATGCATGTGTGCTAGTAGTCTAGTTTTATTTATGCAAGTGTGCTAGTAGTATGTTTAGAGTGATACATCATGATGTAACCCGCGCTTTCAAATCCAATATGATGATGATCTTTATGCTTTATTTGAAAAATGATACGAGTATGTATGTCTATCTTGAGAAGTGTTAATGATAATCGAGCGATGTTGAGCATAAATAAAATTTCAAACTTTCACTATAATGTATTCGGCAAGCACTTCATATGTGGCGTAGTTCATTTCAAATTCCCATGCAAGGTGTAATAATAAGATCAATTTGGATGAAATGACCTAGTACCTATTTCTTTATAAAATTCAAATGTTCTTATTGTGAGCTTTAGAAGTACTCCGTACCATTCGGTTATGCCTACCAATGCCAAATATATACGACTCAAATTAAGCCTTTGCTAAGTAGAGACTATGATTGATGATTGAGCTCGGTTAGGATTTAATTCCTAGGGTATGAGACTTGAAAAATTGGCCATATCTTTTGCGTATCGTGTTGAATTTCTAGCCTTATTTCCACTCGAGCTACGCAAATTACCGCATTGGAATTATGCATAATCCGCCGAGTATCCGATACTTGAGAACCAAATTCCTTGATTCGAATATCAATCCTTGACCACATCCTACTGTATTCTTGGCTACACATTTGCCACAGTAGTTCAAATGAAAAATCCAGAGCGAAATTGGCAGGTACAGACAATGTGCCGACCGGCACGCAGGTGTGCCGACCGGCACACAGAAAAAAAAAGAAAAAAGAAAAAAAAAGAAGAAGAAGAGAAAATAAAATCTGTACCTTGCGTTGTTTTGCTCGGGACTAGCAAAAATTTGAGTGTTGGGGGAAGAGTGAATTCCCTTGAATTCTTATCATCGAATAGTAGCCAAGAATTTCTTTTTTCAACCATGTACACAATTCTTTGCATTGTATATGTCCACTATTCTAAAGGTGTGAGTTTCTTTCTCAAAATTCAATTCCTAATGGCCTTTTGACAAGTCTCAGTAAAACCAATTAGAGTTATTTCTTAGCTTTGCAATATGTTGTTGATTTATGTCTATTTTCCTTGAAATTCCTCACCAAGCTACTCATATTGCCTTACACTCAAAATATCGATAAAGGCTAGGCTATTGAGTGATTTTAGGTGAGTGACTGAAGTTGAGTTGTTCATTTGATCGTTTGAGAAGGATAGTTCTTTTGCTCACAATGCTTTTTAGTGATTTACACAAGTGGAAAAGTCATGTGCATCAAGTTGAATATTTTTCAAGATTTGCTTTGGGGAAATACTCTTTCATGCTCGATACCCATATTTTGAACATGTTTGTTGAATATTAAATTGATTTAATCTCACAATGCATAAATGCTCAGCTCGTGTAGATTTGAAATATTTTTATGATTGATGTGACTATATGCAAGTTGATTTTCATTCTTGACTTTCCTCGGGACGAGTAAAGGTTTAAGTGTGGGGGAGCTGTTGGCGATTTCTAGCATACCATTTTATATGCCAACTGCGCCTTATTTAGAGCATAAATGTCATCATTATAGGCCATTAACCCTTGATAATAGCACTATATTGGTATATATGTCGTTCTGGAGCTTTATTGCAGAAACAGATGAAAAGGACGACATTCTGGACATTGTGGCTGATTTGGACCTAAAGAGAAGAGAACCAGCAGAAAAGGCCCACTGTGCCGATCGGCACAGCCACGTGCCGACCGGCACAGGGGACTTCAAGGCCATCGAGTCTGGCCCACCATTCAGTTGATTCTAGAAGGAAGTTATCCGAACCAATCTTGGGAGATATTCGTCACGAAGAGATAAAAGATACTCGAAGATTTGAAAGAGCAATACAAGACTTGATCTCGAAGAAAACTGATTGGAAGGCCCACATGGAAGCTACCTAGGACTTTGGAACCGACTTATGGAGGAAACCGAGCTGGACACGAGGTGTGCCGATCGGCACGAGGACTCTTTTCCCGAGATCCTCTTCCTTTCTGATATACAGCCCTATATAAACTTGTAAAAGCCCTAGGGTTTGGGGATCGGCCGCCGGAGGGACAACACAGCTAGTAAGTTTAGAGCCACCGGGGCTTGCCCCGTTCTTCATGTTCTCTAGTTGCTAGATCAGGAACCGCTGGTGTTAAAGAGGTGATCCATCAAGGTAGGCCTACTAGATGGTGATGTATCTTGCACTATGTATTATCAAAGTATGGTTGAATATGTGGATGAATGGTTTTGATTATTGATTGCCTGGATTTTATGGTCTTTACATGCGCTTGTTCCTACGCTTAGTGACGACTAAGTATTAGATGTTATCTTAGTTGTGGTGGCAATAAGAGGTAAGAGATTCAATCTCTCACTATCTCTATTGTGGCTAAGGTAGTATCGGGATCTTGTAATGCGCCATAATTGCATGTTGTCTCTGCACCTCAACGACCGCTAATGCATACGCGAGATCCTTGAGATGATGTGTAGAGTAGGAAGTGGCTACTGACTAAGGCGAACTGATCGTGACAGGGCTCGTCGGAAAGGGGTCTCGACCTATCGATCTTCGGTTATCAATAATTGAGTAATTCCGTTTATGATGCTATTTAACTAAACTTTTTGGTTACGATCTCGACTAGCAGACTTGACTAACTTACCCCATGATCTAATCAGGTTCCTTAGGCTGTTCAGACACACTTCGGACAACTTAGCCTTCGTGCCGACCGGCACACTCCCTGTGCCGATCGGCACAACCCCATGTTTTCCCGAAACTCACGCTCACGTTCACTAGAAAGCCTGGCTAACTCTTTTACTGATGATTCTGCTTAATTCCCATTGGTCTCTGTGGTTCGATTAAACCTTGGAATACTCTTCTGAGGGAAAAAGACTACAACTGTACACCGTGCTCTTGCGGTATATAAGTGGGTGCGTAAATACGACCAACAATAAGTAACATGACTAGTGCCATATCAAATCAGGGGTTCCAATGCAAGAACAAAGAAAATATGCAGATATCATATAGGTCGAGGGCTGGAACATAAGAATATGAAGTCCAAAAATCATGTAATACAACGTATATGAGGGCTCTTTTTGCAAACAATCACATCTTTACCACCTGGTCCACATTTCTATTTGTTTGCAATGCGATCATAGAAGCTAGAGGACTTTTTGTAAAACAGCCAAATGCTACAGACGTGGACACATGATCCACATCTTCCCCATCTTGTTCTCGTCACCTACTCACCTCCTCGGCTTAGCTCTCTTCTTCCTCAACATCATTTCTCTCTATCTCACACCACTCAAATCCTGTTGCTGCATGCCGCTCAATTCAGCTGCTACCCTCCTCATCTCCCCGCAGTGGTTCACCTGCACCACCCGTATCAGTCCCCCTTCCCTCTCCAATTGCTGCATCCAGGTCCCTCCTCCGAGCGGTGGCGGTGCTGCGGCCGTCCTGGCTCTTTCTCCGCCTGCGCTCGAGCCGACGAAGGCCAACGTCCAGTCAACCTTGGCGTTGGTCCTGGTGCACGGCTTGGCAGGGGCTCCAGCCGAGGCCCATTTGGCGCGCCGCAGCATGAGGGCCGGCAGGTCGTTGAGGTCCTCTCTCTCTTTGCCGGTGAGTGAGGTTGCTCCCCTGCGTGATGTTGTCCTTCAACTGCCGTTGCGTCACCTCCCTCCCTCTGCCTCCTCGCCGGGGAACCGCGTGGTCGGAAAACCAGGCCCGGGCACGGGTCGACGCTGCGCCGATGGCGAGCGCGACGCCGACGTCCCGGCGAGCCGCCGCGTACCGGCGGTGGAGGTACGACGGGTGGAGGACCTTGCCGGTGAGGTTGCGGCGGAGCGCGCGCCAGAGCGGGCGGACGTGATGTTGTGCTGGTCGCTGGAGAAGATCCGGGTGGCGAGGTTCGCCGGCGGCCTGTCGGCGAACGCCGCGCCGCCCTGCACCAAGACGCGCCGCGCCACGCCGCGGTCGGCGATGAAGACCACCGAGTTCGGGAGCAGGTTGAGCGTGAAGACCGGGCCGTACCACGACCGGGCAGCGCGGACGATGAGCTCGATGTCGTAGCTTGTCCAACCGATGAAGAGGAGCGGGCCGATCACCGATAGCCCGGTTGGCCCGAGCGAGAACGAAGGCTGTCCGGTGGCCGGCCGGCGGCCGGAAGAGACAAGGTAGCAAGACAGGGCGAGGCACAAGGTGATAGAGAGGGAGTAGTAGAGCCAGTCCTCCATGCTGCCTTAATTTTCCATTGTCAAGCTGGCAAGACCTGCCCTGCCTTCTAGTTGGCACATGCCCACGCCTTTTATACTGCATGAATACGTACTAGAAACGAAAGGCGCGCTCCGCTGCGCCTGCTGCATGACTTTTTCCATTCACACATCTTTCTCTCTTTCTTCTCTATTCTACCGCTATGAGAGGCGCACAGGATCTCAGGACACGTTTCTCTTCCTCTTCCTCTGTTCTTCGCCTCCTCTCTGCTGTCCTCTCTCTCTCCCTCTCTTGCTGCTCCACCAAAATTCAGCAGTAGCAGCAGCAGGACGCCAACCTTGCTCGCTCCACCATAGCAGTGCAAAATGGAGCTCAAATCAGCAAATAGTCTTCCAAATCGAACTTCTAGCCTCCCAATCCAAGTTGAATCAAATCTGTAGGCTGTAGAAGGACGATGAGCTCGACCGCTCGGTGAGATGCCAGTTCATGAGCTCGACCGCTGGCCTCGATCTCTCCATGGTGCCACCTGAGTCCCATCTGACGGCTTGGGCTTGGCTGCTGGTAGTGGTGGCGGCTTGCTGGGAGCTAGCCGCAGGAAACCAGTTAACGGCGACGGTGGCATGCTGCGAGCAACAGCGACGGCGTGGTGCGAGCAGGAGGCTGGCGAACAGGCAGGTCGATGCGGGGCGCGGCTGAGCGCACGGGGGACGCAGCCATGGCGGCGCGGTCGGGCGCGTTGCTGGGGAGGCGCGAGGCGGCACTGGCGGCGCCGGGGCTGGGCGGGTGCGACGGAGCAAGGGTCGCGCAGGCGCCAGTGCCGGGCGGAGCCGGCGCAAGCGGCGCGCGGCGGACGCCGCAGCAGCGTGGGGGAGCGCGGTGGGGAGGCGCGCGTGGACGCGGGCGTGGTCGAGCGGGGGACTGCCTATATGGAAGGCGTCCTACGGTTTACATTTGATAGATCGGCCCAATAGCTCATTAAATCTAGGCAGCCCAGACCAAGTTCGAGTGTCAACATTTTAAAATAGAAGAATCAACATTTTTATAGTTCTATTTCAACATTTTTAAAATGAAATCAACATTTTTTTGAAAAATATTGACATAGTGCAAACAAAATGTTGACATAGTGCAAAAAAAATGTTGACATAGTACATTCAAAAATGTTGACAAAAATTTTCGAATTTTAAAAAATTCAAAAAATATTCATATTAGATCTCATTTTGTAGAATTAATTGTAACAAACACGTAGGTTCAAACGGATTCGAAAATGGACTTACGATTGAGAGAAAAATGCGTTTAAAGTTTGAAATTCGTTTCTTTTACTCCCACCTCCCACCCGCCCCAATCAGAGAGCGACACGTGGCAGCTTCTCAGCCATCCCTTTCTCCACCTACGCGAATCTGAGCCGTTGCACGAATCTCAAACACTGTTCTATCAAAACTTAACCATAGCCCGCCCTCCATATAGGATCCACGGTCGAGCGGGGATCGAGCAATGATGGGCCAACAAAACCAGGCCCAACGTCCGTTAGATAAGCAGGAAAATGTACTGGCTGAGCCCGCAAAGCCCAGCTGAGTGAACCCACACAGCTAGAACGCATGCCTGCCGACGAAATGCACGCAGAGGGAAGAAAAAGCAATGCTACGCGACGTGTCAGCAAAAACAGAGACACGGAGGCTAAAATTGTCCTGGGAAGCCCCTGGCTCTCACAGATGTAAATTAGAATATGTGATGAGTAGCTTGAAGTGCATGCACGCGCCCTTTTGTACGATCTAGCTATCACAAATTCGCAATCATTGTTTAGCTAATCACCGATGGGGTTTGCTCTTTTTTTTTTTTTTTTGACTTCCTTCGAACTGTGTGGAGGGTATGTCTCGACACATCACACATGTCGTCCCATCAATGCATATTTTTTCAAAAAAAGAGAAACAGACACGTGAGTGTTCACTCTTATGAACACACGCACGCCACTTTACCTGAGGTCTAGGCCTGTTAAAGACTGAGTCAGCTAACTTTAAGATTCTAGAAAGTCATCAAAGGCGTCTCGCTGTCGACAAAAACGTCACCTCCCACTAAAAGAATAAGTAGTCGTAGATATGCAATAACATTACAAGTCTGAGACTTGAGTCCCGATGGGTTGCTTCCACCTCAGAGAATCCAAGAACCATGCTTTGCTCTACACCACTATAATTTATATAATTAATAATAGCCACACCTATCACGTTGATAGCTCATTAAATGTACAGCTCGATTGGCCAGCCCTGATAAATGTATGGGCCCAACAGTGACAAAGAACTGTTGGAAAACACCATCACCGGTGGAGGAGGGATCATCGCGCTTCAAGCCTTCAACTCGCACTGGTGAGGTTCTTCGCACTGTCACGGTGACAGAATTTTTCTCTCGCACTTTTAAATTATTACTAGTCGCCTAGCTTGTTGTAGCGTCGTAAGAAACCAAATGAGGGGAGTATGACTGTAATCAACCACATTGCAGTCCACCTAGCTTGAACAACCTTGGTAGATAAGTGGTTGGTCCGGCCACACAACAGAGTCGATGAAAGAGAATGGGCAGGATGGTGAGCAAAATCTAGTTGTTATTATATTTTCCCTTTGTTCTTAAATATATGATATGTTGACTTCTTTTTTGAATTTTGACCAATACTATATATTGAAATAATTAGTAACTAAATGAAACAAGCATCATTACATCTATCACCAAAAGCACTTTAAATTTAACTTGTATATATTTATATATTTTCACTAATATTTATAAAAAATAATAGTGAAATTAATGAAACAAATCCATGGTATCATGTATTTAACGCGTAAGGACTAGGGAGTAATTTTTTTCTAAGAGGGGCTAGATAGTGAATAAAGTTCCCATTGCCGAAAAAAAATCTAGTTGTTAATACAAGATCAATCATGTGTAGAAATTCAGGGCGCATGAAGCATGCAATGCAGAGGGATGGTGAGGCGTGTCACAACTGCCAGCCACGTATGACAGAGGAGAGCCTGTTAAATTGTAGTGGAGAGGCAAGATATTCTAGCTACCAAAGTTGAGTTTTATCTTGAGGCAGGGGCGGATTGAGGGGTGTGTGTGTGGGGGGGGGGGGGGGGGGGGGGGGGGGGGGGGGGGTGTGCATGGGGGGGAGACAGCACCCAAAATTTCTACAAACTATTATTTAGATATACCATATACTATGTTATATACATAGAAAACTTAATCACATATGCAAAAAAAAAGCCTAAATGATTAGGAGAGAGAAAAACAAATGAAAAAATGATGTACAACTTTTGTTTTTTTCATTTAGGCTCTTTTTTTTTTAAAAAAAAAAAGCCTAAATGATTAGGAGAGAGAAAAACAAATGAAAAAATGATGTACAACTTTTGTTTTTACACATACTTGAATTTTCGGTAGACGGCATGCTTAAATTTGTACCATTACGACTAAAATCCTAAATCCGCCACTGTCCTGAGGAAGACGAAGAAAGAAGATATGGCAGCATATCCTACGTAGCCACGTAGGTGTAGATTCAGATATAAGTTTTTTTTTTTTTTGCGAATGTATATAAGTTATCTTCATGAACACCTTGTGTTACTCAAGTTTCTAAGTAATTGTTCACGCAACGTTCCTGCAATGCACATCTTGCTCCCCTGTTGACACACAATCTCGTTGTGCATCATGGCGCAACACTTGTAACTGCAACACACCGGCGGTTTAGTTCAATTTTATTTTATTTCGAGACCGAAATTTAGAGTCTCAACCAAGATTCCGCACAGGGCTCCGAAAGTTTCTGGGACGGCCCTGTTAATATGACAAGAATTCAACCAGATGTTACATGACGAAGGAAGTTGTCTGTGAAGATAGAAGAAGAGGATCTTCTTCGGCTGATTTGGTTAATTTGTTAGACTTGCTCGTCTATTCGCCCGGCACCATGCATGTATCTGTAGCGCGTGTGGCATGCATGTGTGCGGACCGTCAGAGCATTTCAAGTGTGCCATGGCTCATGCGTTGCTACGGCTGTCGAAAAAATCAATACTCACTGCCAGACATGCAGGTAGCCCCTTGCCATCGGGCGCGGCCTCCGTGGCTCCTCGTAAGGGCATGTTCAATGATATAGACAGCAGCTGTCTGAAAAACTTGTTCTAGACAACACAAAATTAATTGTTACAATGCATCGTTTATTAAAGGTCGTTTGAAAGAACTAAATACAACTCTACAGACAGCAAAAAATTTGTATACAATGGTTTAGACGGCTGGGGCTGTCTATTAGACAGCAATGAGCCATATGGTGATTACTAGACGGCTTTCTTCTCTCTTCTCTTTCCCTCTCGTCCCCATCAACCAAAATTCTAAATAGCATGTCTCCCAGACAGCTGACGTCACCCCACTGTACACGCCCTAATGTCTCGAACTGTGTCTCCATCCAGTGATGTGGAGTGCTTGATTCCGGTGCCGAGGATCATTGAATTGAGCATCAGACATGTGACAAATTCAGGTTCGCTGGTAATGGCGATGTGAACCGGAAAGCGAAGGCCTTCAGGGATCTCGTCTACCCAATTGTAGCAACAACCATTCGTGATGCCGAGCACTGCAAGTCCGCGCTTTGCGCTGCAGGCGACGCAGCCGCGCTCAAGGCCAGGCGGGCGGCGCAGAAACATCTCTTAATTTGCACTCCCCCCTCCGTTAAGCTCCACATCGCTGGACGAAGAGGAAGAGTATCTACGGGGTCGGCTCCTGCTGTCAGGAAAGGGAAAGGGATTGCTTTCGACGTGGATGGAGACACTGATCGAGAGACATGGCGAGGAGACAGGGAAGCCCTCCGTCATCGACATAATTAGCGTTGCTCAGACATGGCTAGCCCGTGCCCACCTTTGTCACAGTGTCACTTAGGGTCAGTTTGGTTCTTTTGCTGGCCTAGCTTGCGTCCATTTGCTCGGCAAAGCTAGCCTTGCCAGGGACGGAGAGCAGTTCTGGCTAGCTCTATCTGGCAAGCAAAATGCTTGACGTCGCAGGCCCCGAGGTAACAGGCAAAACAACCAAATGTCTGATTTCTTGCCCAGCTCGGCAAAGCAAGCAGTGGCAAAAGAACCAAACTGACCCTTACTCACTTGTGCCCTCTGAGTATTATTTCATATATAGTAATCAACATTGCCTAGATGCACATAGCTAGCTGATGTACCCTCTTAACATCACAAATTAATTTGGATGTCTCCAGATGCTGCTATCGTATTGCATTACACTACTCTCAATGGATTATTTTATTTCGTTGTTCCAAATGTGACACATAAGCTCATATATTGCATTGTTTTCTAAAAATTCAAATAGTAAATGCAAGTCACAAACTAAAATGATGACACAACGTACACTCTATTTAATGAGTCTTACTAATCAACCAAAATTCATTTCCGTCCAAGTAGCACCTTATTGAACATTTTTTAAAACAAACCATGGACGGAAAGAATCTTAGACAAACAACCCCAAATATTATCTACCAGCAACAACACAATGCATTATCAATACTCTCCCCTTTCTCCACGACACAATGCATTATCAATACTCTCCCCTTTCTCCACCTTGTATAGCAAGTCATTGATCCCAATATCAGATAGGGAAGGAGGAACCAAATTGGCAGAAACGAAGGGGGTGGATCGCTAGGGTAGGGACTAGGGAGTGAGGATGGATTGCTGCCATGGGGTTCAATCTAGTGGTTCTGGTTCATAAGGCCTGAGGACCTCATCTGCAAACAACCTTTTCCAATTCGGATGGATACTGTTTTTTTCTTTCTTCTCAAAGTAAATTGTCCCTTTGTTGGATCCAGTTTCCTCGTGGCTCACAATCAACAAATATAGCACAAAGTAGATGAATCACAAGTCACAACAACATGAAAGGCAGTGTGCAGTGTGTAAAGACTTCTTAATACATTACTCCAGCTTAAAGTTAGATCTCGCAAATGTCTCAGAGAATTCGATTCCCTTCGCAGCAAGTGAATTCAGCTTTGCCATGAGGACCTGAAGCGACACAGAGGGTGTCGGATTCCCAAGTATAGGTGTAAGAAAAAATGCTATATTGTTCACATTGTTCCAGGGTACACTCTCACTTATATTAATCAATAGAGCAGTAGCTGAAAAAATCTCACAAATTACAGTATTTCCGCATTCTGACACATCCGCACCCATCAAGCCCTGCTTCATGAACACACTTAATCTTCATGAACACCACGTTCTGTTTTTGAGTTGGACATACAAGTCATATAAATATATAGCAGATGTTGTGTTATGCTCGAGCAGAGGCACAGAGCGAAGTAGTTATAACACTCTCAGTCTTTATTATCTTCTTTAGTTTCTTCAAACTGTCTCAGCCACTCCTGCAGTTTGAGTTCCTGTTCTTCTTTGAACTTATTGTAAGTCTCCACACTGTCCACAGTTTCGGGGATATCAGCAGCAGGCATGCTCCGGTTCGTAGCAGCTGTGCCATCTGACAACTGGCTTGAAACAGGGAGCTCATCCCTTTCTGTATCTGGCGATGATGCACCTTGTCCACCAGCTTGTGATGATTCTGAGGCAGCAGATGCTGCTGAATTCACACTACTGCCATCCTTCATTGTGAAATCAGGCTGTGGCCACCTGAGACTAGATGCTTTTTGCTTGGCAGTGTTCAACATGGAAGAAAGGTAGTTCCGGCTGCTTCCTCCATTGGCTGTGCCTAAATCATCCCATGTTCCTGAGCTTTTGCCAGATTGGAACCCCCAACTGGGGTTCTGGATCAACCTGAATGCATATACTTTCTCCATAAAACCAACTATAGATGGTGATGTTAAGGACATAAATAATATGACGCGATAAAGTATTCAGTGGTTTTTCTTAGTGCCATGAAGTGATATTTGAGTTTCAAACTTCCTGGAAACTCAAATGCTCAAGTAAAGCTAGAGTGGAGTTTAATCAACTCCAAGCTACGTTTATCAAATGTCAAGGTGGACTGTCTGTAAACTGAGGAAGCTAGGGACTCAACCATTATATGAGGCAAAAGAGAACTGTATGATTTTTATAGACAATGAAAATGGAGAAAGAAAGTTGTCAAGATTAGTATGGATGTACCCTCTCTTTGGTTGCGCCTTTGACATTATTTGCAAAGATATATTTATGTCCTTGATCATATCATCAGCAAGAGGAAGTCCAAACTCAGCCATGGATCTCACAGCGCAAATAGAATCCTCCATGTCTTCAGTATGCAGTGTCACCTCATGAGTCTTTTCCACAAGCTTATCCTAATGACAGAAACAAAGTTAGTATTAGAGCACCCAACAAAAAAAAACACTCAACTTTGTTTGTAGTACCACTGCCAAGAACAGATCATATCATTATACGATAGTTACTTACCTGAGATGAGAACACGCCTTACACTAAAGAAATGGCATCATGTTGGGGATTAAGCCAATTAAAACACTAAAATTGAACAAACTGTACCCTATGTCAGCAAGAAATCTAATTACTTATCAAGCACGATATTCAAGTTTGACTACATCCAAACTACAGTATTCAATTGATTGCTGACAGCAAGGAATTCGATTATAATGCGCTAGACTAGAGAAAAATTGAGTGGCATGATAAGGTCGTCAGGAGGGATATAAATCAGCTCAGTTCCATTATGACAGAAACTGAAAAAAAAACCACTAAATAGGCAGACACAGACCAAGCAATGCAACAAACACATCAAAACACAATCCTTTCTACTCTAAATATTGCCCAAATATTTGATTTGATACATGGCTTAGGACAATATGCAACACCCAAAGCTGGATCCGCACGTGATTTACAACATGAATCGTTGGGCCAATGCACAACGCAACAATAACAAAGTCATCGTCTTTAGTACTGTAACGGGGATAAATTTTGAGGAGAGCGGCAGACCTTGACGTCGAGGAGGATGGGCATGGAGGCCCGGGCGTGCTGCTGGACGAAGTAGAGCCCGACGGAGGGCTCGTTGGCGACGTACTTGATCATCCCGTCCACGCCGTCCTTCACTGCGCAACCCAGGCCCCAAGAAACAATAAAATCAGGTGGGTCAGCAAGGTGCTCGACGGAATTCCCCAAAGAAACAAGCAACAGGTCGGGAGCGATGGTTACCGCAGAGGAAGCCGTCGGCCGGGGAGAGGGGCAGCGGAGACGCGGCGGCTGAGGAGGAGGAGGAGTTTTGCATGTCAGCGTCCGCCGCGGAGAGCGGCGGGCGACCATCACGGACTCGCCGCCGCCAACGCCTGGCGAGGAGGTCTCAGATTCGTCGCCGCCTGCAGAGAAGAAAACCCAATTCGGATTTGGATTTGGGGGCTCCTCTCTACAGCTCCCTCTCTCGCTTCTCTCCTGCGAGGAGGGAATTGGGCGTCCCGGGTAGAGGGGAGGGGACCGAAGAAGAAACCCGACGGCGATGGCGAATTGGCCGAGGACGGAGGTGAAGACAAGAACCAACCACCGGTCCTCTGAACCCGCTCACTATTCAATTTTGTCCGATTTGATTATTCTGCCGTAAAATTCATACGCTCTGCCGAATTGTCGGGTTGCATTTTTTTCATATAACGTTGATGATTTTTTTTTTGGTATCTTTTTTTTTCTTCATACGCTGTACAAAGATCCAATCTGTTTAGGCCTTGAAAATTCCAGGCTTGGAACAGATGTCCAAATCTGTTTGCATGCCGTGGCTCATAGGATCCAGTCCATTTGCATCATTGTCGGCCAAGCAAACAACAGGAGTTGGACATCAGAAAGGATAAAACACCATCGAATCATAAATAACCATATCCATCCATGATGTCGTATAATTTTTATGTAGTTTTCATCATACTTCATTATCAAATGCTTTTTTTTTTGACTTGTTATCAAATGCTTTTCTTGCTCTCACTATCAGCAGAGGATACGATCTACTGTACAAAGGATCTTAGAACGAAGCTGTTCGATCCATATAACATTCTTCTGAAGAGGGTAAAACGTAAATATGCATTCATTGTATATGTACAGAGTGATGCAGTTTGCCTGTGTCCAGAGTGTAGAAACTTTTACAACTGATGTGGGGGGCGAACAAACAAGCCCCAGTACTATCTGATACTACTGATCATCCTACAAGTGAGTTGTGAAGCACTGATGAACTGATATATTAAGCCCCAATCAATGAAGATATGACTCCAATCTCTTATAGATTGGGGTTCAAGAGTATCTGCAAGAGGGAGGCAGAGTATACCATTATTTCACATGATAAAGTTTCACCAAACATGCAAATCAATTGTAAAAAGGTTCCACAATGTGACGGAATGGTACCAACAATAATGGTGCAGCCAACTGATTGGGCAGCAGCCTCAAAGATAATATTGAAAATTTGAAAAGAAAAAGATATGCTCGACTGTTCATGACTCATGAGGCCAGCTATAACTTACCAATGGATCTCAAACTGTTCACACTGTTCCAACATCATAGCACAGTTTATATTTGTTCTCCGAAAACAAGTGCACTAGAGATACTTCATTTATCTATCAAGGCAACATTCAAATGAAATACAATTTACAGGACATTGGCTAAGAACTTACCATTTATTCCCATTCGTCTCTTCTGTCTGCAAATTCCCATTAGTATGCTGTGAACTAGGGGATGCCTCCCTTGGGTTGCCTGGGTTGTGTAGCAGTTGAGAGAACCCGTGCCAAAATCCTGTAGGCGAAACCTGACTGCTTTCCTGATGCGCTTCAGATGGCTTTTGGTACAAACCAGCTGAACCAGGATTTAACTCAGAGAACCTTACAGCTCCAAGCAGTCTCTCAGGGAGCTCCGGTTCAGTTTGACTCTCAATAAGGAAGGCTAAATCTACAGTTAGCGTTGTGATATAACCAAATGCCAAATGAACAATTGCATTTGCAACTATTGATGACCCAATATCAACATCAACTTCAATAAAGTTCGAGCCTTGAATGTACTTGCATGAGAGAGCTCTACCCAGTATACAGATGGCTTGCTCACCCACAGCTGTTCGAACAATCCACGGTCCCTTAACTATGTTTGCTATTAACTTAAGCCTGGACTTCCGAAAAGCATCATCCCCTTTCAAGAATTGATCCATAAGCGAGCCTTCGGTTATAGGTTCCAGCGATACAAAGTAGAATATCGCACTGTAGTTATCCTTCGGCAGTTGCAAGTTGAAAGCCCAAACAAAAGGCTGATTGCCACGAGAAACTTCCTCATCGATGGCTTTCCTAACTCGGTGGCTCTTGTCGTTGAGGATCTCACATACTTTTGTTTGGCCTCTGATCCAATCAACTCCAAGAGGTTTTAGAAGGTACTCCCCACCGGGTATCTTTAGCTTATTTGTAAGATATTCTGGACCTCTAACCATAAATGAGTCACCGGGAGGAACAGCCCAGCCATTAGGACAGTTTTCAGGCTCCAGACAAGGAACTGCTCCTCCTAACTTTACATTCTCTATCCATTGGTGCTCAGCCTCATTGGAACAAGTCATCTGAAGGAAATACTGAGATTAGCAAGCTTTCATACAAATTAAAGACTATGCTACAAATGTTAAAAAGTAGAGTCCACATGTAAGCAGGGCAATGCACACGTTTGCTATTCCCAACAAAAGCACCCCACCTAGGAAACTTTAATAGGATTTCTCAAATGAAGAATGATCAATGTCTAAACTTTGAATGTAACCATTTATTACCACACAAGAAAATGAAGGGTAAAATTTGTAATGTACATCCCCAAAATCCTGAACTGGCCGCGGAACTACAAGAATTGTCTGGTTTGGTGTCTTTGCAACAGACCTAACGAAGTATATTGTCCGTAGGCGCAAATCCTCGAAATCTTAAGCTCTTGGATGCGACGGTTACAAAGTCAATAAGGTGCCAGAATAAACAAGAAATATGTGTCATCTTCCACAATTGTTGTGCCGTGAGAGCACTCGAAAAGTTCAGAAGTGCGGCACTCGTTACACATTAGATAGGATCAATCTAACTCGGGAGGCACAGTGACAACAAGCTAAAAGGGGTAATCAAACCGAACTGTGGGATAAAAAAACTCTGCAACTTGTAATACTTCCCACCTTTAAGCCCCTAAGCAGTTATAAATGTCTCTAATTCAACTCTTCCATATTAACACAAATCTTTCCAACCAATAGAAGTGGAAACACTGAGGGCAAAGAGCATGCCGATGGGAAAAAAGTATAAAATCAGCTCAGCACCTGAACTTACTCAACAGCTAGGAATGACTAGCAAAATTAATTCTTTTTCTACTAGCACTTTGCTAAGAATCTAAGCCCAACTATTCCATTCGCAAGAAATCGCCCAGGATCAAACTCATAACACAATTAGCTCCTTGAATCGGACTGCGAGATTCACCTTTGGACCATGTCCTTGCATTGAAAGGAGCTGCCTGAAGCCTACAAACTACGGTTCTTAGCACACCGAACTCCAACCAACAAGCAGTAGCTTGACAGATTGATAAGCTATCCAAGGAGCAACAGGGAGGACCATACCAAGGAAAGCATTAGAGCCGGAGGAGCTGCAAGCTCACCTCGTATGTGGATCCCGACGACTTGCTCTCTCCCGGACCGGGGCAAGGCAACAGCCGGAGGAGGTTCTGCAGCTAGGGAGCCCAGCGAGCGCGCCTCGGGAAGGGGAGGAGAGGATCTGATGAGGCCTGGATTGCGTGGGGATTCTTTGTTAGGTTCGTGCCGTCTTCGAGAGGTTTTCTTGTGTCTTTTTTGTGTGCTCCGCCGGGGAAGGAAAGAAGGAAGGAAAAGGTTTGCGTAGCCGTATCTGCCTGGGATAAACAAACGTATGCAGGCACTGATAATGTGACGACGACTACTCGGCGCGGTATGATTGGGATGATACGTTTTTATATCTTTCCTTCTTTATTGTCACGAAAATTACTATACTTTTTTTTGAGATGGAAAATTCCTATACTTTGATAGCACCTGTAGAACTTGACTTGTAATAAGGATTGCCTCCGGTTCCTATTTCATGATTTTGGTAAAGTTTTTTCTTCTTATCAACAACCGGATGGAGTGTATAGCGCGCCTAAACGTTCCTGTTGCCTGAGCATTAGGGAATGTTTGATCAAAGGAATTTCAATGGAATTCATTTCTATGGAATTTTTTCTACACCTGCTGTTTGGAATGGAGGAACGATTGAGTTCCTTTCTTCTTTTTTTGGAAAAGGTGAGACTTCCTTCACAAAATGTATGAAACAATCAAACAAAGCATGAGGTTGGATCTAAAATTTTACAATAGTTATCTTTTAATATTTCATTTAAAGGATTGTTTTCATAAAAGTTAACCATAGTCGCCGTGTTCTCTGAGCTCGACAAGCGAATGAAGTTGATAAAAAGTCTAACACGTAAATTTAACGGAAGGCATAATATCATGTTGAGTGTATAGACTGTCTTTCTACACCAGGTGACAAAATAAAATCTAATCATAACATTAAGGCAAACCATTGACTTTTATAATGGCAGGTCCAATGTTACACGTAGGCAGTCTCGTAGCCCGTCTCATACGTTATTATATAGTATTTTTGGTGACATGGAAGAGAGAGAGTGTGGTGAGAAAAAGAAGCGGTTGTTTCGCGAGTCAACCACCTCATGCGCTAAAATTTAGGTATATGAGACGGCTTTGACACTATTGTAGGAGTTGTAATTGCCATGCGACTCATAAATATTCTTTTTTCATCCACAAATAAAGGAAGTATAGTACTTTTTTGAGACAACTAAAACAACCATCCATTGTATATATGGTCTCATAAATCGTCTTATGATGAGACTACCTATGAGACAACACCTTTATACCTGCTCTAAAGTTGTATCTAAATAAGACGGTATAAACTTTACCAAAAAAAGTTACTATCTCCTTGAAATAAATGTGTACATGTGTATAACAAAATGAGCCAAGTGTCTCATGATCATAGAAGAAGAATATTTTGCTTCCAAAAACATAGTAGCCACAATCTCGAAGCCCATATCCTCAGAGCTCGACAACCGAGAGGAGTCGACAAAGAGTAGATAGGCTCAACTATAAGAACGTCTGTAACATTAACTGAAGGCATAAGATCATGCAATGTGTTTAGAATGTCTTTCTGCTTCATGTGAGAAAATAATATATAAAGTTTGGCAGGTATAATGCTATATGTAAGTAGTCTCATAGCCCGTCTAATGTGTTGGCACGTAGGATTTTTGAGGGCATAGAAGAGAGAAAAAAGTAGTTGTTTCGCGAGACAATCCCCTCATGTGTTAAAATTTAGAAATATGATACGGCTTTCACACCATTATACGACTTGTAGTTGCCATGCAACTCATGAATAATTCTTTTTTTATTCGCAAATAAAAAAAAAAGTATGGTATTCCTCTGAAATAACTAAAACTACTATTCATTGTATATATGGTCTCATAGGTCGTGTTATGGTTACATGTCATGCATGAGATCACGTATAGGTGTTTATTTAATAATAAATGCAATCACTTAACGACACAGAAAAAAACATTACCAGCATCCTGAATATGTAATAAATGCAAAATGACATTTCATTTCAAAAGAATAAAAAATAAATGCAAAACGAGCCAACCGTTCCATGACCATGATCATAGAGGAATAATAATGCCCACGCCTGCAAGATTCCCCAATCCAACGGCTGCTAATCGTGATCGGCAGATCGAACGGCCACAAAATGTCAAAAATTGCAATTTCCACGCGCAGAGAAATACAAAAGAAAAGGGGCTTGAGAGAGGCTGCCTGAGGCGCCACGCTTCTTCCCCCACACCTACCTCCCAATCTCCGTCTCCGACGCTCGCCGCCGGGGGGGCTCCGCCGCTGCTCTCGCTGCGCACTCCACGCACGGGCTTCCCTGCGGCGAGTACAGGAGGAGGCAGCGAAGGGGCAGGGCTGGCCCGGGTAGGGCCACCGTTGGATCTCGCGGGGTCGCCGCGCGCCGACACGTCGCGCCAAGATTGATCATGAGCTCGAGAAGCCTTGTCCGTTCCCCGGTGATTGTTTTTTTCATCTTGACATTCTCGTTTCCGTCGTTTCTTTTATGATGTTTTGTTGACGCGAGTAGAATTTGAGTTAGCGGAAGGGCAATTCTTCACATCCGGAGCTTGAGAGGAATGGGAGGAGTATCTCAATTCTACTGTATGAATATGCTGCTTGTGCGATTACTAATTTCCTCACTGTGGAATGGGAATTTTCCCACCATTACGAAGCTTAACGTTAACCGTAAATAATATTAATATAAGGTACCTGCTTCTTAAATAGTTAAATTTGAGGTTTTATGCAAATATCTGTATTACACATTACAATGTGAGTTATCAGACATCTTAACACTGCATAGTGTAATACCTGTATAGGCATTGCCCATGAATGCTTTCTATTGTAGCTCTGCTCGACACTCATCAGTGTTCTGACCTTATATTAATTAATAATTTAATATAGTTTTAAACTATGTGATTATCCCTGATCTTTTGATATTCTGTAATCATCACTGCAGGTGTCTTCTAGTGCTGTAAATGGATGCTTTACCTGCAATCCCTGTCGGTCAAGAAACTACTATCAGTGTTCTCCGATCACTAATTTGCAAAGATTGCAAGTAGGCCAGACGTTTTTGCCTCGCAAACTGAGGAAAACTACTCAGTGGAACACTACCTTTTTAACCCAGAGGAAGATTGTACCACAATGTTCATCAGACCTAAGTACGTCCTGCAGAGAGGAGGTTCCAAACTTGTTAGCTGTCAATCTTTTGCAAGACCAATTGAATACTAGACAAGGAACTACCCGTAAGGTGCTTGTTATCTTGAACCCTAATTCTGGATTCCGTAGCTCTCGGGATGTTTTCTACAAGAAAGTGCAACCAACACTGAAGGTAAGATTTTCATGAATTTTCAGTCAAAACCGTTCCATTAGCTTGTTTATTGTGTAACGTTTTTCATCTTAATTTCCATCTTATGTAATGAGAAACATATTTTTTCTTACTTAGTTTTGTAAAATACATACCATGCTCAAGACAAGGGACAACAGATCACATATGGACCTGTGTAGAATCTTCATTCTTTTATTTATATATTTTTTCTTTTGAATTTTGATCTGATGCAGCTTTCAGGCTTCACAATGAAAGTCATTGAAACAGCTTATGCTGGTCATGCAAAGGCTATTGCATCTACTGTTGACCTCAGCGATTGCCCTGATGGTAAAATCATTTATGTTACTGTGTTTGCCAATTCCAGTACTACAATTCTATCAAGGTTGATTATTATTGTTTACAGGCATTATTTGTGTCGGGGGCGATGGAATCGTAAATGAGGTCAGCTCTGTTCATATATTTCTTATATGTATAAGGAAAACTGATCTGGAAGCCTATTTTTTGTTATTGGTTCAGTGTGGACTTGTTCACTGCTGGGCTAGCATGTTTAGCTCATTGTTATCTCTGTTCATTATCTGTTGATGGTTGATGCTTTATAGTTTGTACCATATGTCCATTGACACTTGCGGGCTGGTGTTTGATACCAGTGCACCCCCGTGCATATACTAAAACAGAGATCTTGGATTCGTTCTGCCTTGAGAAAAATGTACACATCCGTCATGCCAATAACTTAATTTATGTATGTTATAATACAGGTTTTGAATGGTTTACTTGGTAGAGAAAATTTGAAAGAGGCAATTCAGCTGCCCATTGGGATAATACCTGCTGGTTCAGATAATTCATTAGTTTGGACTGTTCTTGGCATCAGGGATCCTGTTTCTGCTGCAAATGCAGTAGCTAAGGTAATTTTTTAATGTTATGTTCAAATTGCCCCTTTTTTGCATGAAATTATTCTATTCCACATACTAAGTCCTCCAATCCTTGAAGCTTATTTTCATTCATCACCTCGGAATTTGACGTATTCTGAAGTTGACTGCCCATATTAATATGTAACTATGTAAATCATTCTTCTGTAGGGTGGTTTCACGCCAATAGATGTGTTTGCTGTAAAACGAATGCATGCTGGATTTACTCATTTTGGTTTGACAGCTTCCTACTTTGGTTTTGTAGCTGATGGTAAGTTTCATTCTTCTGCATAGCTGGTTCTGAAGTGATGCATTTGTTATATTGCTATTATTTTTTACCCACGTTTTCAACTCGTCCGATTAATCGCGATTAGTCGTCCAACTCGCCCAGGCTTGCTCGATCAGTGCCAACGATCCGATTAGGTCGATCAGAAATCAACTCGTCCGGTCAATCGTCGATTAACCACGATTAATCGTGATTTCTGATCGAGGACGATCAGAACAGCAGGATGGCCCGGTCCAACTTAGTGGGCCGGCAAACTTTGGCCCATTTCATGGTGAGAACTGAGCAAAGCCAACCCTAATCCACACATGCTCTTCCTCTGTCTTCTCATTCTGTACAGCCGCCGGCCGCCGCCCAGCTAGATGGAGGAGTCGACGTCGCGCGCCCCCTGTCGCCAGTCGTCGGCCACCGTCCCTTCCCTCTCTCAGGCCAGCCGCCGCCCTTCCCTCTCTCAAGCCAGCCGCCAACCGCCGGCGCTTCCCTCTCCGTGCAGCTGCAACCGTCGAGCTCTAGCTCTCTCTCTCTCCCGTGTTGTCTACTCTGTTGCTATGCTGATCTACCGAATTCTCTTCTATCTGTGCACTTGAATCACTCAATTCCCATTATATATGCAGTATATATATACCCTAGGATCCTGATCGGTCCTACAGGGGCTGGACGATCAGGGGACCTGATCGGACCGATCAGGCATCGATTAGTCGCCCTGATCGTCCGACTAATCGCCTGATCGACCTGATCGGTGCTCTGGCGATCAGATTGTTAGGTCCGATCTGAAAACGTGGTTTTTTACACTATTCCAGTGTGTTTTACCTACAGTACTGCTTACAGTTATGACTTAGTTAGACAATCTTGTGTCGTGTGGCTTAGTTACATAGTACAAGAATAGAAGGGGCATTCTATGGCCTTCTGAACCAATACAATATAAGAAAAGTGGATATTGGAACTTCTAGTCATGGTCTGGCTAACTAATTAGGCTTTACTGAAAGGTTTATTCTGGTTTCATATCTGAGTATCTGAAATGCTTCTACAAGCAGACCTCATCTATAGTATTGAAATTTGAGAAATTGAAATAGGACATGTTCTTGAAAAGATATTGAAATAGGACTAAATAATCTGCAAATTTAATTGGGCAATAGCCAATAGTAGACAAAATAACACTGCCATTGCCGGTCCCAAGCCTGGATGAGAAAAGTGGAGGGGGTTGTGTTAGGCTTGGCTAGCCAACAACCATTTTTTAGTCAATCTTATGGAGAATAGTAGACAAAATAATTATTTGCACCTCATATACAAGCACCACCATTGATTTTGTCTTGTGCATACCTATAGTCTATTAGTCTTAAACACTGTGTTTATTAGTCAATTTGTAGTTTCAAATGTATCTATTTTCTTTTCCAGTTGTTCAACTGTCAGAAAAGTTCCGGCTGCAGTTTGGCCCCTTCCGATACGTCGTTGCTGGCTTTCTGAAGTTTCTGTCATTACCTAAATACAAATTTGAGGTGGACTATCTTCCTTCGTCACAAGGGAGAGACCCTGAATTGAATCCACTGACTGATAAATGTCATGAGGAGCTTTCTGATTGTGGCAAGGTTATGAGAGGTGTACCCAAGGATGATGTGATTCAAGATAATTGGGTTAGCAGAAAAGGGGAGTTTCTTGGCATTTTTTCATGCAATCACTTTTCCAAACCTGCCCAGGGGTTACTGTCTCCAATTATTGCACCAAAAGCTCAGCATGATGATGGGAATTTGGATTTGATTCTTGTACGTGGAAGTGGTAGGCTCAGACTGTTTTGCTTCTTCATTGCCTATCAGCTCTGCTGGCATCTTTTGCTGCCTTTTGTGGAATACGTCAAGGTATTGTGGGTTCCTCATATTTCCTTACGTTACTCCTTGCAGTAACTTTTATCACTAGGTCCAATTCCTTAACATTCCTGAGCTTCCTAGATTGTGTTTTCCTAAAACACCGTTGACGGGACATCTCATAATTCATAACCTTAATCACTTGCCAGACATCTCATAACTTCAATTTGGACTAAAACGCAATCTCGTTTTTGCATCAATTGCAGGTAAAGCAAGTTAAGATTAGACCGGTTGGCAATACCCACAATGGATGTGGTGTTGATGGGGAGCTTCTTCGTGGAGAGGGCCAAGCTGAATGGCAGTGCTCATTGCTTCCAGCACAAGGTCGGTTGCTTGGCCGGCATCCCAGAACTTTAAATTAGCCATCTATACCACTCGGCGGTCATGTTTGTTCGGAGCAATATTGATTTGTTAACTGAATGAAAAATGAAGAAATGATGTAGAGTAAATGTATCATCCCCCATTCTTTTCAGTTATTTAGAGCATATGAGGTTGTAAATCTGTTTGAGCACGAGGTTGCGAATCAGCTGATAGTTTCAGGCTTTAGTTTTCTCAGCATTGTTGGCCATGTGTATATTTTTGAGAAGTAACTATTTTGTTTTGCTTTACATGGTAATGCAAATGAAAAATTAAAAGCTTACTGAAGTTTTGCCCATTATTTGGGTTGTGAACTTGAAGGACAATGGATGTCCGTGTCTTTTCTAATTTTCCTTTTTGGTATGTATATGATTTGGTTTGGGCTGGGAATTTGGAACGAGCTGCGCTCAGTGAATTATATCGGTTTAAGTTGATTCTTTCGCTGGAAACACAAAATGGCCCAGCTCAGCTTTGTGTCATTACCTTTACAATGTAACTTGCATGAATCAAAAAATTCTGGTTTGAGCATGAACTGAATGTAAATAAGATTTCGGGGGACTATTTTGCCAGTTTATGGATATCTGAGCATTTTGAGGGACTATTTTGGCATAAACAGAGTCCTTGGTATTCAGAATTCATATAATTTCCGAAATATTTTATGTTTGATTTGGTTGGGGTGCGCCAGGCAAGGGCAGTAGTGCAACGCCCGAGCGACGCTTGAGGACCCCAGTGGCAAGCCACTGTGGTGGACCCTCCCCCACAAAAAATAAGATTAATATCGAAGTGGGCACATGGCCCACATATCAGATATTAAACTGATAAGAACAGATACTACACTTGATCTTAGCCAAAAGGCCGAGAAAGGTATGAGTTGCATTGGTGCACAGGGTCGAAGTTTATACACGTTTTGGTGCCTCGCCTGGCGTGGCCTGTCGATGTGGTACTAAACTGAACTGGAGCACAGAAGAGAACAGCGCGCGCCTATCCGGTTCGGTTACAACTTGGGCCTGTTGGGTCGGCGTTTTAAACTCCCAGAGCTTTCAAAGGCCCGTTTAGTAGTTGGGCCGCCAGTTCACGCGCCGTTCGTTTGCCAGCGGCCCAGCGCATTGTCGACATCGCCGTTTGCCGCCACCATCCTCCCTCGCCGGCATCCACCTTCAGCCATGCCGTATTGCCGTGTTTGACGAGGACGAGTGGAATGCTGTGGCATTCTTGAGGAACCCAGGCAAACTTACGGCTAAGGGGCCGTTTGGCTTGTAGGAATTTCATAGGAAAAGTAAAGGAAAGGTTTCCATAGGAAAGGAAAGCAAAGGAAATAGAAGTGAGCGTTTGGGACAAAGGAATCAGCAATTCCTTTCCTCTGGAACGCTGTAGTTTGCTCATGATTTCACAGGAATGAAAAACTCCACCAAGAGCTCTTGTTTCTCTTCCTTCGCTGAAGTCCGAGGCACTTTGCTGCGGTGACTGAAGTACTAACGATTGTGATTAAGCTCCTTTGTTTTATTTTCTTTGGATGGAGCCCACGTCATGCTTTGGTCGGAGCGATTATGAAAAGACTACACAAATGCGAATGCATGGAAGAATGACGATGGCTTATATGGGTAAATAATAATAAAGTAGCTTTGAAAATTATATTTATTTACACTAATATTTTTGTTCCTGTGTTTCTATTCCTGCATCCCAAACACCGTAAATTCTTCGTTCCTTTGTTTTCGATTCCTGTGGTTTTCTCACTTTCTCCATTCCTACATCTTCTCCGTTCCTCTACTTTTTCCTATTCCTGTGTTTTTCATTCCTACATCCCAAACAAGCCCTAAGCAAATTCTGCTGACTGCTCCTGCTCGAGTCCGGCTCTGGTGCAGGGCTCAGAATGAGAGGAAGAGGGAGGGGGATCAAGGAGCGGCCGCGGGCTTGTTTCATCAGTATAATTTTATTCACGAGGGAATTGGAAGATAACATCTGTTAGTCCTTTCTTTTCCTTTACATCAAACATTTACAGTATATCATGAATCGGACAGACAGTCAAGTATGGAACAGACCCACTGCAGGACATGGCAATCCACTCCGCGGCGCATCGTCGTGTTTTTGCCTACGCAATTTAAAGGACTCCACCGCTATAGCATTGCGTCGCTGCGCTCAACCAGTATAGCATTTTCAGACGTTTCTAAACAAATACTTCCTTGATTGAAAACACTGCTCGGGGGAAAAAAAATGTAAGCACCTTACAACAGAAAGATTAAGCAAGGTCACATCTTGTGTACAAAGTCACATATTTGATTCTGACATTAGTCACAACTCACAACAACTATACCACGAAAATTTTGCTAAATCTTACAGTCCTAAATTCATCTATCCCATTCGATGTTTTGAATAAAGTATGAACAAATGCCAACAGTTTATTCTTGAACACCCTCAACCTGAGACCATCGGGAACCTAGTTGTTTGATCATTACATGAGTGGGCATTCACAGAGATGGTCAGGATGAGTAGCTGGCGGCCAAAAAAACTAATGATTTACAAATGTGATGCTTTTCTCGTCTTTTTCATGCTCTGGCTGCTGAATCAGTAGGTGGTGAACCTTTTGGTGAGGTACATGTGCCAAGATCGCGTTTGCTCTTTGATTTCTTCATCTTTGCTTTGAATCTGGACTTAGCCATCAAGGTATCCACTGTGTTTGCAAAGTTACCAATTGCCATTGCAATCAGCAAAATCCCACAGACCACAACCTGTGACAACACATAGATTGTTAAATGGGTAAAGTTTCACAAAATCTTGGCTGTATCATAAGCAAAAAGTTTCTGACCTGCCACTCAGGGCTGACGCCTGTAGTAGCTGTCCGGAGAAGTAAAAACCCAACATAACCTTCAAACCCCTAGATAAAAGGGAGAAATATTACTTGAGCATACTTATATTTACGAGAAGCTTATAACTTCATTTTATATGATGCAATCATTATCCAATCAATAGTGTTAAAATGCCATCAATAAAAAAGACCTCGTACTGTCCTACAAACAAACCAATAAATTCTTGGAATATCGTCATCTTGGTATATCAATGCCATGAGTAAAATAGGGAGGAAAAATCTTCATTTTATAATAATTTATAAGTTTCACTACATATTTGCATGCTGACATGTTCGAGACCATGCAACGGTGAGAATAAGGCCCCGTTTGGATCACTTTAGAGGGTGCTGTAGCAGTCACATCAAAGATGCCGGCACGATTTATGTGTACTAAACAAAGTCAAATTACAAAACTAAGTCCAGGACCCCCCCTCTATTTCGCGAGACGAACGTAATGAGGGTAATTAAGCGGCGATTAGACGATGGTTACTGTAGCATCACTGTGTCAAAACATTGATTAATTAGGCTCGTTAGATTCGTCTCGAAAAATAACGCCCGTCTGCAGAAAGGTTTTGCAATTAAATTTTATTTAGTACCCCTAAATAGTAAGATTCTTTTTACTTTAGAGCGGTATAAACTTTAGAGGGTGTTTTATAGGGGGAACCGAACGGGGCCTAAACCATACCTGCAAGAGAAAAAGGAGAGGACACAAGAGCAGCAATTGACCTTCAACACCAGCAGCCTCTCCCCATACGACATCCATTCTTTTAGCCTGACAGTGCATGAAAGTTCCAGTAGAAAAATATTACTTTAACTGAAGTTTCAGCATTATTGCATAGGAAAATGGCACAAAACTAGCTAATAATGTAAAGGTAGTGCTAATAGTGTAAGCTTCAATGTTTCATCAATAGCATGAATTTCTAGGCAAGAACTCCCAAGTGGAACAGTAGGGCTGAAGTCACAATATATACAGATATAAACAAACAGCTATCATCCTCTCATTACTGTCAGAATGTGTTACCTTCCCCAAAGCAATCCTAGTATACAATCTTTGACGCTGATATCTATTCTGCAGCATCATTACAAAGCCTTGCATTATGGCCCAACACAGAAAAAGTTCCACACCTCTCTGTGAAAAGAAGACACAAGTCACACACATGCATTCATATACAGTAGTATAGTACATAGTGGAAAGATTTGAATTAGGCACCTGCTTACGTGCACAATCAGGTCGTCCCTTTATCTCCCATGTGAGACTTACAAGAGCCATCAGCATAGCACAATAGTGATGGAGTATCCACCTCAAAATGAAAAGCAACAGCTCTAAGTTCCAAGCAGAAACAAGTGATGGTTGCGCTTACATGATAGTGACATACAAGAGCAGACAAAAACACACAAAAGAAAGTAACAAAATGCATGTTATAACTGGATAGTAGATACTAGATAGATAGTTCAAGAAGACATAATATGTTTTTTTCTCCATAGTATGTGTAAGAGCAGTTAACCCTTCAAGTCATCTCTTTCCCCAAACGGGGGGAGACTGTCAGTGGCATGCAAAGATAATAAAAAGCCACAGGCCACAGCATTTTAAACTGATTAAATGCCTCAATGTTCCTTACCAAGGGCGGATATCACTTCCATTAACTCGCAGTATGTTCTCACGCAAGGCTAAAGTTGTATACAGGAAAAGCAACCAAGCCTGTAAGGCATAAGTTCTAATGTCAGCATATCATTTGTCATGGCATGAAACCTAGGACAAGTTACACCATTCTAAACTGTCTTGAACAAGCATCAAAAGGTACCTGGTATAGCTGAACAGGCAATGCTGGAAAGCAACCATTCCACAGCCATGATCGAAGACACAACAGAATCACGGGAAAACCAAGAAACAGCAAGGCAGTTCTATCCTGAAAATAAGGAAATATATACATGATTACAAGAAGAAAAGGATTCCTTGCTAGTCTGGATCTATTTCTATACACACACTCAACATATCTAAAATTGCTAAAAGTCTCAAAGATGTATCTTCCTGTTGATGGGAAAATATGAAGTTCTCCTAAAATGTTGACCTTTCAGTTTGCACAAGGATGTTAATTTCAGAACCACTACCATCGCAACATCTTATTCCCCGATAAATACATCTCAGGTGAATGTTTTCCCTCTTAACAGATATGAATGTTGCCAGGACAATCGAAACATATGAAGATACAAGAGCCCTACAGTAAGTTACCTCGCTGCTCACACCAGGTTTCAATCCACTACGAAGACAGAGAGGGTCATTAGAATTTTAAAGTTAGTCACTCTTTAAATTTAGGTAAATCAAGTTACAATGTTAGAGTTCCATAGGAAAATCCTTGTAGAATAGCATGAATCTATTAGCGTGGACAGCTTGAAATTAACTAATTGTCCAGAACGCACACAAGTTAGACTACTAAGTTGACGATACTAATGGAATAGTTATAAGTATGTATTATGTCAGTGCACAGACCTTTACTCTAACGACATTTTATGCCTCCAAAGTTTACTTGGATGTCATCTGAGTCTCATGGTAAAAAGTAAACTCGTACATTGTGAGCAAGCCAGTTTTATTTAGTAGAAGAATTGAGCAATGAAATATTGTTTCTTAGATACTTGGATCAAAGAGCAAACAAAATTTCAAAACTCTTAATGTATTGGTAGCTCAACACACGTATCACTTAACCCGAAGTCCTCCTTTCAAAATACAAGTTGATACCTAGAATGCCATCAATAGTACACTTTCACACATACCCTGTAGCTATTGTACTCCTCCTTCACCTTGAGCTGCACCTCCTTCCTTGTTGCCCGCAGATTGACTGGGCCCAAAAACATCTCAAGAAAACAACCTGCAAACCCAACAAAAGTACAGAACATTAAATAAAATACAGGCTTCACCGCCCAAGAAAAGAGGAGCCAAAACCCAAGAACAAGATCAAGCTGAAAAATAACTCAAATTACCATGTGCCTTGCTCGGGAGCAGCGACGCAATGTCTCCGTCACTTATGAGGCACGTTGCTCGATCCAAATCCTCCTCAACCTGCACACCCAAGACCACATACACATCAACGCAAGCCAAATCATGCACATTGTGACGATCAATCAGCAGCAGGCACACATAATTACGCGACAATTCCGAATTCCATGACTCTAAAAGTTCCCTTCCCGCAGCCACATTGGCACTTTGAAAGCTGGGGCTTCCACATCAGGCCAAATCGAGGTTCTACATAGGCAGATCTCCACGGCGATCCGGCGCCGCCACGCCAGGCCGGTCACCGCCCACCGACACCGCACGCGGAACCGGAACAGCCGCGCAGGAAACCCTATGCGCGCGCGGCAGTCAGGCAGCGATCTCCGGCCCTTCAGCTCTCCACTCCCGCCGACACGCCAGCACGCACGCGGCGGGAGGGGCAAACACACACAAAGAGCGCGAGCGCGGCGAACAACGCACCTTGTCACTGTCGGCGTGTGCGGCGGCCGCTTTGCGGAGCCGCCGGAGCTCCTCCTGGAGCGCGGCGGCACGGCGGCGCAGCGCCTCCTCCTCCGCCCGCGTCCGCGTCAGCAGCGACGCCGCCGCCTCCTGCAGCTCTCGAGCCTGCTCCGCGGCGCGCGCCGCGGCCGCGGCCTCCTCTTCCCCTCCCTTCCTCTCCTCCGCCATCTCCCTCTCTCTCCACTGCTCGCCTCTCTCCTCCCCTCTCCCTCTCTCTCTCCAGAGCTGCCAGTCTATAGGCGCCGCGGAAGCTGGCAGTGCGAGGTGGACAGCGGCGGCTGACGGGTGGGCTCCACGGCGAGAGAGGGGAGGAGGTGGGTGGTGGTTTTGATTTGTGCAACAGGTTTGTTTAAGGGTGAGCGATCTGATGTGATTTAGGAGCTTAAATAGTTGTTAAAGTTCAGGTCATGGGGATGCAGATTTGGATGGGATGATTTGGATTTGGTTTGCCCCTGTTTGCTTTATTTGGGTGTGTATGTTCTCGCAACTTTTTTAAAGAGGGTTGTGTTACTTGTTAGAAATGGTTGATGTGGGTGTATGACACCCACAGTATCTTTTTGTCGGAACGCCGATGCGTGGATTGAGATTTTGGATTTCCGTTGTGACTCACTTTTTATAGGATAGCCATGTCTAGATAGATATATATTGTGCACATCATCAAATCATGACAATCGGATATGATGCACTCTCTCGTGAGTTTGTTGGTTAGGCAAAAGAGAGAAGTAAATGTAGTATAGTGTTTTGTGCTTTTTCGTCTGTTGGTGTTTTATGCTTTTGAGCCATGTAAAGAATCAAACTAATGAAAATACAAAAAATTCAACAAATATGGTATGTCAAGAACGTATAGAACGGATGTTTTATGCCGTCCTTAAAGTGTGTGCCTTTTTGTGTGGCTACGTGGTTGTCAATTTTGTACTTGTTAGTGTGCATGACCCGGTAATGATGCAAGTGGACAAGAATATATAAACATAAGTGGTGCGGTCATCAACGAAATATATTGGATTATGTTCATAGTAGGACCTCTCATATATTGGAATTCCACATCTTTAGCAATTAATTGTGTACGACACCAAATTGATGCAAACAGGCAAATCAAAATACTAACTTTTTACGGGCCACAAGTCATAACCCATCTGGTGCCTCTCAATGGCTTGGCCGTCTATCTTATGCATTTGCTAGTTTTTTTTTTCTTTGTGAGACACAAAACAGACGCATACATTCACAAATTTTTTGATGCAAAACAATTAATGTCAAAGCTCGTGTGTGGTGTGATGTTTATGACCATGCACTTTTATTGCATTCATAATTCTTTTTCGTGTTTCATCATCAGGTAATCATATTATTTGTGGCATGAAATGCCAGGAAACATGAATTATGATGTTGTAGGACTTCGGAATGATGAAAGATGGCCTAGCACATGTTATAGGAGTTCGGAATGTTGTATAATGGTGCCATGCATTTTCCCCCCTCCTTTTAAAGAGGGTCGGTGCCACTTTTTTTCTTTTTGACACAGAAGAACGGTGCCATGTTGGGAACTCAAAAGAAAGTTAAATGAATTTAACACAACACTTGCTTCTTTTGTTAGGGTGATCAACCGTTGATTTGGACACCCACATATATATTTCAGTGCTCAGAGTTCTGACCTACCTGCCAAAAACGGAACCAAAAACTGAAACATCATACACACAAAAACTATATAAGCTGAGAACAAGCTGCAAAGTCACGGAAAGGTGCATCTACACATTACCATGGTTTGTACACAGGTGGCGTACGCACGCTACATGGACGCGTTGAGCACGTCTAGGGAGTAAGTATATACAGTACAGTAATCATAGCATACCACAACCATTCTGATGGAGATACTGAATCTTCTTTCTTTCTTTTCGATTTGATTGATATAGATATGTATATTCAGGTTCAGGATACCTGAATCCTCTGAACCGACACGTGGTGGCGGTGTGGAGTCGGCTGTTCACTGTTGCAGAGTAGGAGTAGTATTCCTACCCCACAGGCCGTTGTTTGTGGATCATGAGCTGACAAAGCATGCATGCGCGTTTGGACGATTAATGAAGTTGCTAACATTTCGGCATAGAAGCACACACCTTAATTGCTTTGGTCTTGTTGTTGTCTGCCTGCTTATCCACTCCAGCAGTCCAGCAGTGAGAGCCTATTATTAGATGGTGCATACTCCAAGTTACAGGATTATGGACGCTGTTTGTGTTTTTCTATCTACCTACTGAAACAAATGCGACTGTGCAAATTCACCGTTGATTTTCATGAGAACCGCGTGATTGTCTAAAATGGTGAGTGCTATGTGTATGACATAGGCCACACAGTGGATTTCATAAGAACCTGTTGCACTTTATTGCAGGAAAGCATATGAAAAAAAGGGGGAACTTAATTATTGCTTGTTTTCATGGAATAAGGCAAGTCACACTTCATGGTCTCGTACAGCCTACTCATCTACTTGGTTTATCCTAGACCAGGAACTTCTTAAACTCGAAGTAATGGTCGCCGTACCGTGGAGTCACGAACACTCCATCAATAAATATAAGCAAGATACACCCCATAGATTAGGTAGGCAGCCTGATGGGCACTACTTGAATTGCCTGCGACTACCACAAGGAATCTCAAAGGAATATTTCTGGCGCTAATTCAAGATACGGCATCTGTCACCTACTCATCAGCACATAATGATGCCAAAGATGGAAGCCCGTAATCCACATCACATATAGGTTACTATATACGCTGACATCTGCACTACCATTTTGATGATGTTCTGCTTGTAAAATACAGAGTTTTGACAAATTTTTCTGAACACTATGGGAAGAGATTTGATTTAGCCAAAGAGCAATGAGTGCTTGCTAGATAGACACGCGTATATGTACCTGGAAAAATTGAATCTTGTGGCGCCGGAAATGGGGACAGTGCCAGTCCTCTCTGTAGGAGTGACCACGGGCATCAACCGGTGACTTGTGCATGGAGCATCCGATCCTTTCTTTGGATGCTTGCCGTCTTACGGAAAGTGCTGTATGCATATGTTTACGGACAACAGTAAATGTTTGCCGTATGAGGCGTGCGTGCACGGCCTTTTGTTAAAGATGCTGGACTTGTTGGACCATCTTCGCGTGGCGCGTATATGCAAGTAGGATCAAATTGGTTGTAGAATGCGTGTTGTCTGCTGGTGAGATACTGACTATTGCCGGTTTTCAATGTTGGTAAGCGTTAAGAACTAGAATTAGGTATAAGTGCTTGATGATAGGAGTTAGTAAAGTGTTATTATGCATGCTTATACAAAGGATAGTTTATGTGTGCTCGATCCTACCAGCCAGGGGTTATGTATATGAAAATGACTCGCTAGATAGTGATGGTATGTTCTATTAATAATTGCTAATGTCTGGGAGAACAATCTGCAAAGCATGCTTTCCGGAGGAAATAAAACGGAAGATATGGCGCAACAGAATTTGGAGGGAATTTTCAAGAGACGACGAACCGCAGGAAAAAAATGTTGAAAAGAATTGCAGAATTCCAGGAGAGCCAAGTATCATTGTCATGGTAACGTCCCCTCGACAGTTTTGTACTTGTCCAGAAACTCACAGGCCCCAAGCAGTGACCTAGACATTCAGGGAGGTGAAAGGAAGAAAAAAAAGAAAGCGCAATATCTGCCTGTTCGGCTGGGCTGGAGGTGGCTCGGCTGGACGGCTGGGCTTGTGACCATTACTCACATATTCACTGTAGCAACAGTGCAAACCAGCCACCAGACCCAGCCGAAACCAAGCAACCGAACAGGCCGTATGCCAATGCGTTAGGGAGTCAACACCGAGAAAACGCTGAACAGAACAATTCAAAACGGGAAAATGGGTCAGTCAGAAACTGCAGAGGAAATGGGCCAGCAGAAGTGGGGCCTGAGCAGTCAAAGCCTGCAACAGGCCCATGAAAGATTCAGAGTACAGGGGGCCAAGTTGCCTGCAGCTGACGGTCGTCAACTCGTCACCTGTTTGAGTGTCTGAGTTGTACTGTGTAATCTAAAAAAAAAAATAGCCGCCGCTTCGTTTTTATCAATCAGAAGCTCTCAACAATGTACAATGTACTACCTCTGTGTCTTAATATAAGGCGTTTTGAAGTTCGAAATTTTTCCCTAAATATAGAGCGTTTTACATATAGGACAAACTCTGGGATAGGTGGAGGGATGTGTTGAGTTAAAAATGAAGGGCATGGTAGTCTTATAACACATTGACTATTTTCGTGTTTAAAAACTAAAAAGCCCTATATTTAGGGGCGGAAGGAGTATACAAAATTACTGTATGAAAGCGGCAACATGCATCCAGTCCAGCAAGTAAAGGATTTAACATTGGAACAAAAACAGTGCAGCGTCATTTATGAAGGTTTGGTATATGACAGCCAACTGGACGCAATAGCAATGACGCTAACGACAGGCTCAACGAAAATAGCCGGCATTGACTAATGGCTCATTTTGGGGCAAACAATCATACCATCGTGCTAGTAGGTTCACTAGCCTCGGAAGACATTAAGTTGCACTTTAAATAAATAATTAGGTCAAGCAATCATTTATTGCTTTTTTTTGTTACTTTGGGCCTGGAGATGGAATAAGGGACTGCCTTTGCAAGGCAGCTACATTTATTCACAGTTACAATGTTACACAAGGTATACAAATATGATCACACCCCGCACAAACTTAACTATTTTTACTACAAAAACAACACGTGAATATGATCTCCCATGGATTAAACTATGCTCCCAGGATCTTGCGTATGATCATGATGGTCAACCACAAACTTGAAGCTTCGTTTAATTCATGGAACTCAGGCTTGTCACGTTGCCTCTTTGCTGGAAAATTTTAAGAATCGATCTATAGATGGGCTGGCTCTTCAGGAGGTAGACGACCTCGACCAACATCTGCTTGTAGAGCAGGGTGGAGACCACAAGGGCCACAACTACTACTTGCCATTCACGCTATGCTTATAGCCAGTTGCTCAAATCTCTTGGCAATAGTTTGCTGGTGTTTGCTTGTAAATACGTCAAGCAAGGACCTCACAGCGGAACATAGCATAACTTTCTGCGTTACGTTCGGGCTGAAACCATCCTCGTCATTTATGGTCACCGTTGGCAAGGCCTGGTGCTCAACATTATTGAATGTTGAGCATAATGACTTAATCCAGTCTTCTAGAAAGGATGCTTTCTGCTCAAATTGTAAACGGGTTAGCTGCTGCTAAAATCAACAGACTGATAGATCCATCAGCCAACTACAGAAAAATAAAGAATAAATATGACACATTTACCCATATAAGAATTTGCAGTAAAATGATATATCTACTGAGGTCTGAGAGCAAGCAATGTCTCAAGTTACTCATTTATACTCTGGAGTGTTTCACGTAATGTATATTGCGAAAACCTACAGAAGCCATATCAAACTAAACCCTCATTGTGCAATACTACATTCAATTAGTAATGAAAGAGGGTAAAATATCTGTTTTTCCTTAGTAAGTAATTAAATGATATTATCATCACATGATTCGATTTCTAGGGCTTCAAAGTAATAGAGAAAGCAGACTTCAATTTAGTACTACCTCAGTCCAGAAATGCCTATAGTACTCTACGTTTGATGATAACATAATGAAAGGAGCAACAAATGCTCCTGAAAATCAAGATTCTCTGAACTAACAACATAAATTTCACCTGAATGATAATTACAACTGAATTGTATTATCCAGATGAAGACTTAATCATAAAAAGATCACTAATAGACAATATTGTAAAGAGTTCTTACCTTGATAAGAAAATCTTTTAGGCTTGGATCGTCGTTTGGCGAGATAAAACCAAGCAAATGAAGAGCAGTGAATGTAAGCTGTAGAAAATGGGCAAAAGCTTCAACAATGCTGCCAACTAGATTTATGCAACCAAACCAAAACCTCTTAAAGTATCAATAACACTAACCTGTTTCTCAAGGTTATCTTTCTGTTTGAAATTTGAAGGTAGTGATGCATTATTTGAACTCAATGACTCAAGAGCATGCACAAGGCCTCGAACAACATCTGGAAATGAGCTACCATAATCTGTAAAAAAAAAAAAAAAAAAAAAAAAAACCAGCGACTTCATGGATTTAGTTCAATAGCTGGACAATGCGCACAGTCAAGAGTCAGGAAACTGACATACAAAAAAATGTTATACATGGCAGATGGTACAGTATTACATTTAAGTTTGGAGTGATAATTATACCAAGACACAAGTTTTTAGGACATAATGTGGGCAACTACAATATCAAAAGCGAACGAACAAATCTTTAATCTAGATATGTTATGACATTTTCCAAATTATGGAAACTCAACACTTAACCGAATGAACGCTGGAAGCAGAAGCCAGGGGACAAACCATTCCTGGAGACTGGCACTGCTAAAGCAACAGCTGCATGCATCCTTATCTTATAATTGTTTGAGTCGCGGATTAGAAGTAGAAGTATGCTGTAAACACTTGATGCCCTGTTACAAAAGGCCTCATCAGAACTACAAGATAAATATGAAGTTGGAGCTTTTACAGAGATACAATCATTGATAAGCTTCGTAATAAGTCATACTCCGTGTATTCTGCCATTTGTGAACATGTCCCATGGCGGAACTAGTGCCTACAGGCTATAATATGGGAAATGAGATTTTTTTAGAGAAAGCAGTCTAGAGGGAGAAGCAATAATGTCATGTTGTAGCATAAAACCATAAACTCTGTTGCCACAGACACTTCCAGTTAAAATGCTGGCAAAGTTTCAAAAAGAACAGATATGGTGCTAATTTTCAGGTTCTAGCTATTAAAGTCTACTTTATAAAAAGTATCGATCAAGAATATACAACTCTGGTGGAGATTTCTTTGATCACATTTAAAATTCCAAATAAACTTTTACACATTGTTCTTTAATTCTGGGTGCATATGATACATTCACTTTAATTTAGAAATGTTTCTGAAAATAACATCATGAATACTTGCATAAGGGAATTATGCCCACACTAACTTCCTGAAGCAATTAGATAAACAAGGCCTTACTTCTCTTTCATGGGTACAAATACATACCAAGGCATATCTTGAAGTCTCAAGGTATCGTTCATGAATAAGTTGCTCAGAGCATGACAAACATTCCATTGGACCTAAATGGAAAAAAAAATGTCAATTCAACTAACAAATCTTTACACTCAACAACCACTTCTTGATATATTAGAAAGAAAGAAAAATATTTCCACTGCTATCTCTTATATAATATAGGGCAGAAAACTACATGTAAGGATGAAACAAATCCATAAAAATATTGTTGAGTAAGGTGTTCCTCGAGGATGAAACAAGAAGACATGCATATTTTTCCCTCTCGACTTGACACAAGACATGGCTCAGAAATGAGGATTGTTATTGAGAGAATAAAAAGCAGTCAGCACATAACGTTCCAATTTGTTTAAATGCAAACACTAGTACCTTTACATTTCCAGTTGTCACACAAGACATCAAAGCCTGTACCATTCTTTCAAGCCAGGCAGGGTCTCCATAGAAAACTGAGTCACTGTTACAAAGATCCAGAAAATTTTAAGATGAAGTAAATATCAAAGAAAATAGTGATAAATGTTCACAGAATGTTAGCAAAACCTTGAGTCATTCATTGTGTTAGCCTGGTGATTGAATCTGATAAATCTTGAAAGATACCCAAGAGCTCTAACAGCATTTGATTTCACCTGAATAGATATAAAAAATAAAAACATCAATCCTACTCTTTTTATGGCATATACTCTTTAACAATGAATGTTTCTATTTTACATTGCACGCTATACTTCCAATCATCTCTGCATTCTTCATAGTTAAAACTGAAAAATATGACATGGATGCCAAGAACAAACAAGAGCAAAATTACTCACTAATGCAAGCTTACTTTTTCACTATCTTTGGTTAGACGCAGAGCAATCTCAACCAACTGAGATATGGTAGATTTATTCAGTACACCTATAGATGAAAATAAAGCATCAGCATGTTGTATCAGTATATATTATAGTTGGTATAACCCAACATGAAATACATACCAGCAGAGGGATCTGTGTGCACTTCCAGTGCTCTAAAACGAATACAAGAACAAAGATTCGCCAAAGCCCATGAAGCGGTGATGCGACCCTGAATATTCATGTTTACAGTATTAAGGCAAGAGGGAGGGAGGCCAAGGAGTGAAAGAAAGAGGTTAAGGCTATACCGGAGTTGATGAGTTACGAGTATTAAACTCAATGGCATCTATGAACTGGACAGTTAGACTATGTCTGCATAAGAAAATTTCATATAAATACCCTGAGTTCAGGATTCAAAGGTACCCACAAGCAAAGCAAGCACAGTTCAGAAATGACCTTGATAGTATTTGAGGAAAACACGCAACAATACCAATGGCTCGACATGCAGCTGACCTTACAGTCGGAGCTGCATCGCTCAAAGCTGCATGAACCTACATAAAAGGAAATCTCAAGATGATGGTTTTGAGAAAGCTAGGAATACAAAACAAGATTAATAAGTGAGGTCTTACGTCAAAAAAAAATGAGATGCCACACTTACAGATGAGGAGGTCACAAAATCTCTCTTATTTTCTGGAAGAGAGAAGAAAACTTCAGAAGTCATGCCAGCAAAACATGTGAGTGATGCTGTCCTGACCTAGAAATAAACAGATAATTTATTTAGTCCAGAAAAAAAAAAACGGAATACACCCTGTTATTAGATACAAACGTGTTTTACATCAGTCCATGCATCACTACTCTATTTACAATGGTCCCTATATTATTTGGCGTGTCACTAGACAATCAAAATTCTAGAGATGACAACACAGCTTCAGAAAGATAATCAATATTGGCAGCAATGATTCTAGATTAATTGACTTCTTTCAGTGAAGTGGCAGGCACTTTTGTTCCATTGTGCTTCACTATATCAGAACTAATTAAGTAGATTATTGATAAACAATAAAATCTAATGGGTATTAGCTCTACAGATAATATATATAGAAAAAGCAAACGACAAGTTTTTGAGGTGGTAAATTACCATAGCAGAGGTATGGGATAACCCCAGAGAGAGATGGTTTTCTAGCACCTCTATCCAACGGCTAGTTCCAAACGTTATGTCCAAAGTGCTATTTTGTGATGATCCAGCGACTTCAGTTTCAAAGTGAGGTGCAGATTTAATACTTTTATTTATGGTACAGTCAGAAATTTGCTGAATATCCAGCAATCTCAATTCTTTGAGGTCATCCGCTCCCTTGAATCCAGATGAAACACGCAAACACTCATCCATTACCTGACAAATAAAAGTATTGTAACCATGGATGATAATAAATGATCAAGTGACTACTTAACATGACTAAGTTATGATCACGAATAGAGAAACATGAATGGTCTATTCTCTACTCACAAAGCTAGAAAGTTCTAAGAGACAGCATTTAATATCTACGTCAAAAATAATAAAAAACTTATGAAAAAGGGTTTACTCATACAGCAGTAACCGAGCTCGTAAGAGCTAAAGACTGACAGGACATTCAGCCAAATTCCTCCCCAAAAAAAAGAGAAGAAAAAGACATTCAGGCGCAATATACCAATGAAAAACCTAAGCACAAGGTACACAATGCAAACAGTGTATATCTTATGTTTGGGAGAAAATGCCAAGTGTGCATCCAACTTTATGTATTTAATTCTATACACTACTTCTAAGAATCAAACTGGAGTGTGTTAGGTATACAAAATGGCCAACTGATCATCATGAAAAGAAACAATAAATGGGTTTTTTCTAAGATTAAGCAAAATGCAAGGTTGGGATAGCAAAACGTCCATATTCTGGTCAGAATGTTCAACAGATTCCATGATATGCATTCCACAAGAATAGACAGCTAAACAATACACATAAGTTTCTGTTTCATCCCACAAGAATAAAAGACATCTATAGAAAACCTTACCTTGATTCCGGCCACAAGACATCTTGCCCTCAGTGATGGTTCTTCTTTAGGTCCGGGAGGCCCAATGTTAGCATCACACTTTTGATCTTCAAAACTTTGCAATTGTAGCAAATCAAGAACGGTGTCCCGAATTTTATCCCAAATCATGTTTGCACAGCTTGGGTAATTGTGAACTGCTGATCTTAACACCTAAGCACACATTAAAAAGGATCAATATCGCCCAGTAATGTCAATTTGTGCATAAACTGCATGAACATTCAATGTAAAATGTCATACAAAGGTGCACGGCAATTCTTTCCCACGGTCACACCCCACATGCACGTACGCCCCAAATAGACAAATAGGAACATATTAAAAAAATGTTCAAGTAGTGATAATCTCATTAGGTGGTCCTTACAATATTCTTTGTTATATATGAACTTTATTTTCACTTATTTAATGCAAATGGAAGTTGCTGACTAAAATAAACTTGCATCCTTAGTTAATGCAAAGGATGGCTGTTGAATGAAACGGCACCGTTTGCGTTCTATAAATAAGGAGACAACACTTGCATTACTGTTATATAAAGATTATGAAGCTCAGCCTTCCTCAAAGCTCATTAATTCAAAATGTTAAGAAGAATGTATAAGAATGACATATATCTCTCAACCTCAGGAAAGCACATTAAAGAGGTAGATAACAAACAAATGAAAAAGGAATATTTAAGCATAACAGAGTCAGAGGGGCGACTTGCCTGGAAAGCTCCACATCTAACACTAAAATGTATTCTCTCTTCTATACAATGAAGAAGAACAGCTATCACACTTGACTCTTGTTGATTATACGATGGTCCTGAAAGACCATATTGGTACAAAAGAATTAAAATAAGTCAGTATTTACCAAACCTTTTTGAACATGAACAAGTTTTCAGGACTTCTACGAAGAAAATAACACTTTATCATTAAATGAGAAAACTAATTCCACAAAAAAAAATGAGAAAACTAAGGCAAAGTGTAAACTAAAGACAAGTAAAGACAAGACCTAACCAGAACAGCAATCTTGAATGAGAACCTCAAAGACATCCAAAGCAGGTGGCACCTTCGAGAATGCCGCCTCCAAGCAATTTAGAACATTAATCTGTTGTGCACTCGTGTAAGGTACATGGAATACAGCCACTGGTTCCGGAATACATGACCTAAAATTCAAATTTTGAAAACTAACCAGCAAGGCATAATGTTCGGTCTTATTCGATTGTGTGTTCAATAATCTACCACACATGACAGTAATAACTGATGGCAACAACTCCTTTGGCATCCGAGTGTACCTGTTCAATCAACATACTGTTAATTATACAGCATCGAGTAAAAGAAACATAAACATAAGCTGGGGGCCGGGGGCAAGATCATACGGTGTAGCAGATATCAAAAGAATGAGAATCTTGAATAATGCCGCAAGCAAAGTAGCTTGAGTTTCACGCTGTATCAGATACAGTGCTCCTGCCAAACAGATAAACTAAACTTGAGTACATCCTTTGCAATGCGAAAGGGATCTAGTTATTTGAATGTAGATAGATAGGAGAAATGACGGAAGAAAAGGATCTGTCTCAGCTCTCAAGAGAGACCCATGACACTAAAACAAAGGAACCAGTTCTGGAACTCGAGCGTCCAGCTGGCCAGGTGTAGTATTAAGGCTATGACAAAGTTAAGCAGGTTGCTACTGGTAATGATAGTGATAGAAAACTGCTGCTCCCTTCGTTTTTAAATTGCTGTCGCCGTTGACTTTTTTGTTACATTTGACCATTCGTCTTATTCAAATAATTTTCAAAACTATCATATGTTTTGTAATGATTTGTTTTATCACTAAAGAAAGTTGAAACATAACTTATAATGTTGTATATTTGAACTAATATTTTGAATAAGACGAACGGTCAAACGTAACTCAAAAAGTCAATGACGTCAACAATTTAAAAACGGAGGGAGTATTCTGGAATGATATTGTAGACGTTGCATCGATGGCCTGATAGAAGAGCAAGAAAGATATATTCCATGGAAGGCCCGTCCAGCAGGTGAAGGCAAATAGACATAAAAGTATATTACCTAGGTGTGTATATTACCTAGGTAACACGTGGGTATGGAGTGTGGGCCCGCCGTGGCAGTTTGAGGGTGAGGGTGCTAAATTGCTTATACATGTATCTACATCCGTTTCAGACAATGACCAGAACTGAAATGGATCTAGCTATCCGTTAATCTTGTGATGCAAGTTAAGCTTGGTGAGAACTGCCGAGAACCTCAAGTCGGCGGAGCCTCGCCGCCAGCAGCCACGGCAGATATCAAAATATTTATGTTTTGGAATTTGAATATGTCAGTAACTGTCCTACCTGTATGAAGCTGCATTAAAATTTGACCAAGAGAGCAAGATAACGTAGTAAAAGATCCGCGCTTGAATGACTCCTTGTACTCCGCAACTTGTGTCAAAACTAATGCCTGCCCTTCCAGCATGACAGCGATGGTTGATGCTGCCTCAACACGTACCTGTACATAACGAACTCAGGCCACGTCCATAACATGAGAGTTTCTAAACAGAAACATGACTGATTTAAGATGACCATAACCTCCATGTTAAGACATACATAACTCCGGAAGGCACAATATCATTAACACCTACATAATACTTTTTAAAACTGGAAAGAAGAAAAAAAAATGTATCATTAAGATAGAACCGCATAATATCACATAGACCAACTCCAAGAGCCTGCACACTCAGTGCAACCAAGGAAAGCTACTTAAAAGTTAGTTGGGTGGTGTGGAGACAGTGGGTTTGCGTAGCAAAGGTTGGATCAAGGGAGACTGTTATCCATTTTTTTAAAGAAAAAAAAAGACTGTTATCCATTTGTCTGTGCATAGCGAAACTACAGCCGATAACTCATTCAGCACCAAGACAATGTTACATTCAATTAATGCCCACAGCAGAGAAATTGGGATGGCAGCGAGGTAGCACATATTTTCCAAATGTGGAATAAGAAAAGGATATTAAATAATTATGAAACGCAGATTTGAGAAACATTGAACTCAAGATATATGTTGGTAATAACAAACATGTACCTTTGTTATAGGATCAAAAATCAAGCATGTCATCAGAGTTGCTTGATGTTTCCTGTACAAGCAACAAACAAAATACCGTTAGTTGACAATCAGGTGTGACAAATGTCGTACCTATTGTCTGCGGAAGAGTTTACCTTTGTTGGAGAACATCATTTTCAGGCAAAAGCAATGGCCATAGCGACGTAAGTAACTTTGGATCAGCACGACAGATATCCTTAAAAAAGTGAGAATATGAAAGTGAGATAGCTTCTTGAATAACATTTTTTTTTAGGGAATCCCTTACTGTGCTAGATGTATAAATGTATAAAAGACAAAAAAGGTCAGCTATCTCATTCTCATAGTACAAAATCTGTACTACTCATCGATGAAAAAACTAAACAATAAACTGAAGCTAAGAAAGACAAAAAGCCGAACTAGTGCTGTACAACTTGGAAGTTTCTTGAATAATATTAGCACACTGAAATATTTGATATTGCATTTGGTATTTGTTATCCCGTGAAATTGACTTAGGGAGAAAAGTACAACATTAAAAGGAGCTTAGCAAGTTCATCATGTTGTCTCATGTCAACGAAGTCCCCGGTTATCTTAATCGTCAGAATTTTGTTGTTTGAAACAGTAGCTATCTATTTAAGTGTGGCCTCCCTCATCCATTCATATTATCAGAATAAAGGGAATAACCATCATGAATTAACAATGATGGCATCTTAACAACATTTGACAATCCAACCACTGAGACATATTAGGAAATAATGGTCAAGGATGCATTAGAATTAAAAAGAGAGGCATGTGACTGAAACTTAGTCATATTGCGTAGCTTCATACCTGTATACAAAGGATGGCAGCTAACCTAGCCTTTGAACTCCGGAAGCGATCTCCATTTTTTGCATATCCATCACTATCACTAAGATCTGAATCTGATGAGCTTAAATCATATCGGGAAGATTCACTTTCCAAACAGTCATCCCCTCTTTCGTCCTTATTCCGTAAATGAGGTGGTCTATATCGTCCACGATTCATAGCCCTTGGTTTTGAGTCTGTTTTGATTTCCTTCCGAGTTATTACAGGAGGAGAAGATGACCTCAGCCCATATACGAAAAAAGCTTGCAGATTCGCCACAAACCCTGTTACCTTGAAGTTTGATGACCATTATTAACATTGGTAGAAAGATAGCAAAAATGTTAAATGAAAGAATTGAACTACTGTTTGTTTTACACTTACATGCCCTGAAAGTGAACCTTTGGGATCCGAAAGAACCAAATGTAGACAACGAAGAAAAGAAGTATAAAATCTGCAAAATGGTGAAGTTTAGCTTTGACATTGGCAATCATTCGATTAACTATAAATCTGTAATGTATGAAACAACTGAAGTACTAACCTTGACATGACACTGCTCTCTATTATAAGGTTTCTGGCAGTTACGAAATCCATAACTTTCCTGAAGACCTACAAAGTATAAGAAAGGAGATTAGGATCAAAGAAGAAGATCTATGTACACACCAAGCCCCAAGCCAAAGAAGGCATCAACCGGTGCTGAAATTTGTTAGCATCTGGTACATAGTCAATTGACAGCAGTTATCTAAGTAATCAATCATGAAGGAAGCAGAAAAATCACTAATTGCTGTGATTCTCAAAAAATATATATATATATCACTAATGGCAACATATAACACTCTATCAGTACATTACTGCTAATGTCCAAGATACAGTACTCACTACGTCACTAAATGCATCATGTGACAGTGCCATCAGGGAATAGGAAAGATGGAAATAAAAAACACTACCTCAATGGCAGACAGCCACAAACTGTGTGATAAATTTGATGCAATCGTACATAGTACATCTTCCACCATAGAAAATGCAGATATTTGCATATCCCAGATATTGGAACTTTTATTATTTGCTGATCCATGGGAAGAAATGCCAGTGCCACTTGGTTTCTCAGATAGGTTCAGTTCAGCTTGCAAGCATGATACAATTGAGATAAGCACTCCGAGTGCATGCGAATTTTCAGCTAATGAATTACTTCCAAAATTTCTGCTCAAGAACCTGGCCATCAAGAAAACACGGCTATGAGGAGCAATGTAGCTTAATACGTGCCTGATGACATCTTAACTAACCATGGTGAATTATGCTAGGGTACAGGTATCACATGAATTGATTACAGTAACTTTAGTACGCTAGAACTAACAGGAGTCCTTTTTTCAAAAACAACTGAAAAAAAATAATAATGAGAAAATCTGTACTGCAACCTCACAAACTTTTCTAAGGAGGCAAATCCCAACCCTTGCTTCAAATTTTGATAATTAATTAGAACAGGTATTTAGAACTCGATAGAAAGAAAAAAAGTACATGAAGCAGCTTCCCCAGTATTTCATACTACTCAACAGCTAACCTGAGGATCTGTAAACATTCAGATGCTGTATTCAATGCCGCTGTCCTAACAGAGAGGCCCTTCACACATGCACCTTCAATCGAGCACTTCACAAGCACATCAAGAAAGTTCAACATTGCGAGCCGACCAGAAGAGTCAATCTCCATATTCGTTTTACATATGATATCATGAACCTGCAAATGTGAAGAAGAAAAATTCAGGAAAGTTAAACTAACAAGGGAAAAAAGAACAAAAAATGCTTAACTTATTCATGGGTCGAATTGGTAAAAGCTAATATTACGATTACAGAACATAGCAATCCATCACTGACAGGATTGTAACCATAATTTGGCAAAGTGATAGAAAATGGCCATGGTCTCAAACCTCCAACTGACCATGACGAAACCTCACTGCATAGCATGCTAAAGCTAAATTGGAGTCGCATTCTATTGTTGGCCCTCGACAGAACAGTATAATGATCAGAATGATCTACAGTTCTAATCGAATCGCTGGTACATATCGACCACCTAGCAGAAGCAAATTGCCATACCAGGTGGCAAACACCGCGCAATGCGTCGTCTGCGTCGGAGCAGGAGGCCACCGCCGCGGCCGTCTCCGCTAGGAACGCCACATCCGAGCCCACCTGCACACGAGACATGCCACAGCGAGTGAGATCGAGACGAGCTGAGCCCGAGCCGAGCCGAAGCGTGGGAGGAGTCATAGGGATCGTCCGAGAAGCCGCACCTCGTGAGGGGAGAGCGCGGCGGCGGAAGCGGCGAGGGAGGGGGAGGCGGGGGAGAGGAGCGCGCGGCGGAGGAGCGCGAGAAGCGCGGGCGGGGAGGGCGAGGCGACCGACTCGTCGCGTAGGGTGAGCAGCGCGGTGCGCCAAGGCCGAGCGCCGCCGGAGCCGGAGGAGGTGGACGCCATCGGGCGCCGCCGGCAACGCGACCGCCACAGACGGTGGTCGGAGTGGGCTCGGGTTCGGGTTTGGGGTAGGGTGGACAATTTGGGCTTTGGCGAGGGGTTTTTGGTCTCAGTTTGAGGCACCTAGGCTGGGCTTGGACGCTGAGAGGCCATATATTATGCCCGCCACCTCAGCGGAAGGCCTCCCTGCTATTTCTCATTGACGGCCCAGTCTAAACTTGAATTTGTTCAAATAAAACTTTTTTTTTGCGAAAGTGTTTAAAGAAAACCTTTGACACTTCAGAGTCGAGTTCGAAGCTCAAAAGCTGCTCCTGGAAAATTCGTTCCAGTCTAGCTTGTCTTTAGTTTATTCTTGAATCGAAACATCGCCATGAATCAAATCCAAAGGCAATCCTAATTTCGGATGAACATCGATCACCGCAAAAAAAAAAAAGTATCGGATGAACATTGCAATGTGTCAGGACCTCAAAAAACATGACATTTGTCGATCTCACGAAAAAGATAGAACGAGAATCTCTATTTACATGACTAAAAGCGGTAAAGGACTGCCAAATTGCATTATTGTGCATTCACAACAAACCTAAAGTTTCTCATTGTTGGCAATACCTGATAAAAAGCGTGGCATCTCGTACACATGAACACCTTGGTACGACAAAATGTTGATGTGGGCGAGTTCCCAGCTGCTGTGGGAACAAGGCACACACACCATTCTTTTTTACTAACTTCCACGTACTTATTGATGTACAACAATACTTAAGAAACAGGTCATTCCTCGGATTTTCTAACAGTGGCCTGATGATTTCTAAACGGCCGCTTCAATCAGGACAAGATCTCCTTTACGTAGGGCTCTTATTGTTCCTGAAATGTACCACTCCATTGTTTCTCATGAACCTGCGACGGTTACAAACTTGATACCCGAAACTGTCAGCACCGAATTAGGCAGCGCGTCAACGTGCACAATATAAGGCTGATGATTGGAGGACAAACACATGAGATGAAGAGTTTTACACAATCAAAACTCGTTTGAACGAGTCATTCCCAACGATTGTGTGTCACCCGGATATTCTCCCCATGTGCCATGAACGATGTTGACACGATGACTCAGATTAAGCGATGATAACACTCGATCATTGGCGGGATATGCACGCGCGTCCCTGAGACGAAACAAAACCGGAGCATATGCTGCAACTACATGTCAGAAGTTCTCCAAACGTTTGATCTGGTTAGCAGATGAATCCAACAGAAACGCTCCAGCCAAAAAAAAGTGTTTCCCTATAGCTTCCACTTGAACTTCCGAATTTGTTTGCCAGAAGCCTCAAACTGCCAGATATCTGTACAGAATTCAGAGAAAGAACCGAAAACAATCATTCCAGTTCAACATTGTCAGAATCACCACCTGAACAATGCAAATTCGGTGCAGCTGTTAGTCACTGTCAGTATTGATGAAAAATCAACAAAAGTTCAGCGAACGCATAGCATTGTTCGTCTTTTGCAAGTAGCCGGCATGCGTTCTCCAAGTTCAAGGCCATTGCATGGCTCTCTGGAAACTAGCTATGACAGACGACGCTGCGATTCTTGCCCCTATTTTGTATGTTCCCTCTTGGAGGAAATGCGTGAGCAAAGCTCCGGGCTGGTTGCGATGACAAACGACATGGACAGCCATGTCTTCATGTGCAGTCTGAAAAAGCATATGCTCATCTTATTCCCCAGTTATTCCTAGACACAACGTTGGTCATGTAAGCACTCTTTAACCTTTTGTGCAGATCAGATCGTCATTTCATATAAAAAACTTATAATCCCAGGGAGCAAAGAATTTACTTACTTGGTCAGGGTTAGGGATCTTTAAAGTGAGATCCTAGATTAATTTATCTTCCAAATGACTTTTGATCCACAACACAAAAAGAACCACATTCTCCGAATACTAGAATCTGCGCATTTCAGCTATAACTAAAACTTCAATAATTAGTACTCATAAAAGAATTCTGAATTGTGACCTGGAAATCATTTATCACATTTGAAACAAAAGCAACCTAAGTTACTATTTAAATAATCTTTTGAAACACATAATTTAATTAATGTGAGAAATAATGGAAACATCTATTTTGGAAACATATGTAATACTGGACTAAGCATGTTTCATTATTTCAATATTGCTTATTGCTATTATAGAGAGATCTGAAAGGAAGTATTTGCATTTTGCTTCACTTATGTACTCTGGAAGGGTTGCTGATGGCTTTCAAGTTTCTTAATTGAATTGTTTTCAAACAGCCATGGTTTTACGGTTCCCTTATTCTCCATACTGAACAAAGGTCACCTTGAGCCAAAAAGGGTATGTAAAATTGATACTCCGTTAATTAGCTTCTTATATTTTATTTCCATCCTTGGGAGTACCTATAGTAATACTTGATTGAAGCCATTTTGGGAGATGTGGTTGTCCATATCTACATGTAACTGGCATGTCCAGAGTGCAACGCCTCTGCCTATAATAGCGATGGCATCTATGCCATACGATCTATACATCTCCTTTTTCATGCTTCTCTACTGCAAGAGAATCACAAATATCACTAGGGAAAATGGCCACGACCTACTATGAAGATCACTCCTTTTCATCATCTCAAGCTGATGATATAGATGAAAGGAAAAGCACCATTTCAGTGTCACAAGTAGCTAGCGCCGACGAGCAGCCATTTTCATTCTTTGGGCTGCTTTGCTATGCCGACAAGGTAGACTGGTTTCTCATGGCCCTGGGAACCATAGGATCCATCATCCACGGTATAGCATTCCCAATTGGATATCTTCTTCTTGGGAAAGCGCTCGATGCCTTTGGAACCAACATACACGATCAGGAAGGAATGGTCCATGCACTGTATAAGGTGAGCTTATATGCCCGCCATTAGTCTTGCCACAAGTTATTCTTTGAACTTCGATTCTGTTAGCCTGCAATTGTTTTTTTTTTTAACTTGAATCGGCATTTCCCACTTGTTGCTTGAAGGTGGTCCCCTATGTTTGGTACATGGCAATAGCCACTCTTCCTGCTGGAATGGTTGGTAAGTCAGACGCTAATAAGGGTCCTTCCATTTCTTCCATGATTCATGTGACTTCTCCTTTGGTGAAAGAAATACCTTTAGCATGACATGCTCCTATTTGTATGCCACCTTTTGCTTGAAAAAGGAACAAATATAGATGGAAGGCAAAACAAGGACTCCAGCACTTGCTGAAATATATTCCTGTGATTTTTTCCCTCTAGTTCTATGAAATTATGATATTAATCAAACTGCAAATTTTGCTCACTGGTTGGCTCAATCTGCGTAAAATTAGCCCATGAAACTCGGGAGAGATATTACAGGTGCACTTGAAAATTCACATTCATTCTTATTCGCAATGAAATAAAAGCACACTCCTAAACTTTCAACAAGTCCAGTAAAGGGATTCCTCCAAAAAAAAAAAGTGTCCAGTAACGGGCTACAATGTATTTGAAGAATGACAAGGATATAGAAGTCCTTGTAATCAGTAGACACTAGTGCTCAGAAATAAGAACTGTCGGAGATCTAAACGTAGCAATGTGGAGTGCTGAAATATTGATAACCTTTTCTCTGACGAATTGGCTGCAGAGATCTCCTGTTGGATATACTCAAGTGAGAGACAGTTAGCATGTATGAGGCTAGAATTTCTGAGATCAGTACTCAATCAAGAGGTTGGGGCCTTTGACACTGACTTGACCACTGCAACCATCATGGCAGGGGTGACCAACCACATGAGTATCATACAAGATGCAATTGGCGAAAAGGTAGATAATTCACAATCATACAGATCACTAATGTGAGACTTGCAAATTTTGTGGTCAGACTTGCAACTAAACTCACTTTTCTGCAGTTGGGTCATTTCGTCGCAAGCTTCTCCACTTTCTTTGCTGGCATCATAATTGCATTTATCAGCTGCTGGGAAGTTGCAATGCTTTCTTTCCTGGTCATTCCTCTGATCCTCATCATTGGAGCAGCATACAAAAAAGATAAATAGCATATCACAGTCACGGAATGCTATCGTCTCAGAGGCAATATCTGTTGTAGAACAGGTACTATTAGATCAGTCAACCCCTACCTCGAGCCAAGTTACCTGAATAAGTATTAATGTTGGAGTACATATGATGATTTCCCACTGCATTATTGATCATAATTCAAGTACACATTTTTTTCAGACTTTGTCGCATATCAAGACTGTCTTCTCCTTCGTTGGAGAGAACTGGGCCATGAAGTCTTTTGTCCAGTGCATGGAAAGTCAATTCAAACTAAGCAAGAAGGAAGCAATCATAAAAGGAATAGGGCTTGGGTTGTTCCAAGCAGTGACTTTCTGTTCCTGGGCACTGATGGTTTGGATAGGGGCAGTTTCAGTAACCAGAAAAACTGCAACAGGAGGTGGCACAATAGCTGCCATCATGAGCATACTCTTTGGCGCAATGTAACGATCAGACAGCCCTTTTTTGTGGTTCAGTCAGACTAAAATATGTTTATTGAATCTTTTCAAATATTTATTCTGCACATATTCAGCTCAACGGTTTCCCTACATGTATTCAGATCAATCACTTACGCTGCACCAGACCTTCAGACCTTCAATCAAGCAAAGGCTGCAGGAAAAGAGGTCTTCAGGGTGATCAAAAGAAAGCCATCTATCAGTTATGGAAAACACGGTGCAGTACTAGAAAAGGTCCATGGAGAGATCAAATTGCACAGGGTGCATTTCGCCTATCCCTCCCGCCAAGATAAGCCAATTCTCCAAGGATTCTCATTGTCCATTCCCGCAGGCAAAGTTGTTGCTCTGGTAGGAAGCAGCGGCTGTGGGAAGAGCACTGTTATTTCACTACTTCAAAGGTTCTTTGATCCAACCTCAGGTATGCTTCAACCATTTGCATAGTGCAAAAAATATGCATGAGCCGATCTTTTTTTAGTCGATAAAATTCAACTCAAACTAAATGTCACTTTTTTGTTGCTTGAATGGTAGTACAGTACCTGTATGCTAACGTAGACTCAAATAAATTTTAAAAATGTTTCAGTCCAGTAACAAGGCATAATGCTGCAGGTGACATCTTCATTGATGGCCACAACATAAACAAACTTGATCTGAAATACCTGCGAAGAAATATAGCTTCAGTCTCTCAGGAGCCGTCACTATTTTCTGGTACTATAAAGGACAATTTGAGGATCGGTAAACTGGACGCAACTGATGAAGAGATAACTGAAGCAGCAAGGACAGCTAATGTTCATCCATTCATATCCAAGCTTCCCAATGAATACTTAACAGAGGTAAATCTGCATTCACCAAGTCAATGAATAAGTACTTGCTCTTGTTGAATTGTTTTGCCTCCAATTTTGTTAAATGTCAACAAAATTACTCAAGGACTGAAGTCCACTTCGTTGTGTGATGCATTAAGAATGAAACTCAAAGTTCCAAATGGCCACAATTCAGTTCCTTATAAATTTACTCATATCGCTAAATACGGCCCTGTTTGTTTGGGCTGGAGTTTCTGAGCTTTTAGAAAAGCTCGCTGTTGGTTAGTTGAAAAGCTTGCAGTTTGGAATTTGGCTGTTGGCTTTTTTTGATACATTTTTATCTGTTCTATACACCAAAAAGCCAGCAAAGCAGCCCTAGGTGAGCTTTTCAGCTTTTAGTTCATTTCCTCAAAAGCTAGCTTTTCAGCATTCCAAAAGCCAGCTTTTCAGAACCCCATGTGTTTCAGCTTTTGACTTTTCCAACTGAAAAGTCAGCAAAAGCTAAAATAAACAGGGCCTAAGTCACTCTTGTTGGGACTTACAAAAACTAAATTAATTCAGGTAGGTGAACGGGGTGTGCAGTTATCAGGAGGCCAGAAACAGAGAATAGCGATCGCAAGGGCAATGCTGAAGGATCCACCAATACTACTTCTTGATGAAGCAACAAGTGCCCTTGATTCAGAATCAGAAAAGCTAGTTCAAGATGCACTTGAGAGAGCCATGCGCGGAAGGACAGTTATCTTGATAGCCCACAGGATGTCAACAATTATAAATGCTGACACCATAGTTGTCGTGGAGAATGGACGAGTAGCACAAACTGGGACACATCAGGAGTTGCTCGAGAAAAGCACATTCTACTCCAATGTATGCAGCATGCAAAATATAGAGACGGAAGCTGAAAAGCCGGTGGGAAGGTAAACTTAATGTAGCTAATGGAAAGCTTTAGTTGATCAATGTTTTATGCTCAGTTTATCAGTTACCACTGCAGAATACATGGTGGATAAAATGGTGAACATAGCTATAGAAATTGCAAAATTTTACAGAAAAATATAAAATCAGTGCTATAAAGTTAGTGATTATTATATATAGAAATATATATATAAGTACATAACAAAACTTATGGTTTCTATTTTGATTGATTGAACAGCGCTTCTGAAAGTGTACTAGAACAAATTGATGAACCGTACGACAGGCAGTCCTCTACGAAGCAGGAACCGGAGAACAAACTAGAAAAAGTAAATTCGAAGCAACCAAAGCAAGAGACTGATATTCACCCTTTCTTTAGACTTTGGTACGGACTGCGTAAAGATGACATTATGAAGATCCTATTAGGTTCCTCAGCAGCAGCCATCTCTGGAATTTCAAAACCCTTGTTTGGCTACTACATCATGACAATCGGTGTGGCGTATTACGATCCAGATGCAAAAAGAAAGGTCAGCAAATATTCTTTGATATTCTTCACAGCTGGGATGATCACAATGGCCAGTAACATCTTGCAGCACTATATTTATGGTGTTGTTGGAGAAAAAGCAATGAAAAACCTAAGGGAGGCCATCTTTTCAGGTATGTTACATGAAAACTTGCTCATCGTTCACCTCTATCTCACAAAATTCAACAATATGAACTTTCTTTCTATGCAATGCAGTTGTTCTCCGAAATGAGCTTGGGTGGTTTGAGAAACCAAAGAATGGTGTAGGATTTCTAACCTCGCGCATTGTCAGTGATACCTCTATGGTGAAGACTATCTGTCATGAACCGAGATAAACAGCCCTGAACCCAAGGGGCGCGGCCTCGCCAATGGCGGCAGCCGCACCCTAAGGGCAGGGAACTAGCTAGGGTACTAGATCTATTCTCTTTTTGCCTCCTCCTAATGACTGCCTAACCTCTTTCTTATATAGAGGCTGACCCCTAACCCTAGGCGTGCTACAGTAGCCGCCGCTATAGTGGGCCGCGCTACTGTAGCCCACCAGCCCATGACTCTGCCCATGACATTTCACCCCTCCTTTTTAAGCAGCTCGTCCTCGAGCTGCAGGCGGGTCGACAACGACACTCAACAGACTGACCAAACTAGACATGATACTAAGCCTTTTACATCTCGGCTTAGTATCTTATTTTCTACTAAATGATGCCTAAATCTGGGACCTTTATTATTCGCTTTGTTGACTCATGATCCATAGGCGGCCCCCATCCGGATGCACAGAGAGAAAGAAAATTATTGAGGCTCCGTGGATGAAGCCCAGCAGCAGCAGGAACATCTGGAGCCTTCCTGAGAGCAGCAGGAAAGGAAAGACATTTGCTGCAGCTCTTATCTTCACTCTTCCCCACAGCATGTGAATAATATGCGGTGCTTCTTGCTGCTCTGCCCCTCTCCACGGCGTTCACGATGAAGTGGCCGTATCCTGCCTCGTTCCCTGCCCAAGCTGGCCTGCTCCCCTGGCTGATGCCCTTCCAGCGCGTAGTGCCGCCCCATCGGGGCTCCATGGGAGCTCGGGCATGGGAGGCTGTGGGACGGATCTCGGCCCGGCATGGCTGCCTCGCGGCGCGTCTCGCTCGGCGAAGCACAGCTCGCTCCAGCAGGCGTGACTCCACAGTGGGGCGGCCCGCTGGCGCCCTCCACGAAGCCGCGACCGGCGGCTGTGGCGTCCCTCCTATGGTGGCTGCGGGATCGATCAGCGAGCGCGGCGCCCCTGCACGATATGGAGCAGTCCTGGACGCCTTGCCCCGCCAACCAGCAATGGCTGATGCGCGTCGCTGTCGCCCCAGGCAGGTGAATCGCCTCCTCTTGAAGATGACGCCATGGGAAGGCGCCAAGGAGGGAGATGGGGAGCACCGACCAGCAGATCGTGGTGAGTCTGGTGATGGCGACACGGCATCAGGTTGGACTGCTCCCGTTGCCTCCTCGGCTGTACTCATATTTGCGATGAGTGCCTTCACCTCCTCCAGTATGGCTAATGCCGCATCGACGCAGGCTTTGATGTCAACGGCTGGACACACCATGGCTGCCCCCGTTGGTGGTGCCCATGGGGATGGCGACGGCGGAAGCAGCGGCGGCGTGTCGGGATCGGGAGTAGGTGGTGAAGGATGCGCCACAACTGGCCTCGGGGACGGCGCCCATGGGGATGGCGACGGCGAAACCAGCGGCGGCGCAGATTGATCGGCAGCAGAGGCCATTGATCGAAACCAAGGCTAGCTGATACCAATTGTCATGAACCGAGATAAACAGCCCTGAACCCAAGGGGCGCGGCCTCGCCAATGGCGGCAGCCGCACCCTAAGGGCAGGGAACTAGCTAGGGTACTAGATCTATTCTCTTTTTGCCTCCTCCTAATGACTGCCTAACCTCTTTCTTATATAGAGGCTGACCCCTAACCCTAGGCGTGCTACAGTAGCCGCCGCTATAGTGGGCCGCGCTACTGTAGCCCACCAGCCCATGACTCTGCCCATGACACTATCATATCAGATAGAATGGCAGTCATTGTACAATGCATCTCTTCAATTCTGATAGCAACTGTAGTAAGCATAAGAGTCAATTGGAGAATGGGTTTAGTATCATGGGCAGTCATGCCATGCCACTTCATTGGTGGTCTTATTCAAGCCAAGTCAGCCAAAGGATTCTATGGGGACTCAGCTATTGCTCACCAGAAACTTGTCTCCCTTGCTTCGGAGGCAGCTAGCAACATCCGAACTGTGGCATCCTTTGTTTATGAAGATGAAATAATTAGGAAAGCAGAATTATCACTACAAGAACCTATGAAAATTACGAAGATTGAGAGCATGAAATATGGAGTGATCCAAGGGATCTCGCTCTGCCTCTGGAATATTGCACATGCAGTGGCACTTTGGTACACCACAGTTCTGGTTCAGAGGAAGCAAGCTACATTTGAGAACAGCATAAGATCATACCAGATATTCTCTCTCACTGTACCTTCCATCACGGAGTTATGGACCCTCATCCCCATGGTCATGTCAGCCATTGCAATACTGAATCCTGCATTTGACATGCTTGACAGAGAGACACAAATTGTGCCAGATAAACCTGAAAATCCAAGCGAAGGCTGGCTCATCGGGAGAACTGAATTTCAGGATGTGACATTCAACTATCCATCGAGGCCAGAGGTAACCATTCTAGATGGATTCAGGCTGGTTATTGAACCTGGCCAAAGAGTAGTATTGGTCGGCCCAAGTGGTGCAGGAAAATCCTCTGTCCTGGCTCTAATACTAAGATTCTATGATCCTTCCAGAGGTAGAGTGCTAATTGACAACAAGGACATAAGGGACTACAATCTCAGATGGCTCAGGAAGCAGATTGGACTAGTTCAACAAGAACCAATCCTGTTCAATACATCCATCAGAGATAACATCAGTTATGGAAGTGAAGGCACTTCAGAAACTGAAATTATCCAGGCAGCAGTAGAGGCAAATATTCATGAATTCATCAGTGGCCTGCCAAAAGGGTATGACACTGTTGTTGGCGAGAAAGGAAGCCAGCTTTCTGGAGGGCAGAAACAGCGGATTGCTATCGCAAGAACTCTACTAAAGAGGCCAGTCATTCTGCTTCTTGATGAGGCAACCAGTGCACTTGATGGTGAATCTGAGAAGGTGGTTATGCGTACTTTAGGTGCCAATGAGTGGAAGAACAAAGATGAGCGACCAAGTAAGATTACAAGCATTACAGTTGCACATAGATTGTCAACTGTCATAAATGCGGACATGATTGTTGTGATGGAGAAAGGGAAAGTGGTTGAAATTGGAAATCACCAAACCTTGATCGCTGCAAATGACGGTGTTTACTCAAGGTTGTTCCACTTGCAAAGCAACATGAAGGATTGATTTCTATCTGATCAAGTTCCATTGTGGCCAAAAACAATTAGCAAGAATAGTTTTAGGTTCTTAAGTTGTTTAAAATGCAAAATTGTAACGTAGCTATCTCATCATACCTTGATCATGCATAGTCCATGAAAAAAGAAATGGATACTCTAGAATAAAATTCTACTTGAAGAATTTTCACTGCCATATGCCTCAGCTATTATTCCTACGCAAAATACAAAACTTGCCAACAGATGGAAGCTACATCAAATGTACTATAGAGAGCAGAGGGAATCAGGACTAAGATTGGTTCCCCTGCGTGTCGCCTGTCGAGTACTTGGGTATTTTTAAGTGTTTGAGACCCACCTTGAACTAAGCTCACCCTCTAAGAAACTTGCTGAAGTGGCAGAACCTAATCTGGCAACTAACTTTAACTTAAAGCAGGGAACATGTCATGGAAATATATAAAACTATCACAACATAAACTGATCAACCTGCATCTATAAATTAAAGCTACAAAAAAAAAGAGACAAAAGAACATACAGATGAATTTAATAATGAGGCATTCATAAAGATACAGGGTGCGTACAAGGGAACACAACCACATATTAGATGAACTTACTGTGTCAGACCAGATCAGTACGGGAATCAAAGAATGAGGCCATTGGATGACAGTGGTGTCAAAGTTCCAGACATGAACATGCAGGCATATCACCTTATAGGATGAACTAAGATATGCAACAGAAATTACCTTGCTTATTACTTGACATCTTGATCTTGTTGAGCTAATTTTGATAGTTTTTTATGCATGAAACATCATAGATGTATTGCAAAGAAGGAGAAAGACTCTTGGCAATCAATCTGGATCAGCAACAAGTATACCTCTTCCAAGGCCTAACTACAACTTCCCATACAAGAATGTACATCCCCCGGCTCTTTTTCTTTGGACCTGGGGCTTCAAATGTTGCACAAAGCTGAGTATTTTCATGGTTACTCCATATGGATAGGCTAAATACAAGAAATATTATGTTGAGGAAAAGCCATAAAATAAAAGGTAACAATTACAACTGCGTTCACTGCCGCGCAAATCAGGAGGAAACAGTCTTCCATCTTTTTCTCAGCTGCCCATCCAGCAAGCATTGCTGGCAACATCTGAGCTTCACCTGTAACTTTAATACTGACTTCTACCAAATGATGATGGAGGCCAGGCAAACAATGCACTCATCAGTTCTTCATGGAAGCCTTTGTAAACTGGGGCCTGGTAAATTTGTAAGCAAAGAAACAACTACGTCTTTGAAACCAACCATGGCACAAGGGGTTCAGTGAAAAAGCTATGCTCCAAAGTCACATAATGACTCCGGATGCCACTCCTCCTTTGTACAGCTTGTAGATTCTCTAGCATAGGTCCTTTTTGCCCTCTGGTGTGAGACAGAGGTCCTTTTTTTACCCTTTTTGTACAGTTCTTTTTTTTGCTATATTTTAATGGGGGTTGCCCCTACTGTATATACCTACAAAAGAAGATGTATAGCAAAGAATCATGTATATATATATGAGAAAGATAGGTGGTGTATTTATTTGGAATTTGGAAGGACTGAAGAATCTATAGAGTAAGATACCCACACCAATGGAGCGTCTTTAGCTAAAAGTAGCACAATTAAACAGGATTGGACTTGTCGCTGGCCTAAAGTTTATTTTTTTTTCTCGAACCCGCAGGAGAGCTGTGTATCATTGTATTAAGAATAAGAGTTTAGGGTAAAGAAACCTAGTACAACACCCCACACTCACAAACTACTTCCCATTTACATTCGCGCCTATGACAGAGGAAAGAACGACCCTGCAAAATGTCCTCACACGTCCTACTCAAGGCCTAAAGTAATGCAGTCTGTAGATAAAAGCAAAGTTTCCTCGTGTCCAACAATTTGGTTACGACAAAAAAATACCCATGCTTAGATGTTTTCGACGATGTGACTTTTACCACATTGCACCACCCATAAAATAGTTTACTTAGCTTGGATTTACAAGTTTAACAGGGAGCAACATATCAGCAACGGAGTTACAATTGAGAATGGTAGCCAAAAGTGCAGTGAATCAAATAAAAACAGTTTTATTTCATTCCAGGCTGTAGTTAATTGTCATTCTTGATAGTATCAACGGTGTCCAGCAACTTTTGTAGCTATATGGTTGTCAGTACTGACATAAAAACATACTGTTATTATAAAGCTCAGTGTGCCTGCTATGCTTTTGCATAATAGCCAAGGCTCAGCAAAGGCAATGCCACTCGTCCAAGAGAAGGATGATGACACTAAATCATCTAACCACAACATTGCGAATGGCAAGAAAAGCACATCCGCGGTACTAACAGCACCAAAAATGGAAGCCGAGGACAAACCAGTTCCATTCTTAAGCCTTCTTTGCTATGCCAATGCACTAGATTGGCTGCTCATGCTGTCGGGAACCATGGGTTCCTTTATACACGGCATGGCGCCTTCAATGTCCTATTACATTCTTGGGAAAACGCTAGACGTGGTCGGGGACAATAAAGGCGATAAGAAGGCCATAATCCATGAACTCTCTAAGGTAACTTTACATCGGTTTATATTGAATGTTTTTTGTTTATCTGACTAACAGTGTCTATTTTTGTTGTACCTGTTGGCTATTGCGGTTAATTCCATATATGTGGTCATTGGCAATTGTTACACTTCCTGGTGGAATGATTGGTGAGTGAAGTTTACAAAGTTATAACTTTGCTAGTATATTATTTAAAATATAAACAAAAGAAAGCAGGCCGTTACTTGTGCTTGTACAAAGCACAGTGAAGGTCTGAAGAATCTATGCAAGTCTCTAGGAGAGCAAAATTATTCAAAGATAACATGCAAGCTTCTGGTAAACTAGGTGGGACCAAACTAGCTCAAACTACATTCTACCTTGTTGATGCACTGTTCTCATGTGAGCTATATTCAGCCAGCTTACAACAGTTAAGGCTGGTACCAAGTAACTTAGGTTTGAGTGTAAGCAGTACTGTTGGATCAGGTTAATTACTTTGAATATCAATGAAGTTACAAGATTTTACAGCTCAATCATTTTTTTGGTGAAAGGCCAATTCAGATCACATAGTCTTCAACAAGACCAAAATTTTGATTTTAAATACAGCAGTGGCTAGTAGCACATGACAACAGAAATAACTGTGCAAAAAAAACAAAATTTAAGGTGGTAAAAGAGAGGAACCCATAATCACGCCATCCGCTATGTAACTTTTTCTCTACATGCACAGCAACAAGAGAACACCACAATACGGGAACAGAAGTAATATAAACTGTCCTAGTCACATTCCTTTGAACTGTCTAAACATTGTCACAATGGTCCTGCTGCAGAAATTGCATGTTGGATGTATACAAGTCAGAGGCAAATGGCACACATGCGATTGGCGTATCTGAGATCAGTGCTCAGTCAAGATGTTGGAGCTTTTGATACTGACTTAAACACTGCGAGTATTATAGCTGGAGCAACCAACCACATGAGCATCATACAAGATGCAATTGGTGAAAAGGTATCAACTTTTCTCATATAATATTCACTGCAGGATTCACTAATCCAAATGGTAACAAATCATAAAAGTTGGCTTACTTTCTCATCAGATGGGTCACTTTATGTCAAACTTCTCCACATTCTTAGTTGCTATAATTGTTGCCTTCGCGTGCTGCTGGGAGGTAGGCATGCTCTCTCTGCTAGTCGTTCCTATGCTCCTCATGATCGGAGCAACATATGCGAAAATGATGGTTAAAATGTCCATGACACGGATATCTTTTGTCTCTGAAGCAACCACTGTTGTCGAACAGGTACCTGCTCAAATGAAAACATTGTTAGAACTAATTAGATTTACTAAATTGAATTTGTAATCATATCATGCATTCATGCAGACGCTTTCAAATATCAAGACCGTCTTCTCATTCGTTGGAGAAAATTCGGCAATCAGGTCCTTCATCAAATGCATGGATAAGCAATATAAGCTAAGCAAGAAAGAGGCAATGATAAAAGGTCTAGGATTGGGAATGTTACAGATTGCAACTTTCTGTTCATATTCATTGATAATCTGGATTGGAGCAGCTGCTGTAACTGGAAGAAAAGCAAAAGCGGGTGAAACAATTGCTGCTGTCATTAATGTCCTCTCTGGTGCAATGTAATGCTGAAAATTTTCTTCCAGCAATCTAGCATATTACATGGTCATCCTGAATTAGAAAGTTCACATTTTTAATTCTATAAAGTTTTCTGTGATTCAGATATATATCAAATGCAGCGCCAGATCTTCAGGCCTTCAGCCAAGCAAAAGCTGCTGGTAAAGAAGTATTTAAGGTTATCAAAAGAAATCCAGCAATAAGTTACGAATCAAAAGGAAAATTCTTGGAAAAGGTCACTGGAGACATAAAAATACAAGATGTGCATTTCAGATATCCATCCCGTGATGATAAGCCGGTCCTCCAAGGCTTCTCACTGGATATACAGGCAGGCAAAGTTGTAGCTCTCGTGGGGAGTAGTGGATGCGGGAAAAGCACAGTGATTTCTCTAGTTCAAAGGTTCTATGATCCTATATCAGGTAAGCGTGTATGGCAAAGCCTACCTCGATTCGCATATCTCGTTGTTTTGTAAAGGTTACAACTTTACCTGCATTCTTCACCCACTAAATTCTAGATGAACACTGAAATGAGATTTTGCCATGTCAAAGAAATCCAATCGTAACTAATAAAAAAAATGGGACGAAAACTGATTCAGAGTACCTCTTTCATATAAAGCATTTGTTAGTTTTTGGTAATAAGTTTTTTTTATTAAGATGGTGCAAACTGCAGGCACAATTCTTATTGATGGTCAAAATATTAAAGAACTTGACCTGAAATCCCTGAGGAGAAATATAGGTTCAGTCTCTCAAGAACCATCACTATTTTCTGGTACTATCATGGACAACTTGAGAGTTGGCAAAATGGATGCAAAAGATGAAGAGATAATTGAAGCAGCAAAAACAGCTAATGTGCACTCTTTTATAGCCAAACTTCCGAACCAATACTCAACCGAGGTAAGACCTTATGTTCTTTATGCAAAAACTAGTCACCTTTTTCTCCCCTGTTGTTCAGCACTGAAATGCTGCTTTTGTTTGTCAACTAGGAAGGATAGTGCCAATAAATTAAGCATCCATGCAGCATATGTGTGCATTTTCTCTTTAAAATGAGCTATTTTTTTTAAAAAAAATGATAGATGTCAAAATTGAAAATCGCAAATCACTGCTAACATGATATAACTTCAGGTAGGAGAAAGAGGTATACAGTTATCAGGAGGTCAGAAACAAAGAATAGCCATTGCAAGGGCCATCCTAAAAGATCCACCAATTCTTCTTCTTGATGAAGCGACAAGTGCCCTCGACACTGAATCAGAGACGATAGTTCAGGAAGCTCTTGACAAAGCCATGAAGAATAGGACAGTTATCATCATTGCTCACAGAATGTCAACAATCATAACTGCAGACAAGATTGTTATTGTTGATAATGGAAGAGTAGCTCAATCCGGAAAACACGAAGAACTGCTAGAGAAAAGTGCATTCTACTCAAGTGTATGCAGTATGCAAAATCTAGAGAAGGATTCTGACAAAAGCACAACTAGGTAAATGGAATCGCTTGCCCATTTCATGACATAGTAGAATGCTCACTTGTTGGATCCATAATGCCACTTAACTGCAACAATAAAGCACTGAGAATTGTTTTTCTGCAACTAGGTCAATGGTATCTAACATAGTTTACATGGAACTAAAGTACAGTTTATTCAATAGTTTATTTTCTATTGGTACAAAACAGAGTAACTGGCCAGGTCAAAGAAGGAAAAGAGGAGGAAAAACAAGGAGCAACAGATGGAGCATACTATACAACATCTTTCACGTACATTGAGCATGAGAAAAAACTAGAACTGAACTCAGAGCGACCAAATCAAGCGCTGAGAAAAAGATCTTCTGCTTTCGACAGAATATTCCTTGGTACTTTTAAACTGCTACCAGGGAAGGTTCTACTAGGCTCCACAGCAGCAGCAGTCTCTGGGATAACAAGGCCTATATTTGCTTTCTACATCATGACAGTTGGCATAGCATACCTTGAACCAGACGCAAAGAGAATAGTCAGCAAGTACTCAATAACTTTGTTCCTCATTGGGTTGCTCACATTTTTCACTAACATCTTCCAGCAATATATATATGGCCTGGTTGGCGAAAGGGCAATGAATAACCTAAGGGAGGGTCTCTTTTCAGGTTTGTCACTCAAACATTAAGTTTGTATATATCCAACAACTGCATTCAATAAGGAAATATATAGTCTGTTCTTGTATAGAATGTAACAACATTTCTCTCCAATGAATGCAGTTGTTCTTCGGAATGAAATAGGTTGGTTTGAACAGCCCAAGAATAGTGTCGGCTTTCTAACCTCACGCATTGTTGGTGACACTTCCATGATCAAAACCATCATATCTGATCGAATGTCTATCATTGTTCAATGTATCTCTTCAATTTTGATAGCCACAGGGTTGAGCATCAGAGTGAACTGGAGGATGGGCCTAGTAGCATGGGCTTTGATGCCATGCCACTTCATTGCTGGCCTTGTTCAAGTCCGGTCAGCAAAAGGTTTTGCCACTGACTTCTCTAAGTCACACCGGAAGCTAATTTCCATTACTTCGGAGGCTGTTAGCAACATTCGCACAGTGGCATCTTTTGTCCAAGAAGAGGAAATATTAAAGAAGGCAGATATATCACTGCAGGAACCGATGAGGAGAAGCAGGATAGAGAGCATCAAGTATGGCGTCGTACAAGGGATTGCCCTCTGCTTATGGCATACAACACATGCTGTTGCGTTGAGCTTCACCATTTTTCTACTTGACAAGAGTCTAGCAACATTTGAAAATAGTGTACGATCATACCAGGCATTTGCAATGACGATATCTTCCATCACAGAGCTGTGGTCCTTGATCCCTATGGTCTTGTCAGCCATCGCAGTGTTAAATCCGGCACTTGACATTCTCGATAGGGAAACACAGATTGTGCCAGATGAACCAAAAGTGCATTCTGAAGACAGAATAGCTGGTAACATTGAATTTCAAGATGTCAAATTCAGCTATCCATCAAGGCCAGAAGTGATCATACTAGATGGCTTCAATCTAGCTATTGAAGCAGGACAAAGGGTTGCATTGGTCGGACCAAGTGGTTCAGGAAAATCCACAGTGTTGGCTCTTCTGCTAAGATTCTACGATCCATGCAAAGGACAAGTACTTGTTGACAGTAAGGACATTCGAGACTACAATCTGAGGTACCTAAGAAAGAAGATAGGACTGGTTCAGCAAGAGCCAATCTTGTTCAATTTGTCTATAAGAGAGAACATCAGCTATGGAAATGACAGTGCCTCAGAATCAGAAATAATTGAGGCTGCAATGGAGGCAAACATCCATGAGTTCATCAGTGGCCTGTCAAATGGGTATGACACAGTGGTCGGGGACAAGGGAAGCCAACTCTCCGGAGGTCAGAAGCAGCGGATTGCTATTGCAAGAACTATACTTAAGAGGCCTGCCATAATGCTATTGGATGAGGCAACAAGTGCTCTAGATGGTGAATCTGGGAAGGTGGTAATGAGTTCCCTGGGAACAAAAGTATGGAAAAACAAAGGTGAACAACCAAGCGAGGTTACGAGCATCACAATAGCGCACCGATTGTCCACAGTTACATGTGCAGATGTGATTGTTGTTGTGATGGATAAGGGTAAGGTGGCCGAGATGGGAAGCCATGAAACATTAGTCTCAGCAAGCAATGGGGTCTACTCGAGGCTGTACCACATGCAAAGCAAAGGAGTGAAAGACTGATATCCTGATCTTGAACAATGCAGGACTAAAAGAGGATGGTAGGGGAGTGCATCAATAAAAGAAGATGGTAGGCTGCCTGATTGATTGTTTTCCTTTTTGTTTCTCGACATCAAGGATGAATTCGATGCTGAAATTTTACATACCCTAGGTTCATATGTACTCTACACATGATTTTTTTTTTTGGACAAATTTTTAAACCATTGCAACATGCAATATTTGCCAATAGGGACGGGGCAACGCCTTGACACAAAATCCGCGCTCACCTTCCAACACCCGGTTCACCAATTTTCCAACCCTACATTTGACATTTGCATATCGAAATGTCAAGAGTTCCTACCAAAGGTCAAAATGACCAATCTCACAGTACTCGAGTTTGTGACTCCATCGAATTCCTAAGTAAAATCAGAAATAAGTAACCCTATCCTCCCTCGAAGAAATCGCGTACAAACCAGTTGACCGAATACAGCCCGTATCGAGAACAGAAATCAAAGCATCGGGAAGGAGAAGGATGTGAAGGGGGGCCGCGCGGACAATGAACTCACCAGGTCGTCGCTGCTCCTGCCTCCTTTCATCGCCTCCTATTCGCTTCCTCTCTCCACCTCCATCGGGCTCGTTTGCTGCAGCTTTGCCTTCGCTCTTGCGGCGGAAGAGGAGTGTGCGGGAGTTAGCGGAGGACTCGTGCCGCCGCCGGAGTGCTCCCCGTGCTGCGGTGGCGGAGGGCGGGGCAGGGGAATGGGGACGCAGCGGGCGGCAGTAGTACTGGCCAGCCGCCGGTACGATGGGCCGCCACATTGTGATTTAACGGCGGGGTGGAATTCGGCCGCCTTTTAGCCCATGAAAACAAAACTGGATTTTTGTTCTCCCGGGGGCAAATCAATATTTCGCCGGCCCATTCAGGTAGAGAAGTGTGCGAGAGAAATTACCAGAAAGGTCTTCTGCACTTGAATAATTTACAATTTGCTCGTGACTCTGCTTTGCTTCGGTGGAGATTGGCGCGGCGGCGGCGGCTCGATTGAGGCTTGAGACCGGAGAAGGGAGAGCGCACGGAAGAGAAGACAGAGAGGAGGCAAAGGCATCTTCGGAGGCGGCGGAAGATCGCGCCACGGCTGCCTTTAACAAGCAGCTGCGGAGGGACATTCCGCGAACACCTCACGGGTAATCTGGTTGTGGCCAAAAGCCCAAAATGCTGTCTTGTCAACTCCATGACGGACAGTGGAGATGAGAGGCTGTTTGTTTGGATGGGGGAAGCGTAGCAGCGAGGCTCACGGCGGGGCAGAGGAGGGATCGGAGCGCGCGTCCGAGCCGAGTTCGAGTCTGGTGAAAGTCGGTCGTCGTCGAGGCCGACTCTAGTACGTACGTGCTATGGCCCGGCTTTGGTTACTTAAATAAAGCCTCCGGACCGTACGTACCAGATTTCCTGAACTCGATCGTCGAACTCCCCCGTCGCCGGCCGTTCCGCGAGAAGGAGATTAAGGTGGCGTTCGGTTCCCCTCTAAAATCCCTCTAAACTTTATACCCCTCTAAAGTAAAAAGAATCTTACTATTTAGAGGTACTAAATAAAATTTAATTGCAAAACCTTTCTGCAGATGGGCGTTATTTTTCAAGACGAATCTAATGAGTCTAATTAATCAATGTTTTGACACAGTGATGCTACAGTAACCATCGTCTAATCGCCGCTTAATTACCCTCATTACGTTCGTCTCGCGAAATAGATGGGGTCCTGGACTTAGTTTTGTAATTTGACTTTATTTAGTACACATAAATTGTGCCGGTATTTTGATGTGACCCCTCTAAAGTTTTTAGAGGGGTCACCGAACGGGGCCTAAGATGGAGGAGGGCATCTCGACGCTGCCGATGGAGCTCATCACGGAGATCCTCGCGCGGCTGCCGGCCAAGTCACAAGGACGCCTCCGCTGCGTCTCCCGGGCGTGGCGCGCCACGCTCACGTCCGACTACTTCGTCGACCTCCACGCGGTGCGCGCCAACAACAAACCAGGCCACCACCCCAAGCTGCTGCTCACCGCCGTGGGATCGTCCTACGACGGCCACCTCCACTCGTGGCAGCCCGGCCCCGGCGCCGCCGCCGCCGCCGTCGAGAGGCTCATGGCCGACGACTTCTCGGGCGGCGTGATCGTGCCCGTGTCGACCAAGCCCTGCCGCGGCCTCGTCCTCGTCCGCGGCGAAGGCCGCGGCGGCGGGTACTTCGTCACCAACCCTTCCACCGGCGCCGTCCTGCCGCTCCCGGACAGCGAGACGCCGGCGAAGATGACGCGGCGGAAAAAGACGACGACGTCTGGCACGTTGCCGTGCTTCTTCCACGTGTCGTACGGCCTCGGTTACTGCGCGACGAGGAAGGAGTTCAAGGTGGTGCGCCTCTTCTGCCGCCCTTTGTCTGAGACCGACGTGGCGGATGATGAGGAGTACTCCGCGACCGCGAGCTGCGAGGTGTTCGTCCTCGACACGCCGGCGTACTGGCGCCCGGCCGCTCAACGGCCTCCTCCCTTGCGTCAGGTCAGGGAGAACAAGCCGGCTGTTTTCTTGCACGGGCATCTGCACTTCCTCTGCGACGACGGAGGCGTCATGACTTTCAACATCCCTGACGCGACCTTCGGTCCTCAAGTGGCTGCCGACGCGCTCCGTTCTGGAGCTGAGCTTGGTGTGCAGGGAGTGGGCGCGCGATGGTTACGACGGATCGCTTTGTGCAGTCACATGTTGCTCACGCGAACCTGAACAAGAGCCCTCGATCATGCTCCTCGTGGATCCCATCTGCGCTCCGTATGTGGATCTGAAGGAATTTGTTGATGGACGAGAACCAGCTTTGCATGGGAACAGTGTATGTTCCCAGCCTTGCCACGGCCTTAACGTTGGAAGCTGTGCTTACTGGGACTTCATATGCAATCCTGCAATAGGCTACCGCAAGCAGATAGAATTCGACGACCACGATGGCACCTTCTTCGCTGGCCGCACCGGATTAGGATACGACTCGGAGAATGACAGGCATGTTCTGGTGCACATCACCTATAAAGAGAAGGACCTAGAAACGAGACGCTATGAACTGCGGTGCAGAGTGTGTTACGTGAACGGGTATGAATGGCGCACGGTGGACCCTCCTCCTAGGCCGGTTGCTGCCACACCACCCACCTCCGTCGACGACAAGTTCTACTGGATGGTGGAGCCTAGTCTTGGACCGCCGGCGGTTTCTGCAACATGCGAAATTGTGGCGTTCGATGTCGAGACAGATGAGTTTGAAGTGTTGCAAGGTCCGCCCTGCAGCCATGACAAAGGGCGTGTGACCATCCTCCGGCTTCGAGGTGCGCTTTGCGTGGCTTGCTCGGACCGGAGCACGAACACCATTGACATATGGATGATGAAAGATGTTGAGTTCTGGGTAATGGAGTATCATATAGAGGTGGAAGAGTTCTGGCCAGGCTGCTTGTCTGAGAATATTACGCCATTGGCTATTGACCCAAAGGATGGACGGATTTTGCTGAGTGCCGATTTGTCGCTGGGCTACTATGACCCTAAGACGGCGGCAATAGAAACGATCTACACCGTGGGCATCTCAAATGATGGCTACAAATTGTGTCCTATCATCTGCCATGAAAGTTTGATCTGCCCACTTGACCAGTATTATTTTTTTTTCTCGAACACGCAGGAGAGCTGCGCGTCATTGTATTAAGGAGAAGTAGAAACCAACAAGTACACCGCCATACTCTGGCCGAGGTTTGTGTTTAGCTTACATTCGCGGCCGTGACTTTTCTACGACAACCCATCTTACATGACACCCGTGCTACACGAGCTGCCCTAGCCTCCTGGCTCCCGCCATCACCCAGAGCCGAGCTTCCTCCTTGATCTCACAGAGAAGGCTTCGAGCTTGGGGGCGCATGCCATCGAACACAAACCTATTTCGGTGTTTCCAAATTGCCCAAGCCACTAAGAGCACCATTGTGTTGAAGCCCTTCCTCTTCTCTCGGTTTACCCTTTTGCTTGCTCGTCGCCACCACTCCCTGAAGCATGTGTCGTCTAGAGACGGAGCCAGGTCTCCAACGCCAATCCACTGCAATGAATGGAACCATGTTTCTCTCGCGAAGACACAAGAGGTTAGGACGTGTTGGATGTCTTCTTCAGCTTGGTCACATAGTGGACAACGCTCAGGGTGCTGCATCCCGCGACGGGCCAAGCGATCGGCAGTCCAACATCGGTTCCAGATTGCTAGCCATAGGAAGATCTTTACCTTTAGTGGCGCCCATGTCTTCCATAGTCTCTTATGCGGCTCGAATGTAATTCCACCCGTGAAGTATCGCTCATATGCTGACCTTGACGAGAATTGGCCTGATGGGTCCGGGAGCCATGTGTGCAGATCGCGTTCTTCTGGGTTCAGCATGGTTGCACGTACAATGTCCCAGAGCTGCAGGAATTGCCATAACGGTAAGACCGGTAGTCCTCCCAATATGTCTCTTGTCCATGAGTTCCCGTCCAAAGCATCTCGAACGGTTCGCGCATGTAACATCCGGGATGTTAATTCAAGCCTAAAAATAGAATCGGCCAGTTGTTCGGCCCGTGGGCCGGGCCCATTGGGCCACGGTACTGTAGCGCCGGGTTACTGTAGCCGCGGAACACTGTAGCGCGGGTACTGTAGCGTTCCGGTTAGTCCCATACCGGATATTCACCGGGAGCTAGACCAGCTTAAATACTCAGTCCATGGTGCAGTAGTAACCGGGTTAACCCTTTTACGCGAAGCGAAGACGAAAGCGTAAGAGTTGCTACTGTGAGGTGGGGCCCGCACTGCAGGCGTACGGGCCTGGAGCCGTACTCTGGGCTGGGGTGTTACAGAATGGTATCAGAGCCGACCTTCGCTGTGTCACGGGCGCAGTCACGGTGTGCATGGCGCATGGGTCCGCTAGGCGGGACACGTCATGACACGGCATGGCACGTGCTGGACGTGACCAGGAAGGGACGATCCTGTGTCTACTGTCCCCTGGATGACTCGTGGAGTCAGGGGGTAAGCTGGTCGCTCGACGGGACGTCGAACTCTAAAGAGGGGGAGAATGTAACATCCGGGATGTTAATTCAAGCCAAAAATAGAATCGGCCAGTTGTTCGGCCCGTCGGCCGGACCCATTGGGCCGCGGTACTGTAGCACCGGGCACTGTAGCGGGGCTACTGTAGCTTCGGATTACTGTAGCCGCGGAACACTGTAGCGTGGGTACTGTAGCGTTCCGGTTAGTCCCATACCGGATATTCACCGGGAGCTAGACCAGCTTAAATACTCAGTCCATGGTGCAGTAGTAACCGGGTTAACCCTTTTACGCGAAGCGAAGACGAAAGCGTAAGAGTTGCTACTGTGAGGTGGGGCCCGCACTGCAGGCGTACGGGCCTGGAGCCGTACTCTGGGCTGGGGTGTTACAGCGCACGCCATCCTCGTCGATGTACGAAAGGCATGAGAGCTGGTACTAGGTCGCTTATGGCCTTACCATGAATCCAACGATCTGTCCAGAACAGCGTGGAGGCTCCATCTCCCACCGTCGTCATGACTGATATTGCAAACATAGCTTTGACATTTGCTGGGACTTGTATATTGAGGAAAGACCATGGCTTGTCAGGTTCAGTTTTTTGGATGCATAGCCATCTCATGCGGAGTGCCCATCCTAGAGTTTCCAAGTTGTGAATTCCAAGGCCACCGAGATGTTGAGGGCGTATGACGCGTTCCCAAGCTACCGGACAATGGCCTCCTCGGAGCTCTTTCCTTCCTCGCCATAAGAAAGCTCTCAGCAGCTTATCTATTGCCTTGATCACCCAACGTGGTATATCAAGAGCAATGAGTAAGTGGATAGGGACTGCTGTGAGAACCGCCTTGACGAGGATCAGTCTTCCTGATTTTTCCATCATTGTCGCCTTCCATCCCGGCAGCATGTCTGCGATTTTGTCGATGAACGGTTGAAGGTCTGCTTTTGTTAGACGCCGAATGGACAGCGGCAGTCCCAAATATCTGCAGGGGAAAGCGGCAATTTGGCACTCCATGTTCTGCCGGACCTGTTGCACATGCTCTGTGTCACACCTGATTGGAATTATAGCGGACTTGTTCATGTTTGTACGCAGACCGGATGCTTCGCCAAACTTGTGCAGGAGCGCCTTGACGAATGATAGCTCATTGTTGGATGGGGAGACAAATAGCACAACATCATCCGCATATATAGACATGCGGTGCCCAATTGCCCTTGAAGCGAGGGGGGTGAGCAATCCCATCGTATCCGCTGTTGCCACTAGGCTGTTGAGAACGCCCATGACAATGATGAAGAGCATTGGGGATAACGGGTCCCCTTGACGCAGCCCCCGTTTATGTATGATTGTGTCTCCTGGTTCTCCATTGAGTAAAACTCTTGTTGAGGATGAGGACAGTAGGTTGGAGAGCAAGTTTCTCCATTTTCGCCCAAATCCTAAACGGGTCAGCACCTCTAGAAGAAAAGCCCATGATACCGAGTCAAAGGCTTTTGTGATGTCGAGCTTGAGGAGAAGGCGTGGCTGTCCTTGGCAGTGTAAAAATTTTGCCATGTGTTGCACCAGCAGGAAATTATCATGGATGCACCTGCCACGGACAAAAGCGCTCTGATTTGGCGCCACCATGGATTTTAATCTTGGGGCAAGCCGGTTTGCCAATATTTTTGTGACTAATTTTGCAAAGCTATGCACCAAGCTGATGGGCCGATAGTCGCCGACCATGATTGCATCTTCCTTCTTCGGGATCAGCACCATATATGCTGAGTTAAGCAGGTGCAATTTTCTTCCATCTCCTCCATGCACCGCCCCAATTGCCGCCATCACATCTTGCTTTATGATAGGCCAACATGATTTGTAGAATCATCCAGTGAAGCCGTCCGGGCCCGGCGATTTGTCCAATGGCAGGTTCTTAATTACCTCCCAGACCTCCAGTTCAGATATGGGAGCATCTAGCTCCGAGAGATCGTGTGATGGCTGGTAGAAAGCATCCAAGTTAAGTGTTTCTGTTCTTCCTTCAGCCGTGCCCAGACCCATTGTAGAACTGCCATATTGCTTCATTCTATCTTCCACTTGTAGCCTGGCTATAAAGTTTTTGCGTTTGCGGTATCTTGCATGAGAGTGAAATAACCAGTGTTCGCATCCCCTTCCGCCAACCAATCAATTCTCGACCTCAGCCGAGCGATCGTCCGGTGCAACGATGCTAGAGCGAGGGAGTGGTGTTTCAGCTGGCGCCGAAGCCATGCTTCCTCTGGTGTGAGTGCCCTAACATCTTGCGCCATCTCAATACGGTGCAGCAGCTCACGTGCTTGCTCCAGTTGGGCTGTCACGTTCCCAACTTTTTTCTGGCTCCAAGATTGCACAGCGCGGCTCGTCGCACGTAGCTTTGAGGCCAGGCATTCAATGGGACACATAATATTATTAACAGAATTCCAGGCTGTATTGACTGCTTCGTGAAATCCCTCAAGCTTCGGCCAGAAGCTCTCGAAATGAAAACGTCGCTTTCCACAAGTGTTGCTGCGCAGACTGAGGAGGAGCGGACAATGATCGGAGATACCCGCCGCTGTGCTTTGGAGCAGATAGTCAGGGTAGATGGTCTCCCAAGGAGATGTGCAGAACACCCTGTCGAGTCGAACAAGCGTCGGAGCTGCCCGTTCGTTGGACCAAGTGAACCTTCTCCCCAAGAGCTCAATTTCTCGAAGCTCAAGATCATTGATCAGGCGCCTAAATCTTCCCATCATGGCACGGTCAACATTTGGATTATTCTTGTCTTCCGATCTGTATATCAGGTTGAAGTCACCTGCAATCGCCCATGGGCCGGGACACGCCGCGCGGATGGCACGCATCTCCTCAAGAAATTGCAGTTTGTGGACATCCAATTGTGGCCCGTAAACACCGGTGAACCACCACTGTTGTCCATTTGCCGTTTGAAAGAGCACTGACGCTGAGTAGGTATCTATTCTTGAGGTTATTGCTGGACATGCAACACTCTTCCATGCAATGAGAACGCCACCACGCGTACCTTCCACTGGAAGCGCAACATGCTGATCAAACTCCGTGCCGAGCGTGGACAGCAGGATGCGCAAGGACATGTTCTGAATTTTTGTTTCTTGGAGGCACACAATCTCAGGACGAATAGAAGAGATGAGTTCTCTAACAAAGTCTCTGTGCGACTTCCTGTTTAGCCCCCGCACGTTCCAGACAAGCATATTAGAAATATCCATCTTTATTGTTTGATGGGACTACCGGTACAAGCCGGCATCAGCTCAAGGCCTAGCTCACCAGGAGCTCGGCCGAGCGAGCCTCGCAGTCGTCCGGTATGGTCCATCCGAACAGCGCCGCAAGTGCCGCTATATGGGATCGTGATAGCGGGTGCTCGAACAAGCGTGCATATGCCTCTTGTGCTTCCTGTGACATGAGTTCCTGCTCCGCGATAAATCCCAATTTGCGCATGAGTACCGTTTGGACGCGCTCAAGCGTATGGCCGGCTCCGCCCGCGTTCGCAATTCTGCGGCTACGACGAAGAGAGCTGGGGTCGATCACCCTCTTCTTCCGCATCCTTGGGGCCGATGGTGCACTCTGGACGGGTGTGTCCCCTCCTGCTGGTCTTGTGATGGCTGATAGGAACTCTTGTGAGGGGTTGTCTTGCGTCGCTCCTAGTTCTTCACCCATGTAAGTGTCTGGCTCTGAATGTTGCTGTATCTGGTGTCGTTCTCCATTTGCTTGGTCCAGGAGTGAGTCACCAACTGGAGCTGGACCCAGATTGCATCTTAGCCTATCGTCCGGGTGGCAGACACCAGCTCGGCGGCCCAGCCTGGTTCGGGGCCGGATGCTTCCTGCTGTTCCGGCCCAGTCCCTTCATCTGGAAGTGGGTCTTCAAAGAGCCCATCATGGCCTCCCCCATTCAAGCCTCGTATCTCTTCTTCTGGGCTCCGGGGTACCTGGGCCAGGTAGAGGTTGCTGGAAGCTTCGTGAATCATTGGGTCAAAACAACACTCCAGCTTCTGCTCTCGGCTCCCGTCTTGCAAATTCAAGAGCGCGAGGGCGTCCTCGATCGCCGCACTGCCCGCCCCATCAACAGAACGGTGGAGCGGGGGGCTCAAGGCCTCCAGTGCATCATTAATCCGTGCCTCCTGATATGTGACTCCCTCTCTGCTTCTTTCTTTTATTATTTCTTTTTGGGCTGCATTAACTACCCTGTCAGGAGTGGTTGGCTGTTGCTCGAACTGATGGACACAGGCTTCATTCCCTTCGCCGGAGGATGGTCGGAGTGCCAAGGCAGCCGTAGCGCCGGACTCAACGGCCATGCCATCGACGGCATCATTCTCGGAGGACGGAGTGTCCTCGTCTGTGAGAACATCACGCTCTAACCTGAAGCGCCCTCGTTGCCGGCGAGGTCTCTTGGGGTTCCTCGCCGGAGAGTCATCATCACTGGACGGTCCCGACGGCGGGATGGGCGGAGGTGAGTCTGGCGGCATCCGAACGAGCAGCCGCCTGACGTGAATCCGGACAATGTACTTCAGTGTCCGCCGGAAGGCTTGAAACGGTGATTCTGCGTCTGTTGGCTCCGGAACAATCAACAGCCTGGACTCAGGGATGAACTCTGGGCGAGTGGTCCATGCTGTGACCCGGTAAACAGAGAGATCTTGGCGTGATACCGTAGCTAGATCGACACTCTCGATAGAGCAGTAAGGCCGGAGCAGATCAGCTGCCGTAGCGTAGTTCCGCACATGCATTGGGATCCCCTCGAGCTCAATTTGCACTTTGTGATACAGCGCGCCATGCTCTGCATATGCAAGACGGTTCCATGGGCGGATTACAAGCTTGAATGTTGGGGTTGTGACAGTCCGGTCACCATCCAGCACCCTCTGATGGGTATCATGATCTGGCAGCATGAGGAAGAAATCTGTGGCGGAGCAGCACGATGAATCTCAAGCTGGCCATCATTTGCAATGCCAAATTTTGCGGAAATTGCTAGCAGGGCTTGCTGCGGCGTGACCGGCGGCCTGGTTCCGACGATCTGCACCAGCACCGCACGGTGCTCCAGCTCTGCTTCCCATTGATCAATGTCATTTGTCTTGTCGATGTAGCAAGCGTCCGACTGGTGCTCCAGCCTAGGCGAGGGTGGCCTGGAAGGCGTGGAGCGACGTGTGCCCTCAGAAGGTATGTCGGAATTTTCCTTGTCGCCTCCCGCCGCCCGGTTCCGGTGGCCACCACCTCGGCGACCCCTGCGTCGACGGTTGCGTCGTCGACGGCGCGGCGGATTGGAGGGGCCCTCTTCTTCGGTTGCTGCCGCACGCCTCAGTACAGGGCCTTGCATGGCCTCCTACGGCCGCCGGGGAGGAGGCAGCGGACCCTCCGGTCTGCACCGCGGCGGCTGGTCCCGTGGTGTAGCGCGAGCAGCTCGGCGGCGCTCCAACCCGACGGGGCGCGGGCGGCGGCATTCAAAGGACCGGTGCCCGGGTCTTCCGCAACGCAGGCATCTTGTTGGCTCCCTACAATCCTTCTTCCGATGGCCTCGCTCCAAGCAATTGAAGCAGCGTCCATACATGTCGGCCGGCATCGCGCTTCGGGGAGGTATCTTAGTCGATTCTCGCCGGCGGCTGCGCCTGCTTTTCACCACGCGCCAGCCATCGTCATCCGATGCAGCGTCCTGGATCTGGTGGATCTCGGAGCGCAAACGGATGCGGGCCGGCAGCGGCGGTGACGGGGAGGGCTGCCGCGGACGAGGTTCGCCGCTGGGAGACCGCGAGGCATCAGCTTGGGCGACCACATCCCTGTAGGAGGCCCGGCCAGGAGCACGCCGCTCAGGCAGCTCACCGCCCGAGCCAAGGGGTGAGGGACTGTCCCGCCAGCGCTGGTGCTTGGTGCGGCCTGCGGAGCAAGGGTAGAAGGGGGTCGCGTTTGGTGAGAGGTTGGATAGGGAGGGGGTGAGGACGGTGGACGCCGGGACCGGAGCAGCCGGCGGCGGCGGGCTAGCAGAGTGAGGGGTGGGTGCGCTCTCATCTCGGCTTTCCGAGCTTGACCAGTATTATTATCATGATGATTGAGTGTTATAAGTATACATGATGCAAATTAATATCATTTCATTGAGCTGTTGCTATTTATTTACTTTTGATAGACAATAGTAGAAAATAACTTTCTCTGGTGTTCTGAAGATAAGAGCTATAATAAGATATGAAACGTCTGAGCAAAACCAGACTCAAATTATGTAAAAGGCTCAACATGATAAATTTGAGGTGTGCTTCGTGCCGACTAAAAATACGTACTTAATGTCTCTACACTAGGTGCTCCTCATTTTTCCCGTGTCCTGGTGACGTCTCATCACCGGTACAACTACGCTCGTCATCAGCGTCGACGTGATCGTCGTCGTCCTCCTCCTCCTCCCAGTCGTTGCACACGTCGAGGAAGTAGAGCGCGCAGACCATGGCGACGCAGGCGACGAGCATGGGGATGGGCCCGAAGAGCCAGAGGAAGACGGGGCAGGAGAAGTAGAATGCCCGCGCGCCGAGCGACCAGAAGTAGCTGCCGCGGTTGAGCGTGGCGGTGACGTAGCCGACGGCGCGGCCCGGGCGGCAGTGCGCGCGCGGCGGCACGTTGACGAGCACGCTGGCGTGGCTGTAGTACCGGATGGACTGCACGTTGAGGAGGAACGCCACCAGGAAGCACACGAGGATGGCGAAGAACTTGGCGGACAGCGCCGGCGCGCCCGTCGCGCCGACGACCAGCGGCGCGCCGGGGAGGAGGCCGTTGCTGCTGCTGTTGTTGGAGTTGGAGGCGGCGCCGTCGCCGCCGCTGGACATGAGCACGGCGATGAGGGAGCTGAGGGTGATGGCCGTCGAGGCGAGCAGCGTCGACGCCATGATGTTGTTGCGGATCGTCTGCACCGCCAGCACCGCGTGCTTCCCGGACGGGTCCTGCAAACATTTTTTTTTCGAGAGAAAAGTTAACAACAAACTAACTATTGTGCATACACTACTAGTTAAATTTCAATCAATAAACCCATGTAAATTCCTGCTCCATTTCTGTTCTTAGGCGAGCACACATTGAGTTCTTGACATGTTGCTTTGCTTGTGTTTATCAAATGAAAATTCGTCAGTATTCAGTAGCACGATTTGCACGGATCGTTCAAATTTCAACAACACCAGCTGTGGTGCGTGTATGCATGCACGAGCACGATTCCGAATTGTGAGTGAGTGAGACGTCGACAAGCGCGACCTGACGACAACGAGCAGGAAGAAATGGATCGACGGATTAATGGCGTGCGCGCACCTCCATGACGTGGCGGACCCAGATGCAGCGGTTGATGGCGTTGACGCCGATGACGGTGCTCGCCGGCCGCCGGCGGACGCGGAGGAGCAGCCACGCGTGGTACCCCGCCATCACCGCCAGCCCCAGCGGCACCAGCACGTAGTCCAGATCCTCCTTCTTCATCCTCACCCGTCCCTCTCTCCGATCGATCAATAGCGCACTTGTGTGTTGCGACGTGGCACGCGATGCGACGAGGGAAGAAAACGGAGAGTGATCCAGCAGGGAGAGAGACGACGGAGTGAGGAAGGCGGCGAAGTGTCCGAAAGTGGGCTCTTCCGTTCCGTTCTCAGAAAATGGGTCAGCCCAAACCGGACCACGGGCCCACGGCCCATTTTGGCCGACGCGGAGTTCCGTTCATCTCCCAGTTCATCACTCGCATCGCGCGGGGTGCGGGGCGCCCGCGCGGGCTTGCTGCCTTCCTCCGCCGCACTGCTCCGACGCGCGGCGGCGAGGCCGGCGAGCGAGCGAGAGAGGGGTGATGGAACCGGGACGCACGGAGGCGGGCATAAGGTCCATGACGGTCGGCGCCATCTACAAGACCTCGACCAAGGACCCCGGCACCCCGGGCGTCCTCCGCATCGTGCGCTCCCTCCTCCCCTTTCCCTCCCCTTTGCTGCCTCCTGCTTTTCCTCCCCGCATGCGCACGACCTAGGCGACGGGAATTTGCGGAAGTGGGTGCTTCGAGGGACGTGGTGGGGGCGGTGGGAGGATTTCGATCGGGTTCTGGGTGGGCAGGGAAGCGGGCAATCGATCGAGCTCGGAATCTCTGTGATTAGGTTGTTCGCTTTTATTGACTCGCAAATTCCGCCGCGTAGTCATCGATGATGGGCGCTTCTCGATTAATCCATTTCTTTGCGTGTTCGTACTCAACTTCCTCCCTCAGCAACACCTCGTTGGGTCCAAATGTAATCTGCTCCTCCGTTGCATTTGCAGGACGAGAATAAGTTCAGTTTCACCCCGGTTGATCCGCGGTCGTCAGTGAAGCTTAATGTTGGTTTCCGGAGCATCAAAAGTACGTTCCCTTTGCCCACATGTACTGATTAAGTGGACGGCAAAACGAACTGTATCTACATGAGCTGGATGTTCGCATCCTTTTATAACTAGTCTACTGCACGATCATTTGAAATGATATTACATTATAATCTCCAAAGTTTTCCAAACTATTTTAAGCAAGTGTGGCGAACTAGAGTATCTCGGTTCTCGGGTTGACTTCATGAATGCTATGTATATGCTTGATTGTAATTCTGCCGGTTGTCCATCCTTGTCCTGCAGCTCAAATGTTAGCCAAAGTAGATACTAGCAAACTGGCTCCACCACCACCACTATGGAAGCTTTGTAAAGACAAGGTATGAGCAATATAGGCATATGTCACCTGTATTTTCACTTTGCTTGGCGATAATATGATATTCATATCTGTTTTTCTCAGGGCGGAGGTTACCTTTTTGTGCTTGGCAATGTCACTAACCGAGAAAAATGTCGGGAATTTGTAGGTAAGTTTCATTTTGAGTTAGTTAATAGTGCGTTCTGTAACTAATATTTTCTTCAGGAAGATATCAAATGGTGCAGAAGTAAACACAATGTACTTCATTATTTGCTGATGTGCACCTTACATTTAGCTGATTTTGTACATTATATATTAATCCACCAGCTACTTCCTTTTCTGACTGGCCTAGTTATTAGGAAGCTGTTACATAGAAAGTTTCGAAATATTTACCAGTTGATCAGAACCATGGTTCAGGAACTATAAAATCATAGATTGAGGGTTATTTGATGTGCCAAGGTTGAAATAGTACTCGAAAGTTCTCATATCGAGTTTTTATGTCTGTATTGCCGAAACACAGTGTATACATAACTCATGGCATTCCGATTTTAGCTAGGGTCTTAGACAAACATCAAGGGAGAGTTCCCCCTATACCAAATATGATACCTGAAGATCCAGCTGCTTCAACTGGTTCAGAACAACTCAGCGTGGAGCGTCGGAAGAAATTGCTGCTTGAAGATAGGTGATGTCATTATCTGGAAAGCACAGCATTTTGTTTTGTTCACAACCGCAAAAAATTAGAGACGATGATTCAATGCTTCGTGTGCAAATTTTAATGCTTCCACTATAATCTTAAGGAGTCTCTTGAACCTGCATATGCAGGCTCAGATGTTTAAATATGGGTTTCATTTTCTTAGCTTATCTTAATTAATGATAGTATTTTAAGATGACTTGTTAGTTATTACTAGTCTTTTTTGGTCAGTTTGTGATCTCTTCTACAAATCAGTGTAACACCACATGTTGGTAGTATAATGGCAGATTAGAATAATACGAGTGTGTTTAAAACCTGTTAAAGAGCTAAAATGGATCATAAATGTTTCCATTTGTCCGCTTGTCTCTTTATATAAGTTGTTCTTTATCCATTATTGATTATATGCACTTTACCCATTGTTAGTGATTTGGTTCACTTCAGGAGCATGGTTCAAGCTGCTTTGTTTTTCAAGAAGTATTTCATTGTGGATGAATTTTACGTGGCCAAATTTGTGTTAAAATAATGCGGATAAACCTGAAAACTAAGACGAAGACGCAAGAAAAGAGAAAAAATGGCTGATTTGTGTTTTTTATTATTTACAGTGAACTGCGGAAATTACATATGCGTTTTGTTCCTGGCAATATTCTGCAAGAGTCTGAATTTTGGGAGACAAGAAAGGTACTACCCACTGATAAACCGTATGCCCATACTCCTTTTTTCTTAATGAAGTTTTATTTACATACTGCCTCTATTCACTTGAAACCACTCTCTATTAATGGTCTTCTACAGCATTTACTTGATGATGAGGCAAATAAAGCGTCAAAACAAAGGCCAGGTTTGAAGAATGTTATGCATGATGTTAGGGCATTAGCTGATGGTCAGGTATGTTACTGTGATCCTGTAGTTGTAGGTCCATAATTTATAGTTGTACTTTTGTATTTCAGGTTATGCTTCTTTTTATCTTATTATGTCCCTAGACATTGGATTTGATGATCCGATGGTAGTCACTAGTCAGTTTACTGATTCCTACTTTGTGTATTTCAGACAAACAAGGTTACTTTCACTACTGAGATAATCCATCAGGTACCTTTCCTTCATTCTTTCTGCCATTTTGATTTTTTTTTTTTTTGATGCGGGTCATTTTCGATTTTGGGTGCCGGATATTCCAAACACATGTTATTTATAGAGTTTGGATGATGAACTAGCTACAAACCTTCGTCTAGCAGGACCTACACGTCGTTTGCTTCCCTTAAAGCTGCGTTGCAGATTGGCATGACCCCTCATTTGCTACGTAATTAAACTGTAGTTTCTGCTCACCTGTGGACATGTTAAACTAAACCGGTTGAGTTTGACTACTGAAAAGCCTTCTTGTTCTTCCACACAAGCCTTGTTGGTTATGCCTGGACCCCGAAACCGCTACCTGATCCTACCTCTAAATCAGTCATGTAAACTTTTTAAAAACAAATACTTGCTTTGACTTCTTAACACAATATATTCTTTGATGATTTGTAGATTTTTGCGGAGAAGCCTGCTGTCTACAGGGCATATTTTGATGTTGTTCCAAAAAAGGTAAAGTGTGCCCATTTGAATATAATGTCTCAACTCTCAAGCATGTGCTTTAGAAATATTTGGTTAAGGTATGCTAGTTCTGTTATTATTCTCATATCGGTGCAATTGCTTGTCACTTTTTCTCTTTTTTCGGTTTATTTTTTATACTTTCTATATCCTCTCATTTAATTTATTTTCTGCGAATAGATGTCAGAAGAGGAATTTTGGAAAAAATACTTCAGAGCTGAAAACATACTCCTAACGAAAAATACCGCGGCAGCAGAAGCTGAAGCTGCTGGAGATGAGGAATTAGCTGTTTTTCTTAAGACTGATGAAATACTAGCAAAGGAGGCAAAGTTGAAGGTACAATTCCCATGCCTTGGCATCATTTCTTATTCTTAGGCTACTTTTGAGTGATTCAGTCCTTGCCTACAGGTAAAACAAGTTGATCCAACATTAGACCTGGGCGCAGATGCAGGAGATGATTACATCCATCTTCTGGTGTGTTTGTATTCCTGCTACCGTGGCTTTGTGTCTATAACTTCACTACAAGTTGTTTTGTACTCCTCACGTTGAGCAAGTTTACCAGCTATTTTGGGCTTACCCTTATCTTTTTGGGCACGTAGGACCATGGGATTCTCCGTGATGGCAGCAAAGAGACAATTGATACTGATGTTGAATTGGCTTGGAGAACACTATCTCAGGATTTGAATCGGCATGCGGCTGTTGTTCTTGAGAGTAGATCTTCAGGTAGGATGCTTGGACCTAGTCCGAAAAACCATCATGATATTGTTGTTTGATCCTTGAAATTGATTTAGTCTTTTAGTTTTTCATCCCCTTCTTTCACCTTTTTTTTTTTTCATTCTAGCCTTCTTGTTGGTTCCTGTGGGTTTGTTCTCTAGCCTACCCCAACTTGCTTGGGATAAAAAGGCTTTGTTGTTGTTGTTGTTGTTGATCCTTAAAATTGATTGCTCTAGCATGCCATAATGTTATCTGTGTTCTGATCTTTCAGAACTGCGGGCGGATTGCAAACTATACTTTTTTATTATTTTCTCTGTGCCTTCCTGTTGAGCCTGCTCTTCGCCCTGCACTGCGGAGGACCTCCAACGTTAAACTGCATTTCTATCTCTGCAATTTGCTTACTGCTGATTTCAGCACACTGTATACTGCGATTGTATTTTGCTTAGCAGATATAGGATTAATAATTGATACAGAAACTGTAGCTGAAGCTCTTGCAAGGTCCAATAAACGTTAGAAATGATTGTACAGTTCATTAGATCTTTCTTCACCTGAAAGGCATCATGCTAATGTTTTTTTTTCTTGACTGTGATTCCTAATGAATTATTAACTGCAGAGTCATATTGTTCTGTTGCTGACGACTCTATTCATGAGAGATTGGTGAAGCTGACCCCATTAACTGAGATTAAAGATCTGCAAGCTCCACAAAACCTTCAGTATGCACCACTTTGTATTAAAGTAAGGTTTGTGCTCGTGTGTTAATAGTAGATGTATCAATCAAAGCAGGGTACTGAGCGGTTTTTTATGATTGCATCTCTTTGTTTTTCTTCTTATTAGGATCCTCGAGAATATTTTGATTCTCAACAAGCACATGCTCTCAGATCTTTGCGTGGCAGCAATGATGTAAACAAAGCCCGAAATTACAGCCTCAGCACTGATGATGTGTTCCATCGTTTGATGAATCAAGTATCTTCTATAGAACTTGATAAGTTGAACTGTCATGCTGTTCATTCAAATGTGGCTCTTAAGGTAGACTAGTTTCTGGGGAAATATTTATGATGTTTTTGTTACTGTGGTGACTAGTCTTTTCACCTTGAAAGATCCACCTCTATAAGCCATCTCAGTTGTAAACCAAGTTGTTAATGTGGTGGCCATTGTTCAGAAAAGAATTTAGGAAAAAAAAGGGGAGGGGTGGGGGGCAACTTTTGTAAACTGCAATGAAGCTTTTCAGGTGTTCTAATTTGCTGCTTCCTGGTTGATAGTTATATTTCTTGGTGGTGTAGGAGTAGGACCACTCAAAACAGTTGCAACAAGATCTGTTCTGGGAATACCAAAAGCCAAGCCAGTTATCTTTGGTGCCTTAACCGTGAAAAATACAAGATCCTTTGTCCTTGGTTTTCTTTCCAGCTGTATAGTTGTTTGTTTTAGTCCTTAGCTTTAGTTTTAGTAGCAGCTTTTGTAACATAAGACTCCTGTTTTTTTTTCCTTTGATATAATGAAAATCGACAAACACTGTGGGGACGTTCCTCACAGTTTCGCATTAAAAAAAAATACAAGATCCATTTTTTTCCTTTCAGTTTTGACTTTTGACTTATGTTGTTGCTAGGGTGGGGGTAATGTCTCCTTATGTTTTACTGATCTGCTATTTCTCTTTATAAACTTATTGAAAATTAGTTTTAGGCTGCAATAGATAAACTTCTCGTGTGGCTTCATCTACATCTTTCCATGATCACCAGGAAATTAGTTTAGCTGTAGGAGCATAAGCCGTGTTAGCTAACGAGGAAGCAGCTAAATATGTTGGTGCACTGCTTATTGTCGACATCACCAAAAACGTGAACCATTTCTTTTGTTGAATTAGTTTGCTTTAAATTGTTGACTTGATCCTATCGTTTACAAGCTACAACTATGTTGAACTTATCAGCGCGTGATGCTGTATCACTGCTACTATTCATTCTCTGTTCATAAGATATTAAATTGCATGACCAGGAAAACCTAACTACCTGAATGGTTTGGGCCTAGGTGATTAATGAATTGAATCAACTGATTTCACGTGCAAGAAGATGTAATGTTAGGAATCCTCATGGGAATCCCCTTGGTCGGCTGCCGCACCGAACACAGGATGAACTTATGGATGTAAGATGCTCTCCTATTTATTTACTTTTTACTCCCTCAAATCCTTTTTGTTGATATTGCTTAGCTCAAATTTGGGCTAATCAGTGGCAACAAAAAAGATTCAACAGAATATGCTGATTTACTATACTTTCAACATGCTGTTCCTTGAATAGTCGGTATTTTCTTTCAGGTTTAATTCAAGTTATTTTTTGTTGATTACATATGTGTTGTGGTGTCATCCTATAATCACCGCTATTTGCATTTCACATGAATGAATTCTGAATCATGAATTGATGGTGTTTCTGTAAACTATCTCCCTTTTCAGCATTGGACAGCCATCCAGGAATTGCTGCATCATTTTTGGTCAGAATATTCGATAACAAGTCCAGTCCTCTGTAATAAGGTTTATCTTTCCCACCTTTATTTGTGCTGGTTTTTGGGTGATAGGTGAAGATTAGTACGACTAGCTTACCTTTTTGGTCCATACAAGAGCTTTGCGGTGCTAATTTCTTCTTTCTAGGGAGAGAGGGATTCCACATATTCACACTTATTTTTATTCTACACTGTCCACGTTATTTATTTCTTTTCCAGATATTAAATGTTCTATTTGACGACCTAGTTTATTTATTACAGTAAGGTTAATAAGCCCTAATTCAAAGGTTCTGTTCCTACTGTAGATACGTTGCTAAGACTGATATGTTGTGTTTCAAATTTTCCTCGGCGTGAATCGGTTGGTAGGGAGCTGCCTAGCACTCAGGTGCTGCTAGGCGGTGTGGTATATGATAGAAGGGAGAATAGAGGAAGGGTCGGGGGGAAAGGTGGAATAAAACGGGGAAGGAGGACATGATGTAATTGTAGGCGGGAGGAGCCCTTAATGGCAAAAGCGCGCTTGGCAATGGCATAGTTGCTTAGTCCTTGCTAATGTCAATTTCTGAGTTGTTTGTTTTACTTGTTTTGAAGGTCCAAAGGATCAAGGCTGCAATGACACAGATTTATCAAAATCTGCAGGTAATTCTTTATCAGCACAATCTGTGCTCCTTTTGCTCCTTATGCTCATACCTTGGAGCAAGTGTTTAGATATTGACGATGGACTTTCAGTCGCTTCGATACGTTGCATCATCTGTGCAATTTGTGATTTGCAGGATATAAAGGAATCAGCACAGCCTGACTTAAGGCACGAGATATCTCAGCTAGTAAAGCCCATGACTCAGGTTCTTACTGTTCCTTGCTCATTTTCATTAGCATCTGCGGAAGAGCATTGTTTTGGTTCCATTTGTTTCCTGCATAATAACGAATCATGTGCATTGTCGAGGCATGTTCAGGGATGGATTTCCTGCTTGTTACCTGAACTCACCCTCCGTAGCTCTAGTTCTTAGTAAACCTGCTGTTTGCCTCCCTTTTGTTTAGTAGTATCTCACGCTGTAATTATTTGAACTCCATCCATTATCACGAGCTGTAACACAGAAAAAGATGATCCTTTGTGTCTTCTGCATAAACAGGATATTTGCATTTTCCATTCATGGGTTAGGAATGGATTTTCTGCTTCTTGCACATAGCCATGCTCCGTAAGCTGTAGCATGCATTTTCTAACGTGAAGTGTTTTTTTTTGCCCCTTCTAGCAATGTTTCTTATGCTCATTTTACTGATGTTGAACTGCTATATCTGTTCACTGGCCATGAATCCCGAATGCATCTGTCAGCAGTTTTTTTTTTTTTTTGGATATGTGACATCTTTTTCTTGCTGCTAAGTGTCATCAAACCGATCACATATTATTGTGTTTCCAGGCCTTGGACGCTGCCTTCAGCTACGATCTGGAACAGCAGCAAGAATCTCACACGCCGGCAACAAACCCAACGGGTTTTGAGCCGAGGAGGAAATCCTCTGGCCTGACCTGCAGCTGAGGACGTGTGGTTGCAGCCAGAGCGAGTGCTCGGTTTGCAGATATGGAGTGTTGGGTGGTGGACTTTTGTACTCGGATAGGCTTATACTCAAATTTTTCACCAGAATGTATATTTAGGTGCATCCGAGCTCTGTAGTGACGAGTTAACATACATTCTAATTTTTGCTGCGCATGATTGAATAGAGGCGTTTCTCCTGGCATCCACATTTTTCCAAATAGATTCAGACGCTTTTGATGATTCTTGTTCTCCCTTTTCTTTGGTTGGGAGCCGCTTTTGCATTCATGGCACTGGTTGGCAAACTAGTGTATCATCCCATTTCCCATGGATCAAAGTTCTGAGACTCTGCACTGTACAGCTGTGGTAATCGCAGGGCGTCACACGTCACAAGGTCCCAGGCAACAAACAGATTGGCTTGTGAAATGGCCTCCACCACCACTGAACTCGACCAGCCTTCGGGACGGCGGCGAAGTTGTGGAAAAAGAAGATGCTGTTTGCTTTTCTCCAGTTACCCCGTCTGCCTCTCTCCCAAACTGCAGTTGTCCTGTTGCGTTGCGAGAGCTGTGCTGCTGTGGGTTTGGAACTTGGGAGGCTGGACACGCAACTGCTGGTCTTGGATCCCGGAACGTGCCTGGTCTACACGCTCGGCTCAAGAACTGATGATGCATGGACGGAGACGAGATGCACAAGTTGCCGTTTTTGGACGAGACAAGATAAGCAGTAGGGCGTCCTTGCCTGTGGGTAGCTGGATGAGTGCTTTTGCAAAGCAGAGGTCCGCGGTTCCTCCACAAAAGAAAGATCGGAAAAGTGACCAGCGTTCTTGGTTCTTTCTTACTAGTACTACTAAACAAAAAGAGAAGAGAGAAACATAATTGTAGGAGGAGAAAGAAGAAAGAGGGGTAAAAATAAAATCAGATGAAAAAAAAGTTGGCGCACGCCCAGTGGGACTCGAACCCACAATCGCCTGATTAGAAGTCAGACGCCTTATCCATTAGGCCATGGGCGCTTAGCGAACGATTCGTACAAACAAAAAATATATAGTAATATTAGACTGCCTCGTAATCGCCCCGAGTTTGTGTCGTGATCAATGGATTGGGCCCATCTCCCTCCACCCATCACCCAAACGTTTGGACACGGAGGCCGTGGCTGCCATGGTACTAGCGGTGGCGAGCAGTGAGCACCGGCCGGTCAAAAAAGGCAGCAGCATGCATGCAGCCGGGCAGCTCCTCCGTCTCTCGACCGATAGGCCACTTTCGCACTCACGCTGCCACGGCGCGTGTGCGGCTCTGCGGCGGCAAAGTCGCAACAAGACACACCTGCGGCGCGGGCGCCAGAGTGCCAGACCAGTACGCGCTGCTACATGCGCAGGTGTATACAGTACAGTTGTCGCATCGATCGCTGGCTGGCTCCCTCCCCCTCCCTCCGGGGCCCACGCCCACGCTCCTCACGACCCGCCGGTTTGCTCCGCCGCCCGGCCGCGGCCAGCGCGCGTCGCGAGCGAGGCACCACGTACGTACGCACAATCGTCGCGCATCCATCCGCGCGCGATACGTCCGCGCGCCGTCGATGGATGCGTGGCGTGGCGATGACACCATACACCACGATATTGGCACGTTAAATCAATGCTACTAGTACGTTCCTGTACCTGCTATGCCATATCGATCTTTATACGATCTATCGATCGATCTCACACGACGCTCGATCGATCGGTCAAGCAAGCACCTAGAAATAATGCAGCAGCAGCTAGCAGCTGTGGTGGTAGCTAGCTGTGGCCGTGCGCGCGCGCATGTGAGCGTGGATGCAGGAAAATGGTAACCGAGCCAGCGCTGGCGCAGAGCGGATGGGCCGGGCGCAGCACGAGAACGGCAAGCACCCCCATTCTGGTGCAACCGTGCCGGGGCGCGAGGTGTGGTGACCCGTACCGTACGTGATGATGACCGGGCCGGCCAGTTCGATCGTGGAGCAGAGGGAAGCTGCACCAGCGCGAGCGAAAACCCTTGCACTGCGCGCAACAGTGGCAGCACAGAGCAACGTGCGCCGGCCCTGCCTGCCTGCGTCGCGCTCGGCTCGCTAGCTTTTCGCCGGTCGGTCCACGGAAAAAGAAAAAGGAAGCCGAAGCGTTTCCCCCCGTCCTCTTCTATGGAGTACTCCTCCTCCGTTTCCTTCTCCTTGCGGGCCCGCTTCCCCTGCCACTCCCACGCACGACGCAGCCGAGCATACCTACGCGCATTTCCAGCCATCAACTCAACAAAAATGAACAAGCCAATGTAAATCGTGCTGTGTACCAAATTTCTGAACCTTTTTTGGTTTCTTCAGAGAGCTGGGTGAAATAAATTCCCTTTTCTCAATAAATAAATAAATCGTGCTTGCAATTTTCATTGCACGCGGCCCGGCTGCCTCTAAGTAGAAATAGTCAATTTCCATTGCGAGATGGAAGCGCGCTAATTTCTTATTAGTAGTATAACAAATTGATTCTCATACAATTTGCTTAAAATGGCATTTCATAATGGAAAATCCGCAAATCTATCTTCATACCGTGAATCTTTTTTATTACTAATTTTTCTTGTTCGTTGGTTTCTGCCTAGTGATTAATTATTAGGAGTAAAAGGATTCGATCATAAGGTCATCATCACGGATGCCAAATACGCTTCCCTCACCCGTGTGATCCATGGAACCAAAAAGCGAGTTGTTTTGGTAAACAATTTTAAAGAAAAAAACCTGCACTTCTCCCCAAAAAAATTATTCACCGTCGATGTAAGGATAGTCTATACATTCGAGCGTCGCCTGATAATTGCTTGCGTGTCGACGGCCCATCCCGCCGTCTTCTTCACCATCGGCGGCCACGCCCTCGCCCCCGCCGTGCGAGCCACCTCTTCCACATCAAACGGCCACCTCGCCGCGCTGCCCATCTCGCTATTAGCTCCTTCCCTAACTGGTGCACCCACGTCCACCCCCCACTATTACACAGTCGACGACGCCCGACGCATTGGTGTCTCTCAACTGCCAAACTTTAACCTTTCTCACCGTTCCGTGGCCCCGCGAAGCGGTGTCTCTCAACTTCAAAACCCTAACCTCACCCATCGTTCCACGACCGACGCCGCCTCGCGCATCGGTGTTTCTCAATTCCCAAACATAAACCCTAAGGTTGTTGGGGCCGCGGTAATATATGGCGGCGACTTCGTGGTCACGTATGAAACCGTCGTCCGATTTTAGTTCACACAAATCGCAAAGCGTGCAATCGGAAAACTCAAATGAGGGGTTGGATGTGTAACCAATTCAGTCGATGAAGGGCCAGGATCTCTCCGCCGCTGCCCGGCTGTACGACCGGATCAAAAAGATTGAGACCCAGGGCAGCAGAGCAGAGCAGCCTTTGCCCTTCCCCTTTGCCCTCCTCTGCTTACAAAAGGGGGCAGTTGGCAAAAGGGAGTGGAGAGGCAGAGGAAGCAGCCACCAGGCCACAAGCACAAGAATACCCTCTCCGCCTCCTCCAGGAGGAGGAGTTAATCCATCTGCGGCTTGCTGGTGAGCGGCGATTCCCTCTCGCCCCCCGCGTGCTCCATCGATCTCTTTTCCCGTACAGTCTTTCTTGCTTGTTTTGTTGGTCCGGTTCTTCCTTGGCAGCAGGAGCACGAGAAAACCCCATCTCCTGGTCTGCCGCGCTGCTCCTCTGATTGTTGCCATGGATTGTTTGTTTCTTCTCCCCTGTTCTTCTCTTGCTTTGCTTTTTCAGCGTACGCGCTGACTGGTCGCCGGGATCCGCTTGCGCTCGTGCTTGTTTCTTGGTTCTGTTCTGCTTCGTCCCTTTCTTCTTCTGCTTGCCCCAGCGAGCTCGATCCATCTCTTTTTGCTCTTCTTTTTTCTCTTCCCCGCTATCTCTTGTTGCACTTTTTGTTCTTGTTGTTTCTCTGGCCCGATTCTTCCATCGCAACAGGAGCACGAGAAAACCCCATCTCGTTCCCCTTTGCTTGTTTCTTTTTTTTTCTCGTTCTCAGTTGCTTGTTTCTCTTCTGCCTCTTCCTTTCCGGTTTTCCCCTTTCTTTTTTGCTTTGATTTTTCTTCACCGTACGTGCTGATCGATCGTCGCGATCCGCTTGCTCTCGTGCTCGTTTCTTGGTTCCGTCATTTTCCTCTGTTTCTTCGCTCGTTTCGGTGTCCTCCATTTCTCTTTTGCTTCGATTCGCCGTGCGGAGAGAACGATCCATGGAGTTCGTTCATTCGTTTGTCCGCGGCCTCTTCTCTTTGTTGCCTCGGCGCGGTCACTGAACGCGTGATCCATCTCGGCTCGCTCACGCGCGTGGCATGCCAGGCGCAGGCGGATCGGTCGCCGGCTCGTTACCGGCCGAGATGAAGCCAAGCAGCAAACGCGCTGGCCCCCCGCGGCATGCTAGCAACAAAACAAAAGGGATTAATTAACAGTGCCTTGGCTTGGAGCATGAAACATCTTTTTGGGTTTTCTTTCTTCCGTTCCTTTTCATGTTCTTCAATTCTCTTTCTGCTGCATCCCCTTGTTTTTCTTGGTTTGAAGCTTGAAACATTTTCTTGGGTTTTCTTTCTTCAGTTTCTTTCCTCTTTTGTGTTCTTCAATTCTCTCTCTGCTGCATCCCCTTGTTTTTCTCTCCACCTGCTGGTTTTCTTGCTCACGCGTTTCCTTCTCGATCGGTTAATCCTCTGCTCACACTAGTCTGTCCTACTGCGTAATTAGTTTCCTTTTACAGAGTCACCGCCTTTCTGCTTCGCTGATCTGCTACTCATCATTTCCGTTTTCAGTTACTAGTAATTCATTGCAAGAGATGGGGTTTTAATTGCTCCAGTTCTTGTTTCTGCAGGTGGTAGGCTGCTGGCTGGTTCGTCCGTGCGACACTTCGCGTAGATCCATGCCCCAGGATTGGTATGTGCAGAACACTTTCTATGCTACTACTTTTTGTGAGATTGTAAACCGGCTGCATCTCTGTTTCTATTCGGTGGCTACTTTACTAGTCTCTATTGACTTGAATCTTTTGCGTGTTCATTTTCCATATACTTGTACTAGTCATTCGGCCTGTTCTTGTATCTTTTCCTCTTTTTGAGGGAAGCCTGTTTTGCATCTTTTTCCTTTTTAGGGAGGCCTGTTCTTGCATCTTGTCATCATTTTTTTTTTAGCATATGCATCTTGTCATCATTTTTTTTTTTTAGCATATGCATCTTGTCATCATGATCTTGCAACACTGGAGTACTAGTTTTTTTTTTTTTTTTTTTTTTTTTTTTTTTTTTTTTGAGGAACAACACTGGAGTACTAGTAGCATCGGTTGGCTCTCGGCTGCGTTGCATCGCGCTCTGGCGAGAACCGGGCTGGAAAACCATTTCTAGCCCAGAAGAAAGCCCACTTTTAGATGGGCTAGCAACTAATCCCTTCGCGGCCCAGTCTATACCCGTTAGTTTCCGCCTTGCTGTTTTTTGCCGGGGCTTCTTCACTTCGCCGCCGCTGGCGCTGGCAGCGGCGACTTGGCGTAGAGATCGCTCTGCCTTGGGAATGACCTGTGCTTTTGCCAGGACCCCAATCCCCAACCCCGTGACTCATTCCATGGCGTCTGTGTCTTGTTCTGTCTGCTCACTTGGGGTGGGCCGTGGGAGAGCTCTGTGTTCCTGTTTCGATGGCGCTCACAAGGTGCTTGCGCAATTGTCTCATAGCGCTGGTCGGTGTTCAGGACGAGGTACACCATACTTGTGGTGCTGGTATTTGTGTGCTTTTTGTGTAGGTGCTGTTTATTGACCGGTTAGTGCGTTGCATAGACAAACCACCAAAGGATTCTAACCATGCCATTTCAGGACCTGTTGTGTTTGCTGGTTTATTTGATATTTGAAATGCCTCTTGCATTGTTGGCCTATCATTTATCTCTATGTTACTTTAATTTGTCTCAACGTTGTTTTTGCGCACACTGCTAATGCTCTTTTATTGGATATTTGAATCATACTCTTGTTTTCCTATAAGAAAATGCCCCCTTTTTTGTTGTTGTTGTTGTTCTGTCATCTATGTGTTCCTTGGATGTCTCAACTATCTCACCTGGATATCTTTGTACCTCATAGGTCCGCAATGGACTGCAGCTCCGATGAGTCATCAGACCTGAGTGATACAGATATTGATGACTATGCTGAGAAGTCGTATTTGGACCTGAAGGCTGGCAAGCGCGTGGCAAGGTTGGATGCTGACAGGTTCAGATGCCCATTCTGTCCCGGGAAGAAGAAGCAGGACTACCGCTACAATGAGCTTCTGCAGCATGCTGTCGGAGTGGGCGCGTCCAACCGTGCTGCAAAGGTGAAGGCAAACCACCAGGCCCTTGCCAAGCTACTCAAAGAGGACCATGCCGATGCAGCAGGCACATTGCCACCGAGACAGGCTGCTGCACTGAGCAACCCTCCGAAGCCAGTGAAAGATCAGGAAATTTTTGTATGGCCCTGGATGGGAATCATCACAAATATTACAGCCGAACAAACAGAGAGGGGTGGAGCCAGTCTGATGCGACGACTAGCTGAGTTCAAACCTGTGCAGTTTACTGCTGTCCAATGTGCCAACGAGTATACTGGGATTGTCCGCTTCTCCAAGGATTGGATTGGGTTCAAGAATGCCTTAGCATTCCAGAACCATTTCAAGTCACAACGCTTGGGTAAAATGGATTGGAAGGAATCAAGTCGGAAGGGAAAGCATATCTTTGGATGGCTGGCACAAGAAGAAGACTACAAGTCTGGTGATCCAGTTGGTCTGTTCTTAGCAGAAAATGGTGACCTGAAAACAGTAGCTGATCTAGAGCTTGAGATGTCCCGCAAGACTGAGAGGGTAATTGCTAATTTGACACACCAGATTACAGCTAAAAGCGAGTATTTGCAGGAACTAGAGACCAAGTTCAATCAGACAAATCTGTCTCTTCAAAGGGCGATGGAAGATAGTGATTTGCTGCACAAACGCTACAATGAAGGTACTCTCACTGAATTTGACCTAGGAAAATCCTCCTGAAAGAGATTTATGAATGTTTCTCTCTCTTGTATTTACCATAACGATTGTGCTCACTGTCCTGTTTTGATCCTTTATACAGAAATGCGAAATATGCAGTCTGCTGCCCGTGAACATACACAAAGAGTTTTTCAAGAGACTGATCAGCTGAGAAAACAATTGGTACAGAAAGAGAGTTACATCCAGAGGAGGTCGAGGCAACTAGGCGAGTTAGTTGCTCAAACTGACATGGAAAGAAGAAAACTGGAGCAAGAGAGGAAAAAGGTTTGTACCCTCACTTTGATTGATGTTTCTGTTTATTGCAACTCTCTATTGCAATTCAAAATTATGTGAACAGAATTTACACTGACAGTCTTGCCAATGGCATTTTACCTTATCCTAATTCTGATATTATTTCCATGCAGAATGCTGATCAGAATAATTCACTCAACATGGCCAGAATTGAGCAACAGAAAGCCGATGAGAAAGTGCTAAAGCTTCTTGAGAAACAAAAGGTGCGCACACCACTCAATTTCTCGGTGATGTAATTTAATTTTAATATTAGTGCTCATGCCCCTGCTTTTTAATTTGGGCTGTGAAAATCAAACAGAAAGAGAAGGAGGCTGCTCTGAAGAAAATCCTGCAGTTAGAAAGGCAGCTGGATGAAAAGCAAAAGCTCGAGTTGGATATACAGCAACTTAAAGGCAAACTGGAGGTGGTGAAACACATGGAAGGAGAGGGTGTTGATGTGAAGAAACGTTCTGAGGAGCTGACAGCGGAACTGAATGAAAAAATTGAGGAGATGGAAGATCTAGAAACTCTCAATCAAACTCTCGTTATCAAGGAAAGGATGACTAATGATGAGCTACAAGATGCAAAGAAAGAGTTGATTGCGGTAATGCGATATGCCAGTACATCTCACAAAATCTGCAGATCCATAGCTTATTTAGATGTGGATTCCTTCTAATTATATCTTGATATGCTTTGGCTGGGATTTGAGCTTCTGTGTTTATTTGCTAGGGCATGGCAGAATTATTGGGCCCTCGTAGCAACATTGGGATCAAGAGAATGGGGGAACTTGATGGGAAACCCTTTTTGGTGGCTTGCAAGCAAAGATTTGGAGATGATGCGGAAGGGAAAGCAGCTATACTTATCTCCGAGTGGCAAGAAAATCTGAAGGATGCTAATTGGCATCCTTTCAAGATGGTGACCACAGGCTCAACGATGGAGGTATGCTCAATGGAGTGAATACATATCTTCATCTCGCCTTAAATTTCTCTTGCATTAGCTAGCATGATGATTGATGAATATTTCATCCTACTGTTGTCACCTGCTGTAAATGTACACTAAGAACAGTCTAGAGTCTCTAGACCTCAAATCTTATTGCATTACAATAATAGCGTATCATCTCATAGCATGGCAGAACCACAGCACTAATACAATGTAATGCGTTTCAGCAAATCATTGATGAACGTGATGAGAAGCTGGTGGGCTTGAAGGAGCAGCTTGGCGAAGAGGTCTACAAGGCAGTGACTACAGCGTTGCTGGAGATCAACGAGTACAACCCTAGCGGCAGCTACGTTGTTTCTGAGCTCTGGAACAACAAAGAGAACAAAAAAGCCAGCATAACCGAAGCCATACAGCATGTCCTGAAGCAGTGGAAGCTGAAACGTCGAAGATGATATGCATCTCAGTGGAAGAAGCTAAGGTTTGTTGTGCTTGTTGCGTTCAGTAAATGTTTGACGAGATTATGTCCATTCTACGTGCTTCTAATGCTTTGTTGGTCACTTGCCTTGTGTATGTGACAGTTCAGGGAAGCTTTCTGTTAGCATCATCGGCCTGTCCAGAAGCTGTTTCTACTCGAGATTAACTGCGGTGGTGTTTCCTTGGGAGGCAGCAGGCGCAGAAGTTACCTTTTCGTCAACAAAAGAAAAGTAGATTGGAGACTATCCATTATTATTCTCTTAGTTGAACTCATGAACTGTAATATTTTTGTGCTGCCGTTACCTGATACCGGTCTTTGTGTGATGGAGCTCTCTCGAGTCTAGACAATGTGGCGATGTGCCATTTGCCTCCAGCAACATATTTTCTTTTGCCAGAATTGTTCTTTTCTTAACTGGGGCTTATGTTTCCATGTTACCAGTTTGAATCTTACATTCTCAGTCTCAGTAGTATTATTGTGAATGTAGTTGCAACCTTGCCAAGCACTAGTTTTGCAATTCAGAAATTTCTCCAAAAGTATCAGCACTAGAATTTTGATTTTCATTTTGAGGTTATCTCCACCCATAAAGTTACACAATTAGTTGCATGTTGAAAGAAAATTCTGTAGAAAAAGAAAAAAAAAGAAAACCTTTTAGGAGGAAATAAAACAAACGACGAAAAAGCAACAGTTCGCCTCACTGCCCTGTGGAACATCTGCATATCGACATCTTCGGTGGTGCTCGCCGCTGGCGATCTTAACCGAGCCAATGACGGCTGAACTCGCCGTCATCCTTCCGGCACGTATCCAGACCTTCGTGCCTGAGACGCACGTGAAATGACCCTGCGTCCTCTTCTGGCCGCCGTCCGCCCCCTCACCACCGCGGCCGTTGCGGCGGCTGTCCGCCGCGGGGACCTCGCCGGTGCCGAGGAGGCCTTCTCGTCGACGCGCCACAAGACCACGGCCACCTACAACTGCCTCCTCGCGGGGTACGCCAGGGCACCGGGCCGCCTCGGGGACGCGCGCAACCTGTTCGACCGAATCCCGCACCCGGACGCCGTCTCCTACAACACGCTCCTGTCCTGCCACTTCGCCAACGGCGACGTCGATGGCGCGCGGAAGCTTTTCTCCGCGATGCCGGTCAGGGACGTTGCGTCATGGAACACCATGGTGTCCGGGCTGTCCAAGAACGGGGCCCTGGAGGAGGCGAAGGCGGTGTTCCAGGCCATGCCAGTGAGGAACGCCGTTTCTTGGAATGCGATGATTGCCGCGCTCACATGCTCTGGAGACATGAGTGCGGCGGACGAGTGGTTCAGGAATGCACCAGAGAAGGACGACGCAGTTCTCTGGACAGCCATGGTATCGGGGTACATGGATGCTGGCAGTGTGCAGAAGGCCATGGAGTTCTTCAAGGCAATGCCGGTGAGGAACCTTGTGTCGTGGAATGCTGTGATTGCTGGTTACGTGAAGAATTCATGTGCAGGTGATGCTTTGAGGGTGTTCAAATCCATGGTGGAGGACGATATTGTGCAGCCAAACCCGTCAACGTTAAGCAGCGTGCTTCTCGGATGCAGCAATCTGTCTGCACTTGGATTTGGGAGGCAGATACATCAGTGGTGCGTGAAGTTGCCACTGGGTAGGAGTGTGACAGTGGGCACGTCACTTATGAGCATGTACTGCAAGTGTGGCAGTCTGGATGATGCTTGTAAGCTGTTCGATGAGATGCATACAAGGGATATTGTTGCGTGGAATGCTATGATTTCTGGCTATGCTCAGCATGGGGATGGAGAAAAGGCTATCAAGTTGTTTGAAAAACTAAAGGATGAAGGAGTGGCTCCTAACTGGATTACTTTTGTGGCAGTACTGACAGCTTGTATCCACACTGGTTTCTGTGATTATGGAATACAGTGCTTTCAAACAATGCAGGAAGTCTATAGAATTGAGCCCCGTGTTGATCATTACTCATGTATGGTGGATCTTCTCTGCCGGGCAGGTCTGCTTGAAAGAGCTGTCAAAATGATCCGCTCGATGCCCTTTGAGCCGCATCCTTCTGCCTATGGCACCCTGTTGGCTGCTTGCAGAATTTATAAGAACTTGGAGCTTGCCAAGTTTGCCGCTGGAAAGCTGATTGAACAAGACCCACAGAGCGCAGGTGCATATGTACAGTTGGCAAATATTTACGCTGTAGCAAATAGGTGGGCTGATGTCTCTAGAGTAAGGAGATGGATGAAGGATAATGCGGTAGTGAAAACACCTGGTTATAGCTGGATAGAGATAAAAGGCTTGAGGCATGAGTTCAGATCAAATGATAGATTGCATCCTCGGCTTCATTTGATCCATGAGAAACTGGACCAGTTAGAGGAGCTGATGAGGGCAACGGGTTATGTTCCTGATCTTGATTTTGCGCTGCATGATGTGGAGGAGAGTCTGAAGGTGCAAATGCTAATGAGGCACAGTGAGAAACTTGCCATTGCTTTGGGCCTGATCAGCAGCCCTCCTGGGACGACTTTGAGGATTTTCAAGAACCTCAGGGTTTGCGGAGATTGCCATAACGCAGCCAAGCTTATCTCCAAAATCGAAAATCGGGAAATCATACTGAGGGATACTACACGATTCCACCATTTTAGAGATGGGCATTGCTCATGCGGGGATTACTGGTAAAGAATATATGAAAAAGAAGTCTTAGATACATTGGCTTCGCTTTGATGATCCCTTTGACAAGAAAGTTTTGGATTACCAGCGGTCAACAGGTGAGAAATTCCCCACTTGGCATTCTTTTTTTCTGGGAAAAGATTTATGCATTCAGTCTAAGATTTCCAGAAAATATCAATAACTTTCTCGTAAAAAAATGACTATTGTGGACAAATCAAGAACCAAAGCATATGGATTGAATGATGAATTGCATTAGATTTACACATGAGTACTATTGACTTGAACATTTACATTGTCCTAAACTCCTAGCCCCAGCGCACATCTTCTCTGTGTTTTGGCTTTGACTAGTTGATGAGATAAGCTGTTGATCCTGAACTGCAGGATGCAGAGAGAGAGAGAGAGAGTTGAGTTCAGCATAGCAATTTAAGAGTTTTTCTTTTACAAAATTCTGCAGCTCCAGACATTGTTGAATTTGGATTCCTTTGGCTACCCTTTGCTAGATCATGCAAGCAGTTTATGCCGTTATGGGGAAGTTTCAGATGAAAAATCTGCTGAAATTTTCCTTCTGAGCACCTGAAGGCTATGTGCACTTGGTGCAGACTAGGTATGCTTTCAATATGATCACAGCTGAGAAGGGCGAGATGCATGTACCTTCTAAGTTATTTGTATTATGCATAATGACAAAATTTGATTGCACTTTCAGCAAATTGTCGACGAGAAGTGACAAGTTTGAAGCAGCAGTATGGCCTCGAGTGCACCTAATCAGGTTGTGATGTGCTGGTGGAGATCATCGCCGAGCTCCGTGTACAACGCTAGCGGCAGTCATGGATTCTGTCTCTTTCTGGAGATGATCTGAGGGCGACTCGGGCCATAGAAGGGCAAGGCCGGTATATAGGAAGCAACCCAGCCGACCTCCATGCCCCTTTTGAGGCGTCCGATCGCGAGAAGCAGAGATTGAGGGCTTCGGCTCGATTCAACAAGGTGCTTGGAAATAGCTTCTTGATGTTTGACTAGGCTAGCACCGACTCGAATCCAGACTTGTTTGTGGAAGCGTCTCGTTTCCGCACTGGCTTACCTCTTTTTTCCAGCACGAGCTGGGCAGCTGGCCGTGCGCCGTGATCCTTATTTTTGAAATCTCCCATTTCGATATTGAAACAACAAACAGACGATACTAAGGAGTTTACTTGCAAGTTTGCATCATCAATGACATTATAGATTCCTTCCTCGGGATGGCAGTACAATGGTCCAGGAAGGTCCTAGGTACAGGCACCAAGAAGATCAAATTTATTTGTTACAGTACTCAGGTACGGTACAGTGCTCATTACTCAGGGAATCAGGATTTAACGAGCATTGAACTCCGATCCCTTGTTACTAGCAGTATCTACTTTATCATAATTTGCTTATGATTTCTAAGGCTTGCCAGGATTCATATCCACACCTGCACTTCTGTTAAAGAAACTATGTTTGTGTGTCTACGTTGAAGCAGTGGATGTATTAGCTGATCCTAGCTGGCTTCTGTGCACATTTCAGACAACTTCTCGCGGCATCACCCTACCAGCAGCGGCCGTCTTCCATTCTTGGCCACCAGTGTCGTCGCCGCCATCGACGTCGCCGCCGTCGTCCTTGTCCCAGTCCTTGTAGACGTCGAGGAAGTAGAGCGCGGCGACCATGGCGACGCATGAGGCGCACATGGGGACGGGCCCGAAGAGCCAGAGGAAGACGGGGCAGGAGAAGTAGTACGCGCGGACGCCGAGGGACCAGAAGTAGAAGCCACGGTTGAGCGTGCCGGTGACGTAGTCGGCGGCGCGGGCGGGGCGGCGGTGCGCGCGGAGCGGGACGTTGACGAGCAGGCCCGCGTGGCTGTAGTACCGGATGGACTGCAAGTTGAGTAGGAAGGCCACGAGGAAGCAGACGAGGATGGCGAAGAACTTGGCGGCCAGCGCGGCCTCGCCGGCGGCGCCCACGACGAACGTCTGCCTGCTGGTGCCGTCGGCGGAGCCGGGGCCGGAGCCGGAGAAGAGGCCGTGCGCGGCGGCGCTGGCCATGAGGGCGGCGACGAGGGAGCTGAGCGTGATGGCGACGGAGGCCAGCACGGTGGAGGCCATGATGCTGTTGCGCATCGTCTGCACCGCCAGCACCGCGTGCTTCCCGGACGGCTCCTGCAAGCAATGCGTGCGTCCATGCATGAGAGATTGGAAAGAGGAATTAATGAGAGAGCTGCGGCCATGCATGGATGACGAAGAAGTACCTCCATGATGTGGCGGACCCAGATGCGGCGGTTGATGGCGTTGATGCCGATGACGGTGGTCTCCGGGCGGCTCCGGATGCGGAGGAGCAGCCACAGGTGGTAGCCCAGCATCACAGCCAGCCCAAGAGGCACCAGCACCAGGTCCAGCTGCGACGAACCCCTCTTCATGTTATTGTCGGAGGTCCTTCGATCCAGCCGGAGCTGCAGATACGTGTGGAACTGTGGACTCGTCGATCTGCTACTGGCAGAAGAAGAAGATATATAGGCGGCGTGCGTGAGCGAGATGGCTACCACTACCACTGAGGCACTGATGCGCACTACAGCTGGTGTAGAAGAAAATTGGTGACGACGTAATTCAAGTCCAACTTCCGAAAAGTACAGTACTACTACTATAGGATTCCATCACCTGAATATGTTTTCTGTTTACAACAGATATTGTCTCTCAAAGTAATGTCTTGGATGGCGTGCCAACATTTGCAAATCCAACGAGGTGTCATTCGTGATCCTCCTAGGTCCAAGGTCCACCCACCGCGCCGTCTCCTTGTACTTGGGTTGCGGTACCTCTCTGGATTCTGGAGTAGTGAGTGCAGCTGTCATGGTCATTTTCCAGCGTCAACATCAAGTCCAAGATAAAACTAAGTTTGTTTGTCTGTCTCATCTGATGGTATAACGAACAAAAAGCAACATGCCGGCTGAGATTTACCTTGACGTGGACAGTAGTTTTCTGAATACTGTCCGAAGAACGTGCGCAGCAGTTCCTACCGCGGTTCTTGCCTGAGTGATCCTAGGTCAAGAAGGTGTCATTGCTCACGTCTACAAAATCCAAGGGAGACCAAGGAGGTGTTTGGTTCGACGACAGTAACGCAATCGCAATTGTAATCAGAACACGTTGGTATCGTAATCAATGTAACAAAAACCTTACATTGTTTGGTTTTTACTCTGTAACGGAAACAGAAGCAGTGGAGACAGCAGACAGGCCGCAAGGATGCGACTCCCATCGGGGCTTCTCGTCTCCATCGAGTGGAACGGAAGGAGACAGCAGGCCGTCCGCGAGAATGCGGCTGCGGTCGTCGTCGCCATCGAGCACCCACTCGTCCTCCTAGATCACGGCCGGGCCATCTACGAACGCAATCGCCCTTCGCGTCGGCTCAGATCTTGACCCGCTAGTGTCGAGCTCTGCCGCATCGACTAGTGTCAACCTTTGTCTTCGCGCGAGGAAAGCGCCCGTTGCCGGCGAGGCGGAGCGGAGCGGAGAGAGGAAGAGGGCGAGCCGCTGCCGTCGCCGTCCGTGCGAATGGGAGAATTGTATCGATCTGATACCGGTTGGGGAAGGATCGAGGGAGTCGGTTTTTTATACGCCGGTATCCGATTCCCTGTAAACGGATTACGGGTTGCGCCCCACCAAGCACATGTAACGGATTGAGAATACGCCCGTAATCCGAATGTGTTACAAAATCGCCAACCAAACACGTCGCAAATTCGTTTTCTCCAAACCATCCCACCTGTTGCTTATCTTTATCAATCATAGGGGTGAGAGTGCGTGCGTTGTATGATGTAATTAAAAAAAAGAAAAAAAAAGTCTATCTATCGATTTGCTGTTTATCACGACAATGACATAGACCTTTAATTTGCCAACCATAGACGTACGTGTTCACTTGTTTATGCAAGTATAGTACATCAGCAAATTTCATCACTTGTATGTACTGTACAATGAGCCTAGCTAATTTGTATGCATGCAAATATCGCGCCTAGCTACGAGCCTACGATCTGACTCATCATGCATTCACTCGCAAGTAGTTTGACCTTCGCATGGTTCGTCGTATTCCTACGTGCACGGATTCGCTCGTCCGCGTACGAGGAAGAACGCAAATGTGCTCCACCCTTCTTCTCATCTCGGCATTGACAAAATAGACACGTGGGTGCTAGGAGAAGTAGTCATTGATAGGATTACTCGGAAACATAACAGATGGGATCGACGAAGGGGCGTTTGGCAGGGATTCTTGCCCGGATTCTGCTTCTGCTTCTCATTAAGAACGGTCAAACACCAAAATATAGAAACGGATTCTGCTGAAAACTGACTGAGAATCCATTCTTGTTTTGAAGAGAGAAGCCGAAGCCAACGGATTCTCAGGGTGTGTTTGGTTAGGCTGTGGCTGTGGAAAAAGCTGCTGTGGCTATGGGCTGTGAAAAAAGCTGCTGTGGCTGTGAACTGTGGAAAAAGCTGAAAGCCGTTTGGTTGAAGTAGCTGTGGCTGTGAAAAAGTTGTGAAAATGTCTGTAATACTCCTAAAGGTCTGAGAGACAATTTAGATGCAAATTGATTGTAAAACAATGTGTTGTTCACATATTTACATGAAAACCATCATTTTAAAAACAAAACTTAAAATTTAATTAAATTTACATCTACGTTAACACATGGTTTAAATTTCAAAAAGCTTTTCAGAAATTATCTTTAGTTTTGGGGGTTTTGTATAAAAACGTCAAGACACAAGCTGGTTTCAATGGGTTAACACATTTTTGTGAGGGTCTTTCTGCAAAAGCTAGTTCCAATGTCTTTCTCCTCTGGTCCGGCGCGTTCATTCCTGCAAAAGCTCGAATCGCTGGCCATAAGGATTGGTGGAGATGTAGTTTTGACAAGCAAAAATGGAACCACAACGCGGTGTATGAGTTGATTGCGTGATGAATTTGGCCTCACACGTGGTTTGCATAACGAATTTCATCAATTTGCGGCTAGGGTTTGAATGTTGGGGAAAAAAATAAAATCCCAATCTAGAGCTCACCGATGGCTATGTTAGCCCACGGGGAGATTGAGCAGAAGCCGCATCTTCAAAGGAGGGCACCGAAGGAGGGCGCGTCTTCATGGGGCGGCGCCGGAGGAGGGCGCGTCTTCACGGGTCGGCGCTGTCAACGAATCTCGGCGGATGCGGCGAGCAGCAGCTAGACGCGGGGGAGGGAGGACGTGAGCAGCAGCACGACGACTCGGCGGAGGGAGGACCGGAGGATGTGAGCAGCAGCACGACGACTCGGCGGAGGGAGGACGCGAGCAGCAGGACGCGGCGAGCCGCCGGCGAGGAAGGAAGAAGCTTTGCATGGTGTCGCTCCCTTCTGTTCGCGCGAGAGGAAAAGAAAACGAACCGGTATGCAACTTACCGGTGGCAGGCGGGTAATTTCGAAGAAAATCTCACCGCCACAGCCGCTGAAAGCACCTATGGAGTGGCTGTGAGCATTGCACTGAAAAAAAGCTGCTTTCTTGCAAAGACAATCTGTGTAGCCGGAGCCGGAGCCTTTGGTTGGCTTTTTGTCTTTTTTAAAAAGCCACAGCCTCTCAAAGACCAACCAAAGGCACCTCTTTCCCCCGTACTTGCTTGGCCCCACCTAAACTTTAACTCAAATGCTTGTTTAAAAAACCTATAGATAACAAACCGAACGTTCGAATTATGAACCAATACACCATTGCGATCGTTGGAACGAGATCTTTAAAACTAGAACCCACTTGACTTTATTTTGCAAACTTTTTTTAAAAAAATATTCAAACTTATTTCATCTACTTATATTTAATTCATTTTCTTCACTTTCAATATGGTTAAGGTCTAGGTTTAATTTTAAAGATATTGCAGTGCATAATTTATTTTAAAAAAATCAGGATAAGCTGTTTTGCCAAACGGCTTTACTAGATAAGCTGTTTTGACAGAATACGGAATAAGCCAGAGAATCTATTTTGCCTCAGAATCCAGTGCAAAAGTTGTTTTCTACATAAACCGAAGCCCTGCCAAACAGGCTCTGTATAGTAGTATTCGGTGGGAATATATGTGTGCGTACGACGCATGGAACTTACACAGCCCAGACGTAGGAGGTATCAATTCCATGTTTGGATCATGGGCACCGTTCACGTCTATTTCCTAGTAATTTTGTTTTTTAAAAAATAAAACTGTTTAGTATGCTATCATGAAACAGTAATTTTTCAAGCTAATTTAACAATAATTTTTCGAGATGCGATTATGCCAATCAGCGAATGTAGGCCAGTAGATGAAAAAAGTAGATGATGCTACTGATTCGCTGACTCGTGGGCCCGTGTGGCCAACCGTTCGTTACGTTATCCGCGAAATGTATAATCCTAGCGCGGGCGTGGTGGCTGACGTGTGGGTCCCGAACCACGATGCCTCGCCTCGCCGCCGCCGCCGCGGCCTCCGCGCTCCCGCTCCCTCGTTCTCCGGCGGCCGCCGCTCGCCTGCTTGTCGGCGCGCCTACTCGCGCCCTATCCTCCGCTTCCGCTTCCACCTCCTCCCCTCCACGTCGCGGTGCGCCGGCATGTCGCCGGCGCCGCCTGTGCTCCTCCTCCGCAGCCACAGCGGCGGCGGTGGAGGAGGCGCGTAGCGGGCGGAAGCAGCTGGGCATGACGCCGCAGCTCTACGAATACCTCCTTGCCAACGTCCGCGAGCACCCCGTGCGCCCTCGCTCTCCCAACCCTCCATTTTAAGGCGAAATTCTGCTTGGTTCTGACCGATTAGTGTGGGCTTTGTTCATTTCGTCACCGACGGTTTCAGATTCTCCGAGAGCTTCGCGAGGAGACGGCAGCAATGAGAGGGAGCCAGATGCAGGTGCGTAGTAGTATAGCTGTAGCTGTACTGTACATTGTACAACATGTCATGGCTGTGCTGGTCATGTTGGTTGCATGGATAATTTTGTAGTGTGTTTGTGCACTTTATGCTAGAACTTCACCGTCCGTCCCGGTGCCAGAAACTCAAAGTATTTTATGCGTGCTTTGCAGCTCCAGTCTGGCTTCTGCAATTTGCAGTTGCTAAATGTCCGCGTCCTTGTTTGTTTTGTTAGCATTGTCACCATGTGTGTCCTGCTGCATATGCAAGGAATGCTCATTTGTTATAGCATGCTCTTCAGGATGTGCTGCATAGATCACGTGTGTGATCTTTCTTTTTTTTCTGCACTTATGGGAGCACTTAATCATCTCTCCAAGTACCAAAAATCAAAATGTGTTGTAGGCTGTTGCAGCTCCGGTATGGCATTTGTGATTTGCAATTCCTAAACATACACACCCATGTTAGGTATGCCACCAAAACAAGATAGTATAATAAAAGCTTAGTTCATGCATATTTGCAGAAGACAGCAACATGAAGGTACACAACAATGCTAACAAAACTAAGGTTTCCATTAAACTTTATAAAACTATGATACTGGTACATTGGAGTATTCAATGTGTGTTACCTAAAATAGCATGTTTGAAAAACTATTGCTTCTGCAAGTACTCCTATTCAGACCTTACACCCGAAAAATATGATCCATTGTGGGGGTTGAGAGATAACGATTGGCACTGTACCATTTTATTTCCCTAGTATTGTCTTTTATCTTCTTTGTAACATAACGAGTTGGCAAGCAAGATTCACTTCATGCACCTTGTTTTTCTGAGAATGTGATAACAATTACTGTTGGTACTTACCTTAATCCAAATTATGTGTTTATTTTTCAAAGAAAAAAAGTACAAAGTGTTCGTTGTCTGTTTAATCTGGCTTCTTTGTCTTGGTAGGTTTCTCCTGCGCAGGCTCAGCTGTTAGCAATGCTTGTGCAAATTCTTGGGGCACGGCGCTGTATTGAAGTTGGTGTCTTCACTGTATGTGAATTCAGATCTTTGTGATTCAGAATTTCACTTTCCTCAACGTACCAAATTCCCACCTTCCACTCCCTATCAGGGACATTGTAAAAATTTACAGCCTCTTCGAACCAGAGCATGTTATATTAATGTTCAGACCTCTACAAGCTAATCATTTGCTCTATTGGGGTGTACCATTGCCTTCAAAAGTATGAAGAAATGTATATATTTGTTTGCACATATAAATAATAAAAAAACAAAAATCAATGGTATCCATGTAATGCTGAATCGTGTGCCCTACATTTATTTCCTCCTTTCAGTAAGGACAATAGTATCCATTGTTGCAATAGAAAGTGTTCATTGTAGACCTTGTGAAAATAATTTCTACTCTGCTCTATGGCAGTTCCATTATCCTTTTCAGCATTGCTTTTATCTTTCTACAGGGTTATTCATCATTAGCTGTTGCACTAGCACTCCCTGAATCTGGTCACTTGGTTGCTTGTGAAAGGGATGAAAGATGTCTAGAAATTGCCCGGAAATACTATCAGCGTGCTGGTGTTGCACACAAGGTGATTCTTTGTTGTGATTCACTTATTAATCCATGAATAAAAGCTTAACAAAGTGCGCTTGATTTTGAAGCCAGTTCAAGAAGTTTTTATCGAATCAAGTAAAGATGCTTAAAGTAGTCTATAAAGACCTTGTTTCTTGTGCAAAATTGAATTACTTCTCAGTCTTTTTCCTTATGTTATATGTTTCATTGTTCTTAAATTTGTTTCACATTGTGTTGAGTTCCGTGGAACACAATGGTTCATGATTAACTCTTGATGCATTGCATATTTGCGTTTAATTTATTAGAAATCCATCTTCATGACATTAACCAGTATTTGCTCATTCATAGCCCACCCCTATGCATTTATTGAATATTGAGTGTTTGGAACTTATCTTCAATTTTTAATAATCATCTAGTGTAAGACTTAGTTTTTATTCTAGAATTCTATGTTGATGAATGTGTTATTCCTTAGATTGATGTGAAACATGCTTTAGCTGTGGATTCACTAAGATCACTGCTCGATTGTGGTGAAGCTTCCAGGTATACTGATTTATGGTTTAATATAGTCCACAGTCATACAACTTAACCTCTTACATTTCTATCTAACCTGTACATTTCCACCTTTTCCAGTTACGACTTTGCATTTGTTGACGCTGATAAGAGAATGTATGAGGAGTATTTCGAGATTCTATTAAAGCTAGTAAGATTTAACGTTTGGTCCATCATGTTGGTTATCTGAACACAAGTTGTCGTACTCTCTAATTTCCTCTAGAGTGTTTTCCTTTTTTTTTTTTAATCCTCCTGTTGCTCAAAAAGTCAGAAGAAATTGGTTCTCTGTAGAAGCTTTCTTGCATTAACTTTGGTTTATAATTTCGGTACGTATCAATCGTAGCATTTATGTTTTTCGCATCTTGACATTTCATTTTATTCTGCTGTAGGTACGAGTTGGCGGTTTAATTGTAATGGACAATGTCCTTTGGTATGGAAGGGTTGCTGATCCAGCGGTTAGTTAGAATGTTTTTGTGATTTGACGTGTTTGTGTTACAGTAGATATCACATACTTCTCCCATCATTTTTTAGGTTGATGACCAAAAGACAATCAGTATAAGGAACTTCAATAAGAAAGTTTTGGAGGATAAGCGTGTTGATATCAGCATGGTCTCTTTTTCTGTCCTTTGTAATATGTTTACACATGGTTCATTGCATTTGTGTTTTTGACCTGTAAATGTTTATACAATGTTTTAGTTTCCTGCACAATTCTTTTATCCTTTAGATTGTGCTAACAACACGAGCTCTCGATTGTAAAAGCACTGAAACGATCTCTATTGAACAATTGCATTTTATTCACTGAAAAACTTTTCAGGTGCCTATTGGGGATGGGATGACAATTTGCCGGAAGCTAGTAGATACCTGACTTCACAACATGTTATGTTGCTGCTGCAAACATCCCCACACTGCGGCCAAGCCTTGAAAGATCAAACTGCTATCAGGTGATCAATAAAAGGATTAGAGGTGGTGCACTATTGGGATTTAATCATATCCACAGATGCAGCAAGTGAGCCTGACCCCAAGACTACTAACCGCTATGGTGAAACAGATGGTGCATCAGATATATTTTGTTGCACTGTAGAGTAACATCACATGGCTATTCTTGATGGACACTGATTTGCTCCTCGGACAGCAGGGATGAGCTTATCCTGCAGTGAGTTGTAGACTCGAGCGCGGATGCCATGGTGTTTGGTTGATGGTCCAGTTTGTAACTTCCTTTGGGAGGACAAGCCAACGGCCGACATATCTGATACTTGCAAAGCTTATGGATGCACTTTTTCAGATGTAGCAGTGTTTCCTACCGTCTGAATTTGGTTTCAACAAGGTATCCCAGAAATTTGTTTAGAAGGGGTTCGGTGCAGAAAGCCCTGTTAAACTGTTACGAAATAGTTGCTCACATGTGCTTAGGCTAGTTCTTCCAAATGTCCGGCCAAGTGTTACTCCCCATTGTTCCTCTAAGGCTCTAAGGTCACTGACCACTGATGTTTAAATCGTGATCAAGCCGTAATAGCAATGTTCACTTATCCTTTGTGTGACAACTTGTGCACAAACAAGTATTTGCAAAAACCTTCTACAATCAGAATATGAGTTGTTAGTGTTAGTCAACTTCATAAACGCCCATGGCAAATGAACTGATGTCAAAGTTAAGTTCGGATTCAAATATCCTTAGATCACTAACAACTACGCAAGTTGATGATTAGTCTTTAACAGCATAGTGTGTCTAAGCCAACCGGACGTAATGATTAATAGAAACAAGCACAAACAATGGAGAAACGCACATTTCCAGCATAAAGTTTCTCGTCTTTGCACAAACAGCTTTTATGGATATCTAATAAAACAACTGAATGATCACCTCCATATCCTACAGCCACAAATCTTCCTATGGTAAAGTAATATGGAAAACATTTCCTTGTTCTACATCCACAACAGCCTAACAAACAACTTCAACAAATTCAGCTGAAGAACACAGCTGCAATGATCAGAATTGATGATGCGAGGACCCTGGCGCTCCACTGAGCTGCAGCTTGTGCCGACGATGTGCTGTTTGACTGGTGAACTTGTGGCCTGGGAAGTTTACAGAACAGAATGTAAGTTGCAGGTCAAGAAAAAGATTCAAGGAATGTTCAGCTGAAACATACTTTTGCCTTTCTTTCAGAACACCGCAGTAGAGGGCGTTATCCGGCTTGACCATTTCGGTGATGTTGTACCCCAGTGGATCAGCGACTTTCACATAGACCTCCTGCCCTCTGTACCAGTTATCCAGCTTTTCAGCGCGGAGATTCCAAATGCCGACATTGTCCAGAGAGACTAGGACCGCAGTCCAGCCTCCGGGGAATACCTGTTTGGAATTGCAAAATCCAGAATTTTGGTTGGTCAGAATGTTCAAGGATGCAGGTGTATAAAGTACAGAACTTCAATGCATGAAGAGAGGAGATAATCTTGCAGAAGTTTATGTACCTGAGTAGTGCTCCGAGAGATGGCATCCCACTTGTTGTATTCACTCCTTCTATCTGGTGTCCACTCGCCATAATCCATCCTGAAATTTACAAAATGGAAGTATTTTTCATGTGCCAATTAGATATGAAGACCAGATAAAGCTGAATAATGTAATGGTTTAGCACATACCCAACAACAAAGAATGAATAACCATCCAGATGGTAGGTCTGAATATCAGTATCATTGTTCTGGAAGATAATTTCAAGGAAGCCCTTGTAGGATGCACTCAACACAGATGAAGCTATCCTCGCTGGTGCATTGCTTGGTATTGTGGGGAAGTCAGTTGTATAGACTCCAGTCAGGTTGTGGAGGTCAGCAAGTCTCAGTGGTGTCTCAGGAGGAGAGTATGAGATCCTATTGATTGTCTTTCGACGCTTCCCATTGACGCGCAAAGCCACTTCGTTCTTTAAAACGAAGGTCTGGGTGATGTTGATCGAGCCGTAGTGGAATGATCCCTGTGGGTTTGCACGGGCAGCACCAGCGCTCGTGTTCATTCTGAAAGTATAATGCAATGGATCTTAATTTAGAGCATACTAACAACAGATAAATTCATTCAGTTAAAATAGATATTACTAAAAAAAACAGCAGAAGAATAGGATGTGCTGAATGAGATCGGAATCCAAGGTAACTCAAAGGTATTTCCATGCCAACAACACAATATTGTACACTCTTGTAATGTCATGTGCACTGACCTGATAGACTTTGCCTGGTTCATAGAGTAGGACTTGTCATAATAATCATTTGGAGCATCCGGGAGAGGGCCAGAAGCGCCACCTTTCGAGTTTGAGTATTGAAGGATGGCTACACCGGTAACCTCACTCCACTGAGGGTTGCTTATAAACCTTGGGCTTGCTACAATGTAGTAGTCAGTGCTTGCATTTTGGTCCATGGTCACCAAGAAAGAATAGGACTGTCCAACATGGATATCAAGGTTGGTAAAGTTCTGCTGATTAGTGTAGGTTCCTTCGGCCTCTACTAGACGCATGTTGTGATTCTGGATCCTGAAGTTGAGGCTAGTTGAGATGCCGACATTGTGGACACGGAATCGATATGTTTTGCCTGTTCCACAAAATTAGATAATTATACTTCACATGACAGATGATAGTGATGAAGTATTTATAACTGATTGAATGATAAGATGCATCTGTAATCTTGACATTTACTACTTCGTTTGGATTTCCATCTCAAATTAATTAATGGGAGTATCTAATATTTGCCAGTGGCCAAATTGACAACAAGTTGAAACATAGCATATCCATTTGAAAGAGCATGTTTATCATTCATCTAATGTTTGCCTATTATTAGACTATTAAGTACGAACATAGAGATCTGCAAATTTACAAGCAGATAATATATAATTAACCTGGCTCAACTCCAACAATTTCATACTGAAGGCCATCAGGAACCAGTGTAGTGTTATATCTGTAAGGGGCCCTTCCGTTGATCAGAACTGCATCTGGTACACCAATATCCTTGCCATCATTTAACATGTTCCTCAATTCCTACAAGAGACAATTGTCACATTACAATAAGAATATACAAATCATTGCTTAAACCAAAGGTGAAACAAGTCCAGTGTTGACACTTCGTGCAGGACACCAATTCTTTTGGGTGAAATGATACACTAGATTAGTATCCTGCCGTGATGTTAAATAAGAAAAATTGAGAATAGAATCTGTTATTAATGTTAGTATTGTGCTTAATATATGTTGCATGACGAGAAAAATCTAACCATGCATTCCGCATTAACCTATGTATCTGGAAAAAACATTAACATAGATGTGAAACACAACACTCCCAATTGCATTGACAGTATCATCCTTTTTCGTGACTATATATGTGAAACACAACACTCCAATTGCATTGACAGAAAGAAGTCCTTACAATGTGGCTCTTGGTGTACCAGTCTCCGATGAACAGGGTGATGTCGCCGTCAGGACGGTCAAAGGGAACAGGCACGATGGCGCGGTTGTTGACGGTGATGGGGCCGTACCCGCCGGCAGCGCGCTGCAGGCCGAGGGATGGGAAGTAGAAGAAGCTGCCGATCTGGTCCTTGAGCTGGAACTGGTAGGTCCAGTTCCAACCGGGAGGGATCGGACAGTTCGTGCCCGCGACGCCGTCCTGCCATGAGTTCATCCTCATCTGAATGCCATCCCTGCAATTGCAAGAGAAGAGAAGTCATTTCAGTTGCCACGAGTGGATTAAAATTGGCGCCAATGCAAGTCCAATTTGAAAAGTGATACTTTGCAAAAGCAACCCTGATGTATTAAGCATTTCTAACATCTTCTCAAGCATAATTAAACATTCCCAGTACTCCAGTTAATTAGTACTAATTAACAAGAATAAAGCTTGGGTAGAAGGTGTTTGACGCATTTTATTGGGTACAGGCGTACTTCAAGGATACACTTCAAAATAACAGAGTTGCTGATTTTTTTTTTCAGCCACGAATCAGAGCAAACGACATGTAGGCATGAAGGAACGCATTAATAAAGCTGGCACCGAATGCAGCGCTGATGCATGGCTCCTGAGCACATCAATAGGAAAGAAAATGATGCTCCTGTCCATATGTTTATGGCAATGATCAATTATGCCCATAAATCACTCACGCACGCAAGGCAGTTACTTGATACCACGCCTAACAAAGAATGGAAATACAGCTTAAGATCCACCATAATTCAATCATAAATCTATCACATATGGAAGCTGTAAATACGGCTAAGGAATGGGATCCTCGTCTGCTTCTACATTATAAACAATTTGCAAAGAAATGATTCGGTAAAAAGATCAACCATGACTATCACAAATCGTAAATCCTTATGACTCTCAATAAATGAAAATGCATACGAAACATAACGGAAAAAAACATTGTTGCACAAAATATTTCTGCAGGAGACGATAAAAACTCTACTACTTGAGATCTGCTGCATCATGATGAACAGATCTGAGCGTGTAAAGATCAGAGGCAGAAGTATCAAGTACCAGGTGATGAGGAGGGGCTCATCCAGGTTGTTTTGGACGTTAATCCTCACGTTCTCGTTGGTCGTCACGTTCAGCAGCGGCCCGGGGAACTGATTGTTTATCGCAATCACCTGAAAAAGAATCAAACTTTTGCACCTGAGACCACAGAATTTTGCATCTCCAAGTATAAGTCATCGCAAGAAAATCACACATTTTGTTTATGATCGGCGACGTGTAAGGAAAAAACAATTGCGAGATCTTCGTTTTGATTTGCACTAAAAATAAAGAGATCCACCAAAGAAAAAAAAAGATCCCAAAAATATATACTTTTCGGAACCTGGAAATGTATAGCCCCCATGAGGGATTGTTTCATGCGAGTGCACACAACAAGAGTTTCAGACATGTGTAACCGAATCAAAAGACAAATAAAATCCGAAAGAAATCATTTTTCAGTGAGTAATGAACTGCCTTGATATCAAGAATTGAAAGGACTTGCTGAACCCACTTCACGATCAAACAAAAGTGAATTATTTTCTTGCAACATCGTTGCAGATTTATTTTGAATCAAGCGGGCGTTACAAAGTTCTTAGGACAAAAGTCCTTGCGAGAAAACATAGAACCGAAACGGCCGCGACGAGATCGTGCTATGGAAACTGCTCATGCGGCAGTGAACAGAGGAAGGAAAAAGGAAGCATTTTTAAGGCAGGTTCCTCAGGTAAAACGTCAAGAACTCGAAACGAATCAAAAAGGTGATCTTTTCCTTCGGGAGAACAAGATCTCCGAACCCCGGAAACAAACGGTGAAGAACAAGATCGAGCGAAATCCCGTGAAGAAAGTTCAGAAGAAATCAAGAACTCACACGCGGCAGGAAGAAACAGAGGAGAGAGAGAGGGAGAGGTCAGAGGTGACAGGAACAAGTACGTGCCTTCTGGGCGGGGCCGAGGGGCTCCAGCGTGAGGTACGACACCTCCCACCGCACCTCCGCCTGCGCGGCCGCGGACGCCATGGCCGCCACGAACACCACCACGGCGGCCGCCATCAGCGCCGCCATCGATGGCTGTCCTGCGCTGCGCTTTACCCACTCCCTCTCGTCCTGCGTCGTGTGAGCCAGCAGCAAAGGGGGTTTGGGCGTTTGGCGTCTCTTGGCGTGGGGTTTTGAGCTATAAAATGTGGCAGAGAGAGAGAGACGACGTCACAGCAGGGCATCCAAAACCAAACACCAATGAATGAGAGAAAGGAGGTTTCAAAGGTTCCTTTTCATTTATGAGCACAGGCAAACATATAATAATTGTGAAAATACAAATATGCTATATCTATATCGTTTGAGGATTTGCATTCATTATTAGCTAAAAAGGTGGTTGCGGGTTTTGAACTGCCCGATTGAGTACCAGACGGTCAGGATTAAAAACGGTTACCGATTATACGGTTACCGGTTACACGGTTACCGGTTACACAGAAGTTGCGGCTAGTCATCGGACAACATCATTTACACAATATGCGCAAAGATGGTTGTAACGGGGCGTACGTTCGCGAGATAATACGGTTACATACTTGCATGTAGTTGCACGTGTCGTAGTGATTATGCTAAGTCGCTATAGTCCACGTACATATTTTCACCTGTAACAATTCAAATAATGCGACGAGCCGGACAAACAATTTAAAAGATTACGCGTGCTCCAAATATTAATAAACTGAAACACGATAGTAATAAGCGTAAGTAAAAAGTGTCATTTTACATAACAATTCACTCCCTCCTTTTCAAAATAAATGGTGTTTTAGGTCTGGTCAAAGTTAGATATCTTTGACCATCAGTTTTAAAAAATTATTTGGTATAACAACATGTGACTTATATATTATAAAAATATTCTTATGCATATCTAAAAAATAAATGTTTTAGTTTTAAATCATTTTTTGGAGACTTATGATCGAAGGTAGAGATATTATAAAATTTATTTTCAAAACGGTAGGAGTCTTTTTTTTTCTCCCGTGTCCTCAATAATTTTCTCCACGGGAGGGGAAATCTGCATAAAACCGCTAAATAATAATAGGGGTGTTTTTGCAAATTGAGTGCGTTCTCAAAATTTCAAATGCCACGTGGAAGAAACCCATGGAGCAAAGGGTATGGAAATTGAATGGTCAATTTTGGTAATATCTCCCACAACGTTCATCAATTAACTGCTTAATAATCCGCCCACAGCATCAGCGGCATGAACCACCGGCCTCTCCGGCAGACGTCGCTGTGCAACTTTAGCAACAGATCTCTATTTACACGTCATTCAACAAACACGCCAACTGATTTCTGGACACAAATACAAGTCCAAGCAAACCTAAAAGCACGGTTCATGTGATGCGAGTGCTCTTCAGGTCAAGGGCAGTAAGAACATGCGTCCAGTGTGATGAAGCTCAGCATTTTACACAGGCGATATAATATGTGCATCCTCCAAAGATATGCCGAACCAACAATCCAACCTGACTAAGAATTGTAGCCGTCTGTGGTGGGACACTAAGGGAAATATTTTTAAACTGTAAATCCAGATCAAACCAGCAAAGCATTTTAATGACAAAATATGATACACATCCCACGGGCTAATGTAAAGCTGGAGCGCGTATATTCATATCCAAAAAAGAAAGAAATAACATTTTCACAACATTGTGATATCTGCAGGGTAAATCACATTGGTCAACTGATGACAGGCAGGCAAAGAGCATTGATCATCAAAGCAAAAAGGGCAGATATCCCTTGGCGCCATCCTTGCCTGTTGTTATTACCCTATGGTGGAACTGAAAACTATGGCACAGTGAGGCTGGCCGTCTTTAAACATTGGGAGGTGGCCAGATCTTCCCAAAGAGCTCCTCCACACGGCGTGCTTGGTTTACGTATCCCTCCAATCCCGATGCAAGCAGTTCTTCAGCAGCTGGTCCCATTGCAGCTGCTAGACTCAACTGGTCCCACTTCACAAGCTGCATACATCATTCAAGAGAAAGTGTGGAACATCAATCAGCTTAATAATATCAAAAGCAAATGAGAATTGTTTGATTCTCTATTCTTCTTTTTTTTTCATGAAGTTTATAGGAGAATTGTTTTGATTTACCAATTCTGAAAACAGATTTTCCCTGCAGGCCATTCAGTTTGTTAGTTGAATCATGGTTATAAGCATCCACATCACTTTTCTTTTGAAAGGTGATAGGTAAAAGGACCCAACTTCGAAGCAATACTCGGTGATACAAAAGGATCCTACAGATATTGTCCCAGCCTGCAAATGCATTTCTATGCTGGCTTCTCTCTAGATTGATCTAGTGTCATGCGGAAATGCACCTGCCTAGTAACAATCAAGACACATCATCACTCTTACAATTGACTCGTGCAGCGGATAATATTTGGAAAGTAAAAATGTGTTGTTTTATTTACCCTAAAGTCTTAACAGTGCATGATATTTTTTTGTCACGATACTGTTAGGGTTCAGACATGAATTTGGCGCAAGACCCAGCATAAGAAGACAAACCTCCTCTTCAGTGAAGTTGTACATCTTGCCAATAGCAGGTGTTAACTTTGGGACATAACCATACTTCTCGTCAGGATCAGTGACAGATTCTTCCAAAGACTGCAATATCTTTAGAGGTGCAATGATGTAATCAATCCTACATTTTTTTCAAAAAAAGAAGAGAGATTCCGATGTTAACACCCATGACTTGTGGACCGGTACTTGAAACCAGCAAAATGAAGTAGCAAGAATGTACCCCAGGAGGCTAAATACATCTTGCTTGTTCCGCACAGCAGCAGCCATCAACTTTGTTTTATATCCATTTCTATGAATATAGGCATATACTTTCTTCACCTGCACTTACAATTCAGGTGTACCAATTCTATTTTAGCAAGCAGAAAACGTCAGTCGAGACAATATGGAGAGAATTAGCATGTTAAGGGCCGACATGAGTCCTCAAGTAAGTGCACTGTTGTCTATTCCTAAGCCATAACCCTTTATATAGATGCCTTGTTAATTATACATTTCCACTGAATTACTGTATGAAAAAACTGGCAGGCCAGTACATGATTTGCTCAAAATTGCTGACATTAAGAAGTTAATAATGAAATCTAACATAATCACGAATACTGAAACAAAATGAAAAGATAACTGAAACTAACCAAAGCAAGCCCAGCATCTTCTCCCTTCTTCAAAGCTTCGTCTACCTCTGGGTCACCAGAATGATTCCTCGCCCAATCCTGGATAGTTTGTGGTTAGGAGTTAGGACATAATCTTGTTTCAGCACATGATCATGATAAAATGAAATATATCTCAATGAATTTACCCGAATCCGCCCCACAAATATCTGTACAACAGATGCACCGGCCTGTGCTGCCGCTGCTGCTTGTGCAAAACTGAAGAACAATGATCAGTTACCAAAAAAAAAATGTGTATAAGGTCACTCTTATTAACTATTAGGTCAGAGACTCAAGAGTTCCATATTCAGCAACAATGAATTGCAAGGGTAATATCAGCGTACATTGCAACACTAATTTCCATTTTTAACACCGCTCTCAGACATTGCCATCAATCCATCATATAATCTTGCGTAAATTACAATAGTAAGTTCCATATTCAACACTGCTCTCAGACATTACCATCATATCGTCTTGCGTAAACTGCAACACTAAGTTCTATATCTAACATTCCCTCAAAAAAAAAGTTCTATATCTAACATCTCTCTCAAATGTTACAATCATGTCACCTTGCGTAAACAGCAATGCTTAGTGCACCTGCAACAGTGCAGGCCCTTAAGTGGTAAAATGTTCTCAGCCGAATGGAATAATTATATATCACAAGACAGATTCAACAGGAGACCTACAGTTGTGCTAATGCAAAAGCACAGTATGCAAATATGTTGAGAAATAATCTAAATGAATTTTCAGTTGTCACAGGTTTTAGGCTTTTAGTGCTTTTCAATGCTATTGCCAAGCTTCACTACTGGATGCAGTTCTCCTGTCCAAAATGGGTACCACAAGCACCCAAACTTTCCCAAATGTTAGGAAATAAGGCCAAAAAGGGAAATAATCATACAGTTTCTCCCTCCAAGCAATACTGATCAGGAGAAAAGCAAAAAAGAAGAAAAAAAAAGAAAGGATTTGCTACCTGTAAACAAATGTCAAATGTGTTTGAATTCCTTCCGACTCAAGCAACCTTGAAGCCTCTATACCCTACTTGTAAGTAAGTAAGTAAGTAGACAATGAAAGGCTTATACAGAGAGCATCCATCAAAGTAAATACAGAGTACCGTGTAGCATACTTACTTGCCATGTAGCGGGTATTTTGAATAATAGGCGTTCAGATGAGACATCATGCTGATTGTACAGATTCAACAATTCATGCACCTGAACATAAGTATACCAAACTTTAATGAAATTGCGACTGAGGAACATAGATTTTATCAGAGAGCTAACAGTGTTCTTTCTTAATCACAAGCATCAGCCAGATATGGATAAGACAAATCTTTGAATACCAATACACAGATAAAAATTGCCTTACATGCTTGTCCTAGCTTCACCAAATAGGCACTTCAGTTCAAAAGTAACATTAGGACGGAAGTGTGATTTATGGAACAATTAGAAGTGAAGCGAATGTTGCGGAAAAGCAAAGAGTCAGAAATATTGATCTTAGTACTATGGTGCTCAGGTAGATTGACAAACTGAACATTGAGTACATGACAGAGATGAAAGGTATGGAAATCATTTGAAAAATAGCAAAATCATTCTAAATATATGTTACAGAAAAACGCTCAATCAAGAGTTCAAGTTCAAGATCTTGAATTACAAATTTGAAGTATAAGAAGAAATGTCAACGGTTAATCAGTTGACTCCTACATATTCAACAAGTTGTTACTAAGTAACTTAACCAACTGTTGCCCGTCAGAAAAATAAATAAATCCTTGTTTCGTGAGATTGCAACTTTAATTTAAATACTAAAGCTAACTAGCTTAATGATCGTTAATCAATTTTGTTATAGAATAATGTGATGGAAGTAAGCTATCACAGAGAAGTGTGTCACAGACATCAAAATAAATCAGTACTACTAATCGTAATATTCATCCTAGTAAGCTATAGGATACAGCTGATATGTGTCCCCACTGTATTTCAACAAGTCAACTCTCTTTAGAACTGGACGTTATGCCACAAGAAAAGCTTTTCTTTATACCGTGGTGATGTTGAGCTATGATTGTGCATAATTTGCAAGTAATTGGTAAGATTAGGGATTATCATTATCACTATTGTGTACACTGGTGTCATGCTGCTGGTGCTTAACTAGGTCAGACACCAAGAAAGCTAATATGATGCAGGTATTGATAGAATGAATTTTTAATTATTTGATGCAATTATGGTCACGCATATAACCTTCTAAGCACACTATAAGTCAAGCAACATGAAAAGAAAAACAAGGAATAAAAGCTCATACCCTCTGGATAATGCCCTGGGTATCATAGGCCAACCGTGCATCTATTTCAGTCGAAACACGTCCAGGAACTTGATGAGCTAGTTCGGCTCCAACATTTGCCAGGGCCTGTCAATTTTATTCTTGATTCAGCTCCGAGATAGCTAAAAAAATGGTTGTACTGAAACCCAAAACGTGGTATGCAGAACCTTGGTCAGGTAACAGGACAGCCGGGCCTCGGGCTTCTCCAATGCGTTGCATTCACCATCTGCCAATGCAGTATCTATAGCACTCTACAACAACCGAATAGCCCGAACAGCAGACATGTTACTCTTCCAGTGCAAGATTAACTGATTAATTAAGAGACATTTCAATAGCATCAGCTCCTCACCTTGAACTTGGTATCTGGGAGACCTGCGATCCCAAGCAGCAGTGATGAGCTCACCGTAGCTGCCGTCGGCGCAAACCTGCAAATTTTCACAGTAGCGCAATGAGTAAACCTTGGTCAACCCGCCAAATTCAATGGGACAAACAAAAGCAATGGATGAAACGACTATTACTTCTCGAAATCATCGAAGACGACGGTGTCTGGCACGATCTCGCTGAAGCCAGCAACCGCATCGAGCTCAGTGACAACCTCTGCGTCCAACGAAAGCGAAATCAAGAATCAAGAACCGCAATTCATGATTCACAAGAGGCTGCAGAGCAAACGGAAGACAAAGATGACCAGTACCGCCTACGGGGGAAGCTGGGGCGTTGCCGGCGGCGGCCCGCGCCGCAAGAGCCATCCTCCTGATGCTGAAAGTCACAGGCTGCGCCGACCTTGAATTCCATCTGCCGACCTGAAGCAGCGACAAGTGACGGGTGAAACCGGGGGACGGGTACCACCAAACGACGGCGAGGAGCGGTCGAATCAGGGAAATGGGAGTTCGCTGGAGAGAGAGGGAGCGAGAGAAAGTACCTGGCGGGAGGAAGCTAGGAGGGAGGAGGCAGTGGGCGTGGAGATGGAGAGCGCCATGGGGGGTTGGGATCGGAGTTGGTGGAGGCCGCGAGTGAGGGTGGGGAGTGGAAGCAGAGAGAAAATAAACAAGGCAGGATCGCAAGCAGCAGCGAGAAAAAATAATTAAGGCATTGCTAAATGACAGCATTGCCCTCCGGTATGTTTGAGAATTCTCCATGTTGGTTTTTCAGTAATTCTGTCTTTCCATTCCAAAATGACATGGAGTAGTGTTTGATTGATGTTCATTTATCAATATTATCTAAAATTAAATTTGTGTTGTATTTTCTTGCCCATCTTATAAAGCAATATTCAGGCTCATATAATACGATAAAACTTAGCAATAAAACATACATGTTAATCATGAAATCTGGAACTTAAGCAAAGGAAAAACAACAACACCTCACGGAATATATGCATATATGTGCAGAGTAACTGAGTGACATTGTAGTCTAAACCCTTAAAGAACCAGTTTAGAGAAAAATGATTTTCACCTACCAGAATCTACCCACCTGTATATCAACCTTTGATTAGGATCTATCTCCTTTTAATCTACCGTCCAATCCTGCCAAAAACGGCCTCACAGAGTAGCCATGGGACATAATGGACGTTACATCGTCATCCGCAGTTCAAAAAACCTGACATCGTGAATACTTTTCGCACCCGGCCTTGTTTCTCACCCGCGATCTCCCACCTCCCCAATTTCCTCTCACCTTTCCTTCCCGTTCTTCCTTCGCTTTCCAAATCTCTCGCGATTCCCGAGCGGGCGAGCAGCAGCGCGAAAGAGAGAGACGGAGGGAGAGGAAGGGAATCTAGGGCTGCGGCGCCGACGGCCGGGGTCGGCGAGTGGCGGCGCTGCGGGATCTGCGGCGGCCGGGGTCGGCGACGAGACTGAAAGGGGGCGACGCAGCGCGCGGCGAGACTAGGGGAGGCTCGGCGGCGGCGAGGTTTGGCTGGGCGGAGCCGCGGCGGCGACGAGGTTGTGCTGGGCGGAGGCACGGCGGCTCCCTGTTCAAGTGCTCAGCCAGCTCCACTGCTCGAACTCCCTGCCTCCCTGTTCGATTAATCGATTTGAGTTGCAGCAGTCAGGTATACAGCCGGTAGATGGGTTGCTATTTGCTCTAGGATTTCAGGCATAGCAATTAGCTAAATTAATCTTACCTCGTGCAATTTGATTGACGTGCGCAGAGAACTATTGAGCATGAAAAAGAAGGAGCCATTTGCTGATCAGGTCATGTTCTTCCTCCTTGCCATCTCTGTTTCTATTATTTTTCTGTATAACGAGTTCAATGAATAGCCAATTTAGTTTATTCGTGCAATCCTTGCGTCTGGTAGGAGATGGATAAGGAAAAACTGGGAATACATATGCAATATTTTACACCCTTATTCTTTCTAACCACAACACCTCATTTTAGTAACGATTGTATAAGCCTGTTGAGAAAGATAATGCAATAGTACCACTGTTTCTTTGTCAAGATCAGTCGAGGCAAAGGGAAAAAAACAGCGAGGAAGATTGGCTGTGTTCGCTGGGTTCGAATATGAAAAACATCCGCCCAAATTTATATCACGAGATTCAATATAAATGCAAAAATTCATATTTGTGCAGAACAGACATTTCGTTTTTAGTTTTCAGCATTACTATTGCCCTTCCATCAATACTGGCATTGCCGTCAGGCAAGGAACTCTGCGATAAACATGCCTTGCAACTCACTTTACAAGATAAGTGTTTATCTGTGCGAACATGCATGATTTTGACTGATTATTCCTCTTGTGTTCATACCTGATATGTGGGTAATTCAGAATCGTTGAATACATTTGATTTCTGAAGTTGATTAGTAGCAGACATACTTTTATGATTTGCTCACCTCTGTCTGCAGATGAACTTGCTGGTTGCGCCATGAACACACATTTCTTTTGGTCAAGATCATTATCACAGTGGTAGTTGCTTGCAAGAGTACTTTCCCTACCACAAAGGATATACTATCTGGCTTCATCTATATATTTCAGGTTTGTTCTTTGTGTTTTACCCTTCATCGCACCCACCTATCGTAAATGAGTTATATTTAAGCTCTGTTTCATAATTATTATGAAATTATATTTATGCTTCATTTTATATTTTCCTTATAAAAGGCGAGTTGCCATTGTTCTTGTAGAACTACAGACGGGCTTACAGCTGAATGGAAAATTTGTTCTTTAGACGTTTTGGCACAGAATAAAAGTTATACGAGGACCCAGATTGCTTTGGCCCTTTTGGAGATCATTCAGAGCTTACATTATTTTCCTCTTCTTTTAGCTACTGCAAGCAAGGCCAAGGTGGACAGCATCATCGTGAGGGTTGAGTACCACAAGGGCCACCTTCCCAACCCCAAGGAGGTCTCAGGAAGAGCGGGCACATGTAACCTCATTATTCCTGAGGTGTCCAATGCAATTTGCCAAAAAAAAAGAAAAAGAGAATGACCAATGCAATGCAAGTAACTAACAATGCAACGCTAACCTTCTGTGTCTAGAGTGAATTTATAACCGTTTAATGTTTTTTATTACGTCCAATTTATAACCGCTTAATGTTGTACCATGCACATGTTCATCTTATGAGCATGCATTTTATTTCAATGAATTTCTTCATCAGTATAGCTTTATATTATTAGATATATATAGAAAGGAGAACTACAACGTCTAATGTATGTTTAATTATAAGCCATGTGGTAAACCACTGATGTCTGTTTAATTAAATAAGACTACTATTCACTGCTATCAGAGTAATGACTGTGGGATGAAAAAAATCTCGGGAAGGCACCTGGCGGAGATTGGTTCGCTTCAGCTATCAGAGGGCGCAGGAGAAGGCTGTGGAGGAAGAGGTAATCGACTGTTCGCCAATTGCACACTGTATTGTTTCACCCTACGACGGATTTTTTTTTTTTTTGAAGAAACTATGGATTATGTTACAATTTTCCTTTTTGGGCGATGGCCATTTCAGTTCATTCCATCTCAAAGTGATGTTGATACTAGGAAATAGGTGGAGAGATGGTGCGAGTGGATTTCCAGGTGCTAATTAAGGAAATAGTTGGAGAGATGGTGCGAGCGGATTACCAGGTGCTAATTAAGAAATTGTCGGGCAGTGCCTTGTGGTGTGTAACATTCTGGTATGCTAGGTTGAGCTAACTATAGTTTCAGTTCGTGTTAGCCTGATGCATGATCCATTTTTTTCATGTGACATTGGTGCCGTTTTTGGATCATGATCCATTGGACCCATAGTAATGAAGTAACACGCAGCATCGTTCTGAGTTCTTTTAGAAATCAAGGTTTAATTTGCAAGGCTTATCGCTCTTGATGTCAGTGTTTCAGCCTGCTGTTATTGCCCATTATATATATAGAGAGAAGTGAATCATTCCTTTTTTTAATAGACTTGCTTGTATTGCTTTTCTTATGATCCTACCTTTTTTTTGTTTAGTCTCAGATTTCTATTGACATGTTCTGATCCTTAAAGTAATACCAATCCAAGGTTTAAAATTTGCATTATGGAAAAAAAAACCTGTTAAGATAAATTATTTATTTGTTTTGGAAGAACTACTGTGAGAAGGATGTAAGGAACCAAAATAACATTTAGCACATGGATGTAAATATTTTAAAGAGTAAATCCGTAAAACCTAATGTTTTATGGTCCTTATCACACAACAACACATGTATTTTTTCCTCGCAAAAAAGAAAAACACATGTATTTTGGCTTCTGTCACTTAACCCTATGTTTTTTTGTTATATTGTTTCACAAAACCCCGCCTCTTTCAGAAATGGTCATGAATATAGCATGCTATTGTTGACCAGAATACTCGGCGTTAAATGACACGAGCCAAAATAACGCATGCTATTGTTGACAAACAATATCCTCTTTTTCTTAATTGAAATTTATCTTGTGTATACGAAGGTGGTCGCTATCGTTACCGACAATGAATAAGAGCTATGCGCCACGTCATGTCTTTTAAGTCTCGAAATCAATTAGCGTCTTTAAATTCAAACAATGTCGTTATTTTAGCAGATTCTTGAGCTTGTCGTGGTAATGTCGTTATGGTACTTAAATGCAATGATGTGTGAGAAGTGTGTTTTTTTATGATACGTACACGGTACATCATATTATTTTCTTTGTATGATAAAGTCCTGCCAAGTGATGCTATTTGGACGGACACGTGCGTGGCGCACGTGTATTTGTACTAGTAGAAATAGAAAAGGAGTTTATAACGTCCCCCTGATCTTTTTGCTTCTGCACATGATTTTTTTTGTTGCGTTGGGCAGATCGGTAATTTGCAACCTATGTTATCGGTGAGCTCCATGGGCGTTCCTCGACTGAGGCGCCGGGGTTTCGATAACACCGAGGGCGGCGGTAATTGATTAATTATTGTGACGTGTACATGCTACTATCTTGAGGACGAAGGATTTGGATAAGCTCTCATCTAATTCGCTCTCGGAATGTATTTTGCTATACAATATACTATCATTTTGTTTTTCTTTCTTTGGGATACATGGGCAGATTTGGGACGGTTTGTCTCGCCCATCGATTAAGTTAGGTGCACATTTTGCTGCCGGCTGGTCATCTGTAGCGCGTAATTGCATGGAAAATGCGTTTGAACCTCAATGGTAGTACATGATCATAGCATGTTCTTTTACACTCGGATTTATGATCTGCTCTTGGCTGAGGTATATTGCTATGCTCCGAAATCTGACATATAACAACGATATTACTAACGAGTGTTTCTTAAGCCTTGTGCCTTGTTTGGATTCACTACAATATCAAGAAACTCGAGTTTTAATACGTACAACCTTGCAATACAACCATTTAGAAAAAAAGGAATTCACTAGTGAAGTTTCCGGAACAATAAAATTACCACGCTTCCCATTTTAAAACCATAGTTTTTATAGTTACACGAGTGAACCTTTAGCTACACCATCAAAGTTTGTCACATTCAAACACTTCCTTGATCAGTAAAACCATAACTATTAGTTGAACCATAGTAGCGTTTTTTTTCTTCTTCCAAAAAGCTGTAAATATTTTGTATCCAAACATGATGTCAATTAACCATCTGCAAATCGGCAAGCTATGTTCTTTACGAGCAAACAAGAATTGTATGGTTAACTACAACGGAATTATCTGCTTGTATTTATTTTTGAAGGAATATGTCAACTAGTTTCCTTTTGTGAGGATGCCAACTACTAGCTATTGTTTTGATCCCTAGGTAAAAAGATACAAATTATAGGTACTGAGACATCCGAATTATTGTCAAACAGGTTAAATTTTAACGATTTGACAAACCGATTCAGTAACACTGTTAACTAGTGCATTGTTTGACTTATCTGTATGACCCTGATTAATTTATTTTTTAAATAGCCAACATGGTACGTTTAAAACCAGAGTGTTAGGGCACAATGCCATTAACAATGCCATTAATTACGCCGTCTATATGATGTCATGTCAGCACAATTATCCTACTTGGACACGATTAAATGAGGGAAGAGAAAATTTCCGTCGCCTCACCAAAGGACTGCTCCGGCTCGTGCTCCCAGATGAAATCGCCCGCAGCGCCTCCGATCCATTTCCACAGGACGGCGGCTCGCCTGGATCTCCTGCAAATCTTCCTCAGCGCGCCTCGTTTTGGCGGGGAATAGTCGACGATGGCACCAAGTCCCCTTCCGCGCGCGAGCTTTTTTTTCAGCTGTTATCTTCACTTTGTTAACCCTACAATTCCAGCAGGTTGCAACCATGGTTGAGCACAAGACGGCGGTGGCGCGTGGGAGAGACAGCAACGCCGGAGGACGGGGGAAGAGCGCAGTGGCTGTAGCAAATTTGGCAGCGGCTCTGAATCTGGCCGCGGCGGTGATGCTGTTGGTGTCGGCGCGGCTGCAGCGAGGTTGCGGTGGCTAGCTGCAAGCCTTGCGCTGCGCAGCCGCAGATGGGATCCATTCATTCATCGGTGTTGCGTCCTTTAACTGTCGGCAACACGAGCACCGGCGTTTTTCTATGCTTCCGGTTCGATTTGTCCTCTTGGGGAGATGCAGGTGCCAATATGCTTTGATTGAATCGATGCATACAAGTGAAATACTCTGCTGCTTAAATCAATTTGCCCTTTTGGTTACCCTTGGCCTTGCAATAGTGCTTGTGCTTCTGCACTTCTCCTGTACCTTATGAATCGGCATGCTCTTCAATTTTTCACGGCATAGATTCTCGCTGTCTTTTCTTTGAATGCACTGTTGCTAGATTAGTTTGGAGATTAATTGAATTATCCTTTGGTATAAAACCACCTGTTAGCATTGCCAACATGTTTGGAGGATGGATCAGTGGGTTTCAGCCTAGGGAAAGAAACTTTATGCTAGTGGGAATAGGCGCCATATGTTGGGCAATATGGCTTAGCCGTAATGATATTGTGTTTGACAAAACTGCTATTTTAACTCATATGCAGGTAATCTACAGGGGTACATATTGGATGAGAACATGGTCACTCTTCCAGAAGGAGGAAGGAAGATCCTCTATGCTAAAGGCATGCCGGCTTTTGGAGACAGTGACTATGGACATCTTCGCCAAACATGGGTGGAAGTTTAGCAATAGGTTGTGTGGTTGAGTTGAGATGAACTGTTTGCTATTTCCATTTATTTGGTTTGGTGATTCCTCTTTGATACTATGTTGTAGACGGAGTCTACCTATAGTAAAAGTTTGTAATAATGAACAGCTAAATACGCCGAAAGACGTAGAGGCTGGGATACTTTCATTTGCTTGATGAATATATTTCCCTTTATCTAAAAAATAGATTCTCGCTGTCTTCCTTACGGTTGTGCCCAGCGAAGCAAGAGTGCTCTGTGTCGTCCATGCGCTTGAGAAGCAGCAGGGCCGTTGCGTTGTTTTTCGGGGCCCTGTGCAAAATCAGGCAAGGCAGGCTGGCGAGACAATGGGTCATGATCTTAACTGTTCTCGGCCCAACAACAAAAATGCCTTTGTCTTTCTGTATTCTTCTTCAACCTCTCTGCTTACGGAAGAGCTCTCGAGCGAAAGATAATGGCACCTGGCGACCGGATGACCTGGAGCAAAGGGGGAAGAGAGGAACTGGGGGGGCCTTAATTTTTTTGGGGGCCCTGCGGTCGGCCACCTCGCCCATACCCATCGACAGGCCTGGAAGCAGTCATTTGCTTGCAGAGGCCAGAGGCTTTGCTATTAAAATTCAGTCTCATTTTAAACACACGTGAATATATGAATCAATTTTGTTGTAAAACTTTAGCAAATATTGTAAATTTTAATTGCTTTACAAAGATGGATTTTATTAAAGTAATGTACAATGCATTTCCTATAGAAACAACAAAACAGTCTACATGATTCAATCCATATTCGATCACCTTGATTCATGGTCTCATATACGAATTAAATAGTATAACAGACAGACTAATAGACAGTGCATTGTACAAGCTGTCTGTTTTGTTGTCTGTGTGCGACAATCAAGACACACACAGACAGCTCCTGTCTGTAGCACTGTGGATGCTCTTAGGAGCTAAAGCGTCCACAGACAAAATAATCAAAGCTATTATATCAATAAAGCCAGTTATTCGTGTAATGCTTATCTATTTTAAGTACTCATGATGCATGAAAGTCGAAAGCGTTAATTATTTTGAGATAGAAAGCGTAAAATCCTTTACATCCCACAAGAGACAACATAGAAATTGGATGCGTTGAACAGACAAATGAGTTGCACATCAACTGCATCACATCGTAACATTTGCATCCAAAAAAGACCAATCGGTGAGATGACCCTGAATTATCCACTTAACACTTGAAAGCAACTTGCACACTACGCGAAGATCACACCACGCATTTCCAGTTCCGGCAATCTGCAAATACGGGTTGGCTTCCGGACGGTTCGCGAAAACCCCCCTCTGACACCGCGTATTATCTTAATCCGCAACCGTAAAACAGCCACGAAATACCCGCTGACATCTTGTCCCCACCCTAGTCCTTAGGCCGACACGTGGACCCGGGCGGATCGGCCTCCTGGTGCGTGACGTGAGCCAAGCCCACGCACGCACGCCACGCATCCCTCTTTCCGTCCGCCACCGGTTCACGCTCTGTCTCTCCTCTTGTGTCTCTGCCCGTGGGCCCCTCTTCCACCTCTCCGCCCACCGCTTCCCCCGCCCCTCTCTCTGCACGTGGGCCCGCTTTATCCATCCTGCCAAAGTGACGCCGCCCCTTCCGCTGTCACTGCCAGTGGGCCCTCACTGCATCTCTCTCTCTCACCCGTCTCTCTCTCCGGTCCGCTTCCGAGCCCGAACAAGCAACGAAAAGAACGAAACAGAAAAAAATCGTGCCCAGAAAGAGAGGGGAAAAAAACACGAGAGGTGTGCGGGAGAGGGGGCGCGCGAGGGATAGAAATACGAGCGAGCGAGGCGAGGGAGACGAGAGGTGATAGATAAGCAAAAGCGGCGCGCCAGCCCTAACCCTAGTTCTCCCGCCGCCGCTGCGCTCGCTCGCTCGCTCGCCGGAAGTCCCCTCGCCGCCGACGCGGGATCTCCGTACGGAGGCCCCGCCCTGCTGTGCCTTCGCGCCGCCCCGTCCTTCGCCGGGGGCGGACGCGCGCGCCTCGGTGCGTCCCCTCGCTGCTTCTCCCTCTTCGTTCGTTAATCAATCGCTTCGATGTCGGGGTGGTGGGCAGGTCTAGACCTGCGGTGACAGGCCGAGTTGGGTCGTGGGTGGTGGATCGATGGAGGGCCGCGCCATTACGGTGCCTTTGGGGACGTTTTCTTCACGGCATGGCTGTCGATCTGAGGGGAACGTTGGGGAGGATGGTGGTTTAGCTGGTCTAGTACGTATTGTTCATCTTAACATGGTGTCAATCAGGGAAGAAACCCCGTCTTAGTATCTGAATTTATGTGTGTATAGGTTGGTCTGTCAATGTGAACTGTGATTTTGTGAACCAGGACATGATTAGGACAGCAATATGTAGATGGGTTAGCCACGGATAGGGCCTCGGATGATGTGATTTTGTTGATAGACTTCTGTGCTTGATTCAATTTATTGCTAATTGCACCATGTTTTCTGAACGGTGCAATGCCCTCCATGGTTATCTGACATGATCGAACTGTGCTTGCACTTTTACAGGGGCGGCTGAGTCAGGACGTCTGATTCGGTGTGCAGCCGCCGTGGAGTAGCAATGGCTCTTGTCAACCAAAAACCTTCTGTGTTTGAGGATGACGATGACGCCCCACTCTCGTTCAAGAGGTCAAGTGTGAAGAGCAGGCCCACCCCCTCGAAGCAGGAGGGGTCATCAGGGAGCGCGGGGCCTGTTAGGAACCCCAAACCTGTGGCGCCGAGCCCGCAGAAGAATGGGGTGACTAGTCCGTCGAGGCCGTTAAGTATGAAGCCACAGTCGTCGAGCCCGAACCATCGGCCTTCGGGATCCAGTCAGCCGAATAGTTCGGCTGCTTCGAGAAGCAGTAACGCTGATAGCAGTAAACTTAAAAGACCATATGTGAAAGACGATGATTCAGATGATGAGGTACCGATTGGATTAAGGAAAAAGGTCGAGGAGAAGAAATTGAAGAGATCTGATGCAGGGGCTGATAAGGCAGAGGATTCAGATGAGGACCATAAGCCGTTGAGCCTCAAGATCAACTCGTCCAAAGCACCTTCCAGTAGCAAGGCTATTGTGCTCAAAGCTGCACCAAAAGTTGAGCATCCCGATGACGATTCGGATGATGATAAACCATTGGCAAGCAGGCTGCCCACTAGTGCTGCTCCGAAAAGTGGAGGTAATGCCTCTGATTCAGAGGATGAGAAACCATTGTCTGCCCGATTCTCAAAAGTTACCGGCAGCGCAAGTCTGAAATCAGGCTCTTCTAACAATTCTACAAATGGCCCACAGAATTTGGGTAAAAGGCCTTTATTAGATAGTAATAATCAGACGAGTTCAGCTCTCAAGAAGGCAAAGCCTTCAGGTGTTTCAGCTTCTGCAATTGTCAAGAGAGAATCCAAGGTAGATGACAATGACAACGTACCTCTTGCTCAAAGGCTGAAAATCGGCGAGTCTTCAAAAAGCAAGAATTCTATCGTCAAGAAGAGTCCTGCCTCTTTGAAGAAGAACAGCAAAAAATTGAAAACCAAAGTGAAAACAAAGAAAACCATGAAAAATTCACAGTTCTCAAAGACAATGAGTGTACCTCCTGGATCTGGTGGTGGAAAGAAATGGTCTACCTTGGAGCACAATGGCGTTATTTTCCCTCCTCCGTATAAGCCTCATGGTGTCAAAATGCTGTACAATGGGCGACCAGTTGATTTGACCCCAGAACAAGAGGAGGTGATTAACCGAGAATTACCACTTTTTCTGCTTTGTTTTCAACTTAGGATCTGTAACAACAAGAATGACATTATATATTAATACTATTCATCAACTCAAATCATGCTTACATTTCTCTGTTAACTCTATATGTTGCAGGTTGCAACAATGTTTGCAGTGATGAAAGACACAGATTACGCTACCAAGGAAACATTCATTGATAACTTTTTCACCGACTGGAGAAAGATTCTCGGTAAAAACCATGTTATCAAGGAGTTCGAACGTTGTGATTTCACTCCTATATATGAATGGCACCTCAGAGAGAAGGAGAAGAAGAAGCAGATGACAGCAGAGGTAATTAGTCTACTCATTCTGCAGAATGAATTTTAGTTCATATTGATGTGCTCCTAGAGAAATTAGACAACTGGTTTTGTGGCTTGTTGTTAAAGTGCTGTCTTTACAGGAGAAGAAAGCATTGCGGGAGGAGAAACTGAAACAAGAGGAGAAGTACATGTGGGCTATTGTAGATGGTAAAAAGGAGAAGGTAAATTTTTAGTACTTGGAAATAATTTGATAACTTATCTTTGCCAATTAATTTTTGTACCTTTTATGTAGTTAATTGGGGATTGTTTAGCTGCGTAAGCTTAATCAAAATACAATGATTGGGGTAGCATAGTTAACTCTTGCTGAGATCCTATTATCGTACTTGTATATGGTGCTTGCTATCTACACTACTGTTTCAAGCATGTTTCGCTAACATTTCAACTGGGCTCAATTGTTTACTCATTCAGGTTGGCAACTTCAGAGTAGAGCCACCTGGCTTGTTCAGGGGACGTGGAGAGCATCCAAAGGTACAGATATGACAACATGTGAAGACATAGTTTTGCTGTTTTGAGTGAGTCATTTATACTTTTTGTTACATTTTTTTAGATGGGAAAATTGAAGCGGCGCATTATGCCTAGTGATATTACAATAAATATCGGTAGAGGGGCCCCAGTGCCTGAGTGTCCGATACCTGGAGAAAGGTACCATTTCTACATAAACTCTATCTGCAAATAAGCTGTTTGCATGCAAGCAGTGTTTCACTAGTCATGTGTTCTGCAGCTGGAAAGAAGTCAAACATGACAATACGGTTACATGGCTGGCATTTTGGAATGATCCAATTAGCCAAAAAGATTTCAAGTACGTCTTCCTGGCAGCAAGCAGCTCACTGAAGGGGCAGAGTGACAAAGAGAAATACGAGAAGTCCAGAAAATTGAAGGTCATAAAGTTTGGTTTGTATATATGTAGGTTTTAACCCTACATGTCCATTGATTTTTCTTTGTGAATGTTAATATCAGGAGCACATACATAAAATCCGTGAGAATTACACGAAGGATTTCAGAAGCAAAGATGTGACTAAAAAGCAAATTGCCGTTGCGACATATCTTATCGATAAACTTGCCCTTAGGGCTGGCAATGAAAAGGTATTATCCTACTTGAACCTATTTTGGTAGCTATGGGTGATATTCCAGTTTATTCTGAATGGTTAGATTGTATTGTGTAATTTTTATGTTGGAAATTTGGTTTCATATACTTAAAATTTGCCGCTGAGGTCAATTTTTTTAATGCTGTGTGCGCAATCACTTTCTTCATTTGTAACATCTCATCTGCATCAGCTCTCTATACTAGCATGAACGCTAACTAGGTTCTATACTGCATGCTCAATTTGTGTTGCAATAACCGTATTATGTAAAATAGCAATTTTGTGTCATGACTGCTTCGTGAAAGGTTACCTTAGATGCGGTGGCTACCATGATTTTACATGATGAGCTTTTCTTTGAAAGGATTTTTTTTTCCCTTTTTCATTGATGCTTTGAGCCTCGCTGAAATATGTGAGCATGAGTTATTTTTAAAATCATTTTCAGGATGATGATGAAGCTGATACTGTGGGTTGCTGTACGCTGAAGGTTGATAATGTTACTTGTGTGCCCCCAAATAAGCTTCAGGTCTTGATCTTCACTAATTCTTACTCGTCATGTTTGCCTTATATGATAACTTAATATTGATGTAAACATATGTGTTGATTCGTGAACATGCAGTTTGACTTTCTTGGTAAAGATTCTGTAAGATATTTCAACACTGTAGAGGTGGAACAACTTGTGTACAATGCAGTTGAGGCATTCCGTTCTGGTACATCTTCCCATGCCACTCTTTTTTCCGTCCTTTTTATTTAAATATATTTCTCTCCCTCCCTCCATCTCTCTTCCATAGTCTAATCAGTCACTTCTATTTTTTTTTTCTATCTGATTTCATAGGAAAGAATCCTGGAGCAGCTCTCTTTGACCAGCTCGACACAACTAGGTTGAATGCTCACCTTAAGGATCTGATGCCTGGGCTTACTGCAAAAGTGTTCCGTACATATAATGCTTCCATCACCTTGGATGATATTGTAAGTTAAAAGAAAACATTACTAGATTTCTGTTTTCTTTTATTTCAAAAATTAACTGTTTAGGTTATCACAAACTGTCTTATGTTTAACATTGATGCATACATTATCGCTGTTAAATTATGTACTAAACATATGCTTATTACAGTTGCACAAAGAAACAGAAGATGGAACTCTTCTCGAAAAAATTGCTGTATATAACAGAGCCAACAAGGAGGTACACCTTTTTTTTTCTACACGAGAAAAATCTAAGTATTTGTGTATTATCAGTGATCTTGACTTTGGACTGCTCTTTCTTCTATATAAACAGGTTGCCATAATCTGTAACCATCAGCGTAGTGTATCAAAATCACATGAATCCCAGATTACGAAAATGAATGAAAAGATTGATGAATTAAAGGTTCGCTTTCCACTGCAAACTACTCCATATGTCTGAATCTCCTGCCATCACTTTGTCAATTCTTTAAGTCTCTGTAATTCTTTCCCTCTCCAGGCACAGTTGGATGAGTTGAAAGCAGACTTGAGCAAAGCGAAGAAAGGGAAGCCCCTAGGCAATGATAAAGATGGGAAGCCAAAGAGGAATTTGGCGCCTGAAATGTAACATCTGGCCCAGCTTTGTCATATTTTGAACAATTAAACAAAAGAGCAGATAGACAATATAAGAAAATCCACTTGCAGGATTCAAAAGAAGATCTCTACGGTTGAGGGCAAGATAGAGAAGATGGAGATGGTTAAGAATACAAAAGAGGATTTGAAGACAGTAGCACTGGGAACATCAAAGATCAACTACCTTGATCCTAGAATCACCGTTGCATGGTGCAAACGCCATGAAGTCCCAATCGAGAAGGTATGTAGTTTCAGGACAAAAGTCATTGCTCTGAGATTCCCTATTAAGAAGGTACATTGTTACTTAACCTGCTCTCTATTGTTTTTTATGACAGATTTTCAACAAATCGCTTCTTGCTAAATTCGGGTGGGCAATGGACGTTGACCCAGAATTCAGATTCTAGAAGCGCTGGTTGCCTGGCGAGTCAGTTCGATCCAGCTTCCCGCCCTTCTCCTGGACACTAATTTTCAGCTAGGACAGAGCTCGGTGTTATGTTTTTTCAAGTCTCCCTGCTCCTGGAACGAAGGAAGCACCCGGCATTCTCTTTGTAGGATCCTTTTTCTTCTCCCCCTCTTGCCACCGTTCGACCGTGTTAAGTTCTATATGCATTTCGCCTAGGAATTTGTGCTCGTTGTGAACGGATGGATATTCAATTTATACCAAGTTTATCTCAAATATAGATGAGTTGTTGATTGACCATCTCGTGGCCTCGTGGGACTGGAATTGTGTATCTTGAGGTTTCATTTTGCCACGGACTGGACATTCCTATGTATTAGAGAACAGTTCACTTGTAATAGAAGAAGTGCTGAGGTGTAAATTTTGGTCAACGGTGTTACATCCTAAGTTCTGTTCCGTATCACATCGTAGGCTTCGCGCTGCTGCTCTGTTGTGTCTTGCATACGGTTTCTGCACGATCTATTCTATCTACTGCCATATGGTGCAAAGCCCTGTTGCCGGCCGGCTACAGTACTGTATTTTATCTAATTGCTATTACGTTGTTTAAGGCGAGAGCATAATGACTCGCGCACAACTTCTGGGCTCGCTTCTCTACTGATATCTCCGACCATGGGAGCAGTGTGCACAGACGCCGTATTGCCGTCGCCCGTCGGTCGAGGTGGTTTTGTCGCTGATGGTGGGCGGAGTAGCCGAGTAGGGACGAAGCGATGCTTCTTCAGAGGCAACCAGTTTGCGGCTGCTACAGGGTAGGCAGAGTAGGGGCGGGAGCTCCAGAGGCTACCACCTAGCGGCTATCGGAGGCAAGCGTGGCGGCGGGTGGTCAACGTTGTGGCACGGCGAGGAGGCTGCGGGATGCCATCCGCATTTTACTCTCTCTCCCCTACAATACTTGGCGTCTTTCCTTTTTTAGCATCACGTTTGACCGCTCGTCTTATTTAAAAAATTTATATAAATATTATTTAATTTTTCATAATTTGTTTTAACATTCAAGATACTTTAATCATGTCAAGTTTGTTTTAGCATTTGCAAAAAATTTTTGAATAAGACAAGCAGTCAAAGGTGATGTCAGAAAGTCAAAGACGCCAAGTATACTAGGACAGAGGGAGTACATCAGTGGTACAGGAGGCAGCGGTGAGCGGAGGGGCTAAGGACTTTCCTTGTGGAGTTTGACAAAAGCTTTGGTGTACATCATTTGTTTAATGAGTGGTTACAAGAGGTAGAGAAGAAAATTAAGTATCAAGCCTTGGTGGGGCATGTGCCATATGTTGGGCCATGTAGTTAAGTCGCAATGATCAAGTTTTTAACAAGACACGAGTTTCTACTTCCATGCAGGTGGTATTAAGAGGAACGTACTGGATTCGATTCTGAGCGCTGCTGCAGAAGGAGGAAGAAAGAGCCCGAATAACTTTGAGGTGCCGTGTGCTTGAAACGACCTTTATGAAGATTTTTGCATTAAATGGCTAGTGTTTTAGTAATAGACTTCCAGCTAGTTGAAATAATGATGATGTAAATTAAAGTTATCATGAACTTTGATGTTTTATTCTTTTCTTCTTCATGAATTATTTTTGTAATAATAAACAGCTACATGTATCGATCGATACAAAGGCTGGAATATTAATGCATATCTTTAACTCTCCCAATGCGGTCGCATTCTCCCACTTTGAGATGGTCCACGTCAGAAAAAAATTTTCGACCGTCGGATTAATGGTGAGTGGTAAACTTTAAGCAACCATATGTCAGGTGAAAGAATCTGCTTCTAGATTCTAGACCCTTCGTCGCCTCCTGCCACACGCTGCCTTGCTTGGTCCATCTGCTTTGCGCCCGCCAGCTACCTCCCGGGAGACGCGCGCTCATCCCGGCTCGGGCCGCCGTGACGTGAGGCTCCAGCAGGCATCAGTGGCGGCTCTGTGAATTATGTGCCTTTCTGCGTCGCCGATCACCTCTGCCTGCATCTGCTTCACCGTCGATGTGCGATCGCCATGAGGAGAACAACAAAGATACGGATATCGGCGTCCTAGTGGCACTCGCAGCCGCGCAGATGCTGCCCTCAACATCCTCCTCAACACCGAGTTCATTCACAGGTCAGCGAGAAAGCAGACGACGGGCCTGATTTCATCCATGACCACCGAAGTCCTCAGATTCGCTGGCGCTGCTGCTGTTTTATTCAACAATGACACTTCCATCTACACACCCTGTCCACCAATTGTTCGACGATATGTCTTCAGTAGCAACATCAACTACGCCGATCTCAGAACTGTACCTAGCTCGGCACCATCACCACCGTCATGCTCAGGTGCTACGTACTCCACATGCAGATGGACTGTCAGGCATGCCTGGCTTTGGAAATCATCACAGGTATTTCTGTGCGAGAATTTTTTAGAACATGCCTGAGCGCATTTCTGTGCGAGAGATAGGCATGTTCAACTATGCAGGGAAGTTTCAGTGCCTATGAATGCCTGTGACCATGTCCTACGAGGTCATCCAGTTCTGAACTAAAGCACTGAATTGATGATAAAAGGAAATGCTAGAAGGTATGAACTAAAATCTATGGTCGATAAACTAAAGTTTAGCTATTCAATTTCTATTTACTCTTCAATAGTAGCTATCATAGATGATCTATAATAGGATTCAGAAAAGAAAAAACGAATTTTCAGTATATAGGTATTATATTCAGAATTTGGGGATCGTAGTCTTGGTACATGTGAAGCTTATAGTTCTCTGAAAGTGTAGAATTAATACCCCATTGGCTTTACTCGCCCATACCTGTTCTATATGGAATCAGTTTGTGGTATCATTATTGCTCGTTGTATAACAATTATCCATTCATCTGAAGTACAGCAATGCAGTCCATTTGAATTGTGATGAAGTCATTCATAAATTTTATACTCAGCCTCATTATCAGAGATGAGGGAGTCAAAGTATGGTCCAATGTCGGGTTTTTCTGTCATTGCATAGGGAATTTTAGTTGCATGTCTTATTCAGTCTAAAATTTGTCTTTACCAAAGTATATTAAGAAATCATGGGAACATCACGCTTGAGTTTTACTGTAACTTCACAAGATTTTATTCAACCTTCAAATGTGTTATTGCTTCAGCCCGATACAATCATACAATGGTGGTTGTGATCCATGTTCGTTACAACAGGTTAAACTAAAGCTGTGGCACCGCTGGAACAGGTTGAACTAGCAAATATCCAAAATTGTAGCTTGTTAGAATTTTTTATGGCTCTGGCATTGTAACAATTTGATAAATGAGAGTTTATTATGGTTCAAAACTTCATACAATGCTCTTACATTGCCCTATTGTGTTTCATATGTATTAAGCAAGAGTCACACTAAATGCTAGGCGGGCCTTTCAAGTATGTATGAGCAAGTGAAATTCTATGCTTCGCAATGTTCTAGAAATTGTTTTGCCTTCGAGCTGATAGAACATGAATTTCAGTCAGGCCAGTTGAAATAATTATCATGACTGAATATCGTAACTAATTCGTTTTAGCCTGTAGCTATACTACTTGATTGGGAATTGCCCTATTTTTTGAACTAACACATCGAATGGAAATAATTAGACTAAGGAGAAAAACAGTAGATACCTTGTTTTCTCTTACCAATTTTATCATGTCATGCCTAGGTGAATAAATCAAGTAGACTGGTACGTACAAAATCATGCCTGTTGAACCAATATGCGCACAAAAACTATACAACGCAAACGGCCATAAGGCGCGCTAACTGAGCGCCAATTTTCTAGTTCCCTTTTCTAAAAAAAAAAACTTTGTTGTTTGATAACAGTCTACTCCCCTCTGTATTTGAAATGATATCGTTCGGGTTGATAGTAGTTTTCTAGTTCATTTTTTGGGTCTGAAGGACCAGGCTTTTTCGTGGCTTGAATTATTGGCAAACAACTATTTGAGTAGTGTCCATTAGTAAAATCAATATTTTCTTTTTGTGATTACACAGTACAACTCAGACACTCACAACATTGAGTAGTGTCCATCAGCAAACACCAACATTGTAAAGTGTCCACCAGTAAATTTTGCCTTGAATTAATGGTAGCAATGCGCTAATGCAAAACATTAATTCAAGGCAACATTCAAGCCACGTGGGCCGTCTTGGTGAGCATCGGTGAAGTGGGGAAGACGGCCCACGTGCCGGCCCGTAATTTAAATGGGCCATGCCTTTTCGTGCTTGGGCCGTGCCGTTCCGGGCGGCCCGTTTGGCCTCACTAAACAAAACAAAAAAGAACTGTAACAGGCCACAGCCCACTTGTCTAGTGCTCGCTCAGGCCTAAGGGGCTCTTGGTGGGCCGACTGCTATTGTGGGCTTACGCCGGAAGTGCGCGAGACCAGATTTTATCAGGAGCCCAGGCAAACCCCGGCGGCGCGTTCTTCATCTCTCCTTTTCTTTCTCCCGTTCGGTGCGCCACTCCTTTGTGCCCTCCTCTCTCTCGTGGCGGCGACGACTCGGCGAGCAGCGGCCCCCTTACCCACTCCTTCGCCGGGCCCATCGCCGGCGACGAGCACCCACCCACCAGGTATGCGCGCCTCCCATCTTCCCTTGCTGCTGTGCGAAACGGTGCTCCCCCAAACCCTAGCATAAGCTATTTGTATTCGGATCTGACCCAATCACAGGTAGTACGTATAAAACTATAAACATGCATTATATATCCACTATCTTTGATGTTTTTGCGATAAATATCATATGTACGCCCATGTCCATTACTGGGTTCGCCAGCCCCTGGTAGAGGAGGAAGCAGCCTTTGCCCCCCTTGCAAAATCTTGGTCCTAATTCTTTTATTGCCTTTACGATTTTTGCAGGGTTCAGCTGAGCCTTGAGCAGCGACAGTTCTCAAGCCACCATGGTAATTCTTCTGCTGTAAACAGATCGTTTCTGTCTCCAGCAGGTGCCTCTACATGTTGTTGGTAGCGCGATGCAGTTGGTTTCCAATGTTTTTGTTCTCGTGTACAGTTGTTCTTCTCCTACTTCAAGGAGCTTGTGGGGAAGGAGGTGACAGTGGAGCTTAAGAACGATCTGGCCATCTGCGGGACGCTCCACTCAGTCGACCAGTACCTCAACATCAAGCTTGAGAACACTCGCGTCGTTGACCAGGAAAAGTATCCCCACATGGTACGCCTGCTGACGCGTCTAGTTGTTATGCTAGCATAGAATTCGTTCCCTTTGGATTATTTTGTCTGTTAGAGTTTGTTGGTCACTTGATTGCTGCTTGTTATTTGGTTGTTTCATTATTTATGCCATCAGTTTTTCATTGGCGGTAGGAACGACAGTGAAGGACCATTACACTTATGTTCCTTTTTTCGGCATATTGGGTTTTGTTGATGGTATGCTGCTGCCGCCTCTAGTTGCTATGCAGTACAGAATTCACGCCCTTTAGATTGAATTTGCCTGTCAGAAACTCAGAATTAAAGGCCACTTAATGGTGCTAGTTTTTTGGTACTTCACGTCATCCTTGCTGATCAAAATAGTAGGAACAACAGGGGAAGACCACTTGATTGGATATCTTCCTGAAAGGTTCCCTTGTCGTGCAAGTAAAGACCAGCAGGGATGCTTTTGATGCTAGTTGAGCATTCTTGTGGCAACCTTGCAACAATCGTATAACTACATTTAGATTGACTGTCGGAGGTTACTGCACCTAATTGATGGCGTCCACACAGACATAAGAACACCTTAAAATTTATCTATTTAATAGTTTGGTCTACTTAGCTGCTCTGTTGCATAACCCTCCATATTCACATTATGTCCGTCTATCTTGCACCTGACATGTTTTTTATGAACATTGTATTGCAAATTCCTGTCAGTTATTATATGTTCAGAGATCATGTTATGCCTGCTGCTGCGCCTACATGTTATGCCAGTAGAAAACTCATGCCCTTCGGATTAAATTCATGCGGACATTTGATTGCTTCTTATTCCATGGCTGCTCTATTGTTTATGCTAACCTTGTATGATTGACGGTAGGAACAGTAGTGAAATACCATTGCGGACGTGTCCCTTTTTCCAGCATATTGGGTTGTGTGGTGGAAGGTTCCCCTGTTGTGCAAGTAGAGGTCTAAATCGGGTGCCTTTTGTGTTGCTTTATCATTCTTGTGTTGACCTTGCACAAAAATTATGGATTTGTTTTCTTGACCTGTGGTAGTCTTACCTCAAGTCCTTAAGGTTTACTATAGCTGCAATGGGTAATCTATGGTGTGCAGGAACAGAGGCCACAACGAATTTATCCATGGAAGAAAGCATATCGAATTGGTTGTTTGTATTGTGTGTGAACCGCCACGTTCTGACATGTTAAAGGATTACTCTGTTCTGATATGTTCAATTTTTAACAAGTGCAGCTGTCCTAGCGTCAAATAGATTAGAACAGAGGGAATAAGTCTTAAATGTGCCCATTAAGAATGTGTCTGACATGTTTTGTGATGGATGTTGTATTGCAAATTCACAATATCCCATCATTTAAGGTCCTGAAGTTGCATAAGTGAAACAAATATTCAATGGTGTTACTCTAGCATTGATGAACTCAGCTCGGTAGAATGGGTGCTTGACTGTTTGGATAGATGGATCAAAGACTGCTTGAGGCATGCAAACTATGTCATTTAGGATTTGCTTATCTACTTATGGTTGTCTTAATTGCTGAATGCCTCCACTATATCATGAGCAGCGGCGGAGCTAGCACCAAAACAAAGGAGGGGCCAAGCGTATTTTCTACTTGTTGCTTCATGTGTGCATACTTAGGGAACAATTAGGGTCCTCATTTGTGGATAATTACTGGTTATATACATGCATGACATAGAAATTTTGCTCGGCGCGAGGGGGGGGGGGGGGGGGGGGGGGGGGGGGGGGGGGGGGGGGGGGGGTTGGGGGGCTGATCCCCGGCTGGCCCTCTCCTACCTCCTCCAGTCATCTCGAGGTTGAGCCCTTGAATGTGTGTATAGTGAACCCTTTCTTGCTGGTGTTATTTCTGTCTGCACCTGTATTTTGATGCCTATAAGTTCTACTGCAAGATATAGGTATATCAGGACAGTGCTTGTTAATGTTCAAGAAATTTACAGTAACCATGATAGCGGCAACAAACTATCAATTTTATGATAAGAAAAAAACAGAAATGATGCTGGAGGCTGACTCATTCCCTGATTTCTGTTTATATGACTCATATGAGTGTTGTAACTTGGATTTAATCAGTTTAAACTAATCTAGCATTCTTGTGACAGCCTTACATGAATAATTTATTGTGCTCTTGAGTTTACAGCAGTCTGACCTTGAGATTGACTGCCTTAACTAAGTGTAACTATCTCTGGTAATGGATGGTATTCACATTCCACACACGCAGAATACCACAATAAACATAGCTATGGAAGAAATGGAACATTCATGCAGAGTAGATTATTGTTTTATCTAAACTCTCGCATTATGTTCAGTAGATGATTCATTAAGCCTATACCATGATCCTAGCATGTTCAATTTGTAGTGAACATCATTCTGCAAATTTGTGCAATACTGCCAGGTTACGCATCTGTCTTTACTTTGCGTTGCATTTGGAGTGGTAGCATCCTTCAGTTGCTTAGGTGAGACAATTGATAGGTCTAATGATGCGTCTCCTACTTGTGTTCTTGTTGATGCCTCAGGTCTTATCTAGCCTGTACTGCACGTAAAATTTGAAGCTTGCCCATTGTGCCCATTGCAAGTTATTGATAGAACTATCTATGTGAATAAGAAAACTATGTAAACTTTTTTATTGAAGCAGGTTTTGTTTGCTATATACAATTAATGGCTCTGTGATGTGGGCTTTGGGGTTATTATTTTTTCCCGTACATTTGTTGTGTTGTATTGCTAAACTTTGCTATGAGTATAAATGATGCTTAGAGTATTCCCGAAGCAACGCTACATATTCCTATCCTGAACCATGTTTCATGGTCTTCCTTATTTTTGATGCATGGTTGTCTTTATTGTGAATGTGCTCTTATTCTTTCAGTATCTGACACAAATGCTGCATCCTTTTGCACCTTAAGTCATTCATTCTTTAGGAAACCTGGAATGCATTTCTTTTCTAGTGGAAAGGCATTAGGTATACTAGCAACTAATACTTTGTATTTGATTATTGTTTACAATTCTTTTTAAACCCATTGTTCGTGCTTTCCTTGGCAGTTATCAGTTCGAAACTGCTTCATCAGGGGCTCAGTGGTGCGGTATGTCCTGCTCCCGCCGGATGGAGTGGACATCGACATTCTCCATGACGCCACAAGAAGGGAGGCACGCGGAGGCTGATCCTCTTCCACATACCCAATAGGAGGATCCCTGATCTGATATGTGAAACATGTATGGTGCGATAGACACTGATGTTGACTGGCCGAACTCTTATCTGTCAGTTCCTCATGGTACTTGCAGTGACAGGCATTCCAAGGTTGCATGTTCTGTTGTTAGGGATCACAACCGGCTGTGCATTGGCCCTGCCTCTTTCTCCTGGATTTCAAATTAGTAATGCTGTCAGACCAAACAGGGCCCATCGATTAGTTGAGATGTTGTTTACTTGTCTGCCCATGTTATTGAGACGCTATCATTAGCATGTCGTGCAAAGCATCGGTGGTAACCGGTCGGCAATCTTTGTTCTTGAATGATTAGTCTAGGATTTAGGATGAGTGACACCTGAAGTTAAAGCGATGCCACTGATGAAAGTGGAAGTCGAAAACGACTGGCCCTAGCAAATGAAGTCATTGTTGGGTCGAAGAATTGATTCATGCTTGTTAAGCAAGTATTACGCGATTATGTTCTCAGCTGCTTAGACATCTTGCTATTCTGCCTGAGAATTATTTGGGGATTGATTAGCAGCGTGAGCTGATACAAGCGTTAGAGAAGATTGCTTCCATGTTCCGGAAAGCTATTTGGTTCACCTCATTTGAGATCTTTGGAATGATGGGCGTAGAACGACCCATGTAATAGTGCGTGTATTTAGTTAAGAGAACTAGGATGACAAGTAATGAGACCTATATATAGTCCGAATCCTCAAAATCCGGTGACGACGATATTGAGACCTTGTCCTTCCCATGAAATCGAGATCCAGACAACCTTGGTTAGAAGGCCTAAACCCCTGCAGTGACTCTTTAACCCTCTATCTGTGCATTGGGAAGAGGAATTCCTCAACTACCGGTCGGACAAGGTCGCGGCATTGCGGCAGAAATTACTGAAAGCCATGCTTTGAGCGGCGCTACCGTCCGTCCTCACGTGCACGCTCGGTTTGTGCAAGATCGTGGTGGTTAAATTATTCCAGTAACTAACAACGGTGCCTTGTACTCTAACCCTGCATTATAATCTCTGGCTCATGCGCACCCGGCCGGCCACAGATACGCTGATGCCTGAGAGACTCCTCCGAAGGATTAATAACAAGTGGAATGGCGTAGCCTGTCGCCAACACTTTTCTACTAGTAGTGTGATGTGGATCGAGACGTTGAAACCTGGGCCCTCCGTATTGCCACTATGATTTTTTAAAGACACTGTATGAAGGATCTGGAGTAAACGGAGGGATTACTTGGTTTGGTATCTTGAATTAATGTGTATGGCATCGATTGGAACATGAGACTTTTGCATGGTAAAAATTGCAGGATGTTCTATCTCAAGAAGGAAAGTTGCAATGTCCATTCTACACGAAAATAGGAGTATTGCTTTTTGTTTCTTGCAGGTACAGTAAATAAATGGACTCAATATGATCAAGTCCGTACGACGGTGCTTTATCACTTGGCTCGAAGCGCAGCCGTGCTGCGAGCTGACCGGGCCGGAGGGAACATCTCGTGCACCGATCGAAGGTGACATCATATGCCTCCAACACAGCCACCCACGCATTGTCCCCCGCACCCACCCCACCCCCCCTCTCTCTCTCTCTCTCTCTCTCTCTATGTTTTTTTTGGCCGAAAGTCTCTGTCCCACTCCGAAAGAACAGCAAACAAAAATCATGACCCTCTAGCAGCGAGAAGAATCGGTAGTACTGCTAAATTACCTTTCTGTAAAGCCCAAAAGGCGAGTTCAACCGCGGAAAAAAAAAAGGGGCGACTCTGGGTCGGAACTCAAAGCGAAGTGAGAAAGATTGTGTATTAAATTATATGGTAGGAGTAAAAAACTTAAAAAGATACTCTCGCAAAAAAAAAACTTAAAAAGGTAAATCAAACAAATGACTTAACTTGTTTGATGTTTCAACGAGTCGCAAAGAGGAGTGAAGTCAATCTTTATACTTGAGCTTAGAAAGCCTCCGGATTAATGCCGGGTCAATTGGATAATAATCCGAGTGATCGGGCTAGTGAATCACCGACCGAGTAAATACAAGGCCGGGTGAATATCACCAAGGCCGAGTAATAACTGCTCTGTAAGTACTCCCTCTGATTCTAAAAGACATGTCGCTGGGGATTCTTCAAGATAGTTCCACAAACTTGTCGTCGGTGGGATTTTACGTAAGTTCGGACGACAGTACCCCTGCATGCGCATGCACGAGAGTAAATCCTTCCAGTTTCCAACGCACGAAACGCGCGCTTCACTTCCGTCTTCTTTTCCCAACGCACAAAGCCACGAACGCTTCGCTTCCCAGCAGATAAGTCGCCGGCACCAGTGTGCGGCAAGCGACAGAGAGACTCCGAGCGAGGTCGACGCACCGGTGACGACTCCGAGCGAGGTCGACTCAACGCCATGGAGCGGAAGCGGCAGCGCGAGGTCGCGGCGTCAAGCGCCGCACCGTCGAGCTCGTCGTCCCCGACTCGGAGGATGAGGACGACAACCAGCCCGAGGTCGACGTCCATGTCGTCAAGCGCCGCACCGGCCAGCGGGTGGTCGACTTCAAGCGCGAGGTCGAGGTGCAAGCCGTCGTCGAGCTCGTGCCCGGCGTCAACCGCGAAGTCGAGGTGCAGGGCCGTCGCCAAGCTCGTGTCCGGCGTCAAGCGCGAGGCCGCCGTTGAACTCGTGCCCGGCATCAAGCGCGTGGCCGTCGAGCTCGTCGTCCCTGACTCCAACGATGAAGATGCCGCTGTCGTGGAAGATATCGAGATGAAGCTGAATCTGCTTGCAATCGAGGATGCCGACAAAGACAGAAACGAAGAAGAGAACATCGCCGCCGACGCACTTCTACACCTTAAAACGATTCCAGAGCACGTCTACAACGATCACAAACCATTACCGGGAGGCAACACGTTTAGATCACACACCATTGTTTATTCAACCAGACGCACACCTCTAGCATTGGAGTGAGGAATGATGGGAGCAAGCTGTGACGGGAGGGATTTTGTTTAAACAGAGGGCGAATTCTAATCGTCACCTGCCCAGCCTCGAGCCAGGAACGAATTTTGAGCGCGCCCCGCAGCTGCGACGTGAAAAAAATCCTGAAAATTTTCGTGGTAGCAGCGCCAAAGGCAAAAACGAACTCCTACACGAGCACGTCGAGCGAAAAAGAAAACCGTCTCCCGCGCATGTCCACCCGCCATCCAAATTGGGCAACAGCGCCATGCAACAAAACCGTCTCCCGCGCACGTCTCCCAGTCCCCGCCATGGAAAAATATGACGCCATGCAAAAAATATGGTCCAGAGAGACTCGAACTCCAGACCTCGTACCTCGGTGCAGGCAACAGGAACCAGTTGGACAAGGAGAGATTGTTGAATGGGAGGGACCTCCGATGCTATTTAATTGTGACATCGAAGGAAAAATACCAAATTAATCACTCCTTGGTATGCTAAATCATGTCAAAACAACATGTTTTTTGGAACCGGAGGGAGTATACCGCGATCGCTGTGTTGATGCGGCAATGCACCGAGTGTCAGACTTCAACAGCCCCCGCCGTTCACGATCAGGTGAACCCCGTACATGCAAAAACAGAGCATCAATACGCCAGAATCGTATTCAAGCCAAATAGGGTCACGTAAGAACAGATAAGCTAGATTGATTAGCAATAAAATAAGGAAATTAAGAAGAAAGGAAACGAATCTTCCCTGGTTTGGCAACGGTGCATACTCCTACGTGAAGCTGTTTTGGAACAACCTTTCGCCTTGGGACTTGAAGCTCTTCGCGTTGGAACTTGAAGCCAATCAGCGGCACAATCATGCTGAAGACGAACAGAGTCCATATCGAGTTTGCCAGAAAAATCCCGTACTTGGCTTGGACTCCGTGTACAAGTAGATCACGACGAATTATCGAAACAACTCGACGACAAGGTTGATGCTTGCCCGCGGCGCGCGGATCTTCAGTAGTCTTGTTGTCCGCGAAGGTCGCGCGGCCGGAGATGACAAGGCTTGAAGCCTCGGTAGTTGATGATGCAAGGGCGTCGCACCCTTGTGTACAACGTGCGCCGGGTCACCACGGCGCAGATAAGGCGCCGTCGTCTTGAAGCCGATACGCAGCTGCGGCCGTAATACTCCGCCGAGTCGTCGACCTGAAGCTGGACGCCAGGTGAAGCCCCCGGCTGTAGTTGTTGATGTAGATCCATCGTATCCGACGGAGGATTCCTGCGCGGCCCCTTCTTGGCGCACCACTGTCAAAGTTTTAGGGCCTCGATGTTATTTTTACAGATGCGCAAGAACCAAGAACACGATGGTAACACAAGACGCAGAGGTTTATACAGGTTCGGGCCGCGATGTGCGTAATACCCTACGTCCTGTGCTAGTGTGGTGTATTGTCTTGATGATTATGAGAGGATCTCTGCCCGCCTTATATATCCGGGGGTGCAGGGTTACATGAAAAGTATCCTAGCCGGTTTGAAGGACCGAGAAGGCGACCAGAGTGGGGGTGAATGGGAGCCGATAAAAATTCTTGCAAAGAATTCGGCCTATGTCCCAACCTGCCTCAAGAATGATCACCAAGATCACACACACACATGAGGAGTGTTGTGCTGACCCTAGAAGTGATCAAAGATGATGTAGGAATACATGCGGAAGCAAAACAAGCGAACACGCACTCCACGAGATGGACCGATGAAAATCCAACCGAGACCTTCCACCGGATAGTCCGGTAACCTGTCGGATACTCCGGTGAGGTGTCAGATACTCCGGTCGGATACCAGGTCCGGATACTCCGGTAGTGTGCCGGATACTCCGGAAGGTATCAGGTCCGGATACTCCGGTAATGTGTCGGATAGTCCGGTCGGGTACCAGGTCCGGATACTCCGGTACTCGGTCGGATACTCCGGTAGGCGATGAACAGCAAGAACAAAAACGCGCGGCCGGTTGCTCCAAAATCCGAAACCCAATCAAATGACCTCCAAAAATCACCAAAATTGAACCCTAGGTGCGTGACAAGATTGGGAACCTCATCCAAGTGGATCCATACCAAAAACCCAACCAAAACCCATCGAATTTCAGATCACGTGCAAGAACAAGGGTTTGGTCAAACTTGGACGAAATCCACAAATTCGAGGTACTCGTGGGGAGATCTTGAACGAGATCACTCAAGGCATGTTCCCACACATCCTAGCACCGAATCCATCCAAGAAAACCATCCCAAATCGCAGCCAAAAAGGAGATCGAAAAATCACCCGAAAATAGCTCCGAAAATGAGGAAAAAGATAAATTCGGGAATAAGATGGGGAGGAAGAACAAGAGCACAAGATTGATTCAAACAAACTTCATCCCATTGATTCAATCACGAAATCCATAGGTACAAAGCTAGGGCGCCGCCCTCTTCCTCCCTCTCTTGTTGAAAGTTGAAGATACAAGCTCTCACCTTGTTCCCTCTCCTCTCATCTCTCTCTAGCTCTCCCCTAGCTAGTCCTATCCTCTAGATGCAAATGACTTGGTCCCTCAAGGCTCAAGGTGGCCAGCCAACTCCACCTCCCTATATGGGCATTTTCTCTTTCCCAACTTACCCCTAAGGTATTACATACTCCCACCTACCACTAGGGGCAAAATCGTCCAACTCTTTTTCCTTCGCCCGAACGCCATCGGGCCCTTCACGACTTCGCTTCGCCTCGACGCAATCTTCGCGATGGTGCCACGTACACCACCATGCGCCGCCGCCGGTTTTGAGGCCCAAACCGGGAAACCGTCCGCCCGCCGGTTTTGAGGCATAAACCGGGAAACCACCTCGATGTCGACGCGTGTCACCTCGTCCCGCGAACCTTGCCGTCAAGTCTTCTCGTCCCAGCCCGTCGGGACCCATCACTTGACTCGGCCTCCCGTTCGCCTTTTGACTTGGTCAACCCGCCGTCTTCATCACCTCCACGGTTTTGAGGCCAAACCGCGAAACCCTCCGTGCTTCTTGTCCGCCACGTGTACGGTGTGGATCACCCTTGACCTCACCCGGCCTCTCGATCGCCTGGACCCAAGCCTCCCGCTTGTTCCTCCCGATCCTCTCGCCGTTGACCATCAAGTTGACTCCATTGACCTACACATCATTAGACAAGCAAACACCTTTCTCCATCTCCTCCATACTTCCCATCACCTTCACCAACTCCGGTTAGCCATAAACATAATCAATATACATGCTCATGCAAACCTCAAGTTCTCACATTTCAAACTCGAACCCCATGTCAACTCAAACTAAGTCGTTGTCAATTACTCATCACATCATGAACCATGGCACATCTCAACATGGTTCCTCACGGTTACAACATAAACTTACTTGTAGTACAAGATAATAATTCTTCTCTGACTTGCCGAGTACTTCATCTAGATACTTGAGCCACTCGGGCTTGTTTGGGCCAGCCTGACTACTCCGTAAGAGTACTCGGCCTTGCTTGTCTTAAGATACCCGGGGGTCATTACTTCGACAAGTTCAAAACGTGAAGCCGGCCTCCACATATATAGTACATTCCTAGCTTCGACACAACTAAAAGCGCAAAAAATATTTGTCAAAAAAAAAAGCAAAAAATAAAAACTATTTTTTTTTGAAAAACTAATTAAAAGAGCACACACAGGCAAACTGTCATCTATTTCTGCAAGAGATCAGCCTCGAAGACTCGAAGATGCGCCCACCACATTTTGATTTGATTTGTAACACAACGAAATTAAAAGTACCCCATTAGTCAGGATTGACATTATATTTCCAATTATTTTGTTTTCTTCACAGGTGGACCCAAAAGCATATTTAACTGTATGTTCACCATTTAATGGTTGGTTATCCGTACTGTCATCCAATTAATTATGTAAATTGTGACTAGATCCAAGAACATAAAAAATGAAAACAAACTTATCTTCCCCTCATGCATCGAGCAAGATAATTAAAGACATACAAACTTATCGCCGACAAGGCATTAGTTCATATACTTTATTTCATCGGGTCGTACATAAGTGCCTTGAGATCATGTATCACCCCCACTAAGTTAGGTAGGAATATTCCTAAAATTTTAATCGTTCACTAAGGTCAATAGTTCCACATTGTGAATATATATACTGCAAAAAGTGGTTGCTAATAAGAAAATAGTGCAATATGTGAAAAATTGACAATTATCCCAATTCATGGTTAGTTTTTCCATATGTATGGCCAGCCAAGTGAAAATTCAGATTGGTGCACCGTCACAGACGGCACCGTACGTATCCACTTGTCACTGTGAGCAAGTCACGGTCTAAGCCTAGAAAGGAGGCTTGCTGGTGAGGTGGGCCGCACCAGACATGCACACGTGCCAACACCAGTGGACTCACAATTTGATTTGACCAATTAAAAGCGAAAAGATCTCTTCTAAGCGAAACTACCAAAGACTACAATTTTATTAGAAAAAATAAAGACTAATTAAAAAGCAAGTGGTGTTTGTTGCCTTCTCTTTTTTTTAAAAAAAAAACTAAAGCTCTTCGAAAGCCTATATTTGTTTTTGAAGCGAAACACAACTAGCTAGACACCATAAACCCCATTTATATCAACTATTTTCTTGATTATATATTGGTGTCCTGGATTGAAAGTTAAGGTTTCCCATTTGTCTTGTGTGTTAATTACTGTAAGTTTTGCAGCTCATCCCCCCCCCCCCCCCCCCCCCCCCCCCCCCCCCCCCCCCGGGTGGTGTCCTAGGTGACAAACACACTTTTAGAGTGATGCAGACTATCTTCCTTGCAATCACAAAACAAACCCAAGGTTTAAGGTAAAGCATAGACCATGGAATTTCCTGGGATGTGGAAGCTACACTCACCACTAGCTGCTGGTCTACAAGCTAGTACACTCATTTATTTGAAAATTCACTGGCAGTACACTTTAACTATGCATTAATTAAGGCCCACTAAATCTAGTCATGGCATGTGAACGACTCCTGATCCCTATGGCATCATGTGCTCCTACATCTGGTAAACAGGTTTCATGTCTTTGCTTGCTTAATAACCTCTGCTTGTTCTCTTCCCTGCGTTATTTCTGGTAAACGGCGCAGCGTCTCGAGTGCCGCTTCAAGCTGAACATGCTCGACGGGTACGACGGGCGGGCCTAGGTGGTGCCAACATTTGATCATGGGTGGTGCACATGTGGTGAAACATCAGTTCTAGTTACTGGACTTTGCTTTTCACCCTGGTGCCAGACTGCCAGTGCACATCGGCAGGCACAGGTGTAGCTTTGCTCCTATACAAAGCACACATATGCAAGATAATTTTTTGGAGCAAAATCTCCATACTTATAGGCTAAAATAGAAAAATATCGCCCCCTAAAGGTTCGGATAACCACATCAATCGCTGTCACTAGAGAGCAAAGCGATACATTCACTATGGAATCATGAAACGTGTCAATTACTAGTAATTAGTAGGCCCAAGTTTGGCTAGCTCACACAAAAAGGCGCACACATCATATTTGTTGGCAAAACATTGCAAAAGGAGCTAACAGTTTAATTATATGTGAATTTCATGACCACTCAACTTTCCAAAAACCTACATCTCAAAATTTTTTTTCCATAAAACTATGTAACTTACATTATCAAATGTGTTTCTTAATATATGATGAAGCTAATTGTCTTAATTACAAGGATAGACAACTTTACATTTTGTCATATGAGTAGGATGATGACATACACTGATCCCTATTTTCAGCCAAGACAGACTGGATTAGTAGTGGATTAAAGCAAGAAAAAGGGTTGTTGTGGCAGTTTTGCAGAAGAGGCAAAACTAAAAGGGAACGTATCAGGTGGAAACCAACCCCTCCGTGCAAACTATGGAAACTTCAATCTGAGCCACACGATGTTGATCCAAGGGGGCGTTCAAGGGAGGTGGGAGGGGTGATTTGCAAAGTCGCTTTTGCAAATCACCCCTTCCACCTCTCCTGAGCTTGTAAATCACCCCTCCCACCTCCTCTGAGCGCATCCCTTGGATCAACATCGTGTGGCTCAGATTAAAGTTTCCATAGTTTGCACGGAGAGGTTGGTTTCCACCTGATACGTTCCCAAACTAAAATTAAAGAAAACAACAAGACCCCCATTTAAAGCCGGTTTGCAGCCAGGAGAAGAGAAGAGCCACCGAGCGAGTGGGCCCCACACATAAATAGCGGCCAACCGCTGCTAAATAAAGCGTTGGCGAGGCGAAACTCGCGTCTCTTCCCCCCCTCCGTTCCCTCGCCGTCGCCGCCGGTGAGCCGACCAGGATGACGCAAAGCACTAGCGGTCACGGACGGGGCCACGGGTACGGCCACTACCATCACCACAGCGCGCTGTGCTGCCTCTCCGGCGCGCCGCCGCTGCCGGGGGACGCGCCGCCGACGCCGGAGCCCGCGACTGCCACGGAGCCGTCGTCGCAGGCCCAGGGTGCGGCGGTGGCGGTGGAGGGGGTGCTTCACAAGTGGACCAACTACGGGCGCGGGTGGCGGGAGCGGTGGTTCTCGCTCCGCGACGGCGTGCTGTCCTACTCCAAGATTCGGGCTGGCGCGCCCGGAGCCCGGCCGCCGGAGGAGGACGGGGAGGTCCGGCTGATCGGCGCAAGGATCGGCGGCGCGCGCCGCACGGACAAGCCCGCCGGCGTCGTCAGCCTCAAGGTCCGTACTTTGCCCCCGTTCGTTGGTCCGTTATCTCGGCGCGGTTCGCGTGATCCGGCTGCGCGGTGGCGTTTCTTGATTTCGTCCCTTCTTTTCGCGCGAATTTGTTCCCCGCATTTCCGAAAGAGTCCCCATTCAGTGAATGTAACTCACGGTTTCGCTTCGTTGCTTCACTGCATTTGCAAGTTGGTCTTTTCCTCCTCTTGTGAATCTTTTGTTCGTGGGGAATTTTTGTTAGCTTTCACGATCCAGCCTGCACGCTGTTCGATGAAGCGCATCACATCATCGGATCAAGCATTTAAAATTCCAGAAAAGAAATAATTTAATTCTTTCGGGGTGCAAGGTAGATTCTCATGTCGAGTTCTCCTCATGGTGGAATGGTAGGTAGGAGACATCGTCACATTGCAGATCGAAATGACGTGACCTCTTTAATTTATTTTCCTTGCCAGGGTATTCCGCATTCATTTCATCCTTTTTGTTGGTCTATTACCGTGGCGTGACAAATCATCCGTTTAATCCTTTTGTTGGCGTTTTCTTCCGCTTCATTCAAGTGATTATGTAAAAGGAATAAGGTCGAGGTAAAAGGGGGGCTACTAATTCATTCAATGGTGTTAACATCAACGGCTTAATTAATTAACCATTATATATAAGTGGTCCAAACTCCATAGCCAGGTAACATTTGGCTTAAATTAGCAATATCTAGATTAGCTATAAACGAACAAAAGGATCCCCTTTTTCCTTCTTCCTGATACATTTTATTTCCTAAAAAAGGCCATAGCTTTCTCTATCACACGTTCAGGCATGTCTATTGCTCATAAAGCCCCAGAGCCTTTCCAAGGTTTTTCTTGAAATTTTCGACAGTGACAGGGTTTTCGTTACCATTCTATTGATCATCATCGATTAGGACAACCAAGTTTATCAGTTAGTCACTCTCTTATTACTATGCACACTTTTTTAACCCAAAAATGCCGTAAGATAGGATTCATCCAAATGGATGAGTACATGATGACAAATACTGTGTGTTAAGCTGAATAAATTAATGTGCTTACATGATATGCTCTGGGGATATTTTTCGAAATCGCATTATTGTGTTGTACTGCTCCAGGGGTTGCTTTTCAACAAGGCTTTTACTAGCTGTTGAACTGGCAGTGTTAGTACTATCACTGGGTCTTTTCAAGGCCATTGGCCATGGGTCCCAGGGAGGGTGTACAGTTGATTCAAGTGGTCACATAGAGTGAGGGGAAGGAGGGGAATAAAATGGAGGACCTGTGTCTATGTCAGATTGAGTAAGGACGTCTTGTGGATCTTCAAGAACTGCATAGGTTGGGTCGTTTGATTGGTTTAGATTGCAGCTTGGTTCAATTTTCTTGTTTTCTTGGGATCTTGTTTTCCTTTTAGATGTTCATTTTGTCAGCCTTTTCTCCAGTCCTGACCGTTTAAGGGAGAGGTAACTGATTCTGGATTTTTTAGGGGGAAATACCATTCCATGTTCTTAAATCTGTTTTCGTCTTTTCCTTTATTTGCCTTATTTGTTAATAGAGGTTTTAGAGCTTGTCTACGGATTTATGGATGCTAGTCTGTGTATATGTGTGTGCTTGATAGTGTTGCATATTGGAAGTTCCATACATATTCATGTGCAAAGCTATCCAGTTACGAACAGGGAGCTAATTGGTCAGTGTATTGGCAGGTCTCAGCATTTAGGGAAAGTAAGTCTGACGATAAGAGGTTCTACATATTCTCCCCCACAAAGACGCTTCACTTGAAGACGGATTCAAAAGATGACCGCGTTGCCTGGATTGAGGCTTTAATCTTGGCAAGAAGTGTTTATTCCCTCAGATCGGTCAGCGGGAGGGTCACTTTTGTGCAGAGTGATGTTTCTATTTCAACTGCAAGGCTTCGAGATCGAATGCTCCAGGAGGGTCTGAACGAGAATCTTATTGAGGAGTGTGAACAGATTGTACTTTCTGAGTTCTCAAGCTACCGGAAGCAACTGAAGCGGCGTTATGAGGATTATTTAAGCTTGTTTGGGTCCTGCAGACACCATTTTGAGGTAGAACAACTCGATATATTATTTGCTAATGCATGATTTTGGACAAGTATTAAGTAGCAGAAACTGACTTGTTCCTGAAAGTGATAATTTGAAGTTCTTGGTATAATTGAGGATATCCAAGTAGATCTTATATGGAACTTGTTACTTAAATTTGCAAGGTTAATCCTTGAATGGTTACTCTCCTCCTTTTTTCTGCAGGAATTTTACATAGTATATTACACACATATTTGTGCAGGAAGGTAAAGATGGAAATATAACACAGGAGGCGTTGACAAGAAATGGGTTTTCTAGTTCTCGGCATGGAAATTATAGTGGTACGAGTTTCATACATAGTACATTACTTACTGCAGCATATCATCTGCATGATCTGCTTATTTGTTACGTGGTGGCTATCTTCGGTTGCTCACCATTTCATCTTTTTTCAAGTTTATATACTTCACGATATCCTGAATAATCAAGAATTTTTATCATTATATTTACTAAGAATTAGCGTTCGATTAATGGTACAATGGTTGTTCTTGCCCAGAATACAGCACGACAGAATCTGATGAGTTTGAGAAGAACGATGATTGTGAGTTGACATGTGAAGATGAACCTACGTTCTTCGATTCTGTAGACCACTTTGTTGGATCAGAAAACAGTTCTTCTACCATGTCAAGTGGTCAGGAAGTGTTGGATACCCAAAGTCAAGATTCTAATAACATGTTACTGCAAATCAGACGACGGACTAAACTACCTGAGCCTACAGAGAAAGAGAAAGGAATCAGCCTCTGGTCCATTATTAAAGATAGTGTCGGGAAGGATTTGACACGAGTTTGCCTTCCAGTTTACTTCAATGAACCACTCTCATCTCTCCAAAAGTGCTTTGAAGATTTAGAATATTCATACCTTTGGATCAGGCCTATCAGTATGGAAAAGTGGTAAGATCGCTTTCATATCTTTTGTATTGCATATGTCTGCATCTTCTTATGATAAGAGTCTGATACATCAATGAAAATTATCATCAATCACATTTGTTTGGAGGAGTAAATTTTTTTTGTTTATTACCGAACTGAGGTTCAAATCAACCACAAATTAATATGCAAATTGTGAACCAAACTAGAACAAGAGATATCCCATCAGCGTTTTTGATTAGAGATTACTTTCAAGGTTGTTCTCAATTCTACATCACTCATTCGGTCTAGAATATCATGTTAGTCTTGGCGAAGCAGGATACACTAATAAACGTGTCAGTAGTTATTCTTACAAAATTAGTTTGTTCTACTAGAAGTGTTCCTCTATCACTATCAGAACATATCAGGGTAGTTTCTAAGAAACTACAGCTTGTTCTTAATACTGCGATTTTATTTCCCATATTATAAGGATCTTTTCTCATATATCTCTTGCATCTGAAACTAGGGGAACAGCCTCATGAGAATTCTCAAAGTTGCTGCCTTTGCAGCCTCCGGCTATGCTTCATCTGTTGCAAGACCTTGCAAACCGTTCAATCCATTGTTAGGAGAAACATACGAAGCTGATTACCCTGACAGAGGGGTCCGGTTTTTTGCAGAAAAGGTCAGTTAAGGACTTTCCTCTTTATGGGATAGATGGTATGTGAGCCCCTGGGGAATGGAACAATGAGAACTGTTTATGTTTCCAAAGAAAATGAAGCATCTCACTCCACTTTTCCCCTTTCTGTCAAATGATTAAAGTGTATCCATTCCCAACGAATGTAATTTCTGATAACTAGTACACTGCCAGCGTGGACTTGATATCCATATCCTAATATATGAAACTGCATTGGAGTCTTTGAATTTCATCACGTTGCTGTTTATCATTTCCACCAATAGGTTAGTCATCATCCGATGCTGATTGCCTGCCACTGTGAAGGCAAGGGTTGGAAATTCTGGGGCGATAGCAATCTCAAATCCAAGTTTTGGGGACAGTCAATTCAAGTTGATCCGGTTGGTATTTTGACTGTGGAATTTGACGACGGTGAAATATTCCAGTGGAGTAAGGTATGCAGCACAACTTGACAGGATAAGATCCCTGATTGATATTCTATGCTTTTCTGATAACTAAGTTGTGTATTCACATACTAATGCCTTATCAGGTTACAACAACTATACACAACCTCATTCTCGGGAAGCTGTTCTGCAGCCATCATGGAACCATGTACATAAAAGGAAATCGTCAGTATTCATGCAAACTCAAGTTCAAAGAGCCGTCGCTTCTTGACCGCAATCCTCACCTAGTATGTTTCACTAGCCTCATTTCTTTATATTGATGATGTGGACCCTGCATGTTTTCCTCTTGTATACATCAACTTATGACTAATATGTGCTTGTCTTGCATAGCATATTCATCTCAAACTATGAAGCATTTAGAATAGTTTGCATAATGTTCATGCTCTTCAAATATGTCAAATGAACTAAGGGAAATATATACCTATACTTTTACTGGAAGCATGTTGTACTGGTGATGAGTTATCTACTGCTGTTGTCCAATCCACTTTTCATTAATGTGTTATGTATGTTACACAGTTGTTTGATGTTTATCCTTTGCATGTATTTTGTATCCAACAGGTACAAGGCTTTTTAGAGGACAATGGTGGGAATAAAGCTTCATTTTTGATAGGGAAATGGGATGAAAGCATGTACTACAGTAATTTAGATACTTTCAGGGTCAAGAGCGCTGATCAATTGCAAGGTGCCTCTCTATTGTGGGAAAAGAACAAACCTGCTCCTGACCCAACTCGATACAATCTTTCTTCATTCGCGATCACATTGAATGAGTTGACCCCAGGACTGCAGGTACGGATGCAAATGTGATATATACTTGTAAATGTTTGATAATCAAGATTTTTTTCCTAACTGCTTGGCCATGGATAAAGGAGAAACTTCCTCCTACTGATTCACGGCTGAGACCAGACCAGCGTCATCTTGAGAATGGCGAATATGAGAAGGCAAATGCAGAGAAGTTGAGGTTGGAGCGACGGCAACGAATGGTATCATCTTGGATATTTTGTTCTGTCCCTCCCTGTCTTTAAAAGATGGCAAACTGAACAAGGTTCTTGTTGGAAAAAGCGTGATTCACACTATCTGTCTCACTGCAGTCGACGAAGCTTCAAGATAATGGCTGGAAGCCCCGGTGGTTCGAGCAGGACTCTGAAGACGGGACATACCGCTACAAGGGTGGATATTGGGAAACAAGAGAGGAGGGGCGGTGGGATGGATGCCTTGACATATTTGGGGAATTTGCTGAAACATGAACCCCGGTTTCGGATGCATCAAAGCTTCAAGCATCCCCATCCGATATAACACCTATATAAATCCCCTGTGCCAGCTAACGTGTCCCGACAACTGTTATCTGAGATATTTCTACTAGTTCAAGAAGCGATTGACAGCAATGCGTGAGGAGCTGATGAGCACTGGCGAAGGGCATCGCTATCACGAGTAGTAGTAGCAGCAGTAGCAGTCCGCAATAATTGTTGTTATTCTTTTGTTCGCTGTGTTGAACATAATGAATCAGTTTGAATAGCCTATCCTTGTTGGATTTTGTCCGATTGCAGTTGGGCTTGTGTAGGAACAGGCTAAGGCTATAATATTTAAAGAAAGGTGGCGGCGGCATGGAATGACAGAAGACCACATGATTCTTCAGCAAACAAATTCCTCTGCTTTTTTCTTTTTCCCCTCGGGGAAGTTACTGCCATAGTGTCATTCACATTCATGTGCTTCTTTGTTCCCATTTTATCATGACAATTATCTTAAAAATTTGCACTGAGAAGTGAGAATGACATCTGTACATCTCCGGTTGATGGCGAATGGAATTTGCAGCATGCGTGCTACGTCGCCGGCGGTGAAGTACAGCCCCGCCCAGGATGGCTCTGAGAAAGAAATCCAGTAACAATTGATTCAGCGGACACAAGCGTCCGGCTGGTAGGGAAGGCGCTGGCGGCCGGCGGAGCAAGGCAGGACGAACACCGACGAACACAGAGGTAAGAGAAAAATAGAGTCAATTCAGGGGTGGGCTACGAAATTCCTCTCAAAATAAAGGTCTATGTGAAAATATTTGAATCGTGGCTAATAGTCGCGACCCAAATCAGGGTCTATTTGAAACTTTATTTGTACTGGGCCTTTTAGAAAATTGTACTCCGTGCCGGCGACATGGCACCCGGCTGCCGTCGGCGACCTCCGCTAGTCGCCCCTCCTCTAAAAGTCGACAGGACACTGTAGTTTGGTAGGAGACGAAGATTTTTGCCCGTCGTCGCGCCACAACAACCAGCCGTTCATTCCGTATCCATGTTTGGGTATCCATACTCTGGTCTCTGAAATGCACAAGCAGTCATCTCTGGACATTACGCATCCAACTTGTTTGCCCTCTAGTCTCACCTCCAATCTGAAGCCTACTTTGCCTTTTGCCTTATTGCTGTTGTTGCTGTTGTCATCGTTCTTGTAATTCATTCGAAATCCATTTGAGGCATCCATTACAAACGCCCAATGAATTTGGAAATCGGAGGCAACAGCATGGCAATCTCGGTTACGTATCTCTGTAGTATAGCACTAGCAGTACGTGTACTTGTTTTGCTGTCAGTTACAGAGTACAGAACGGTTGTTTGACTTCAGTTAATATTACTAGTTGTTTAGGCAATATGTTTGGCGATCTCACATTTTCATGCTATAAGAAAAGGTTATTTCATATCCTATCAAATGGCTATGAATAATGAATACATCGATTCTGTTTAGTCTTTAGCACAAACCAACAAAAACTATAACTCTTAAGGCAAGCAATTATATTGTCAGCGACCTCCCAGACGCTGTTTCGAATGGCGACCACCCCCTGGTGCCCTGGTCGCGCCACGGGAGGCTGCGAGCGAATCGAGGAGGAGGAAATGACGATGCCGAACAACGAAGGTGGTGGCGCCATGCATGACGAGGGCACCTCGCGCCATGGTTGCTGCATGCATGGTCAGCGACGCCAACGACCAACCAATTATGGTGACAAGGTCGTCGAGTCGAGAGGTGATGATGAACCCCGTCGTGAAGCAGGTCGGTTATTGCTTTCGTGGCTCGACCTGCCTGCAGGGGCGCGGGCGGGCGGGGCGGCGCCGCTCGAGTCCCCCCCCCCCCCCCCCCCCCCCCCCCCCGGCCCCATTGGGGGCTGCTCTTCTTCGCCGGTCGTCACGGGGCAAGCTGGGGAAGGCGTACGTACTACGTTCGTGATGCACCGCCACCGTCTCGCTCGATGTCGGTTCCAGCGCCGCCCACCCTGGGATTAATCCTTAATTTGCGGCATGCATGGTCGCGCGCGCCCACGGCCTGCTTAGGGCATGGCTATGATGATATGATGGAGCCGCCGGCGAAGCAGCTAGGCGGCGGGATGGCAGGGGAGGCCTAAGGGCAAGTCCATGAGACGGCGTCTATGGATGAGTCTCAACAGCCAGGAAAAGGGATTAGGAGGACCAGCATGTCGAAACAGCAGTTCTGGAGCCTCACATATGCGGATTCCCATATAAAATTGAAGTGTAGGAATATCTTTATGTTAAGTATGCAGATATCAATAGCATACACAATTCAATTCATTTTTTTGTCCCAATTAGGTTAAATGGTAAGACAATATTATTTTCATATCAAGACAAACAATTTTCGACATCTTTATTCTTTTTAATCTCTGCATAGTTTATAGTCCTATGGCTTTTTTCAGAAAAATGTAATCACCTGAGTTGCAAGTATGTAAATATTACAGACTGGCGGACTATGCACAGGTACACATATCGATTAAACACATCAACTACTAATTTGACCCTAACTAAAAGTGAAACTAGGGGGGGGGGGGGGGGGGGGGGGGGGGGGACATGTGCCCCTATGCTCATAAAAATCACTCTCTCACAATGGTCATCTATCTCCATAAAAATATTATTGCAATGTGTGGTTTCTGACCTGAAGGTGATCTTGCACATAGGAGAGGTAAATTAAACTTGAGCTCTATCGCTACCTTTTGGTCCAACGGTAATGTACCGTAACACAATACTTGTTTCGACGGTTACACCCTCGATTGCACTAGCCATCGTAGCCATTTTATTTGTTTCATCATCCTGGTCAATGGTGGCTGCGACGAACAAAGGTTGTTGAGAGATCCATCAGATCAGCTATTTCTTAGGTCGGTTTCTTTGTTGGTGATTGTATTGTACAGATTATTGAAGTGTTGAACCCTGTAGAGCCGCGTATCTTTGTTTATATAGGCAGCAATAGCCGCTTACAATGCAAGACATGACCTGATAAGCATTGGCCGTTACAATCTAAACTATACAACAACTGAATATACAAGTACCCGTCATATTACAGATCATGTCTAGATAAACACAAACCAAATACATATTTTAACATGTATTCGTATAGAACTGGACCAGATTTTTCTGATTATGGTGTCGGAACATTTTGTTGGATCGAAAGTCAGTTTTGCTTCTCTCGTTTGTTTTCTCTCTCTCTCCTATTTTTTGTCATATTTTTTCTATTTTCATTTTCAACATAGTACTAAGTTCGAGAGAATTTGGGAACTATAAGCGGAGCTGTACAAGTTCGGCGCTAGGGCTGGGCGGCTCCGTGCTGCGGGTGCTCGTCGTTTCCCCACGGGGCTGTTCGGTGCTCTGCTCCTCGTCGCCCAGAGATTTTGCGGAAGGACGGCCGCCGTTCCCAGCGATTTTGCGTACCGTGGCCACTGTCTTCAAGCTGCACGTCGTCCTTTATAGGCGTGGCCTGCCTCCGCGTTTGACGTCTGGCAGTCGTACGTCGGTTCGTAGCTGCCGTGCTGCCATGGATCGTCGTGGTTGGCCCGCCACTTTCCTTTTTTTTGTCGATTGCAGTTGTGCTTGTGTAGGAACAAGCTAAGTAAATATTTAGAAGAAAGGTGGCGGCGGCATGGAATGTAAGAAAATCCTGAGATAATTCTTCAGCAAACAAATTACTTTCATCTCTGACAAAATTCAAGCTCGTTTCTTTCCTATCTCGTGAAACTCTCGTTGCCTTCATCCAATTTATACCTAACATTTGTGAATTGAGACGTACCGTGTCCTTTGTTTTCTTTCTCCCCCTCAGAAAGTTACTGCCATAGTGTCATTCACATCCATGTGCTTCTTTGTTCCCAGTGTTCTGGAACACGAGTTCGTGCACGTGCAGGTAGGTTGACTTGAGCCTGGCCGCCGGCGTTCCAGGCCATGTTGAAGGTGTCCGCTAGCTTGACCTTGAGCAAGTAGGAACCATGTCAATCTCTGCCTCATCTTCGCTGGACATTCTGAAAACGAAGGATTTCGTCGACCGGGGGTAGTTTTGTCATTCGTCAATACAACAACGCTGGAGCACACAAGCACACGCACTTGGAGTCGAGTTGCGATGCAGAGTCGTGTTCAGATAAGCAGAGGGATGGATGGATCTGCCCTGTCGAAAGCAGTGGGAGAACTGCCTTATCCAGTATTCTGCCTCGCTGGGCAAGGACCGTGGCACCAACCGGTTGCGCCGGAGGATGCTCGGTCGGCGCAACCGGTGGAGCAGAGCGCCGCGTTCAAACGGGTGCCTCCATTTTTGAGGCTTCCAATACAAACGTCCAATGAATTCTACTATCAGAGAATGCTATGATATGTGGGAAATCGGAGGCAACAGCATGGCAATCTCTGTTACCTCTCTAGTATAGACCTGGAAGAGTGGTAGTGTAGTACTTGTTTTGCTGTCAGTTACAGAGTGCAGAACGGTTGAATGACTTCAGTAAATAGGAGTATTACTGGTTGTTTAGGCAATATGTTTGGCGATCTCATATTTTCATGCTATAAGAAAAGGTTATTCAATATCCTATCAAGTGGCTATAAATACTGAATACATGATTCTGTTTAGTCTTTAGCACAAACCAAGAAAAACTATAATTCTTAAGGCAAGCAATTATATTGTCAGCTTGATGAGCATAACATAGAAAAGAAAATGCACTTACAAAACAAGTTGTACAGTGAAAATATACAACAAGTAGTTTTAGAAAATCAAAATGAATCGCAACATTGTTGATTCTCATGTGTAGAGCATTACCATAAGTAAAATTACTGAAAATCTCATCTCGTTCCTGCTAGATGCTTATGTTATTCGTTTCGTGCTCTCCTCTGATGATGCTGGATTGGAGAGACGATTTTCTCCGTTGGGTGAACAATATTTTATCAAGATGGTGTAATGGGATCAGAAAAAGGATCTGAAAAGTTATGCGATGTACAATCCCTCTTTTTTTCAGGTGGTGTGTGGTCTTCCTTTTTCTTTGATTAAGCCTCTCACATGCAGTTGAATATTGAAAACTGGCGTACACTTTGTTGATATGATCGAATTCAAAACTTTCATTCGCATTCTGTTCTGCGCGGTAGCTAACATGGTACTAAATGTTAAAGGAAATGCTCGTCCGTTAGACACAGTTTGTAATGTTTTACTAGTCTTGTGTTGTTCTTTACAGACTAGCTACAATTTGAACATCCCACTTGAAACGCTGGAAGCAGAAAAATATGGAGAAGTATGAAAATGCATGCCATGCTTGCTGCTAATCAGGAAGGATATATATATATATAGTCAACACTGTAAGTTGCCCAGCAGGGTATCCATACTGCAGGCTGGACTCCTCACAAGAATGTACTGCAATGGAAAAGGAGGCATCGGCATCTGCCATTTGCATGTTTGGCCACTAGATGGAAAGAGGATTTGTCATTAATTTCTTCTTGCACAGACAGCCTCATCCTGCCGAGGAATTGGAGGTCCCACCGATTGTTCGCCCTCTGGCGCGGTGGCGGAGTTAAGCAACTTGAGCGAAGTGGGTTGGGTTGATGAAAAACAAATCCGTTCTGCCTTCTGGTAGGAGCTAACACAAGCAAGAATTAAAACCGGGTTCAGAGTTGAATCCATATATATACACACACATAAATTTCCTTGTTGAAAGATCGTATGATTTATATATCCCAAGTATTCTTCAACGCCTAGTATATAGGATTTTTAACCGTTCCTTAAAATTATGTAAAATGATTTCGGAGTCACTCAATAAACACTGATCGATACAGTACAAGTACATGGTTGTTCTCAGAGTGTTGAGTGTCCCCTGTCGTCGAATACAATGCGGTTAGAGAGCGATCTCCTGTCCATGGTCAAAATGAAACTTGCGTTGCGTCGTCAGTGCTCCAAACATTTTAGTGGTCCATGTGCATGCATGCATGCATGCTTCCCTTTGTTCGATCCTTTCCTACTATCAATCAATCACCTAGCGCTGGCCGGAGAGTCAGCATGTATAGGAACCGGCGGCTGAGAGCAGGGGCATCCGACTATGACCTCGCGATCGAAAAGATGCAGTTTACAGCCGGGTACGTACAACGGGACGCCGAGGATCTCGATCGAGCTCGCCGGAGCCGGCGAAGTAACCAGCGCGGCGGGAGCGGGAAGCCCTCCGGTTCGTTCCAATTCCATGGCGGGTTTTGAGTGGGCCACTGCTGCGTAATGTCGACCGTAGGATTTGAACGTAGCGCGGTTGACACAGCTACTACCCCCTACTGGGTGGTCGCCGTTGGAAACAACGACCGTCCAGACGCTGTTTCGAGCGGCGACCAGCTCTGGTGCCCTGGTCGCGTCACGGGAGAGCAGGGAGGCTGCGTCTCTGCGAGCGGAGCGCGCGTGAGGAGGAGAAATTAAATGACGATGCCGGACAACGAAGAGGGGCGCCTCTGCATATATCGCGGGCTGCTCTTCTACGCCCGGCCGTCGCGGGGCAGGGGAAGGCGTACGTTTGTGATGCACCCCCGCCGTCTCGCTCGACGTCGGTTCCAGCGCCGCCCTGCCTTGGGATTAATCCTTTGCGGCATGCATGGTCGCGCGCACGGCCTGCTGCTCACGCACGCTCGTCTGGGCATGGCATGGCTCTGTGATATGTTGGAGCCGGTGAAGCAGCGCGGTGGGACAGCACAGGGGGCGGCGAAGCAGTGGCGTGGAATGATACGTTTTCATTCCACGCCACTGCTTCGTATTCTCGGCCACAGAATTTGGATCTAGCTATTCACGCACACAACCACGTACCCAGTGGTAGCGATCGTTTAGTCGCAAGTTCATCAAATGGCGACCACACCCACCCCACCAATGATGCTCCACTCGCTTCGTGCGGCCGCAAGAGAGTTGGGAGGTGTGGAGACAAGGACTGATGAATTGACGACGTCGGATGTAGAAGGGAGCGTCATCGCTCGCATCTCCGGCGGTGGCGCCATGCATGGCGAGGCAATGAGTTCTCAACAGCCAGAAAAAAAATTAGCACTAGTCCGATCCCTCCGTTCCTCAATAGGTGTTCTTTTAGCCACCCGCACAACAACCAACGAGTTTGAAAATGGAGCCCTTGTAGGAGACGCTGACGGCGTCACGAAACCAAAAAAAAAAAAAAGACAATCTTCAGTAAGGTGTATTTCGCACCCATTAAATTTTTTTGGGTGGTGAAACGGACAAAGTGAATTGCTTGAGGGAGTAAAGTGGACTTTTTCCGTTTTGTTCCAGGCATCAGCTATAATGATGAGCACTTGTGGTTGAAACGCAATATTTTTTCAGGCAACGGTTTTTCTGCCACATTGTGCCTAGTCTAAATATTACACAAACGGTCAAACTATAAGTACACACATTGATTAAACACGTCAACTACTGATTTGACCCTAATTAAAAGTGAAACTAGAGGGGCACATGCCCCTATGCTTATAAAAATCACTCTCTCACAATAGTCATCTATGCCCATAAACAACAATACCATACCGTGTGGTTTTTGACCAGAAGGTCATGCTGCACACGAGAGAGGCAAATTGAACTTGTGCTCTATCGTCTATATCTTCTCTAGGCCGTTGTGGTAGTGCATCATGATGTATTAATTGTTTTCGACGGCTGCACCATCGATTGCACTGACCATCGCAACCATTCTGCTTCATCATCCTGGTCAATGGTGTCGACGAAGAACCAAGGTCGTCAAGAGATGATGATGAAACCCATCATCAATTAAGTCAGTTATTCCTCAGGTCGGTTCCTTTGTTGGTGATTATATTCGTACTAGTATTGGTCTGGCGTTCGCTGTGGCGCAACACATGCATAGTGGCGGTGTGGGGAAATCGATCCGAATGAGGAAATCTATAAATTATACGCTCCTTGCTTTAATCCATATTCGTATAGAACTACACCGGTTTTTCTAATCATGGTGTCATTCTCTAAGCGAATTCGAAACATTCTTTAAGTAAGCCTTCAAAAATAAGTTTTGCTTCTCTCTTTTTTCCCCTCTCTCTTATTTTTTTTGTCATATTTTCTCTCTCATTTTTGTATTTTTGTTTTCAAAATAATAAGTTCGAGAGAATTCAGGAACTATAGGTGGGGTTGTACAAGTTCAGCTCTGGCACTGGGCCGCTTCATGCTGTGCATGCGGGCTGTTCGGTGCTCTGCTCCTTGTTGCCGCCCGTCGCGGCCAGCGACATGTCCACCAAGGCGGAGGCGTTCGTGATGCTGCTCTGCTCTGCAGTCATGTGTCGCTCATCTGCTCCAGCGCCACGTCTAGGGCTGAACGAAAAACTCGTGGCTCGTTAGCTCGGCCGGCTCGCGACTGGCTCGACTCAGCTCGGCCCGGCTCGTTCACTTTTTCTAATGAGCCGAGCAGGTCTCAAACTCGTTATGTTTAACGAGCTGGCCCGCAAGCCGCTTGCGAGCCACACGAGCCACCATGTCCCAGCAGCCCAGCACCCTTCGGTCCCCTCCTCTCTCGCGAGCTACACAAGCCCATCGATGGAAGCAAGGCCCAACCCCCTTCCTCCCTCCCCACACCTTATCCTTTTCCTTTCCCTAAAAAAAAAAAAACCTTATCCTTTTCGTGAGTCGTGCTTCAACCGCACTCGCCTCCTTCCCAGTCCCTACCGTGTCCTAGCTCTCCGTTACCGACGCTGCAGCCATCGACGCCAAAACTCATGGCGAGCACGAGCTTGTTGTCCTCACCGCTCTCCCCACGACGATGGCGACGACGGAAGAGGACCGAATCAAGATCCAAAAGCGAATAGGCGACGCGACACGCGACGGTCGACAACTCGAGCCGGGTGGACGGTGACGCCCTCCTCTGCCTCACGCGGTGGTGCCGCCCCTCCCCTTCTCTCCTCACACAGAGGGCTCCAGCTACCACGGAGGTATTGAAGGCAAACGACGACAAGCTTAACGAGCTGGCTCGCGAACAGCTCGAGCTCGTATCGAGCCGAGCCGAGCCAGCATTCCAGCTCGCTAAGATAACGAGCCGAGCCAAGCCAGCTCATTATCCTAACGAGCTGGACCGAGCCGAGCTGAGCCGAGCCGAGCTGGCTCGGTAGTCCAGCCCTAGCCACGTCCTGTGCGGCATGGTCGCGCACGGCCTGTTTATGCTCGGGGCATGTCTCATCTCAGCTTGTGACCGTATGATACCATCCTAGTTCCTAGGTCGATGTGAGGTCAATCGTGTGGAAGCTCAGTTGACGATAACCAGAGGGGAGCCGGCAGTCCACATTTTGACCTCGCGAAACAATCCAGAGAAGCATTTAAATGACGACCGGGTACAAGGAACGCCGGAGGACGCGAGGATGGAGAGCTCGCTGGAGCCGGTGAAGCAGCACGGCCGGACGGCGCAGGCTCGGGAAGCGCGCTCGATTGATCGGTTCATTCCACGCCGGGTTTGACTGGGTCTCGGCTTCTTCATCTCGCGGTCCATAGTTACCCATGTGGCTGTTGCTGTTTGAAATAGCGAGTGCCCTGTCGTCGTTTCAAATAGCTACCGTCCATGTTGCTTCGGCGCGGCGGCCACCGCCAGACGGGCCGCCGGAATGACGAGAGGCTGAGAGCGAAGCGATGAGGAGGGCACACCGACGGACCGGGGCTGCCCTTCGCATGGCGTGGCGCGCGTTCCGAGATGCGCACTCCGGCGTGGCTGCTGTTGCAGTGCGAACAAATTCTGATGCCAGAGTCCGACGCGACGCATCCTCTGTTCTTGGCTGCACACTCAGGAGGCGCAGCTCATCTCTTGTTCGATTTTCCATCTGCAAACCACTCATTTGCAATGCGATCGAACAGATAAGGCGCCTGAAGCGAAGAATTTGTTTTTTTCAAAGCAAGTACACGTTCAGGACAGGAGAGCGAATCGAATCGAAGGCAACTTACCCTCGAAATTGTGGATTGTGAGGTTCCTTGTGACCATCTCAGACTCAGTAAATGTCTTGGGGCGCACATAAACCCGGAATAGATGCTTAGAACTGCTTAGAATATGACTTTGGGACAGGAAAGAGATGCTTGAGAATGTTGGCAGCTCTTTCACTAGGATGCAGTACGTACTAGAACTTAAAGCATTGAAATGACACAGTAGGGATGAAAGCAAAATGCATTTATCGGATAACCCAGGCTCGTTTCTGACTTCTCCCGATCGTAGTAGTTGGAAATAATATAATGAAAAAAAGGAAAGTATTTGGTGGAAACAAAAATGAAAACGATTTTAGACTTTACCGATCGTTTCCGACAATTTCCATTTAGACTCGAAATTACACCTGATATTTTATCATTTTATATTAAACTAGTCAACAAATATATATTATACTTATATTTTTCTATTTTAATTTGAACATCTCTTTTCAAATGCCTCTTGTCTTTTATGATGCATTTGTAGCTAGCTCAAATACCAACAATACATTTAAATTTGATAATTTTTATACATGATGTGGTACGGCTAACACATGACTGTGGTTTGTGTTGCCGATATTTAATATCGATTACCGATCGATATCGCACATTTTTGTTGTGGTAATTTCATTTTCAATATTCCTAAGACCGGTACCGTATTTGTTTTCGCCAGTAGCTATCAAATTCGCTACCAAGAAAAAATATGAAACTGAAAACGATTTAGCCTTCTTCCGACCGTTTTCCGAATGCTTTCTCCCTAATGACACACGCTGAGGCTAAGTTGGTAGGTCCTCGTTCCACCCAAAAAAAATTTCTGTACTCTATCAAGCAGGCATGATTGCCAGAAATTCACAAAAATAAATTCAAGCTAAACCAAACAAGGGATAGTGGATGTACTAGGGGCATATGCTCCCTGCATAGCCCAGTTGTAGTAATCTACATCCTCCTTAACCAGCAAAGCCATATGGAATTTATTCTTCTGCCGCCCCTAAAAAATTTGGCGGTTCCACTCCTTCCAGAGGTTCCAAAAAAAAATACTCCCTCCGTTTTTAATTATATGACGCCGTTGACTTTTTCGTTGAACTTTGACCAACAATATAGATTTAAATAATTACTTTTCGAATGTGAAATGAATATCATTGGATTCATCACCAAAAACACTTCAAAGTAATCTTATACACTTATCTATTTACACAAATATTTATAGATAAGACGAATGATCAAAGTAACGAAAAAAGTCAACGACTTCATATAATAAAAAACGAAGGGAGTAGAGTAGAATGCGTAAACTCTACGTTTCCTTGCTTGAGCCGATTTCCTCGTCCTGTCCAGCCAGTCACATACTTAATCCTGCAATAATCTCACAACCGGGCACCTGCATGGATAAACCATCTGCAAACAAAAGTTAGCACCTGCTTCGCAAATGGGCAATCGGTTAACAAGTGACGTGGTTCCTCGTGGCTCACGCTGCATAGGCTGCATGTTGGATTGTGATCCCATCCCCTCCTAGGTAAGGGCCTGTTTGGATCCACACAGATTTTAAAAGCTATAATGGATCCAAACAGAGCAGATTATGTATCAGATTCTAAATCCAGATTATAGGATAAAGGATCCAAACAAGCTTTTAGTTGATTTTATTTATCAAAAGACACACTATCTTTGAACACTTTTGGATAATTACAGCGGGACCGTCGCGGATGCACATCTCGCGCGGGAGGCATGGTTCCCTTTCCCTCAAGGGCGCAGATTCCGTCCCGCCGTCCGTGCTCGACTCACGCGCGACCTGTTAGTGCCGGACTGGGAGGAGGCGTCGATCGGCGACGTCAGTGTCGGTGACCATGAACCTCGTCGGCTTGTGCCTCTATCGGCGCCAGGCCACGGCACGGGCGTGCTCGTCAAGACCGATCGAGTTCCCCGTGGGGCTCCTCGTAGCCGGCCGTCGCGTCGCGGCCAGGGACATGGCCACCAAAGAAAGCCGAGGCGTTCGTGATGCTGCTCTGCGCCGCCGTGTCGCTCGTTGGCCTGGGACAACCAGAGGCAGAGGGGGAGCAGGCACTCCAAATTCTGACCTCGATAAACGAAGCACGCGGGGATCGAGAGCTCGCCGGAGCCGGTGAAGCAGCAGCGCGGCGGGACGCGCGCTCGGTTCATTCCACACCGGGTTTGACTGGGTCTCGGCTTCATCTCTGCCGCAGCTGCAGGATGTGGATCTGGCGGTTCAAAGCTACCCAGAGGGCGGACGCCGTTCGAAATCGCGACCGCCCTGTCGTCGTTTCAAATAGCGACCGCCCTTGGCCGCTGGATCGCCGGGAGGCTAGCTGCGGGCGAACCGAGGAGGAGAACATAGCGATGGCGGCAGTGACTAGACTGCTGGCACCTCGCGGGCGGGGGGCGACGGAGGCAGAGACGCCAGGGCGAGGCACCGCGCCGGCAGTGCAACTCGCGCGATCGCCGGCGTTGGTCGCTCCCTCAGCGCGCGGCCGCCGACGACCGACCGTGGCTGCCCCTGCGCCACGGCGTGCGTTCCAAGGCTGCGAATTCCAACAACGTCCGCGTCCGATATGCCGTCCAGATTGGGGTTGAATTCTCAGTCTCAGAGCAGGTCCAGACGGGTCAGGGGGAGCTTCAAGTCTCTGCACTCTGCAGCAGCCACGCAGAAACTTCACAGCAGGAGAGAGAACCTGTCCTTGTAGTGCATTGTAAACCGAGAAGTTCCTTTGTGGTCTTCTCTGTCAATTCGCATTTGATCGAATCAAAAGGTTGAGGTTTAGTTGTTATTTGTACTGTACAAACTATACCTGAAGAATACTCTTGCAACCAGATTTGAATCCACATTTGACAGTCGGATATGGTCAGCTTGTATGCCTCTGTTTTTTTTTTCTTCTTCTTTTTCTGAAGTATAAATAAGAGTTATACTACTATACTCTGTGGTGGTGGACTAGTTTGCACTGCTATTAATTTCCGTGTTTCGTCACCATGATCGGTCAACTCATAACACGGGAAGAACTGAGATTTGGAGTTCCATTAGACAGCATGGACAAGTCTGAAACTCTAACTTGATTTCTGTCAGAGAACCAACGGTGCCTAGTTGTTATAGACTGGTGATGTGGAACACATCAAGGCTGAGTTTTAGTTGTTGTTTGTGCAGTAAATTAGTTTGAAAGTTCTGACTTGGTTTCACAGAACTGGCGGTGCCTAGCAAGTGCTTGTGATGATAGATTGTCAATTATGTGTCAAGCACGCCGGTCATCTCTGGCTGCCAAGGTACAAGACTGATAATTCTGTTGTGGTGTGCTAACTGTTTTTGTCACCACTATGACAATGAAATGAAGGCTGCTGCCTGTGTCATTTGTCTGAACAGGTACAAATAGTTGTGCTTCGGTTGACTTGGTCAGAGGCTTTGTGCTTCAGAATATGCATGCAAGGTCAGAAGTCAAATATGGCTACCTGTACTGCATAGGTGCTAGTAGCAAGTCAAATATTGCTACAGAATATGCTACTAGCACCGTGCTACTAGGTTCTAGAGAAAGCGTTCAGACTTCTATATAAACAACACCTGCATCTTATACTGCATCACAACAAGCTCAAGCTCATCTCATTTGCACACAACACACTCACAGATTGAAATTGAAACCACCTGGTAGAAAGAGTGCAACCAAATGGCGTCCCAAATCGAGAGCCACCGCACCGGCGCAGAGGTAGTAAAGGGAGACGACACCACGTGCAGGAAGAAGACCATCGAGCTGCTTGAAGAGCTCGGCCTGCCCAAGGGCCTGCTGCCTTTGGAAGACATCCAAGAGTTCGGGTACAACCGCGCCACGGGGTTCATGTGGCTGGTGCAGGGGAAGAAGAAGGTGGAGCACACCTTCAAGAAGATCAAGCAGACTGTGTCCTACGCCGCCGAGGTGACGGCGTTCGTCGAGAAGGGGAAGCTGAGGAAGATCACCGGTGTTAAGACCAAGGAGCTGATGCTCTGGCTCAGTGTCGTCGAGGTCTATGTTCCGGAGGCCTCGCCGGAGAAGGTCACCTTCAAGACCGGCACCGGCCTCTCTGATAGCTTTGATGCCATGGCCTTTGCGCTCGGGGAGTAGTAGTCAAGAAGCCAGCAGCTGAATCAAACGAAATGAAGCTTGTATTAGTTTGTTTCCCATATTTCTCGTGTTAAGTACCTTGCAGAATTTTGTGACACAAATTTCAGTTTATAAGTGTTTTGTTACATTTGTTCAAAAAAAAGTATTTTGTTACAGTATCTTATATCTGATTCGTGGCCATTATTTAGTATGATTTCAGCGCATAAGCAATCAAGCTACATGTTTAAGTACAATTGCAGGATTTAGCAAAACTTGTCCCCTTAATCCTCTGCAACGCCCTCGCCAGCAATGGAGACTGGTCTGCTGGAGAGGAAAAAGAGCTCCGCATATCCAACGGAACATTTTTTTTAAAAGTGGGAATATATTGATATTCCTGCATCAAAATGATGCATATAGCTACAATTGTTACAACGAAAGATGCTCCATTCCAAAATGCACGTAGGCTATGGAAAAAGAAGCAAATAAAAGAAAAGAAGACTACTACCGAGCAACCACCCAACAACCATAGTTTCCTTCGTCGCTGAGAATGATTCGCCATGTCGGCACCCTTTCATCATCATTCTCCTCGGATGCACTGTCGTAGGAACTTGAACAGTTTTACTGTATCCCTGAACACTGCTTTATCCAAAGGTACTTGCTGATATTAGCACCATATATCGCGTCTCATCTAACCATATATCCAACGGAACATCCCTGTCAGCTAGTTATTACTTGCTAGTGCCCAGTAAGCCTGCCATGGTAACCCCTAAATTTACCCCTGGTATCGTTTCACTTCCCTTTCAGGTGATTTGGACCAAAAAGGCAAAAACTTCCCTTCAGTGATGATCAGGAACCCATCATTCATGAAAAAAACTAAAAAGGAACTAAAACATTGGATCAGTGAGCTACATTTGCAGAAACAGGACGTGACTAAGCACAATTCTTCGAATTCTGATGAGCCAACTGAGGATCAACGTGCCGTGCTTAGTTAGGGTTCTCAAGTCAGCGCGAGCACAGTGCTGCCATCATGTCAAAGGAGCAAGCCCCGCCGCCCTGTCGCCACTAGCCATTCGGCAACATAATCCCAAGCTTAACTGAACCGTGTGGTGTGTCTCCTCAACACACACGACGAGACAATGGTGCAGGTAACGCGTGGCAGAATACATGGCCTAATCTCTTTCTGCTGTCGACCCGAGCGCGCAATGCCAGAGTTCTGCACGCTGCCGATGTCTGATCCTGCCAAGCTATACTAGCTAAATCGTCGACTGTTCTTCGCGCCTCTCTCGACTGTTTGTCTCTGTGGGGTGCCGTGAATAGACAAAGTGTGGGGTGAACTGTGTCCGTTAGGGCCCACGGCCCGTGTTAACTGTTTTTCTTGTAGTGGGCTCCTGCCGAGATAAAGTGCATGGGCCGACAAAGGAATCAACAACTCTGATAAATGGATCGTTAGTTTCGGAGTAAAAAGATGTCCTCCAGTGTCCATCCAACACATCCCAGATCCACTTTACTAGCGCCATTACTCGCAACAGACAACTAACGATGATTTCCCTACATTCTAAACACTGAATTTTACCAACAACAACGTTCCACCAAACACTTGCAAGTTTTACAATCCCATCGTGAGAAAAATGGCAACATATAAACAATTTAGCTATTTGGATGCTCTCGATTTGCCATCCGGGGAACCTAAACGCGAAAAGCAGTCAAATTGTCCTCTGTACTAATGCTACAGTAACATCCCAGAACCAAAACTCCAAAAATGCTGTACTGCAGGGCCGGTCAACCAACTCAAGCCCCAAGAGTCTTGTGCTTCTTCGCCGTATTCATGTAGGGCCGCAGCGTATACTCATCTGCTGCCTCGTTCTGCTCTACAGTTCCTCGTTTGATCTGTTGTCCGGCCAGAGCAACAAGTTAGAATTATGACAATGTTGACATATATAAACGGCGATTTAGTGGCTGGATATTGGACAGGTTCCCTAACCTTGTAAAGTCGCAGCTCAAAGCGAGGTCCAACCTCCTTCAGGTCAATAGATTTGGGGCCACCACGTTTTTCGTAGACATGGTGCCTTCACAAAATGCAACAAGATGTCACGTAAAAAAACATAGAACTTGCTATAAAATTTAGCTAAGAATGCAGAGAAGATTAGCTAGCAGTGGTTCAAACACCAACCTGAATGAGATGTAGTCATCTCTATTAGCAAATGTAATTATTCGCTTAGATTCTGGCTTTGGGACAGGAAAAAGATGCTTGAGAATGTTGGCAGTCCTTTCACCAGCCTGCAATAATAGAGCTTGTCAAACCATTGAACAATGATACAAGGCTGAGACAAAGGCCCGCTTCTCTATAAAAAGGATGATAGCAAATGAATAGATTTGTTCAAAATTTGGTTCACTGCAGCCAAATTTATTTTCCATACAAGTCTATCACACAGTCAGTGATCGATAGAAACTCGAAAAAATGAATTCAGGCTAAGCTAAACAAGTGAAAAATGGAGGTGCTCAGTTTAGTAGTTTGAATGGACTGAAGCTTGTCTTCACAGTAGAAAGCACATCTCAGGTTAACGAGAGAAAAAATCATTGCAGCCTCCACATTGAGTGTGCATCAAAATTCATAAGCAATTATCAGAAATTCAGAATTGCACAAGACAAAAAGGAGCTGCCAAAAAATTGTGGTGTTAAATTGCATCACTCAAATAAAAAAATCTGTAAATGTTTCATTAAACACAAATCTATGCATGCTGAAAATTTCTGGTCACTCTAGCAGAATTGAATCAACCAAACAGAAACCGAACAATTTGCCACACTAAAAGTGATTCAAGCGAAACCAGGCTGCATGTAGTGGAGGTGCTCAGTTAAGTAGTTTTGAATGGATTAAGATTTGTCTTCAAAATAGCAAACACATTTCAGGTTAACGAGAGAAAACATCATTGCACCCTCCAAACTTCATGGCATTATGAGCAGGATCACAAGGACTCGAATGAAATTCAGTTAGATACGGATAGTAGGCATTGGCCAAAATGAATACAGGGCTCACACTAAAAACGAAGGAAGAGAAACAAACAGCACTAAAATGTAGCCAAGCAGTGAAAGTGGAGATTCTCAGTCTTGGAGATATGAATGGATTGAATTGTCTTTCATAGAAAAAGCAAGTCTCAGGTTAACGAGGAAGACATCATCGCAATCTCCAACTTTGTCAGATAAGCAGAGTTCAGGGATGTACGACACCGAAACTGAATGAATAAACTTTTAGAAAATGTGCTATACACCATCACTTAGCTATATCTAGTATCAACGCTGCTCAGCTCTTTTTTTTTGAATGGATAGTTTTATCCTCATAATGTCTCAGGTTAACGAGAAAACCATCATTGCAGCCACAAAAAGAAAAATAGAAACTGATAACTGTAGTGCGAGCACTTAAAAACACTCAAACATGATACTAGCAACTAAATATACTAGATCAGCACTGTTGGGAAATGCAGAACATCTCAGAGAATATAACTGCCTAAAAAAGACAGCAGCATAGAGTAGAACTGGAGGTGCTCAGCATTTACGATTCAAACGTACATCATATGATGTTGTCGCAAGAATCAATAGTGTGTGCGTGCGTGAGAGCGATAGATTTCAAAGAGAGGAGAGATAGAGAGACAGGCAGACAGGCAGGCAGAGAGAGAGAGAGAGAGAGACTCAGATTTGATAGAATCATCACAGCAGCCTCCAGTTCTTCGGTGTGTGCATGTATGTGTTAATCGAAATGTTTCCACATACATAAGAGAAAACAAGGACAACAAAAACAAATCATTCCTCTTTTCATTTAAGCATCTTCGACCTAAAAAATATTTAACCGGTATGCCTAACTACGAAATGCTGGCTCAAATTTTCATTTCAAGGGCGAAACAAGAGACACTCATCACAATAGACAAGAATAGAATGAACAAATTTGTACACTGATTAGTGTCTACATCAAAAGAACAGGTATTTTAAAGTGATACAACTCAACGTTCATGTACAGAGTACCTGGGTTGTGACGTTGTCCAGTATTAAGTGGGGGTAGGCTTCTGACATTTTACCAATTGCCTTCCTGTCTTTAATATCATGCCGTGTCACCTGCACAGAAAAACCTCAGGTTATCAGCAAATGTGGCAATCCATATCGTACAATGAACCAGGGGGGCACGAATTATATGAGAGATAAGCACACTTACCACATTGAGCAACCCAAAGTATGCAGTTGGACCATGAGGTAGATGGCTAACAATCAAACCATCAGGCTTTCCACGATGCTCATGGACCAAAATAAGATCAGTGATACTATGCGCACGGCAGGACTCAACAATTTCCGATATGACCTGCCAATGAGGAAATGCGTATCACTGAGAAACTAAGACTGACAAAACATATGAGTGAATTACAAAATGGGAGAAATGCATTCTGTACAGCAATCTGTATGCTATTAATCATCACCCGGGCATAATGCAAAACAGCATCTGTTTTCCTTTTGCAAGGATTCCAAAACGAGATGATAAAACAAAAGAATAGGGGATTGCTAAAATCCACAGGCATTTGAGAGAAGGCTGCCACCTGAATTTTTTTCTTCCCCTCCCTCTCCCCCTTCCACTACCGAATCCGGCTTCTTCCCCATCTCCAGCGAGCAGGAGCTTCTCCGGCGAGGTTAGGGTTAGGGGTTAGGGTTTCGGGTTGGGGTTGGGGGGCTCACTGGAGTATCGCCGGACTTAGAAGAGGGCCGGGGGAGGCAGGCCGGCCCGGCGGTGGTGGCGGGCGAGACGGCGGAGGCGGAGGCGGCGGGGACGCCGCCGGAGCGGGCGGCGAGAGACGGCGGTCGGGCCAGGGTTGGGGTGGGGGCGAGGAAGACGACGGCGGGGTGGAGGCGGCGGAGGGCGGCTGCCTCGGCGGGATAGGGCCTCGCCGGAGCTCCGGGCGCGCGGCGGGCACGCGCCCGGAGCTCCGGCGAGGCCCTAGCCCGCCGAGGCAGGGGGCGGCGGCGCGTGGGGCGGTGGTGGGGGCGAGTCTTGAGGAAGTTGGCCGGAGGTAGAAGAAAGGCTGTAGCCGTTTGATCTCCACATCCAATGGCTGAGAATTCGGGTATTGAGAGGCACTTTTTTGCCCGGGTGGGCTCTAGACAGGCCCAAAGAACAACAAACACAGTAAAGCTGCTGCATTATACCTGACCTCCACGGTTCATCCTTTGTGCGTTTGGAAAGACAACCTTCAGCTCCTGGAAAAGGAACAGCACAATAAAAGCTTATTAGCTTAATGCCAGGCAAGACTTCAATCCACTGAAAGCATCTCATTTCCAGAAGAGAAAATACCTTGGCAAATTGAGTCAGTGGTTGGCTGGGATTGCGAGATGTGGTCAGGAGTATCTTGGGTTCCCCAAGACCAGCATTGGCGTACTCATCGTCGATGAGGTTCTTAGGAACTGCACCAAGGAACACATCGTTAGCCGCACAGAATAAGCTCATTTCCCTACACATGCTACATAAAATTCGAACGGAACGAACAGAAACAATCGGAAAGGGATTCGGGGGAACGTGCCTGCTCGCTCCTGGTCGTCGAGGTCTATGAGGCGGCGCAGCTCGTGCTCCTCGTTCCGGAGCTCGGTGGGGATGGGCTTGCCCTCTTCGAGCGCCTCCCGGACGCGGCGCTTCTTCTCGAGCAGCACGCGCTCGGCGCCCTCCGCGTGCTTCCGGTACAAGTAATCCCTCCGCTGCCGCACCAAGCGCCGGTTCATGCCGACCGCCTTGCCTCCTACTCCTCCTCTCCTCTCCTCACGAGCAGAGAAAGCACGCTAAACCCTATGCGTTTGATCTGTGCGGTGGCGATAAACCCTAGCTGCTCAGGTTTGTGCTTCTCCGGCGGCGGAGGGGGGTGGAGCCGGTGACTGGTTTTAATAGCGGCGTTGGTGGGCTGGGATGGGCTTACGACAGGGCGATGAGCCCAAGATCCCCCGGATTGCCCATGGGCTGGGTCCAGTCTTCGCAACGGTATGCTCTTGAGAATTTGAGATGTCCGACCGTAGCACTGGAGTACACACTACATTTGTGGAGTGGAATTTTTTAAAAAATATTATCTTATTTGGGCTCTTTAGAAAAGTATTTCTACAAATAAACCCTTTTTATACAGCGCTGTGCTACAACAGCACATCGCCGAACCGGAGAGACATGAGAGCATGTTTCTCCATCTAAGTGGGGCGCTAGTTCATTTGACGTCGTGAAGAGAGGGCTACAGCGCCAAATAACGCGGCGCCGAACAAAAAGTCTATTTTTAGAAACATTTTTTTGAAGAATCTAAATGTGATAAACGTTTTTAAAAAGATCATTTTATAAAAATTCCACATTTGTGGATGTGTTTGTTCATGTATAAAGGCCTAGACAGGTGCTGCTATATGATTTTAAATGTTTAATTTTGCAGAACAGTTGCTCCTATAAGATGATTCTTAAAGTATCCAAGAGTGAAACTTTTTAATCGCATGCAAGGTAGGGATTTGGAAGGGAAGCTCATATGTGTAGCTATCGTAAGTTCGTAACTCTTCAAGCATTTGCGGCCTGTTCGCTTGGCTGATTTACGGCTAGTTGTGGCTGTTTAGCAGCCGACCACCAGACACGCTACAGGAACCAGACCAGCTGTAAACAGCTGTAAAAAGTTACAGCGAACAGGCCCTTGGTCTCTTGCTAGTTTCTATGAGTTTGATATTTATGTTTTTTTTTACTTTGACCCGGCCTCTCTAGTTTCGTCCACTGAGCAAGGAGTTTTGAGAAATCAGCCTATAAGGCACAAGGTAAACTACTTCTAACAAATAACCACATCTATTTCAAGAGATTTGATTCTACAAGACAAGATTTCCCTCATATAATCTGATCCAAAATGACAGAGAAAAATGAAATAAATACAGCTCTTGAATAAAATTCACACAGCACACTGAGGCAAGCGTTCCTGCCCACCTGTGCCTGAAAAACATTTGGCAGCCAGCTCTGCAAGCCAATTAAAGCGCCACGTCACGGATCCACCCAGCTCAGCTGCATTACCACGTATATCCTTTCCTCTCCATACCCACTCAGACGAGGATTTCCTACCAACCAAGGGTAGAACCGTCATTTGGTATGTCCAGTTCATCCAAGAAAAACGATTACGCATTTCTCTTGCATCCTTTTTTATGCCCGGGATTGCGAGACAGGAGGACACGAGAGTGCGGCCAAACTTTCCCATTTTCCCCTCCTTTATTGGGGATTTCGTCTCCTTGTTCTCATCGATCAGTGAGCGCCCTGGTTCCCAGCTTCCCGATCGAATCCGTTGGAAACCATAAAAAAGGGCATTGTTTTTGTTGGCCCGATTTGTGGCCACGCTATCGATTTGCTCGGTTCTTGGAAGAGGAGGAAGGATCATTTGATCAGGAAGGGAGCACGGGAGCAACCATGAGCGGCGGAAGCGGGAGTTTCCTCGAGATCCAGCCTTCGGAGCTCGCATTCCCCTGTAAGTCCTCTCAGATCTCGTCTCCAGATCGAGTTATTTGGATCATCTAGGAATGTTACCGCGACTGTTCATTTTCGTGGATCTTGGTCAAACACGGATCTTGGGACGGATGCGAGGTCCGTGATCCTTCATGAGCAGGCCTGTGACTCCGATCACCATGATTTGTGGAGAGGTCGGTGGATTCAGGCTTAGAGCTGTGAGGAAGAGAGCTTCTTCGTATAGTCTTCTGTGAATGGGGCACTAGTTTTATTTGGCTGATCTGTTCTTTTTGCTAGGCATAGTTTCATGATGCACATGATGTTTGAGACCTATTTGATTCATGCTTCTAACGCGGGGGGTTTGGGATGCATTGTTACGGTTTCTTGTTCATAAGCTAATGGAATTGGCCCCTAATATTCCTGTTCCTTTAGATGTTACCCTCCAGTATGTGTTGGCAAGAAGATGGATGTTTGTCTTGGTAATGGTAGCTACGCTTGAACTGAACTGCAATGCATATCAGTCAGAGAAAAACTGAACTGCAATGTGCTGAATTAGTGCTCACATTGGTTGCGTTTCGGCATTATTTGTCTTTTTACTGTACCGAACATTCAGTGGATCCTTGGTATTCCTTGTGCCTGATGCAATTTTTTGTGCATGCAGTTGAAATAATGAAGCAGAGTTCATGCTCCATGCATCTCACCAACAAGACTGACCATTATGTAGCATTCAAGGTAATTTTAGTTGATCATACATATAGGTTGCTCGCTTAAATGTGAATCTTTACCTCATATATGGCTCACAGGTCAAGACAACTAACCCGAAGCAGTACTGTGTGCGCCCTAATATTGGCGTCGTGTTACCTGGGTCAACTTGTGATGTTACAGGTAGCTCTCAATCTATGACACAGTGACTTTATTCTGTTTTTTTTTTACTTATATGTTTTCTTAACATTCTTTTTCTCTTACTAGTAACAATGCAAGCACAGAAGGAGGCGCCTCCTGACATGCAGTGCAAGGACAAGTTCCTAGTTCAAAGTGTTGCAGCTGAGAATGGTGCAACAACTCAAGATATCAATGCAGCAATGGTAACTATTCTAGCACTCTTCTGTGGTGTTATTTCTCATTTGCATGCATTTGATTTCTCGCTGATCATGATCATCATGTCAAATGACATATATTCTTGTGCCTTCATGGTGACAGTTCAATAAGGAGCCAGGAAAGGTTGTAGATGAATTCAAGCTGCGTGTGGTTTATGTGCCAACAACTACACCGAGCCCCATCCCGGAAGATTCTGAACTAGGAAGTTCTGCTCACTCATTTGCACAAGAAAATGGGACCTATCAGTCAACGATGCCACAATCTGTTAGTCATCTCTTTATTTCGTCTAGTTATGTAATCAAGCCTCTTTATAGTTTTTTCGAACATCTAGTGAATAATTATTTCTAATCAATGTGCCACCTTTAGGTATCTAGATCGTCTACTGAACCCGCGAAGGAGAAATCCTCTGAGGTAGGACCTTTCTGATTGCCTCTCTATTTCGACAGCCAGTGTTCAGTGTTGTTATATTAAAAAGTTAAGAACTTGCAACAAACTCGGTGAATCTCACAACTCCATTGGAGTCATGTGATATGCCCCTGCTTCTTAGTCCATACTCTAATCGATCAGCTAACATATATAGATTATAATTTGATTTTAATAAAGATCGAAAATATACTAATGGATAGAATTAGTCTTGACATCCACAGTGAATCTCAGCGGTGGATGATCAAATGGATAGAACTGGTCTTGACACCAATGGTTCATCTCGTTCCTTTGGAATTTGGAAGTATATGTCAGCTCATAAGTGTCAAGTTGACGGATCCCTCAATGATAGTATCCTATGATGAAATAAAGAAACCTTCTATGTCCTTTGGCATAAATGATACTATCGGAAGCCCTTCAAGTGTAGTCAGGACTCAGGACCATGGGCACTATGATCATTTTTATATGTTAGATTGAGGACCGTAGGTCCATAACCACCCTCTGAATAAGTGACGTGTTCCTCTGATTTGGTCTGAACCCTGTTGGATGGAGTTTTGTATCACATGTCACCTGAATGAATTGCTGAATGTTGATTATGTTGAGATATGTAGTAGCTAGTGCAGTGCATCCCATGCTAGTTTCCTGAACATGATGCCTTCAAGTTATTAACATGACCTAACCTGCTGTGAATGCCCATTGTGCTAAGCCATGATATGGTGCACGTATGAAGTTAAAAAACTTATCGCTTGGTTTCAACAGTATGTAACTTTTTTCATGACAGCAGAAATCAAAATATTGGACCTAATTTAGTTTGCTTGTTTCTAACTCTTATATACCTTATGAAGTTTCGTGTTTTGAAGTTTTGATGAATTTACAATGTTTGGTGACTCTTAGGCAACAACCATGATCTCCAAGCTAACTGAGGAGAAAATGTCTGCTATTCAGCAAAACCAGAAGTTGCGGCAAGAGCTGGTATGTTGTCCTGACATTTTGGTGGTCTATAACGTAATAGTTCATAACATTATTCCTGATACTGGCCCCAAGGATTGAAAAACCGGAAAAAACCGAAAAACCGATACCGGAAAAACCGGTCCGGTAAACCGGACAAACCGGGCGGTTTACCGGTTCCCTCCGAAACACAGTGTAAATTTTTCCGAAAAACCGGTCGGTTTTACTAACCGGACCGGACCGGTAACCCCGGTTACCGCCCGGTTTTCGCGGTTTTCGAACGGTTTTCAAAACCTTGACTGGCCCTTGATACCGTTTCATTCAAAAGATTATTTGAGGTGACATGGTTAATTGTAGTGATCACTATCACTTGATTCTCTAATAACCAGTGTCATAATGCAGAAATATTTCTATCTAGTTCCTACAAACTGAAAAATTATGGACACCGTTGGTCTTTTATGCAAACATAACGTTAATGCATTATTTAAGGTATTAAAACTAGTATTCTCCCAAATGCTGGGACCTCGGAAAAGTTTATAACTATGTTAGAGGTAGATTAAGAGCAGTGTAATGGTTTTTGTTGAACCATGTGTTGTTTTGGTTGGTCAGTTTGTTAATGATTTTACTTCATAGCTTGTGGATGATAGGCTTTCAATTTTGTAAAGCCCTCTTAATCCCCATTCAGGCAACCACGTCTTAACATTTGTAAAGCCCGCATGCATTCTATCTCTGGTAGAAAACACAAGCATGTGTGCTTTTCCGAATGTGGATCAGACAATATGTGGGCTTAACACTCATAAATCTTTGTCTTTGAATCAGGAGCTTCTACGAAAAGAAAGCAGCAAAAACAGCGGCGGGGGTTTCTCGCTCACCTTCTTGGTTGTAGTTGGCCTTCTGGGCATCATCATTGGTTTCATCCTCAAGAAGACATAGTGAGAGGCAGTTCCAAGAGAGTTATACTCCCAGGAACACGCCTACCCCACACAGATAGTATGCCGCCCCCTGTGTTGTTCCTCCTAAACGGAGAGCTTGTTCTAACGTGTAACAACAGCCCTAGAAGCTTTGGTCTGTGTACATTGTGGTGGTTGTTCATACATTTCGGAGATTTTTTTTTTTTAATTCGGTAGACATTGTTCTAAGCCTAACTGCCGCAACCTGTCACATTCATCATAATCTCTTTATTCTTTCTGATCTCATATTTACCAGACAGTTTCTACCCAGTTCGCATTGTTTCAAGTGTTACCAATCTCCAATTCAGACTGATACATCTTCTGATCATGTGAACTGATCTAGGACCCGGGGGGCGTCCCGGGTGGCTAGCTCCACCAGCTGGTGGGCAGCCCGCGCGCGTTCGAGCCCCGGCGGACGCGCGTGCCTGAGTGCGTGTGTGTGTGTGGGGTGGTGTGTGTGCGTGCGTTAGTCGCGACGGCCGAACAGCGCATGTCTGCGGACGTGCGCGTAGGGTGACGTCACCCAGTCTAAAAAAAAATGTGAACTGATCTATGAAATCAAGTCTCGTCGTCATAACTACAGTTATAATTCGACAATACATACTACTTATAAAATTAGCCTTAGGGTTAATTACAATAGTTCTGCCATGCACAAAACCTGACGATGTCTTCAGGTCGGAACCGTGCAAGTCTCCGGGTACCCGTCATGCATGAGGAACAGCGCGGTCGCGGCCACGGTCGCGCCGGTGAGGAACCCTAGCACCAGCCAGCCAAGCCCCGCCGCCAGGAGCCATACCGGCGAAGGGCCCACGACGCACTCACCGACGGACGCCTTCTCTTCATCCTCGTCGCCGGCGCTGTCGTCTTCATCTTCTTTCTCCCCTTCCGTGGTTAACCTTGACAGCCAGTCCTCGCCGCCGCCCCACCGTGCCTTCGCCGCCGCATTGCCGCTGCTTCCGACTTCAGTCACGCCGGAGATGCTCTCGCCGCCGCCTTCTCCTCGGACCGCCCCGCCGCCGCCGCTGTCACTGTAGCAGCAGCCGTCATCGCCGTCTCTCCCCGACGTGTCTCCGCTCGCTTCTCTCACCATTATATTTGTGATCACGTAGATGGAAGTTGTGTTGCACGCTGTTATTATACGTCCGGGTATTAATACGACACGACGAGGCGCTTCGTCCCGTACGGACGCGACGTTTGGTGCGGGGTTCTGGCTGGGCTGTCGGATCGAACCGGTTCTCTTGGAAACGCAACCTGGACCGTCGGATTGGTGGCAACTGGCGCCATTTGGATATCGTCTTGAAGCTTCGAGGAAAGTGTCGTAGGGCGTGCGCAGCAGAGTTTTTCCTAATGCTGGAGAAGTCTGACATCTGCAAGTTTCTTCGAAATCCACATGGGAATTGGTTTATTTCTGCGTAATTTGGAGGAAGCATGAAGATGAGATTCTTTGTTTTTTGGGGATTCCAATCAGGCTGCACAAGGATTTGTGTGCCACTGGCCTTCAAACACATAAAAAGGAATTTATGTGCTCTGTCTATATTTTTTTTTTGAGAAGAACCGGGTTTTCATTTTATTCATAATATCTGGTGATTACAGCCCAAATTACAAAGACATCCTTAAAAGAAAAAGAAATTACATTCAAGTCCTTGTAAACTCCCGGTTGTCCTCGCCACCGGCGGCCGGAGCACCCAGCTTGAAGCCGACCTCCTCCCTGGCGAAGAACATCGATTTTTAAAGCCGTCTTGGGCAGCACATCGAAACCGACATGCATTGCAAAAGCTGAACGAACCGGCTGAAGATGATGGCCAGAAACCATCGCATCGTCAGGCAATGAGGGATCCGACGCCTCAAGGGCCTCCAGAAACCCCAAACCACCTAGCGACGAAGACTCCCGAAAGGGAACTGAACCACCAGATGTGGTATCTAACAACCAACACGAATCCACTTCGTATTGGTAGGAAAACCAACTCATATACTGTACGAGTTGGTAAAGGAAACTTCTTCTCGCCGCCGGGCACCACCGACGGCGGCATCTGGCCTCACCGTCCCTCCTAGGCCATGACATCAAGCCGATTTGATGGGCGCAGGCGCCCATATCACGAAGAAAGCACCCCACCGGCCATCGATCTGCCACCAGAAGAGACGAAGAAAGCCAACCAACCACCGACGAAGAAACACCAGCGAAGAGAAACAAAAGACCGGAGGAGCCACCGCCAGGACTGAACGGCGACACTCCGTCACAAACTTCCCCACCGCCAGCGCCGCCAGCAGGGGAAAAACAAAAGATCTCCCACCCTTTCACAAAGGAGCAGAAGAACAAAAAGCTCCACACAGCCTCACCAGAGATCTCGCCACCGCCGACGACGACGCCATCACCGGATCCGCCGAGGGAGAGAAAGAATCCAGCCGCCATCGCCGAAGACAAACACCGGCCGGAACCCTAACCCTAAAGGACTAAAACTAGACTACTACACTACCTAGTAGCTAGACAGGAGACCCGACGGCAGCTCCGCTGATCTCCCGGCCCTCCGGAACCCTGCGGGCTACCGGAGGAAGGGGAGATCAGACGAGAGCCACCGCCGGAGAACGATCGCCTTTTTCGCCTCCTCTCTCCTGTAGCAAAGGGAACGAGAGGCTATGTGCTCTGTCTATAAAGATCTTACACTATGGTCTACGGAAATCATGGCTCATGTAGTGGATGCTGGGCCTGAATTACAGGCAGGAGCCAATTGATGCACAGCCCAAAGAAATTCTGAACTATCATCATCATAGAACCTCAAACTAAACGAGAAGCACAATGCCACCTAGTTTTTCTTTTTTGATACACATGAGCAGAACAACTTACCCGACACCAATGCCTTGTTTCGTTTGGAAGATTACATTGTTACAGTTGACACCGAAATAACTGGCTAGTAAATGCCAATACGTACGTATCATCCACCAATTTTTTTTCTTTTTGCGAATTAAATTTCAACAGGTATCACGCAAGAGAATTTGCAACACATTTCACATTTCGAAGGTCAATGAATGGAAAGCATACATTCTTCTTCCATTGTTTGGGTTCCTCTTTTGCAGATTTTCCTACAATGCAACCGAGGAACCCGATGCCCTCCTTCCCTCCCACCAGGCCACCACCAAAATGCGGCGACACTGATTGAGTCACTGACACCCCGTCCCCTTACATCTTCTCGAGAACCCTTGCCGGTATTTTACCATTCCCCCCTCTAAGAAGTTATTAATTTATACTATACGTAACGCACGGGAATAGATAGGTACTACACACGTATATACACGACACGGTGATGATGATCTTTTTTGGTACTAGTAGTACAACACAGAGCAACCGGCGCCGTCCATTGGATGGACGGACGGACGGATGTGTCCCGTCGCGTTCCGTAGATCAGTGCAAGCACGGCTCGGCGTCGTCGTTGACGCTGCTGTCGGCGCCGGGGCGTCCGGCCTTGTACTTGTACCACCTGGCTGCGACGAAGTAGACGAGCATGTTGACGAGGCAGATGGCGGCGAGCAGCCAGTAGAAGTAGTCGAGGCGTCCCTTGTTGAGGTCGTCGGCGATCCAGGGGTGGCCGTCGCCGGTGACCTTGTGCACGGCGGCGACGAGCGCCGAGCTGACGAAGAACCCGAGCGAGAGCGTGCTGAGGAAGAGCCCCGTGCTCATGGTCTTCATGCCCTTGGGGCACTCGCGGAGGAAGAAGTCGAGCTGGCCGATGTAGGTGAAGGCCTCCCCGGCGCCGACAAGGAAGAACTGCGGGATGAGCCAGAACACGGACATGGGCACGACGGCGCCGGCGGGCACGTTCTCCCTGTGCGCGACGGCGAGGCGGCGGATCTCGGTGAGCGCGGCGGCGGCCATGGCGACGACGGAGAGCGCGAGCCCCACGCCGATGCGCTGCAGCGGGGTGAGCCCGTGCGGGTTGCCCGTGAGGCGGCGCGCGACCGGCACGACGAGGCGGTCGTAGACGGGGACGGTGAGCAGGATGGAGCCGACGAAGAAGACGGTGAGCGAGCCCGCCGGGATCTGGAAGGAGGCGCCGATGCGGCGGTCCATGGTCGTGGCCTGGGAGACGGAGAAGGTGGTCATCTGCGCGTACACCGTCCAGAACATGATGGTGGTCGCCCAGATGGGCAGCATCCGCACCACCGTCTTCACCTCCTCCACGTCCGTCAGCGTCGCCAGCCGCCACTTGCTCGGCTCCGTCGCCGGGTCCTCGTGGATCGCAGCGTGGTCAAGGAACCTGAACAAACATTGGCATTGTCAGTCAGTTGTTGCTGATCATACTTGGTTGGAAGATTCATCAGAGAACACAATGCAATGTTTCAAACTTTGCAATCTGTCGCAACTAGCAAAACAAAACGGCCCTGTTAGTCATGTTAATTTGGTCAAATTTCAAGAAAGTAAGAGAGTTTAATGAATATGAACTCCCAAATGACTCAGTTTTTAGCCTGACAGAAGTACAGATCTGAATGAACACCCAGGAGCGTCAACGTTTCTTTACATTCTTCAGATAACATTAACTAAACTTTTGTTCTTCTGGTTCTTCTGATATTTTAAAACGAACAACAGTGACAGCAGGATCATAATGTTGTATAAATAAACAAAGACACAACCAGAACAATTTAAAGCAAGTTGTTCGAGTATTTTTCTTTAATTTTTGTTCTTCAAACATTCAGGTTGCTGTCACTGGAATACTTTAGACTGAAACAGAGTATGTAAGGTGCTTTTCAACTTTCAGGAAAAAAAAAAATCAAACCCCAACTATGACCGTGCGTAAGCTAAAGCAGTGGTCACAGGAGCAAGATTCTGCAGCAGATGGAGACGCGAACCCAACCAAGACACCTAAACAAATCGGCAAAACAAAGCCGGCCGGCTGCTAACCATGCGCTAAGCAGGGCACCTGCTTGTTAAAGAAAAGCAACCAGCACCTTAACAATCCCTTGGAGCATCGTCGAATCGCTAACATGAAACACGATGGGGTTAAAAAAAATGCAGATCGAGTGCAGTCTGGAATAGTTTCCCATTTTCTATAAAAAAAAAATGCATCGTAGGTGGCAATATTCCACCTATTTGCACATGTTGAAGTACTGGCACCCAACTAGAATGAAGAACCAAACACCTGATCATGCAAATGATAAAGATAACAGTGGTCGATGCAGTTGCAAACATCCCCAGATAGAGCTAACGGCTCCATAATTCAGCGAATCACCCGTCAGCAACTCGAGACGATTAAATTACAAGCATTTTCAGGTTATTTCTTGTCTTTTGGATAACAAAAACTAAAAGATTGATGCCCACACCCCCGTGTCCAGTGTTAATTTAGGCGCCTAATCATGTGATCATTCAACAAAGGGACACCCCTTTGTCATGTGCAACAACATGGTGTATATCTCATCATTCATCAACTGGCAAGAGTTCATGGCAGGGAGTTCGCCAAGAAGACGCCGTCTCGAACTCCTCAAAAAAACTCTCCCATGTCTGTCCGTGCCGATGCCGACCGCCGCGACTAAACCCGACGAGATCACGTGCACAAGCACTGAACACCACTAATCTCGATTTAAAGCAGCAAAAGGCAGTAACCAAAAGAGGATTTGATGGCTGCAAATGAGCCTGGGGAATGAACATCCCGTTCCATGTTGCGTTGTTGATGCTGCTGCCATCAACATGGCAAGATCACATGGCCATTCCCTTTCCAACTACAGCTTTGCCCAGGGTCCATCCATGGGATGAATCATCCCTGCGGCGCAGTGATGGATCATTCTCCTCCACAGCTTTTGCACCAGAGACCGGGACATGGGATGGGCAGAGATGCAGCGATTGTACCAGCTCCAAGGGCGCCATGCCAACAATGGCAGGCAAAAACGAAGATGAAGAGAGCAAGTGCATGTGACCAACAGCGAAAAGGTTGCTTTGGTTGCTTAGATTTCCCATGTCCCCATCAGCTAGATAGGTCCCGGAGCAGGAAGGTTCAAGTCATCCCCCACACACAACACATGCTGCTGCCGTCTGGCCTCTAGCAAGCTTTAGCGTGCAGGGGTTTCTGCTCCTACAGCCCAATCATCCAAGGCTTTTTCTCCGGCTTTCGAGGGCCTTTCGGCGTGCACACGTCTCAGTCATCTTCAGAAACAGTGATCTAATAATTGAGGGGATATGTTTAGTTTAGTATGAATTATTTTCTTCTCCTTGTCAAGGTACAGTAACTTTCTGCTGGCCCACTCTGAGTTGAGCTCTTTGTGAAGAAGGTTCAGAGCACACGTGTGAGGCGTTCTGAATTCAGTTTTGATTTTGGGTTGAAGGTCTCGTTTCATGAGATGTGATTACACAAGCAAAGTCGCAAGACGTTATTAATCGAGAGGAAAAGTACGGTTCAATACTCGATTTTCCAAGTGATGAAAAGTAAAAGTTGATGTTGATGAGACTAGAATTTTGTATGGTAATTAGGTTACCTTTAGCTGTAGCTTGGTCGTCTCACACTCGTGTCGTGATCAAATCATCGGTACAAAATCATTGTTTTATCTGTACGCAAACGACAAGCTAATGACTATGAGATCATTTGGGCCGGGGAAAAAGTTGGAGCTCCTTTTCTTTTCTTAAGAAATGCTAATCACTAGATTACTCCAAAAACCCTAAATGTGGATTCTCACTCCACTACGATATCCCATTCCAATCGGAGGTTGATGTTCCAACATAAGCTCATACTCTAAGTCTAAGCTTTTGCACCACATCGTCAAGAAGATACCTATTCTGGCTTTAATGAAGTTGGGAGAACCCAAACCTAAGAACACTTCAGAAAGTGGTAGGTAGGTGAGGGACAGCTCTACCGGAAGAGTCACAGGAAGAACAAAACTGGGACTGGTGACACGCTAGGAAACAAGTGAGAGATCAAGCCCTTTGGGTGGCATCACCTACCGACCTGACTCCTGATTCTTCATATCTTCCCGTTTGGAACTAATATATTCTACACGCTCTGAATTTCAGCATAAGATCATGCAGACACGCTGCTCTGTATTTTTGTGCAGGGTTTTATCTGGTAGCGTGGAGGAACATGCAGTACAGAGCACCGGGCAGAGGAGGACAGGGCCGGGGGAGCACATCAGGATGAGCGGGAGCACGGGTCCGTGGCCCGTCTCGTCCACACTAGAATAGAGCCAATTATTGGTTGGTTGCTGCCAAAATCACCATTTGTCTCCTGATACCGACCTCTGGAAGTCGGCTAGAGCTATGTCGTGAGTCTAAATGTACATCGACATAACTATAACACATCATAAGATGTCGGCTAAGGCTACGTTGTGAGTCTGAAAGGTGCGATACATAGACGGCCTCCACGGTTAGGTCTGATATTTAGAGGATCAAAATCATGTGTCAAGAAGACCCGTCCTGAGGGTTTGACGGTTGGCGAAGGACGGTTGTTAATGCTCGACGAAAACCTAGATGAGATGGACCACTAGCTTATGAATATAGTAGACATTGGCAGCCCTAATGACCTATGAATTTTGTCACGAATTCGTCCGTGGTACACCACGTGAGGACGCAACTTGGGAGAAGACGATGGAAATGGATTGGAGGGGAGAAACAGTGCAGTCTGAAATCCTGCGTCTACTTGCGTTGGATTGATTGGAGGGCTCTAGCTGCCAAATTGAAAACCCTTTCTCTGTCTCCTCTGTTCTTGTCCGGTTGTGCCCCTGTTCTCCTCTGGTTAAATGTGAGGAGGTCAACCATGGTCAAGCTAAACCTATTTTAGCTTCAGTCCATTCTAGTTTGACTGTTTGACCCATGCCCGGACTAAACCATCTAAACCTAACGTGTATTATCAGAACAGAGGGTTCCCAAGCCTTAAGCACGGTAATTAAGCACAGAAACTTACTGAATAATAATGAAAGCTTAGCTTACCGGAACTGGTCGGTGTGGGGGAGGCGCTGCTTGAGCTTGCTCTTCTTGGTAGACCCCTCCTCGGCGGCGGCGACCTTGCCGACGTCGATGTCGTAGAGCATGGAGGGGTCGGCGGGGAGCTCGAGGCGGCGCTTGCGCCAGGCGGCGACGACGACGGCGGCGATCTGCGTGAGCGGGCTGCCGGCGAGCTTCTTGAAGCGGTACCTCCGCGTGCCGGCGAGGAAGACGACGAGCCCCAGAGCGATGGCGGCGGCGCAGGCGCCGTACCCCCACGGCCGGCCGAGGTTGTCCTGGACGTAGACGAGGACGGTGACGGCGAGCAGCGAGCCGAGGCTGATGAAGAAGAAGAACCAGTTGAAGAAGCGCATCATCTGCTGCTTCTCGCCGCCGTCCGCCTCGTCGAACTGGTCGGAGCCGAAGCCGGACACGCTCGACTTGAGCCCGCCCGTGCCCAGCGCCGTCAGGTACAGGGCCAGGTACAGGACGCCAAGCTGCCCGCCCGTGGCGCGCGCGCACGCGGCGGCTCCGGAGCACGGCGCCGGGCGCAGACCGGGCGCCGCCGTCGAGATGGTCAGGATCGTCACGCCCTGCCATGCAGAATCAACGGTCAGTTGCTATACTTGATTGAGTACAAGTATTTATTAATTTGAGGAAGGGGCTAATAAATTGACTGTCGAAATCAGCATGTAGTTAACTAAAACTCCCTTCCGAGAAAAAAATTACTCCAGGTAGTCTGGCAACCAATTCGCAGATGCATGATGCAATCGATCGAATCCAGTCTTAATTATCTGGATTAATCCTATGCGAAAGATAAGAATTTTTTGGAGCCGTGCTGGCTGGACCCATATGATCCACCATGCACCGATCTTGTCAGCATATACCACACGGAGATGACGATGACGATGATGACTAAATAGTGTTGTTTCGGTGCGCCTTCTTTTCGCAATCAGAAGCTCCAATTTTTCGCAACGGAACAAGAAAAAAAATATTTTCTTTTTTTTTTACTACTACTTGCACATAATAAGACCATATTTCTCGAGATCAAAGCGAAGTTCAGAAGCAAGATATTTTCTGGATGAACAAACCGACCGACATCAAACAGAGCAGAAAAGAACCAACTAACTATTATCGTCCACGAAAAGAAAAGGAAAGAATCCCAGCTTTTCGGAGGCAGTTACTACTTAAAAAGCACGAGGAGGAAGAAAAGACTACTGAAAGCACGAGAAGAAGAAAAAAAACAGAGGCTACTGACCGAAGCCTGGACGGCGGTGAAGATGGCGATGGTGAGGTACCGCCCGAGGAAGGAGTCGGCGACGAAGCCGCCGAGGAGGCAGAGCATGAAGGAGGTGCCCATGAAGTTGGTGACGACGTTGGCCGCCTCCGCGTTGCCGACGTGCATCGTCGCCGTCAGGTACGTCACCAGGTTCACGGCGATGCCCAGCGTCGTCAGCCGCTCGTTCAGCTCCGCCACTGCAAGAAAAAAACAAAATCAGCCGCCGTCAGCAATGGCCGTGAGATTCAGTCAATCAATTCGTTCGTCGCAAGATCCGGATCAGAGCAGAGCAGGAAAGAGCAGAGAGGCCGGCCGGCCTGACGCAATAACTGCGACCAATGCCGGCAGATCGAGCAGTAATAACTCCAACCGATAACTCGATCGATCCGGTGCGGCCGGCTGTAGCAGCTGGCAGGCACCAACCGATCTTGGAACGCGTCCATATGCGGAAAGGAATTATTTTCGCAGGAGAAGAAACATATGGAGCGTCGACACCGACCTAGGATCATGGCGGCGGCGCCCCAGCGGCCGGTGGTGGAGCGGGCGGCGGGGCGGCCCTTGAAGTCCCAGGCGTCGAGGAGCACCTCCGCCTCCGCCGCCGCATTGGTCTCAGGCAGCATGCCCACCATCTTCGCCTTCTCTTCTCTTCTCTTCTCTTCTCTTCTCTTCTCTTCTTCTCTCTCGCCGGCGGCGGACACGAGAGATATGGGAGACTAGGAGGTCTGTGCAGTTATTGCTGCTCCGGCGAGGGGTGCCTTTGCTGCTGCTGCTGCTGCTGCTTTGCTGCGGTGTGGCGTGGCGGGTGGGCGTTGGCCGGAATATATAACCGCCTCTCCAGGGGCAATTCGGGGAGAATCTGGGAGCGGGGCCCGCGTGGCCACGGATTGTGCCATTCTCCCGTGTAAATTATGAAATCTTTACGTTTTTCTGCTATCCGGAAACTGATTAGTGGAGAGATTACCGGACACCATATATGCGAGGTTAGTTTAATAATAATTAATCGGAATGAAAAGTGAATTCGGCGATCGAAGGGTTACCGGATATATTATGGCTTTATCCGTGGGTAGATAAGGGCAGGTTGCTCGAACAGAAAACAGGATAAGGGCACTTGGCGCGCAGTGGCGGACCCAGGAATTGGTGGCTGGGCATTCAAACTTCAAAGACAGCCCAAAATATTTTACGGGAAATTTTTTTTACAGTACCAACATTCATAATAAAATATGCATTGATCATAACAGAGGCAAATTCAACTAGTTAAGAGAAAGTACACATAATCAGTATAGTTTCAATTGACAATTTATTGAGCAATCGACCTGTAAACTAGAGGAGCGAGCCCCTGTGATTTTAATTCGTTCTTACCTTGGACTAGCATATGCCCATAAGCCCATGGCGTGGAGGCTTCTCACGTCGGCGTCGCTGCAGCTGCTGGAATCCCGCTTCTCAAGTCGCTGCCGGTGAGGTTTTGGTGTGGACTGCGGATTCGTGAGCAATTGATTTAGGGATTTCAGGAATAGAGGAAGGGGAAGAATGGGGAATGGCGTCGGAGGAGCCGAGATAACCGCGAACGCTCTTGCCCGATCGAATTAACGTTGCCGTCCTGCTCCTTCTCGATGTCCTTCGATGCTATTTTCTAGGATGGGCTGTACAGAGTGTTGAGGGGGAAAATGGGCCAAGAAATTGCTGGTTTGGAGCGTGGAGAGAAAAAATTTTAGCTCAGCTGCTTGTATACATGTACAAATAGCAAATACTCATAGGTATACTTGATTTTTTCCTCAAAATTTTGGGCATTCAACTGAATGCCCTTGAATTCAAGCAGGTCCGCCAGTGTTGGCGCGTGGGATGTACGTGGACGGTTCCAAGCTCTCCGAAATTAATTACCCTCCCTCACGGCAGCAGCTTTTCCCTTCAAATTCTCTTGAAGACTTATCGTACATCGACTAGAACTTGCTTAAAAAACAGAGTTTCTTCATCAGGAGTAGTAAACATCATTTTAAGGAACGCGCTTCTCATTCATTTTTTAACCTTGTCTACTTCAAAGTAATGTTCTGTAGAAAACAAAAATAACCAACTTAAATTGAAAAAAAAAATTCTAATGCAACTAGTTAATTGTTATATAGGGGCTTAATATTTTCGTAAGTGTTCGTAAATGAACTTCCTTTCAATCGACGATCTACGGTTGTAGGATACAGATCGAATGGTCGGGTAGCCCAACCATGTCACCACCGCCAGACCGGCGCCTCCTTCCGCGCGAACTCTTGTCAACAACATAGTATCTTCCCATGCCCCCGACAACCTACAATATTAAAGCTCGCCGGCGTAATTGAAGACTTAAAGTTATCTTCGTTCACTTTGGACCATCATTTTCTATCCGAGACTCTTTTGTGAATCCACCGTTGATCTACAAATTAAGTCGATGGCAAGGCACTGGGCGTCTACGAGTAATATTAATTGGAGCACGCATCGTTGAAATAACCGTGATCGTTACCCACAAGGAACATGCATGTATGCCAACATAGGATGTTGATTGGCGCTACAAGTGTGATTTTCAAATCTCGTACATTGCGATGTGAAAGGAGTGACCTTACGTGGGGGATCGAATGACAGATCAAATCACACGTATTCTGGATGGTGCATGATAGACTATAGGAGCTAGCCATTTCGCATCCCGTCCCTCGCTTTGCATATAAATACCACTACTCAACTGCTTCTACACGACAAAACACACAAAATTAAAAAAAGAAAAAGAAATATTACTCAACATAGTGTACAACTGATGGTTGAGTCGACGTAATTTGTTTTGGTCTTCCATGTCACTATGAGATGTAAAAAACGCAATTTTCTTTTCGTCTTAGATTTTGTTGCGCCATGACAATGTCTCTAGTGTATTCTTTTGAGAAAAAAATCTCAAGTGTTTGTAAGGTATATATACTGATACAGATGAAATGGTGTATATCGGATAAGATCGAATAGAAAGGTGGGTCCTCTTATACCATTTCGACAGGTATAAGCAGACCCACCTTTCTATTCGACTCTATCCGATAATAACCATTTCATCTGTATTAATTAGTGACTAACTATCTTTCCCTGCACTTCACTGTCGCCAAAAATATGTCATGGTATAGTGAGAAGAACTGAATAGGATTCACGTCTACCCGTATTTTCTTGTCTACTAGTAACATTACATATAATTGGTCGTACTGTATATTTTTATTTTCCAGTACATTAATTCGTTCTTTTTCAGAAGGTTTATTTTGCATGTATTTTTGAGCTTCCTGTATTGATGTAGTAGTAGTTCTGGTTTTGGCTGCAAAAGCTAGCCTATGTATGTGAAAGAGGAGAGTGGATTTTTTCACCATCGATCCGCTACACTCAGGGTCTTGTCTGGACTGTTCATCCATCATATGTGTGGTGTATATTTGATGCACCACTAATTAGCCTAAAAGAGGATCGTCTTCCATGGAAGCGTGGGTGGCTATGGATGGAGCTGGTATTTAGGGATTACGGGCGGAGATAAATATACTACTACCAGTCCATTAGTAATTGATGGTAAGACATGCATATGCACGACTGTATTTCATATCCTAGCATCAAAAGATTGTCACCGGAGGTGTATTATGTATATGACAGCCAAATGTTATATATTACCGGGAAGCAAAATTTTGAAGTATAATGGGTTACAAACATTTTAGCGCACGATGTGGGAGCGATAATTCCTCTCTGCTTTTTTTTTTTTTGCAAGGACTCTATGACTTCAAAACATGTACTCCCTCCACGTCCCTAGAGGGAGTCGTTTAGGACATTGATGTGACCTTGAAAAATTACTTTAACTAATATTTTTGCTATAAATATTTATAAAATATAGTTAAAGTGTATTTGATGAAATTATATTTCAATACTTATCCATATCATTTCAACATTTCTTACACATAAAAAGTCAAAATTTACAAAAATTGACTTAGACAAACTCAAAATGACATCCTTTATATAGGGACGTAGAGGGAGTACATGTAAAGCTCATTGATCTACTTCTAGCTATTATAGAGATGATCTATTGCACCGTTACTACTAATATCTAAGGGTATAGAGAAGAGAATTATAAAATAATTGTCTAAAACTATTCTCTTAGTTGTAGGGTTCCCTCCTAAATTCTCTAGGCAATTTTGGATCGAATGCAAGCACACCACTTCAGTCCTTTTTCTCTTGATTTTGAAGTATTGATATCTGAAGAAAAGTAGTACACAATGAGGGAAGCTGTATTCCAACTAAAGCTGACAAAAAAAAAAGAATCCAACATATTTATAACTTGTCTTTTACTGGCACCTCCATTGTTCTTCTTCCACACTTGCACTTTACAGTAAATCGATGATCGATGCAAAACGATCTTTATTGATAAATGTTCCAATCATACATAACTTTGTTGTAGAATACACATTCAGACACTGGGGAATTTTATTTTAGTCAACGGATTTGGCGCAAAGTGATTTACTCATGCATCATATTGCTTCTGGCGGCATATTATTTTTATGCAGTAGTCCCATGCATTATACTTTGGTTCTTCCAGATAGAGTGAGAGATCTTTTATGTTGGAATTTTTTACAGAAGCAGTCAATGCTACATTGAATACTTGAAAAGGTTGGGTAATTACTTCACTAGATATGCCTGTAGGCACACCCATGCAAATGGGGAATATGACAACGAAATCCGATAAATTTGGTCATGCTTAAGTCCTAAAGGTCTCTTGATGTTTTTCGCCAAAAAGAAAAGGTCTCTTGATGCATGGGTTGTTGCTATGAAGTTCGTTTAGCTCGTCGTCTTTCAATAAGATGCTCAAGCTCATGATTCTTAAGGAAAGGCACTTGTCTAGCTAGCTCACGATCTTTCGGAAAAAAAAGTTCGGCCAGTTCATGATCCTGCAAAAGAAAAGTTCATCTAGCTCAATACATTCTTATACAAAAGGCTTTATTAATTAATTATATCCATGTAACAAAAATCAGCCGCACCGAGCTAGTTTATCCTCTGTTCTAGAAGCCATACCTATTGAGTTAAATCCAAACTTCAACCATTGACAGTCTGATATAAATTTAAATAGTTTGTAAGTGCCGAGACTCCTGTAAGACTCATGTTAAATTTGACCTTAACACAAACCTGAAGTGTTTGTACTTTGTAAGCTTTCCTCGAAGAATTAAATTGCTTCTGGTACTAACCGTTTGGTTGATAAGCATTTGTCGAAGAAACTGTTTCTGGGTCTTACCGTTTGGTTGGGTTTCTCTAGTATGGACCTAGCTAATTAAAACGACACTCATGTGCTTTATTGAACAATGTCCTAAACTGTACCATGCATAAAGAGAACATGAACAGGAAGGAGAACCAAACTAAAGTTCAACTGTTCTAAACAGCAACAACTTTTTGCGAGGCGCTTCTTAATGAAATACGTGCATTCCGTTCTCGAAAAACTTCTTGCGAGGTGGTAGTGCTCCTATTGGGAAGGCCTCCAGCCTATCAAGACATTCCACAGATCAACCAGGTGGACGACGGAAAAAGGAGCTCCCATGGGAGGGGCATCTAATCTGTCATTCACCCCACCCAGCCACCAGAATTAGAATTAGGATCGGAAAAGGGATCTTAGCGATGAGCCGATGGCGAATTATCGCGACGTTGATGCCTCCCGCCCTCCACCATTCTTGCGTCTCCACGCCGCTCGCTCCCACGGGCATCTTCTTCCCCTCGGCGCATCTTGGGAGCTTTTGGTCTGACACGTCGGATGGAGGCGGTGCTGGCTTGTCAATGGCGCACTGGCCGGCCGGCGTCGACGCGGCGCTGCGCTGTCCGGTGCCTCGTGGATTCGATGCCCAAGCTCGCTCAATTGCTATGATCACTGCCCACATTGGTAAAAGAGCACGTGTTACTGATGTTTCTTTCCATTTTCTCCTCATTGTCCGTCTCTTTTGCCACTGTGTCTGTGTCGTAGTAAAATCTACAATGATTGAGGTGTTTTGACCTGCATATGACTTCTTGTACTACAGTGAAAGGTGTACAGCTTCTACTACTAATCTAAGGACGCCCTAAGCATGCTCGATATATATGGTACTTGGTACTTGCGCTGCAGAGTCATAAACTAAAGGACCAGGTACTTAATGATATACTCCCTCCAGTTTCAAAATAATTATCGTTTTAAGATTATCCTAAGTCAAACTTTTAAACTTTGACTACAAATGTTTTCTAATGTATTAAGTTTATGAATGTGAAAATGATATGAGTAGATTCGTATTGAAATATGATTTCATAAAAATACACTTAAACTATATTTCATAAATATTTTATAAGAAAAAGTATTCGTCAAAGTTGTGTTTTGGAGACCGTGTCAATGTCCAAAACGACAGCTATTTTGATACTGGAGGGAGTACATAATTTCCAAATATGTTTAGAAAACACTTAGGCGGGTTTGGCAGGCTTGGTTTAATTTGTCCGTATCACTTGATGACTTGATGTTTTTCAATAAATGAAAATTGTTTCAGCTTCTACATAAAGCATACTCCTCAGTCCACCAATATAAGGCTTCCTAGATTTAGTCAAAGACAATTTTCAGTATTTATAATCATATATTATTTCAATATGAATTCAGTATGAAAGAGCTATATATTTATGATAGTATGTTCCACAAATCTAGTAATAATTTGTTTATGTTACCAATCTTCACTTTTTTTTTTACTATTGAAAATCAATATTTGAAAATATTCACTTTAGTCAAACTAAGAAGACCTTATATTTTTGTATAGATGAAGAACAACTTAATGTCACAGAATTGTGCTAACTAGGTGCATAACTATGTGTATATATATGGATGTTATGCTTGGTGCTGGCACTGTCAGACTGGGTATTCAACAGGTTTTTGTTCTCCCTATTTAACAAAAAAAGTTGATGCATACCCTCATTCATGGATAGCCACAATTCGCAAAAAAAAAAAAAAAGGGGATAGCCACGACAAATTTTCCATCTGTTTAGGCGGCTGATATCTGTTGAGGTGGGCAATGAGCTGGATTGGAAAGTTCGGGGGCTAAATATATCTTCTTCAATTTATAGTTCAAGATGGACTTCAAAGAGAGTATAGGTCATTAACTAATAATACTGCGAAAATATAACTTCTGTTCCCGTTTTCTTTTTAGTTTGACAATGAAGATGAGTGAAAAATTTTGTAGAATACCTGTAGCTTATTCATTAGTGACAAAAGTCTTATAGAATACCTGCAGCTTATCAAAACATATAATACACTATTGTGTCGTTGTCTCTCCTGTATTCCCAATTTAGTGCACCAATATTTGAGATATTCTCACAACAGATTCCTACAGAAAGGTGAAATATGGTCACCAAATGGTCCCAGTGCAAGCTGATCTGATAACGGGATCCAAAGGTTGCCAAATTCTAAACTACACTCGATTCAGGAAGAACTAACATTGATCGTTAACTTGGTTAAAGATATCTTGCGTGATCATATACGCACAAAATCCTGTCAATTTGCACATTTCCCTTTTGCTTAATATTCCTAGTTTGTTCTTTAGTTCGCAGCGACGGTCATTTTATCCTGTAGCTATTCAACTTAGATTCGAGCTAATCTCATTTGCATCTGAAAATGCCTGTGTCAAAAGTACTGATCGATGTGAGACAACTCATCACCATCTTAGTCTCTTTGAAACAGGAATAGTACAGCTACAAGGATGGAACATGTTGAGCTTCCTTGGCTAGTTGGACCGCAATTAATGGAGATGAGACTGGAACCTAAATAGGGTTTACTTATCCTGATTCCTTACATACATCAAACAAAGTGTTGCTTCTTTGCAAGCAACAATGAGCAGCCACTCCTTTATGTTCTTATGTTGGGTCCATATATCTATGTATGGTGATAAAGGTGATCAACGTCTTATTTGCATTGGTTGAGCATAAGCCTCAAATCTCGGAGAGTTATTATGTAACATTTTTTCGAGCATGTATAAAAATGTTTTTTGAGCATTGACTTTCCAGATAATTCACAACCAGAGATCATTTCAGTCACGACCAAAAGATGTTACCAAGTTAAAATATTACGTGGTAAGTATCTGAAAACATAGCTTTGATTTCTCCCCTCTGAGTGATTTTTTCCAAACTTTTCTTTGCTTCAACAAATACCTTTCTCCCCTCACTTTCGACCCTGAGTTGAATTCAGATCCCTCCTCCATGGACAAGTCAATGTGGCTGCTATCAGCTACGTACCTTGATATGTTACATCGAGTCGCCATCTATGAAATTTCAGAGATAGGTCAACATGTGCTACAGTAGTACAGTACAAGCAAGTATCAAAACCACTGGCCGGCGTGTTAATCACGCGTAGGATTGATATTGACCACCGGACGAAGAAGCTCAGGTACATATCCAGCAGCGGCAATACTTCCCGATAAGGAAAGAGACAAGCCATGCCACTAGTTAGTAGCAGGAGCAGAAGAGAGTAACGTTTAGCAAAATTTACGGGCCGAATTGACACATAAACTTTATGCCGAAAGTCAAAACTTGGCGTTGACCTATATAAGAATAGGGATACACACGAACCAAAGCACACCAATGATGATCTTTGATGTTGATCATACATACATGCACGATATGGAAGAGGAGGACTATTTCATTCTCTTTTGAATATATAGGCTCGTCATTTGGACAAGTGCTTCCGTCTTTCTTATGAAACTTTTGAGTCTTCTTTTTCCTTGAAAGGTGATTTTCAGTTTATCGGGGATAAAGAGAACTGATTGAAGCAAAATCGATTCAATAAAATCATGGTTGCTCGTTCATTTTATATAATTTCGAAGGCCTTTTCAGTTCAATCAACTTATAGCGGCATTACTTGAATTATACAGAAAACAATTTACATACAAACTCTTTAACACTTATTTGTAAAGATAAGGTTTTAAGCATCAAGTACCTATTTTTTCAAGTAAAGGTGGCCGTTGTTTGTGCTCATGTATATAAACCGCACTATTACCAACAAAGTCCTTGTTAACACATTGGAATCATTTTTATTGGCTCTGGTTTTCTTCTCATGGAAGGCTTATCGGTTTGCTTTTTCTTTTTAAAGAAAAATACCGTTCGATATCTGGATAACTGGTAACTACTACAAATAGGATGATCGTTGATTGGTTCCTGTCCAAAGTTGATCACAAATTAAAGTTATGGTCGTTCTCTTTATCAACATGCAACTTCCGTTGGATCACCTGGTTATGAATGAGATATCTTCTGTTTCCGAAAACATCACATGAATAAGATATCTCGGGAACACCAAAAGCCACCTTTGAAGCTTGCATCTTTTTTCTCTTTATTCCCCAAATGGGGAAAAGAAAGAAAAGCAAACTTTCACAAAGACTAGGCCAAAAATCTAGAGACTGATATCGCTATCTTGTCTGCTTGTTTGCAAGTTTGTTAATCTGGACCATCCTTAGGATGCTCCATAGAGCAATGGGAGCCTCCTTAAGTGTTGATGGACCGATTTAAATAATTTATATGAGTGTACCACACATGCCTAATTCGATATGTATGGCTTTCATTGAGAGGGAATTCTTAGCTTTAGTCTTTATGTTATACTAATAGCTTAGCATTGGCCCTTTTGCAATTTTGCAATCATATTAGCCTGGCCCTTTTGGTTATTGTGGACATTTTGTTCCTTCAAAATTATCCCATATGTAAGCGCTATTTTCGGGCCCTAGCTTTTTTAATATGGAGAATATAATCAAATCATGCCTTGGTACTAAATTAACTCCTACTTGTTTAAAATTCTAGCGCTGCTACAGATTAAGCTATGTGATAAAGAAACACTGGAACCATGTTTACAAGCAGTTTCTGCAGATTTAGGAATATTATTTTTCTCAGAGAACATTTGAAAAGATTGATTGACAATGTGCAGTGACACCAAATTTCAATGTTACAGTGGTCATGAACATAGATAGGGTAACTTAATTTTGGCTAGAAGAAAAGCATTGGAGAGCATTCTTTTTAAAGCCATTTCTTAAGGATGATGGTAGCTGCAAGGGCATGCCCATAGAGGTGTACTTTCATTTAGTAAGCAATTTGCCCCTCAGCTGTAGTTTACGTCATATTTTAGGGTTGCTTAGATGGAAAAAAAATGCTCTCTAAATCAACAGTTGAAAACCTTAAACCTTAGTACGTCTCATTTGCAAGCTAGTGCAATTGAAGGAGTCGACCTTGTTTTTTTTTTAAAAAAACAAATCTTTATGTTAACCAGTGTGTGTGTAACTTCTTAGAGGCACTGTTGCAACAAGAATATTTATTTCAAAAATTCGCATTGGTATATACATGGATGCCTAAAAGATTTTCAAATTATCAAATAATTCTCTGTCGTTGTACTAGTTACATTTTCTTTGCTTACTTATTTATAATTTCAGGTCCATGTTCTTATGCTGTTTGATGCATGCTTCTGAAACAAATGCATTTTTTAGCATCATTATTGAGCTCCCTTGGCTCCAAGCGCAGGTCACAAAAGTATAACACGATGGCATCTATTTCTTTCGAAAGGAACACGGTGGCATCTAACAGCCTTCAATAGCTAAGCTGATCAAATGGTGGGGGTCAGAAATCTCACCTAAACCCAGAGATCAAATGTATTGCTGGACCTGAATTAAAAGACCATCAACAATTTGCTTAAATTCTCACACCATCTTCATATTTATGTTGGTCGGCTGTGCTTATAGCCGGGAAACTTGGTTCCGCATCTTACGTCCGCTGAACTTGCATCGTCTTGTTCCGACACATGATGACGCCTTCGTGGATTGGTGGCTAAGGTGCAGGAAAAGGGTCGCCAAAGACGGTCGTCGTGCCTTTGACTCAATCGTCTTTCTCGTCGCGTGGAAGCTTTGGAAGGAGCGGAACGCCCGGGTCTTCCATGTGCAAGTGTCTCACCCTCCTGCGTTAGCTAGTGTTATTTTCTCAGAGGCTACCATGTGGTGCCAAGCAGGGTTCCGGGTTTTGTCGCATTTTCTTAGTTTTTTAAATGTATCAAACTAGGATTAGGTTGTTCTTTGGTCGCCCTTTTGTTTTTTTGTAAACTAATTTACTAAACTACCACGCCCGGGGCTTACCCCAAGCCCCGCGGTGTAGGTCGCTTGTTTCTTCTTCTCTCTTAATGAAATACGTGCAATGCACGTTCTAGAAAAAAGAGTGATGATAATGCTACAAAAACAAATACATTGACGGGATTCCTCATTTAACAATGTCAGTGCAGTACAAGCACTCTACATGGCATATCCTCGATGGCAATTCCCACTTCCAGGATTATCTTTTATCTATATGATATTTGATCCCACGACATGAACATTACATGGATGAAAGGTATATTTGCATTAAGAACTCGCCTGCATCAATTATATATGCTACGCAACAAAACTAATCTAATCAGCACTCTGACGTGTCCGTTTGGACGTTGCAGTGTCCCGAAGATGAAGAACTGATTTGCAAACCAAACTTTAAACGACTCACGATAGTTGCTGGGCAGTGTTTATTTCCTGTTTCATTATTGAGCATTTCTATTGACTCCCTACTGGATGACGATGTGTAAGTTGGATTGTACTGAAAGGTGTTACTTTCCTTGATACTGGTGATGCCATCCTTGCACAGTTATCCTCAAGAAGTTAGAACTCGTGGAGCAATCGTTAGTTATACTAATGAGTTAGCTTATCGTTAAAGCTGTTGGCTGTGCTGTAACTGAATATTATGGCCCGCCCTTCTGGGTGAGACTGGAGTAATAAAGCTCTTTAATTCGGAAAAAAAAAAGTTAGCTTATCACCTGGGTTAATCAGTGGTCAGTCCCAAATGATGCAATTATAGTAAATTCAACAATAGGCTTCTTTGGTAAAAGGGTGCATATATAACTTTCGAGCATAAGATAAATTGTTGTCCATTTCGGTGGCTGTGGCTGCATTATTGATCTCATGTATACAGGTAACTTTTGTAGCACTTTTTCTCTGAAACAGGACAAGGCAGTAGAACACTAATAACCTTTTCAAACCTGGAAAATGGGGCGCTAGAAACTAATGTACATACTAGTGTCATGCTTCTCTGGATTGCAGTGTTCAGAGAAAAAGGTGATGCAATCCAGAAACATGACACCATGTTAAAATCTGCAACCCACTACATGCCTTTGCTGCATATACAGTTATACACTGCATAAGTCAGCTAATGGAAGTTACCAGTTGGGAGTAGCTGGCTGCCTAGGTAGTTGTTATTTTAATGTGATAGACAACTAGAACTGTATGGCGATAACTGATTAAGATGCCCAGATCCCAGGCAATTTTTTTTTTTTTTTTTGGGTGAGGGACAATGCTAATTGCTATGCTGCACTATTGAACTGGTCCTTACCTGATAAGAAAGATACACACACTTGGAAGAAGTGCGGCAGTCGGGAACACTGTTCCCAAACACACAACTTCAGGTATAACCAGTAGGGGGCTTTTCCCCTCCTGTTGCGCGCGCGCACACAACTTCAGAACCTATGAACAATTTTGTGACTTTTTTCTTGTATAGCATTATCCTATCATACTAGTTCTACCCACAATAGAAAGAGTGTCGCAACCTTCTCTGAAGAAGTCTCAGTTGGTCCACTGTGTCAGCTATAGTAGCAAGTGGCAAGCTTGCATCACTATTTCTCGCATAGTTTATAGATGAGGACGTGTGTGAGATTAGGTTGCCTCTAAAGATTTTAATCATATACTGATATAGGTTTGCCTAGCCATTCAAACTGCATGGAGAACTAGAAATTAAGAGATAGAGACTTCATTGGCTCTCATTTCTTAAAAACTTTGTTTGCAGCGCTGATGTAGCACGACTTCAGATAAGTGTGAAGCATGTGTCAGATGGAGAAGGAAATGCCACTTTGTTTGCAGCGCTGATGTAGCACGACTTCAGATAAGTGTGAAGCATGTGTCAGATGGAGAAGGAAAATGCCGGTACAAGGAAATTTTAAATAGATAGTGCATTGCATGCCATCCATCAACAGTTTGAACTCATAATTTTGAATTCAGAGGTCTGTTCTAGCTCGTAATGTGATAATCTATCAGGCACATTCAAGGTAGGATGCTAACTATATGATTTCCCTACTGCATGATTGGTATCAGCTACGCAAGTAAAGAACATTTTTGAGATAATGAGGCATTTAACAAACATATTAGTACTTTGGAAGTCAAAAGGGAGGATCTCTATCACATTCACATGTTCTATTGCGATAAGCGATAAGCAAAAGTATAGAAGAAAATTTGTCACATCTCACCTCCACTACATAGCTATGCAGGCCATGTCTTGCTATTGTAAGATATCATATGACAGCTGGCACCATGGCATCCTTCCATTTGGCCTTCGGGGTAATGTTATCTAATGATCTATAACATGTTCTTGGGAGGGTGGACTTAGATGCTACCGTTAGTGTTATTCGTGCTGAGTTGATCATAAACCTTTAGTCATAGTTGCTTTAGATGTACATTGTTCTGAAAAGATAATTATCAACTAGATAGACTTAGATGCTTACTTATCTGAAAAATAAAATTACACGGCTCAAAAATAGAAAACTTTTTCTCTACATTGTTCATGGGCCATATAATACTTGGACAACAAACTGAGCAATTTTCAGAACAGAAAATAAGCAAATGATTTGTTACTCGTCAAACTAGTCTTTCATCAGAAACTGGCAAGCTCTCGGCCTGGTTCTATTTGGAAGTCTAAAACTTACAAGCAGCTGCAGCCGGAGCTTATTTTGCATTAAAATCTGGAAACTTAATAATATTATGCATCAGTCACATGACAGTCCATGTCATACAGGTTGTTGCAACCATCCAAATTAAAGTATCATACACTTGATATGTTTGGCTGAATAATAATACAAGGTTTAGCAACCAAACCCTGCACTTTCACGAGATAACATGACAAAAGAGAGACAAAAATGGGGGCCGGATGGTATGACATAGCTTTCCAAGGATTTGAACCAATTGAGGAGGCAGAAAGGCAGAACAAGTGGAATATGGCAACAACCAATGGTAGGAGAGGACTGCATCGTTAAGATGGATGAGAGAGATGGTCAAACTTCTGGGTGCACAAGCACAATGGATGAGAGAGATGGATAAAGATAACGGAGAGTCAGCTGAGTGTATGGGAGCATTCTTCTTGGCAGGTTTTGTTGTGTTGGTTGCCTTCAGCAATGACAAGAGTTGCCTATTCAAAACTGCAGCTCAAATACAGACAATGAATTCCTGGAACTTCTAGATGCCTCACATAAACCTGAAGTCTGATAAAGCGTATCTCACTCAACAATAATGTTAGACATGACATATTCTATCGGGATTTTACAATATCTGACAACACAAGCCGCGTCAACAAATCACAGTGTCTAGCTCATAGAGAACTGTAATATGACATAGAAATCGTAATGCTTCGCGCACTTCTTATCGTAAACAGCTCTACTGCATTAAGATACTCTCAGCAAATCAGTGCGACACTTTCCGTTTACACCATACAGGTCTATGCATTGAACCATGTCAAGGGAGTCAAATCTTCGAGAAAGATGATGGGGGCGTGTACTGTAATTGTGTGATTACCTCAGAACAGACACTAGAAGACAAGAAGGTAAATGGACTGTTTCATAAAAAAAAAAGGTAAATAGACGATCATGGAAAATGTTCAGTGATGATGAAGGATTTTAGTGATAGCATATCTACATAAAGATGTCAATTCTATCTTGTTATCACTTTGGGTGCTTTCCTTTTTGAAACTGATAGCAGGGGCTCTGCCTATTCATTTGATGAGAGAACAGAGTTTAGACGATTACCAGCCGCCCAAAACACCCAGGTGGGCTCATCAGATGGATAAACACTGAACTCCCTCGCAAAAAAAAAAGGATAAACACTGAACATGCCAGTTACAGACAAACATCAAACTGAAACTTTGAACTTCATGATCTTGTTATTTCATTTCGCTTTATATTGAAGTGAGTTAAGCTGTTCTTATTGGTCGAGGCACAAATTTTGAGCTTCAGATATATTTTCACGATTATTTTTATATCTACCAAAATGCATTATTGAGTCTGTTTTTTTTGTTTATGACAAATTTTGAGTATAGACTTATGTTTATTGCAGAGCCAGTAGATAATAAATCTAATTTAATATTGTTCAACTTTTTCATTCTGTAATCATGGCTAGAAACTTGAGGAGACACCTGAAAATCAGGATCTCAGTGAGTTGTAATGCTCAATGCAGATGAACAGGATCTCAGTGAGTGGCTCAATGATGGGAATAAGTCAAAGACGCAAGGATTGTTACTTTTCGAGTAGTGGAGGCAAATGCATGTTACTAGGTTAATTTCTTCCTAGGAATTATAATTGCACAAATTATAATTGGTACATTGATAGGGATGGGTCAACACAAAGCATGCAATCAATTATCCTCAAAAGATTATGTGGGCTCCTTCAGTGGTCTGCAGATGAATGGTCAGCGTTTTTTCAACAGACCAGAGGAAGAAAAATGAGAGAAAAAAAATATCCTTAATTACTTGAAGAAGACTGAATAGAACAACTGAACATGTATTTTCTGGGGATGATAACCAGGCACTCCTACGATGTGAATCTCTGTTTCTTCAAGGTAGTAAAATAAAATGGATATAACTTGCAAAAAAAACCTTATTAGAACATTTTTGATAAAGTTACTTGTATCAGGAAGATATGTTATATTTTCAGGACTAGACTTTAGCAATTCACTAGAATGCATGACAAGATGTACAGATCAACTGAATATCAACACGTCGTGTCAAGCTAGCAGAATTTGCCTTTACAAAAGCCTCCCTTTCCAAAGATGGCTTATGACTGGTAAGACCGAATTAAGTTGTGGAGCAGACATAAATGCTGCTCCAGATTAACATCCAATATGGAAGGTGATTTCAGGCCGACATATCATAAACAGAGGGGGCATCAGTTTATGCTTTTGCAACACCACCCAGCCAAACGCCCTGCCACACGTACCGTTCAAAGATCCCAGACAGCATGGGGCTTGATCCACTAAACCCACATGATAATGATGATTAATCCTCCTTTTGATAGGATAACCAAGTCTTGGGCCAACAACTGCACATTACTTGCTGCACTTTGAGCGCGACGTGTCACCATTCTACTAGCCCGGGCGTGTGACGTGTCCATGTCGATTCTGATGTGTCATGCCACGTGCGCAGGGGGTGGCATTTTGCTTGGTAAGTGTGGGGGTAATAAGCGGTGGAAACTACAGGTTGGAGACGAAGTTGTGGCCAACTAGATCATTATTGGCGATCGTCGAGGGATGCATGGGCACACACGCTCTTCTCCTGTCCATGAAACCATTTAGGCTGTTGGTCAATGGAGAAAAAGCAGGATTTCACTCTCTTTTTATCCCAAGCATGTGAAAAGTATATGCACGTATGCTTAGGTTTTTTTTTTCGGAAATGCATGTATACTTAGTTGTGAAGCCAAGAATGCATAAGACACGACGGCGTATATCCACTACCGACAAGTCACCTCTGAGGTTGAGTGACATTATACGAGGTTGTAAAACATTGCTTTTCGTTGTTTTGGACATGAAACTTGTCAATAGGGCATTCCCACACGTGTACATCATTTTGGTGGTAGAAATAAATGATGAATCTATTTGTAAGCTTTAATTATGCGCTCAAATTGTTAAATCTTACTTGTACACACACGCTTGACATGTCATTACCTGATTGGCTTGTTTTGTGCCATTTCTGTCAATCATCTGGCGTGTGGTGCCACATGGAGTAGCCAACTTCTAATTGGTGATCACCAAGTGAGGACCACACATGCTCTCTCATGGCCGTGAAAACCATTTAAGTTGTTACGTTTTCCAGCATGTGAGAAGCATATGCACGTATAGATCGACTTAGTGGCTAGCAAAGAATGCGTAAGGGATGTGCTAAGATACTGGGATGATCCCTGGTTACGACGGTATTGAGATCAAATCCTCTGAATGTACCTTTTTGACGATCTTGTGTTGGAAATTTTGATTAGTTGGCACCAACTTGTGGCTACTATCATGAATGTCCAACTATCGAATCATAGAGATACATTTGTTTGGTTTTTGCAACAGAATGGAAAGTTTACCGGTTCGCTCTATGTATAGAGAGAACTTGTTCTTCCAAATGTTCTACCGTGTCACCATACATTTTGTAAACTTAAATTACCTCTTCAAATTAAAATTTTCATTTGGTACTTGCTAAAAGGTGTAGTTTTAACCAAGGGTAATCTTGCAAGAAAAACAATGGAAGGGAAGTTTGAAGTGCTTTTTGTTTAATCTCAATGACTCTATACAACATCTTTTATTTGATAATCATATGACGAGATATATTTGGAGCGTAGTGCAAGCTAGTTTCTTTTAATTTACCTCCTCCTTCAAGCGTACAACATATGCTTAATGATTGGATTCAAAGGGTTGATTGAAAACTCTAGCGCAAAATTCTCGTTGGTGCATGTATCATATATATGTTGAACACTTTTGGCCAAGTTGAAATGATATGGTTTTTAACATAGCATAATTTTTTACTTCACAACAGGTTTATCTTTAGTGGGACACACTGAATTCGCTTCTGGTGACTGTTGAAAAAAGAGGAGGAACGGCATCAAGTGAAATGGCGGTGCCACGTGCTTGGAACCATTGTCATGGAGATCTTCACAAAAAAAATGGAAGGTTTTTTAGTAACAGAATTAAGTCATAAACGTTGGCATTAGTGCCTTACTGGGGCACATGTGACATCCTCATGTGCGCTCTTTATTTGCATGGTTTCATGTCTCCTTTTGATTTGGCAAGTTTAGTGGTACTCTATTTTGTGGAAGCCAAAAGTTGAAAGTTGTTATGGGCAAACAGTTCCATAAACCTATATTAATATTGTTTCGCAAATATGTATTACTATTATATCATTGCAGTCAGTGGCGGAGCCAGCCACAAAGTGCAGGAGGGGCCAATTTGGTAAGGTCATAAAAAAGCTAATCATAAATAAAATGTGTGAGGTAAAACGTTTGATTTTTTAAGCAAAACGAAGCAGCAAACATCCTACATACTGTAATTATCTCTACTCGTTCAAGGCCGGTGGCTGAAAGTAGAATGAAGAAGCAAACATGTGCTCGAGATAGACAAGTGATGCATGCACAACTCCATAGTCTTCAGAATTTTTCTCAAGGCAAGGAGGGGCCAGGGCCCCGGCTGGCCTTGCACTGGCTCCGCCAGTGATTGCACTGATCTAAAAATAAATCTGAAAAAGAATGCATAAAAAAGTCAAAACACAAGGGTTACTAGCCTGGCAGCCCTAACTGGCGGAGCCAGGATTTGAACGATCACTGTTTAGTACTCATTGGCATATCATAATGCAAAAACATTGTTTCATATAAAACTAAAGGTGCAAAAATCAGAAGTTAGGACCACAAACATGGACACAAGAGTTTGTGAGTTTAAAATGAAATTTCAGATACAAATTCCTAACCACTACTTTTCTACCAAACGTCACGGGTGATGGGTGTTCAGCTGAACACCGTTGACCAGTGACCACCGATGGTAGGCTCCGCCTATGGCAGCAGTACCTAGTAACCCAACTTTGCTGCAATTCTCATAACTCTACTAAATCTCGTGGTTGTTATAAACCCCAAGGACAACTATAACTCTACTAAATTAATCTCGTGGTTGTTATAAGCCCCAAGGACAACTATGATTGTCAGTTTCGCCACACGCAGAGAAAGTGGAGGCACCACGTGGTACTATTGTTTGACTTCTACTCTCTATGTCCACAAATTTACTTTTATTCTAAGTCTAATCTTTTAAACTTTAATCAATAATATTTATAAATATATATTATTTTAAACTAAAAGAGTTACACATTATGATAGTTCATTTCACGATGAATTTAGTAATATCATTTTGTTTTGTCCATATTATAGTTCGTGCGTAATTGATAGTAAAAGTTTGAAAATTGAGTTAGACCAAAACTAAATAGACACTACTACATTTGCATGGATTTAGAAACAGGAGGAGGTCCACGGCTTAGTGGAGATAATGGCCAAATAATGCAGTGGGTCCAGCTCACGTGGCAGATGCTCACACGAGCACAACGTGGTCTTTGCCGGCAGTTGATGACGACGCCAGTTGGTCCAAGCATACATGGGGCTGGGCCTGTTTGGGTCGGCAATCAGTTTTTTGGATTACAACACTTCAAATAGAGGAGGGCCTACAGACTGTGAGGAAGCAACCGGCTTGTCAGCTAATGTCACTTTACCTAGTGTATGACTCATCTACGACCACACGCTGTGATGTCGACTTGATTGCATAACGTGTAGTATGTGTCTTGTACTCGAACTAGCTGTTTCAATATACAATGCACCGTTTGACTTGTTGCAGTCTTTGTTCTCAAACTAAGCAGTGATCAATTAAATCATGCACTAATATTGCTTTATTGGAGGAGGATGTTAATCTAGCGATTTTACGTTCGAAACAATGTTATCCGTTGATCATAATCCTACCAGTCCATGGGGATCCTAAGATTGAGAAGCACAACTACAGGCCCATTTACTTGCTACGATTGCAGCAACAAAAAGGATATATATGAGAAAAAAACATCCCCATCAACGCCACCATACGAAGCTAGTGCCAGTTTTTCCTCCCTTTTTTTTTGACTAACGAACTCCATAAGTTTGGGACTGTCTATCCACAACAGAGGTCGCCAATACATCAACCTGAGCGGCAAGAGTATCTGCTAGTCTGCTACAACATTACAACCGGCTCTTGGGCAGACCTGTGGTTTTGCAACACAAGGACTCGGGAAGTATTAGCTTGACCTCTAAAACAGCGCACCAACACTCCTGCCCAGCTCGGCAGTTCCAGTTCGACTACTTTCATTGTAGCAAGCCATAGCTTCTACGTGAAGGGAGTTCAGTAATCACGAATAACAGCGCTCCGTGGCCCAGAATAATTCCGAGTCTAGGCATTTTTTCCATCTAGGTGAATCAATTTACAGGTTACGAACGAACCGAATCGGCCAAGCCACTGGCAGAACAAGGGAAAAAAAAAATCAACCTGGAGGGACAATACACCCGGCGGCATTTCAATAAAAAACCTCACGCCTCCAAACCCCCCTCCCCCAACCTGACAAGAGTTCACCATGAGATAAGTTCGGCTCTACTGTTCTCACCATGGCAGAACAGACAAAATACACGTGCAAAACCACAACCACGGGAAGAAAAAGAGCAAAATTGACAAGAAAATTAGCTCGTCATTACATAACACTGAATGACCCCATCGAGATCATTTAAGAATTTATCCATCCGTGGGTACCAACTAGTAAGCCTGGCATTGGATAACATTCAGTGGCCGCTTTAGCAGCTCAAAGAAAACAAAGTTCCTCTTAATTGTTCAGTAAACATACAAAACAGAGGCAAAAAGAAAAAAAAAAGTGTAGCGCGACAGTTTTGTTCTTCCTGTGCAGCCACCACAATATTTTTCTCATCAGCTTCAACGAGCACTCTCATCGTCCTTGTCATTGCCTTGGCCGGTGGACGATGGGGAGTAGCCTGGTGCAGTAGGGGAGTAGCTCCCGCTAGGGCTGCACAGCAAAAATTGATGTCAGAATGATGGCTTCCATGATATATGAACAAGGTTGGCCTGATATTGCAATAACTCACCTGTAATTTGGAGAAGTTGGGCTATAATCTGGGCTAGGTCCCCCAGAGGTGTTGAATGGGCTGCAAAAGTCAAGCAATGTGTAAAAGATATTCCAACTAAAGAGGAAGGGGGTATACAACATTAGAGCGAAAAGCCAAAAAAACATTAGCACATCTATCTGAAGATAGCAAGACAGAAGATGGAATATGAAAGATGCTCACCTGGTTGGGCTATACGACGGACTTGGTTGCGAATAAGATGGCGAAGTAGGGGAGTAAGTCGGTGAAGTTGGGCTGTGAAAAGAGGAATATAACCATGTATAAGCACCAATAGAGATGTATGCATAGATTGCCTAAGAATTGTGAAGTACCTGTAGTTTGGAGAAGTCTGACTGTATGGACTCATCCTTGGGCTGCTTGGCGAGTAAGCGTGCGAAGGACTGTACTTGGCCGATGAAGGATTATAGCTCGGTGAAGTTGGACTGTAGTTCGGCGAAGTTGGGCTGTAACTTGGTGATGTCGGGCTGTAACCAGGAGAGGTAGGGCTGTATGCAGGCGATGTAGGGCTGTATGAGGGCGATGTAGGGCTGTATGAGGGCGATGTAGGGCTGTATGACGGAGATGTCGGGCTGTATGACGGAGATGTCGGGCTGTATGACGGAGATGTCGGGCTGTATGAAGGAGATGTAGGGCTGTATGAAGGAGATGTAGGGCTGTATGAAGGAGACGTGGGGCTGTATGCAGGTGATGTAGGGCTATATGCTGGCGAGGTAGGACTATAAACTGGTGAGGTGGGACTGTAACTTGGAGAGGTGGGACTGTAACTTGGCGAGGTGGGGCTGTAGCTCGGCGAGGTGGGGCTGTAGCTTGGTGAGGTGGGGCTGTAACTTGGCGATGTAGGCGAGTATGACGGACTGGTGGGTGAGTATGATGGACTTGTTGGCGAGTAAGTCGGACTTGTTGGGCTATAAGTAGGAGAGCCTGGTGTATATGATGGTGAGGTTGGACTATAGTTTGGTGATGCAGGGCTGTATCCAGGCCCAGGGCTGAAATTTGGAGAAGATGGACTGTATCCCCCTGAGGATGGAGAGTAACCACCTGGTGAAGGGAGAGGGGAGAACTGCATATGCCCGACATATGGTGAAAAGGAAGCATCTGAATTAATGGGGGAAGCCCTGATGTTTGGACTCAGCAGATAACTTGGTGACATCATTCCTTCATGATACGGTGTCCCAGAGATGGGTGAGCGTGCTGGCGTCATGCCAAAGTCCAGACCTTCCACATAACTTGGAAGCTGAAGTTCAATGGCCTGCTGTAACATTTGGTCATTGAGATATAATGCACATCCTCCAGTCCCAATAGGAGCAAGCTGGCCAAGCATAATGTTCTCAGTCACACCTCTCAGATAGTCCGATTCAGCATATACAGCAGCATCAAGCAAGATATCTACAGTCTCTTCAAAAGAACATCTCATAAGAGGTCCAGTGTCATTGCGATTGATACCATGCCTTGTAATTGCCATCAGGTGACCTCTATATGTCATTGTATCACAAAGAATGGCCAGATGCCTGTAGTTCACATAGGATCCATCAAATGATATGACAACCCGAAGTTCATCCAAGAGAGCTCTGCGCACAGCTTCTATTCCAAGAACCTCAATCACTTCAATCAAATGGTTACTTGTTGTCCTTGTAGCATCAACATCCTCATGACACATGACAGCCAAGAGATTGACACCTTCTGTATCAAGCATCCATTCATTATCTGCTTTGAAACCTTCGTTTTCGTCAAATTTATTGACCTTTCCATGTTTGATGAAAACCTTGTTGATATCTGGAATGCCTCGAAGAGCCATCTCTGTCAACATGTTACCCTCTATCTTCTTGAGGAAGACATCATCCTCAGCTGACTCATCTTGTATTTCTCCTTTCGGTGCATCGTCGTTTGTGATGCGGATACGAAGGATTAGCTTGTCTGCATTATCATCATTAAATATGCATGATAAGTCGTCATCAAATTCATTGTTGATTTTATCAGCAATATTAACCATGCTCAACTTCTTATCAACCATCATCTCACGATTAAGCTCAATACGCAGCAGCCAAGGAGAAATCTTATCCGGGTCAATATCCTCATCAGGCATTTCATAGTACGACCGGACAAACTCCACATCCTCTTCGATAATGGTTCCTAGAGGATCAGGGTCATACCATATCTCAGTGGCATGTGTTACACTGCGCAGAGTGGTGTACTCTAAAGCACATTGGACATTCTTAGCCAATTCTTTTTTGCTGTTCACCTCAGGCTTCAGGTACACAGACAATGAAGGAGTTTTTATCTTCTTGGCAACATTAATGATCTCTCTCAACCTGGGAACTCCAAGAGTGACGTTCTTGGCACTGACACCAGCATAATGGAAGGTATTCAGAGTCATCTGAGTTGCTGGTTCTCCAATGGACTGTGCTGCCACACATCCAATCATTTCACCAGGTGCCACCAAAGATTGAAGGAACCTTGATTCAATCTCACCGATAACCCATTCAAAAGCTTCCTTTGTAAGCCTGTATTCCTTCAAGACCCTCTTGCTAGCAAATGTGCTACGAAGCAGGATATTAAAGAACAACGTTGCATTCTTCTGAGCCTCGATGCTCATAGCATCATCACCAGGCACAACCTTGAGCCTTTCCTGCAGCTTATCTACCGCTTCCACAATTTCCATTGGGTGCATGTCAGAAGGTCTTCTAAAATCAATCTTGAATGTCTTCTGGGCATTCCAAATAAGCCGCTTCAGGTTAACAGGCATAGGCCACGAATTATCACCAGTCGTGGCAATCTCAGTACCGAGTTGGAAACGATCAGCTTCTAGCTTTTGAACCTCTGCCTCAAACACATTTCTGAATTCACGGATGGTCTTCAAATCATCAACATGTTCAGGCAGCATGTAGTTAGGCCTCCAGTTCTCATCATCCAGCTCATAGCGGAACACATTATCAAACTCAGCCTTCTTCATCTTCAACGAATCCAACTTTTGTGATTCAATCCAAACAGCATCCATGCCATCTTCTCCATACAGGAACTGAATGACGTCTCCCAATGAATTTCTCACAGTGCCATCATATTTAACCATGATGTCCTCCATAGCTTTCACAAGTCTCCGCTGGATGTATCCAGTCTCAGATGTCTTCACAGCAGTATCAATCAGACCTTCTCTACCACCCATAGCATGAAAGAAAAATTCTTGTGGTGTTAGCCCTCGAAGGTAAGAATTCTCCACAAACCCACGACTTTCAGGACCAAAGTCATCCTTCGTGAAGTGTGGCAGTGTTCGATCAATGAAACCAAATGGGATCCGCTTGCCTTCAACATTCTGCTGACCGACACAAGCAGTCATTTGTGAAATGTTAATGAAACTGCCTTTTGAGCCTGCAGTGACCATAGCTTTCAAATTGTTGCTTTCAGACAAGCTTTTCTGAGCACTGCTTCCAGCATCATCACGAGCCTTGTTGAGAACCTGGAATAGAAAGTAAAGTTAAGCAACTCAAACAGAACACAGAATACTGTTTTACTCAGAAGAACTAAGCAAAACAAAAGCTAGCATTAACAGTCAATACCTGGTTGACTCTGTTTTCAAAAGATTCCATCATGGTACGCCCCGGTTCAGCTTCCAGATTCTTGTCCTGTGCTTGTTTGATAAGCTCCTTCACATCATTCTTAGCTTTAGAAATTGTCTCATTAATTCTTTCCATGGTAGCTGCATCTGCAATGGTATCCCCAATACCAATACTGAAACCATTTTGAAGAAGCCAGTAGTTGACAAGCCATTGTGTGTGACCTAAGAACTTGCGAGCAGCATCTGGACCAACCTCCTCCCTGAAAAGAAAGTCAAAACAAACTTGCTAAGCCATTCTGATGCAACTTTATAAGCTGAAAGTTAATAGAAGCATAATTACCAAATAACATGGATAAGACTTCCACTAGATGTTCCAAGAGTCTTTTTGCAGAGTGTACCGGATAGAAGTTCTCCCTTCTCAATCCTAACCACAGTATCACCAGGAGTAATATATCCAGTTTCTGTTTCTGCATGCCAGGCTGAATACCGAATTAAATTTATTTGCTTTGGGATAATCAAGTTAAAAACTTGCTTCCCAGTCCAAATAGGCCTTGGTTTCAGTATGGCAGGAGCAGGAACCTTTCCATCAAAGTCTTCCCACCACATCAAGATGTTCATAAATACATCCTGCAAAATATTGTTAACAACGATGAGTCACAAAACTTAGCAGAAAATATTGTCATAACGGGTAAATAAGGCATTTTACTAACCTTTTCAATAAGAGTGTCTCTTTTAGTAATTTTACGGCACCCAAGCAGTGTGTCCTGGACAATACCCATGACAGGCCTATTCGATTGTGGAGACACGATGCATTTTGGCACCATCATCAATTCTAGCACTTCAGCCCTGGTCTCAAACGACTGAGGGACATGCATATTCATTTCATCCCCGTCGAAATCAGCATTATATGGCGAAGTGACCGATAAGTTCAACCGGAAAGTTGAGTAAGGCATAATTTTGATACGGTGGCCCATGATAGACATTTTGTGAAGACTTGGTTGCCGATTGAATAGAACAAAATCCCCATCATTGAGGTGTCTCTCCACCTGATGTAATCAGGCATAATGAGTAAAGTACAAAGAAATTTTAATGCAATTATCAGATATAGCAAAAGCTGGAACAATCACAATAAAACACTCACCTTGTAACCCAGCTCCAAATGCTGATCACTGCTTTTCTTCACATAACGAAGATCAAGCCTCTGGCCATCTTCTCTGATAATGTACTTTGCGCCTGTCTTTCCAGGAGGAGGGTGAGGTCCATATTCGACAAGCTCCTTTAACCTGGAATCAATGGTTTAGACGCAAAGGATCAGCAAAAACACAGTAGTCACATAAATATCTGAATAACAGCAAACAGCTTTACCTCTCAATGTTGTACGGGGTGACAGTCTCTGGATATGTCAGGTTCAAAGCAATACTCCATGGTACTCCCAATTGATCAATGTTAATATTTGGATCCGGGGTGATAACAGTACGGGCTGAGAAATCAACACGCTTGCCCATCAAATTCCCTCTAATCCGGCCTTCTTTTGCCTTCAGTCTGCTGCAAATTGATTTAATAGGCCTTCCTGAGCGCTGTGTCGCCTAAATTCCAACAAAAATAAAAGGAAACGTTAACTTATGCTGATATCCACAAGTAGCATGCGAAAAGTAACCTTCTAGATTACTCACCCTCGGTTGGCCAGGAAGTTCATTATCAAAGTACGTTGCAATGTGAAACTGCAACAACTGAGCAAACTCTGTAATAATGTGAGCTGGTGCTCCATTTCTCTCTTGTCTCCTCAAATTCTCATTATGCCGTATTATCATAGCTAGTTGATGAGTCAAATCATCCTGACAAAAGGCAAGATCAATAAAAGTGAGTTAGAAACGGTACATTGGGAATCCATCAGTGATAACAATTGGAAACATAACTGCAGTGGAACTAGGCTCACCTCACTTCTGGAAGAAGTGTCCATCATAACAGATGGTCTAACTGGGGGTGGCGGAATTGGAAGGACTTGGAGTATCATCCAATCAGGTCGGGCATATTTAGGATTCAGGCCCAACAAAAGACAGTCTTCATCACTTATACGCTTAAGAACATTAAGGACCTGAACAAAAATGTCACGCAAGGATCACATGATTACAAGAACATTCTTAGGACAAAATTGCTGAACTGGTGGTGATTATAAAATACCCGTTCAGCTGAGAGGATTTGCTTTCGCTCCACTGGCTCAGGCAGTTGCTCTTGATCATCTGTTTTCTTCTTTGTCGCTTTAAACTCTGCAACCATCTTCATACCATCGACAGTGATATTTGGCTGCTGAGCCCCACAACCACCTCTTTTCTTTACAGGCTCATCGGTATCTTGCTGCTCTTGAACATCAAGGTCATCGCCCCCTGCACAGACTTTTTTGCTCTTGCAAGCATCATATATTCTCTTCAATCTATTCTTCGGATTCCTGATTTTCAGAGCCTGCTTGAATTTGGTATCATCCTGCAAGCAAAAAGAGGATGCATGATAAGTAAAAAGCCAAAAGTTAAGCATAAAAAATGCATACGATGACAAAGTATCAGGGTTAAGTATGCAAGAACTAAATCAGAACTTGTGAAAGATATGGAAATTGGTACATGTTAAGTTACATATTTGTTATTTCACAAAACAACATTGCTTAGCATAAGCGAGTTGCCATGGGTGAAAAATACAGGCCTAATCATGTCTAACCATGTGTCTAAACTTCATTAGCCTATTATAACAGAAAGAATCTCATTGCATAATAAACCTTCAGGAACAATAAAGCAGAAGTAAACAAATGCAGTTATATGGTTCAGCGTGATAATAAGTACTACCTCCGTTCGGTATTTCATGTCATTTCAGACAAAAGCTTTGTGCTTGCAGCAAGCCAAAAATTTTGACCGGAACAACATCAAAAACCAAATGGAGGGAGTTTATAGTTGGCACAGCTAGTGTTGAGAGAAAATGAGCAATCAAAAAACAGATCCAAATTCAGTAAAAAAAACTTGTATCATATTCTTTTGTATGAATGCTGAGAATAGAAACCGACTCCTTTCAGTATAGATAAACATGCACATATATGCTGCAAAACAAGCAAACTCAAGTGTACCTCATCTGCAAGGATTTTAGAGCAGTTGAAGCAGACACAGCGCATAATGGAGAGTACAGTCTTAATGAAGCCGATGTGGAACATCGGCTTTGCGAGCTCAAGGTGGCCAAAGTGGCCTGGGCACTCTGCCATTCCAGCCATGCATGTCTCACACTTGATTTTCCGGTCAATAGTTCCCAGCCGAGGGTCACTAAGCCCTCCAGGTTTTGGCTTCCCCCTCTCCATAGTCTCTGCATGCTCTATCTGAATCACCGACATTTGTCTCTACAAAGACAGCAATAAATCACTATCAGTTTTCACTATCCAAAATTGTTCTTCAGGCAGAGCATAAGCAACAGAATGTGGAACAAAGACACCTTCCTATACTAAGAACATCTCCAAGAGAGCCCCATAAACCTCCCTTACATCAAAATATTGGGACTTAAAAAAAAAAAACATCTCCAACAGGACCCCAGAACCACCCCCAATTTTTTCATAGCCCCTAAACTCCCCTCATTTGTAGCTACAAACAGGGGAAGAATTGGGGCTCCCATTCTTTCTTTTCCAATGAAATTAATGTTTTTGTGGCCCCAAATGCTGATGTGGCCCAATCAAAAGTGTTTCAATCCACTTTTACGGTAGGCTGTTGGAGGAGGGGGAAAAAAATTGCCCCTCATAATTTTTTGGTTGCTCCCAAAAATAAGTTTATGGGGCCAATTTTATGGGGATCTCTTGGAGATGCTCTAATTAAACTGATGGTAATGCAAATAGCCCACAACTGATGGTAATTAAACAGAATGTGGTACAATAAGTTATTACAAAGTATTGATACCGTAACCCCCATTAGCAAAAACACCTTCCTATACTAATTAAAAAGGTGTGTTTCAGTCATATTCTGCAGTTTCATCCACAAAACAGATGCCTACAGCTCTCATTCAAACTTTCAGTTGCAAGTCAAATCACCATGCACCTCAAGAATAAGATCCACAGTGTATTTTGAGCACCAACGCTAAGTTCAAATCCCACAATGAAGAACAAAGCACATGCAACAGAATGTCTTTCATTGAAGCAGTAATCCTAACGTTAAACCCATTAGCAAAGGCACCAACCTATACCAACTAAAAAGGTGTGTTTCAGTCGAATTCAGCAGTATATAATGGAAAATCGAAGCCTAGAGTTCTTATTCAAACTTCCAGTTGCAACTTTCAACCAGGTATGGAATGGAAAACCGAGTTAACCTCTACCTACATATACAGATCTGCTCAAACAGTTAAGGTATATAGCCACATATGCTATGTTTCAAGCTCTGACCATGCAACTAAAAACAACACATTTTGAGCACAGATGCTATGTTCAAATCACAATATAGCTCCAAAGTACAAGCGCCAAGCTCAAACATAACCATATATCTCTCCATAGTTTACAGCCAGGGTGCCAAGCTTGAATTTTAGGGCGGGCAGGTTGAGTTCGATTGTACGCATTCTAGCTCCCTGAGTTCATAAACAATAATCAAACAAGCTCCAACCCCTGAGTTGCAGCAAAACTTCTCATTTAGACTCCTCACATCAAATTCAAGCTGGTCTAGCTAGCAAAAACCCATCAGGCCACCCAACCATGCCCGCCTGCCCACTCTTACTCCCAACCCTCCCAAATCAGTTAACCAAACAGAGGCGGCAGCTGGTACGGGAGGGGAGGAGGGGTATTACGATCTCGTCGGGGCTGAGGATGCCGAACTGCACGAGGTGGACCTTGGCCACCTCGGCCGGCGAGAACGGGAACCTCGCGTCCATCTCGGCCCCCGGCGGCGCCGCCGCAGCCTCTCGCCGCCTCCACCTAGGGTTTCAGATCGGGGCGCCCCGCCGCCCTCTCCCCGGCACGCGCCGCCCCGGCCGCGCGAGCCCGCTGCCGCTGGCTCGAGAGTGAGTGTTTTTGGCGGCTCAGTCCGGTCGAATCGAACGGATCGGCCCGAGCGAGCAGATCGCCCGCCTCCGCAGTTGGGGAGGGAGGGGGGAAGGGGAAGGAGGTGCCTCTGAGAAAAGGGTTGGGGCGGAGGGGGTAGGGGTCTATTTATAGACGAAGAGGGCGCCGGGTCAGCATTGTGGGCCGGAGGGGGCGTGGGCCCATGGATTCGGCGTATGGAGGAAGGCGTGTGAGCGCGTAGTTAGCTAGCTGTGGTGCACCTCAGAAAAAAAAAAAGCTAGCTGTGGTCCACGTGAACCGAGTGCAGGGAGGACTGAGAGAGGCGGTGAGAGGAAAACCGCCTATGGTGAGAGCGGTGTGGGCTGTTGGATGTGCGAATGACGGCGGGGATGGGTTGGGTGGGACCAGGCCCGGTCAACGCAGATATGGAGTCTGTGTGTGGCTGTGGAGATCAGCTCTCAGCTGTGGGAGTTGGGCTGTTTCTCCTGTGGACTGGACCACGGCCCGGTGACTCGATGCAGGCCGAATGATATGGTCTCGAATTAGAGCCCAAACGTGTGGGCTCGTTAGCAGCCTGATACATCAGGTAGCCCAGTGTAAGTATGCAAGCTCGTAGCCCATAATGCCGTAACTTCTCGTCCAAGCCCACCACAAAAAATCTTCTTCGCCTCAAGCATAATGTTGGAATGAAGTTAAAGTGAGTTGCACTTTGTCTTATAGGCAGACATAACCAGCAATAGAAATCCAAAGATGAATTAACCAGCTTTCATTCTCCATTAAGCACAACGAAGTTTAAAGGAGTACGTAATTAATCTTAAAAAAAAGGACTATGTAATTAGAGCTTACGTCTAGAGCTTTAGCTCTTATATATGATGGTTGAATGAAGTATGTGGAACAAGAGCATCCTCTTTTAGGTTCGACAACTTTTGCGTTGTGGATTTCCTTATATGGCAAAGTATATATCCCTCTTGGCTTTATTAGCCCCATTCGCATCAAGCCTTTCTTCTTCTTCTTCTTTTTTTGTGAAAGCTTCAAGCCTTTCTTCGGGAGAGAGAGATTACCAAAAGAGAAGGATATATTCAAGTGGTGACAAATTTGATCCATGGCTTGCCGACATGATGAGACTACTCCCCGATGGAGAGTATCATGCATGAACACACTAAATATGTGACACTTGATTTTGATGACATGGACAATAAATTAATTAAAAAGAGAGATTGAAGTAGTATCATGGCAGTTGATACTCCTCCCCCGTACAGACTGTTTGCTCCGTCGAAGGTGTTTGGCCACATGGGTTATGAGGAACAAAGGCTCGGTAGCAATTGGCAAAGACCAAGGAGAGATTAAGATAGTGGTAATTAATTTCGGACCCCACCCATGGTGCTACGACATTGTAAGAGCGTCCACGTAGGATTTTTTTTTTCTGAAAAACAGGCATAGCAATGCCTTTTCATTAGGGGAAAGCTAAAATCTGCCCGGGCAATTCGGAGCTGTTCCAATGCCCGAATTTTTTGCTCAGCGCGATTTCTCCTCGCCTCCTCTTCTCCGACTCCGGCGAGCTCCTTCCTCAACTCCGGCGAGCTCTCCGACGGGTTCGAGGTTTGGGATTGGGGTTCGGGTTTGGGGTTTGGGAGCTCACCGGTGTCCGCCGGACCTAGAAGAGGGGCCCGGCCGGCCGGGGGAGGCAGGCCGGCCCGGCGGTGGTGGAGGGAGAGACGGCGGAGGCGGAGGCGGCGTGGGCGCCGCCGGAGCGGGCAGCGGGAGACGGCGGTTGGGCCAGGTCGGGGCGGGGGCGAGGAAGGCGACGGCGGGGCGGGAGGCGGCGGAGGGTGGTTGCCGCGGCGGGCTAGGGCCTCGCCGGAGCTCCGGGCGCGCGGCGGCGCGCGCGGAGCTCGGCGAAGCCCTAGCCGCGCATGCGGAGCTTGGGGAGACGGGTGGAGAAAGGAGAGACGTCGGGAGGAGGAAGAAAGCCAGGCGCCGTTGATCTGTGGATCGTGCGGTTCAAAATCCGGGCATCGGGCATGGGCTGGATTGCCCGGGCATGGTATAGACGGGGCCATTTCATTAAGCAGAAAATAAAAGTTTACAAAAGATACACTTGAGCGTTACATAGTTTGTTGATTACTCTCGACTTGCAGTGGAGGAAACTGTCACTCCACACTCTCTAGCATGCAACGCCATATCCTCCTTGATTATTTTAACTACCTCCGCCAGAGAAGAGCTCACTGACTTGAACATTTATTGAGTTGATGACATGCGGGTCCTTCGTTAATTTAGGGTTAATATTAACGACTGTACTAACTCTTATATGAGGAGAGTCAATAATTCATTCTACCTTTAAGGACACTTAACATCATTATATTTGCTCTATATGAAGTGACATAGCATGCGTCCTATATATGATACCACTGGGAATAATCTGAAAAAAGAAAAAGGCTAGAGCAGCTACAAGAAAATTATCCTTCATGTGTAACGTTGGGGGGGGGGGGGGGGGGGGGGGGGGGGGGGGGGGGTGGACATGCATGCCGGTAATGGGAGTAGCTTTCTGGATCAAAGACGGAACGTTTCCTGGTCTTCAGTTTCTTCACTTGTATAGCCATGAATGCTTCTCCTGCAACGATGTACTGCCATTTGCTGCATGTAAACTTTCAAGGCCAGAAGATAAAGCCAGTAAAGGCAGGACGTCAACATGTTGACTTGGAGGGCAATCTACGTTCCAGCTACAACTAGTCCTCGGGGAAGTGTAATTTCATGGAAGTCTGGACACATCCTAGCTCGGCTGCAGTCTGCAGTGTACACAGGCATGGCCATACATGCAGGTCAAGGGGGGTGGCTATACGCCAACATTCCCAAGATTAATTTCTAGTTTTCAAAACCCGAGCTGATATAGCCTGCTACGGCCTAGTCCTATTGCAGCTAAATCGCCCAATCAGATCATTAACGCATTAACTCAGCTAAGCTCGATAATAAATTTTCTATATGCATGCATGCCTGAGGTTCATCAAAAGACCAGTAGGATGGGAGCACCATAATTCAGCTTTGACAAAATTGTTTCATACTGTAGTTCCTGAAACTCTTTCAACAGGTTTTCTGAGGCAGGATGCGCAAGTTAAAAATAACTATCTCTACTGGACAGACAAACGCTGTAAATATGATTGATTAACAAAACCACAACACCAAAGGTTAGTGATAGCTAGAATATGTAGAAAACGAAATGAATGTTTCAGAAAAGAAGATTCAAACTCATGGGTTATGCACTTCGTGTTAGATGGCTCTGGTTGCTATTCACAGAGGACACATGTTGGCGCCAACTTGCGATGCAGTTCGAGCCAACAGTGATCAAGCTATTTCGTGATGCGACAGTAGTACAGCTTGGCGACGGCGCCC